>CAUJRU010000442.1:0-673009 GCA_963277665.1 Viscum album | reverse complement strand
TGAGTAAATCAAATTGAAATATTATGGCAATGTTTAAGAAGAAATCTTACCAGGTCAAAATTCACAACTATCCCAGTTGTTATTATTTCATTCATAAATTATAACATATAATATCCACATTCGATGATGCCTTGTTGTTCATGACAATTCTGTTTGAATGATTTTAAATTCAATATATTATTTTAATGAAATAAATCAAAAAGTACAAATTATAAATGGATATTTACCTTCTCATTTACATATTTGATCTTTTCATTCCTTTTCATTGTGTTTTTTCGAAAGTAGACCCATGCCCTGTTACAAAATAATACTAATGGGGTAAATTTAAAATTCATTATAATTTATAAAACTATTGAAAAATTGAAAACATAATTCTCCAATATATTCTTAAAACTTTCCCACACATCATCATGGACAGAGCATATCCAATAAAGTGCTTTCTCCCTTGGGCAAAAAACCCCTAACAACCAATGATCACTAATAAAAGGAAATTTAACGTTAGTGGTTTTTTATGTTAAAAGATAATAAACACTTTGAGAGAGATGTGTTCCATACCTCTCAAAAAAATGCATCATCCAACATTGTGTGACTACATTCTTTTCAAGTCTTTCAGCAATATAAAGCATTCTTTTTTCCTTATGCAATGCACTTGCGTTAGGAGAAATCAATTACGGGTCCATGAATCCATATACATGTGTCAGATCATTCCTCTCACAAATTTTATAAAGATACCTAATGCAAAACAGACATAAGTATACATTTTTAATAAATATAATGTAGGGAAAAGGTGTTTATACTTACATGGAAAACATTTGCACCACGTTGATGCCCAACTAATCTCTAGTAATAATCTCCATGATATCAGTTTTCATAATCCCCACATTTAGTTCATGTCCACGAACATGAGCTTCCATTGGAAACTCATAATGATCCGCCAACAAATTTGAATATCTTGTAAATCTTTCAAGACTACTAGAATCTGTATCTGATGTCATTGCTATTTGTCTTTGTTGTTGTCTATACATTATTTCTTTACCTTTGATGTATTCCTGTAAAAATAAATTTAAAAATATATTAGTTTTCAAATTATAAAAAAACACTAATAAAATAATAAAATAAAAGATATAACATTCATACCTCTATGGTAATGAGTCGAAGATGTCTGGATGGCCAAATTAAAAATTGGCTGATACTATGTCCAACTGTTTCCACCTCATCTATAGGTAATGGTACCCGAGCTGATCTATCTATAATATCATGTACAGTGACCCTCTAATTTTGTACCTCTAATTTTTTATGATGAACTTTATCTCATATACAATATACCAACCCCTATTCTACTATATGCTATTGAGAATCATCAACATACAACTCGCAATAAGTAGAAAGCTGCATCAGAGGAGTATAATAAAAAATAGGGTCAGCAGGCTGAGGTGGGGGAGTGGGAGCTACTGGCGGAGGCGGAGGATAAATAATGGGGTCTACAGGGGGAGGTGGAGGAGTGGGAGCTGCAGTCTTAAATTGTCTTTGCATGTATGCAAACATATACTGCACTGACGCTCTAATCTTTTCATCCATCGTCGAATTAATATTATTAATTTCATCCTTCAAGGATTCAATTTTCTTTTCTATAAACCCCCTCAACGTTTGATGTTGAAGAATGTGGCAACACTTTTTTTACCGATACACCTGCCGGATATCCTCTTACACGACCGGGATGTTCAGGCCTTCCCAATGCTATAGATAGAATATCTTCCCTCCTAGTAGCTGTAAATGTCCCCTGTGAAATCTTCTCCTCAAGAAAGTCATGTATTAATTAAATGAACATTTCTATAATGATTGAAATTATATGAAGAAAATGGTTTACTTAATTAAATAAAATATATATCTTATAATACTCTAAGATACGATTCTCGATTCATGTGAAAGATATTTCCATTTTTTACCTTCTGAGATCTCTTCCATTTTTTCATGTCTAGATGGAGGGGATGGAGGTGCCACCGCTACAGATCTTGAAGACTCAACTCTTAGTTGTTGAAATTTTTCCACCATCATTTGTTCTTCCAATAATGCATACCCTCCCCGAGATAAACTATGAGGGTATACATTTTTAGATTGGATCTCTTGATGACATTTCCGTGTTTTCTGTAAATTATGAATAAGAAATCATTAAAAACGTTAATAGGATCATTTATATACAAAATCTTATAAAAGTTTACACTGCCCTTACCAAAAATGACTACTTTCTTCTACTTTCAAAAAAACTCTCTCCATGTGTCTTCAACTATAAAAGGATATAGATGACCTGGATTGTCATGACTCCTGTGACCATAAATGAAATCAGATGAGATGGTTGATTTGAATTCCCTCCATATCTTGGAAGCCAACGATAAGCATTTCTTCCTGACTCCTCCAGTGTCAGGAATATCAAATGTCATCTGATAAAGAAGAGGTTAAAAATATTATATATAATAGAAAAATTTAAATAATATTCAAACAATAGAATAAGATCTTACCAAAATTGTCTCCCATAACTGAGAGATTATCGCTTCATCCACACTTCTTCAATCATCATACAAAATTCATACTTTCTTCTTAGCCTGAGTTCCTACAAAACTATTAAAATCTTTGGAATTTTGACCTCTAGGAATATCATCATCATCACAGTCAACGAATATCCTCTGATCCTGCATAAGGGAAACTGATAATTTTGGTAAACGTGTGCACCCACGTTTACCAACCTTTGAACTCTTTGTTGTAATAGGAGCATGTGAATGTTCCTCCCCAGAGGTATGACCAATATGCTCATCTCCAGAAACATGTGGTTGATCAACTAAATGGTCTGTAATTAACCTTCAAATCAAAAAACCAAACGTTAGTTCAAAAATATACAAATTCAAATATTTTAATACTATTGTAATCAGAAAATAGAAAAGTGTACTAAGTTACGTAATAGTAAACATTGGTAATATGGTAAGCATGTTAAACAATGGTAAAGATGGTAAAGATGGTAAACATGGTAAACATGGTAAACATGGTAAACCCGGTAAACTTGGTAAATTAATTGTCACTAAACAAAAATAATAGATATATATTTCATGTAATGGTAAACATGATATGGTAATCTAAAAAAACTTAAAACAAAAAAAACATATACTTCTTTTTTTTAAACATGTTTTAATAAATAAAAAATTTACAACATCTAACATTGATGAAAAAAATAAATGTAAACAAGAAATAAACATATGTAACCTGTAATTTTTGGAATGTACAAATGGATTGTTTTCCCAAATTCCTTCATTGTGATCATTCCTTATGGCACAAACCATGTCTTCAACATGCTCATCATTATGTTCTATTAATCATTCCATGGAAGTAGGGATCTCACATAAATCAGCATCTTCATCAACTTCATCCTCACCAACATATTGTTTTTCCCTTGTAAAGCAACATCCCACTGCATATCTAATTGATCTACTACATAGAAAATTTGTTTTTCATGTGTTACCATTAAAAAAGAATCATATGTGTCTTCTAATCTATTCAGATTAACAAGTGTCATTCCAAATTCATCGTCTCTGACACTGTTGTTACCGATAAAACATTTACAGTTAAAAACAATAACATTAATTTTAAAGTAATAAACCTCCCATATGTCTTCAATCACTCCATAATATTCACTTTATGCAGAAATTGGGTTTTTTTCCTTATCACTCGAAAAATGCATTGCTTCTGTAAACACCAATACACCACTATTCTGAACTACACTTCTATTGTCCTACGGTTTCGTATGAAATGTATAGCCATTGATGTCATAACCGGACCATGTTATCACATTTAAACATGGACCACCCACTATCCATTTTAATGTCTCTAATACAATTCATCTACCAAGAAAAGTCTTTTTAATCCATGACAAAAATGTTTTGTTGTGCTCATTCAAAATCCACATTTCATTATTATTTGGATGATATTGTTTAAACTCATTAATATGCAATGTGTTATATGGTTGAGCATCATCTATGTTATTCAAGACGTATGATTCTAACTTCTTCATCTATTCAGCTGACAGTGATTTGACTTTCAAGACACTAATCCCCTTTCCCTCATTATTAACTTGTTCATTGCAAGATGGAGGCAATCCTATGTGTTGAGCCACAGCCATGTATCTCGTACAAAACTCTTCTACCTCCTCATAAATATACTTTTCAATAATGGTGGCTTCAGGTCGATATGGATTTTTAACATACCCCTTTAATATTTTCATTTATCTTTCAAAAGGATACATCCAATGAGGATATACATGTCCACAAAGCATTATTTCTCGAACCATATGAATCATTAAATGAACCATTATATCAAAAAAGGTGGAGGAAAATAAATTTCCAATTGAAAAAGTATAAAAATTGAATCCTTTTGTAAAATGTTCAAAGAATTCACATCAATCGCCTTGTTACAAATTGAATTGAAAAAATAACACAACTTCATCATAGTCTTTCTGACACAAATGGGCAATATTCCACGCAATGCAACTGGTAGAATTTGTTGCATCATGACATGACAATCATTTTGTTTCATACCTATCAACTTCAATTCCTTCAATGAGACAAAATTTTAAACATTTTATGAAAAACCTTGAGGCACTTTGATATCATGAAGACATTGACAAAAGCTAATTTTCTCCCTCTTCGATAATGTATGACAAGTCGGGGGAAGAAATGTTTGTCTTCCTTTAATAGTGGGAGCTAACTCAAAACGTATTCCCATTGATAGTACGTCTAATCTTGCATTCAACCGATCTTTAGTCTTTCCATTAATATCTAACAATGTTCCAATCAAACAATCACATATATTCTTCTCCACGTGCATGACATCAATATTATGTTTAAATTCATGATACCACCAATATGGTAGCTCAAAAAATATTGACCTTTTCTTCCAAATATGTCTATCATTACCAGATTTATGTGTCTTTCCCTATGTCACATCAAGGTTTTTCACCCTCTCAAAATACAGATCAGGGGATAAAGGTTTTGGAGCATTATAAATTTTTTGTGAGCCATTGAATTCCTTTTTTAGTCTTTTATAAGGGTGATCCATAGGCAAAAACTTTCGATGAACCATGTACACTATTTTCCTCCCATGATGCAATTGAAAATATGACGTCTGTTGTTCGAAAATTGGACATGCTTTATGCCCTTTAACACTGTATCCAGACAAATTTCCCTATGCTGGGAAGTTATTTATAGTGAACAGAAGCACTGCATGCAGTTGTAAATATTCCATTTTATAAGAATCATACACCCTAATACCATCAGCCCATAACAGTTTCAAATCATCAATCAATAGTGACAGGTAAACATTAATATCATTGCCAGGTTTCTTTATACCAGAGATCATTATACTCAACATGACATATTTTCACTTCCTACAAACATTAGGAGAGAGGTTGTAAATTACCAATACAACAGGATATGAACTATGTGTGCTACTGAGGGTTCGGTATGGATTCATTCCATATGTGTACAACCCTAATATGAGATTTCATATTTCATTTCCAAAAGTATAATAATGCGCATCAATTTTCTTACATTGTAGACAATCAGCTGGATGACGTATTTTTCCATCACATACCCACTCATCAGCATGCCATCTTAACCTTTTTTCATCATGTTAATTAGCAAATAAACGTTTGAAACAATGAATTATATGAAGATAAAAAAATACCTTTGAATGGAGCTTTGTAATCACTACATCAGCCTGTGATTTCTCTTTCACCGTATACCGTGATGTCCCTCATTTAGGACACTATGACAGAAATTCATATTCCTTCCAATATATAATGCAGTCATTCAGACAGGCAGGTATTTTCTTGTATCCCAATCCAATCGGGAATAATATTTTCTTGTCCTTGTAATGTGAATCTGGAAGACCGTTATCTTTTGGATGAATGTCTTTCATCAATTGTAGAAGCTCTGTAAAAATTATGTCACTCCATCCATGTTTCGCCTTCAGGTTAATCAATCTTAACACCACCGAAAAAACCGTAAAATCTATACAACCCGGATATAATGGTTTTTCAACATCACTATATAGAGGCGCAACTATCGGTTCTATCTAAATTTGTTCTGCTACAATATCTCGAATCATTTTTTCAATTCCATCGGAGTTACCAACTTGTGAATCATCATCATCAGTGACATTTCATCCAGTTTCACCATTTCAAATCCAAGGGCTGTAACTCAAATTAAAACCATTACATATTAGATGATCTTTCATCTCTCTACTTTTCAACATCTTAATATTCAAACATTTCAGGCATGGACAGAAAAAATTGTCACTACTTGGAAATTTTCATTTAGAAAATTCCAAAAAGGCATCAACACCTTTCTCATATTCATTTCTCATTCGATGAGCTGTAATCCAACTTAGACTCATTATTACCTATAAGAAATATCAAAAATATATATATTTTTAAGACAATACAAATATAAGATTATATGAAAAAAATCACAATTTGAATGAAAAACAATTTTTAAATATAAAACAAATCTATGCATTTTTTAAAAAAATATGCCTAAATATTATTATTAAAAGAAAATATATTTAGATATAACAGTTTTAAATTCCATTGAATAAAAGAAAACCATGGCCCCAACATGGTTGATAGAAAATTGGATTGAATGGAGTAAACCCGATAATCAAAGCATATTTAATATAAAAATTCAGATGGAGAAAATCATCCCTCCTGGACACCACCCACACCCCTACCCCCTTGGACCCCCTGGACACCCCCAACCCTTTGGAAATCCCCCACCAAACGAACAACCCCCAAAACCTTCTGGACATGCCCCCACCCCCTTGGACAACGCCCCCCACTCACCCACCCCCTTGGAAACCCCCATGGACATCCCCAACCCTATGGACAACCCCCACCCCCCAACCAACCCCCAAACCCCTCTAGACAGGCCCCCACCCCCTTGGATAACCCCCACACCCACTCACCACCTTGGACACCCCCCTGGACACCCCCCAACCATCTGGACAGCCACCCAACCCCCTGGAAAGCCCCCACCCCTATAGACAACACCCCCACCCCTCCTGGAACCACCCCACCCCTACCCCCTTGGACACCCCACTAAACACCCCCAACCCTTTGGACAGCCCCCCCCCCCCACCCCATGGACAGTACCCCACCCCTCCAGAAAGCACCCCCCACCCCTCCTGGACACCACGCCCATCCCGGACCCCCTTTGACACCCCCTGGACACCCCCAACCTCTGGACATCCCCCACCCCCTGGACAACCCCCAGAACCCTCTAGACAGGCCTCCACCCCATTGGACAACCCCCCCACACCCACCCACCCCCTTGGACACCCCCATGGACACCCCAAACCCCTCTGGACATCCCCCCACCCCACGGCCAACCCACAAAACCCTCTGGATAGGCCCCCACCCCCCTTGGACGGCCCCCCACACCCACCCAACCCCTTGGAAACCCCCATGTACACCTCCAACCCTTTGGACATCCCCCCAACCCCCTGGACATCCCCACCCCCTCCTGGACACAACCCCCACCCCTACCCCCTTGGACACCCCCTGGACACCCCCAACCCTCTAGATAGCCCCCCACCATCAGAAAACCCACAAATTCTTCTATACAGGCCCCCACCCCCTTAGACAACACCCCCCCCCCCCACACCCACCCCCTTGGACACACCCCTGGACACCCCCCAACCCTCTGGACAGCCCCCACCCCCGGCCAACCCCCAAAACCTTCTACACAGGCCCCCACCCCCCTTGGACAGCCCCCCACACCCACCCACCCCCTTGGACACCCCCCTTGACAACCCCCAACCCACTAGACAGCCCCCAACCCCCTAGACAGCCCCCACCCCTCTAGATAACACCCCCACCCCTCCTGGAAACCACCCCCACCCCCTACCCCCTTCGACACCCCGCTGGACCCCCCCCCCCCCCCCCAACGCTTTAGACATCCCCCCACCCCCTGGACAACAACCCACTCCTCCAGACAGCACCCCCACCCCTCCTAGGACACCTCCACCAACCCCAACCCCCTTGGACACCACCCTAGACACCCCAACCTCTGGACATCCCGCACCCCCGGAAAACCCCAAAACCTTTTGGATAAGCCCCCCACCCCTTGGACAATGCCCCTCCACACACCCACCCCCTTGGACACCCCACCTGGACACCCCAACCCTCTGGACATCCCCCACCCCCCCGGACAACCCCAAAACCCTATGGACAGTCCCCCACCCCCTTGGACAACCCCCACACCCACCCACCCCTTGGACACCCCCTGGAGACCCCCAACACTCTGGACAGCCCCCATCCCCCTGGACAGCCCACCACCGCTCTAGACAACACCCCCACCCTCCTGGACACCACCCCCACCCCCTACCCCCTTGGACACCCCGCTGGACACCCCCAACCCTTTGGACAGCCCCCCCTGGCCCACACCCCACCCCTTCAGACAGCACCCCCACCCCTCCTAGACACCACCCCCACCCATGACCCTCTTGGACACCCCCTGGACACCCCCAACCTCTAGACATCCCCCACCCCCGGGACAACCCCCAAAACCCACTGGACAGGCCTCCACCCCCTTGGACAGCCCCCACACCCACCCACCACCATGGACCAACCCCCCTGGACTGAAGGTTCCGGGCGCAGCAGGAGCACATGGGTGGATGTGCCCACATGAATTTTTGTCATTAGCAATGATCAATCTGGGATCAATATGATGATAAACGCTAGTATCCATGGATCAAATCACAAAAATGACAAAGAAGATGGTTTTTTCCCAGAACCACAAACAATGATCATTACTGGTTGATTATAATTAATTTAATTAATTATAAAGAAATTCCTTTTGGGTTTTCTTTCTTCATTGATGTTCTCAGATAATGTTGTCAATGTGATCCATCGTTGCGTTGCAGAAGCCATGTGTAGACTCCCTCTAGTGGTGATCCACACGTGTTCCTCGTATCTCTGGACGTCACTAAAGGATTCTCCGAGTGCTAGTGTGGAGAAGCCTTTGCTTGCATTGTCCTCCTTAGATCATCTTGATCTGATGGAAGAGGGTCTCTCTCAGTATTGAGAGAGTTCTAGGAGGAAGAGGTTCATTCGACCTTTAATGAATTCTCCAGATAAGTTGTGCACAACGATTCAATTATGTAGGAAGAGAGTTGGTGTTTTGGGGATATTTATAATCGATTCTGAAGTTGTAGAGTTATGAAAATAAATAAACACGTTACGTGTTTCATTTACTTCATTAACTCTTATTTAAAACTCCAATGTCGAATAGTTAATTCCTTGACATGTGCTCACGCTGATTATAATAAATATCATTTAATAAAACAATGTTATATCCTCAAAATCCTGACTGGAAAAAATACATGGCATGTAATAATAAATACAAGGCATGTACTTGTTTTTCATTGAAAACTTCATGGTGTGTACATTAAATGTACATGACGTGTATATATTTTATTTATTTATTCATTTCCTTTACAAAATAAAACTACACGGCGTGTACATTTAATAATACACGGTGTGTACTTGTTTTATTTTATTTTTCCTCCATCATTTAAAACAACTTAGGCTTCCTTGAATAATTATAAACCACGTACAGGAATAATCTTTATTCAACTTGAGATACATGGATACACTTAGTGTGTGACCCTCTAGGCCTCTTTCTCGTTGTAATTAGGAAGTCTTTCCTAATGTCCATGATTATTATCTAGCAACAGGTCAAGGAACCGAAGTGAAATAAGTTGACGCCACATTGACTTATCACCTCATACGAATGCTTACTGTGTAACTTAATCCCTTTGTCTCAATATCTCATCAAGAAGGTTTCATGAAAGTTTCATAAACATATATTCTAGATCTTTCATTCTTTGACTACCTAAAATAAGCTCATCGTTTACACCATGGACATTGAATTTACTGTGATAGTTCCATTTCAATCAATGGGCCGATATATCAACTTCCATAAATGTATAGGACAATCCCTTCCTCGACTTATCCATTAACAACATGTCACTCGTGATGCACCCAACGTACCCTACTTCCTGAAAACTGTTTGTGTGACGGTTTTCATTAGTAAATCTAAGTGTGCGAGTCATGAAATGAGTTAATGATAATGTTCCAGTCTATGGACCATTACACATGCTCGCAGATAGCAATATTCGATGACACCAATACATGCGGAATTACTACTAGCGGGTCTGTTCTCATAATCTCCCATATTGAAGATTACCAAGTGTGAACTCCATGAGAGAGAGTCTCGTCTTCTTATGAGTACTCACACATGACGGTCTGTATACTATGTGTCTTTTAATAGTATGTCATCCAACCGTACAACTTTTTTATGAAGATTGTTATAGCATTTCAAAGTTCTCATCATAGCGGAGATATTCTATGAACTTATTAATGCAACAAATATTCCCGGAAATTATTATATTAGAGTCATGCAGAACAATGATCAATATATAATAAGTGAACATTCCTATAAAAAAAGTGCAAAACAGTTGGTTCTGAGGACACTAACCCTTATAAACTCCCACATGGACTAGAGCCAAATGCCTACAACTTTTAGTCCGCTAGTCCTCACATGATTATCATGCTTCTGCTGAGTCAATTCTTTAGTCAATGGGTCTTCCGCGTTGTCTTCTATGGAAATAATGCTCACTCCAACTTCACCTCTATGAGAAAAATCCCTTAAGAGATGATACTTCTGAAGTATGTGCTTTGTCAGCTGATGTGACCATGGATCTTTTGAAAGTGCCACCGCAGCAGTATTATCACAACAGAGTGTGATAGGATCTTTACTGCTCAGTACAACATCCTACTCTTGGAAGAAGCTTCGCATCAATACTACATCTTTAGCTGCCTCAGAAACTGCGATATACTCGAACTCCACTGTAGAATTTGCCACCACACTTTGTTTTGAGCACTTCCAGCTCACTGCACCTCCATTCAAACTGAAGATGTATCCAGTCTGAAACTCCATGCCATCTTGATCAGTCTGGAAACTAGCTTCTATATGTCCTCTGATTACTTGTTCCTCATCTCATCCATAAACCAGGAACATATGCTTAGTACGCCTCAGATACTTAAGGATAGTCTTGACTTCCATCGAATGGTGGTCTCCTAGATCAGCTTGATATCTTCCTATTGCACTTAATGCGTAAGCAACATCTAGCCTCGTACATAGCATAACATACATGATGGACCCAATCGCGGGTGCATAAGGGATCCTTGCCATCATCATTCTTTTTTCATGTGTATGAGGACACATTTTATTGGAAAGATGAATTCCATGTGACACTGGAAACAATTCCCTATTAGACTGTTCCATACTGAATCTCTTCAGTATCTTTTCAATGTATGTACTTTAACACAGGCCCAGAATTCTCTTGGATCTATCACGATGGATCTTGATCCCATGAATATATGATGTCTCTCCCAAGTCTTTCATGGAGAAAAATTTATGCAACCATGACTTAACAGACTGTAAGACAGGTACTTCGTTTCCAATTAGCAATATGTCATCAACATATACTATTAGGAAAACGGCTGCACTTACTCTAAATCTTTTGTACACACAAGTTTCACATTTTTTCTTAACAAAGCCAAATTCTGTAACAACTTCATCAAAACTAATTTTCCATGACCTTGATGATTGCTTTAATCTATAAATGGATTTCTACAACTTGCATACCTCGTTGGAATCCTTTGGAGTCACAAACACTTTAGGTTGTGTCATGTAGACATCTTCCTGGAGGTTCCCATTAAGGAAAGCTGTTTTGACATCCATTTGCCAAATTTCATAGTCATGGTAAGCAGCAATAGCCAATAGGATTCTTATGGATTTCAACATCGCAACCAATTAAAAGGTTTCATCATAGTTAATTCCTTGACGTTGTCTAAAACCTTTTGCAACCAGTCGTGCCTTATAGGTGCTGACATGACCCTCTATGTCCAGTTTCTTCTTGAATACCCATTTATTACCAATAGGCTTTACATCAACTAGAGGATATACCAAAATCCATACTTGGTTTTGGTACATAGAATTCATTTCAGAATTCATGGCTTCTTGCCACTTGGCAACATCTGTGCCTTCAACTTCTTCCTTTTAGGTAAGAGGATCATCATTGTCAACCAATAATGAGTCACCATCCTCAGTGACAAGAAAACCATATCGTTCTGGTTCTCTCACCTCTCTCATGCTCCTACGCAGTTCTTATGTCTCTGGAACAGATTGTTCTTCCACGGGGCTTTGTGGAATCTGTTCTTGTACCAAATCATGTGTATCTCGTGCCTCGACATCATCGAATTCTATCTCACTCCCACTATCTCTTTTGGATATGTTCTCCCTCTCAAGGAATATGGCGTGTCTTGCCACTGTAACCTTTTTGTATGAGCAGTTGTATAGGTAATATCCCCTTGTTTCCTTGGGATATCCTATAAAGATACACATTGTGCCTTAGGGTAAATTTTTGTTACCTGAAGAGGCCTTAACAAATGATTTTCTACCCCACACATGTAAATTCGATAACATGGCTTTGTGTCCACTCCATAACTCGTATGGAATACCATTTATCGATTTAGTTGGTACTTGGTTTAGTATGTGTTTTTATGTTTGTAATGCATATCCCCAAAATGATAATGGAAGACTCGCATGACTCATCATTGGTCTCACCATGTCCAACAGGGTGCGGTTCCTCCTTTAACTTAAACCATTCCACTACAGTGTGTAAGGAGGATTGAGTTGAGATAGAATCCCAAACTCCCGTATGAAATCAATGAAGTCCTGATTAAGATATTCTCTTCCTCTATCTGAGAAAAGTTTCTTAATCTTCTTACCTAGATGGTTCTCAACTTTATTCTTGTATTCTATGAACCGATCAAAAGAATCTGACTTATACCTCATTAAATAGATATATCCATATCTACTAAAATCATATGTAAAAGTTATGAAGTACGAGAACTCACCAATTGCTTCAACTGGAAATGGTACACACACATCTATGTGAACTATTTCTATAAGCTCTTTAGCTCTTTCACCTTTCCCACTAAATGGGGCTTTCGTCATTTTTCCTTGTAGACACGCATGACAGACACCAAGTGATTTTAGATCGAAAGAATCTAAATACCCATCTTGATGTAATTTTGTCAAATGTTTATCATTGACATGACCTATCTGGTGATGCCAAAGTTGGGTGTGGAATGATTCATGTGAATTAACTTTGTTATCGATTTCCATTACTTTGTTTGTGTACTATAACAAATAAAGGCCGTTATATAAATGTGCCCTACCAAAAAAAATGCTATCTTTATAAAAATAGAAACATCCACTTCCAAACATGAAGATGAATCCATCTGTATCTAATTGGATAGGGAAATAATGTGTTTGGTTATAGAGGGAACATAATAACATCCTTTCAAAACCAAGACCATCCCCGTAGGCAAGGTGAGGTGGTAGTCCCTGACAGATATAACAGCAAGTTTGGCTCTATTGGCTGCTCATAGATCTACCTCCCCTCGATCAATCTTCAAGAATCTACTTGGATCATGTATTTGGATACATATGTGAGCACCACATGCAGTATCTAATACCCAATTAGTAGAAAAAGATAGATTTCATTCGATAACAAACGCACCTGAAGCTTCCCCTTGCTTCCTTGGCTAGGTGAAGTTTTTCTTCCAGTGGCCCTTCGTGCCACATGCAAAACAAACAGCATCATGTTCCTTCACCTCCCCTTTTATCTTCCTTTTCTTGGATGTCCTTGAAAAAGCTTTGGGTTTAGAGCTCTTTGACTTCCCTTTACTTTTATTCTCCATGAGGACAGAAGGATTTTCACGCTTCATGTCAGTGTCCACTTGGTGAATCAGGATGAGAAGATCAGACAAAGACATCTCAATGTTGTTCATAAAAAAATTCAAAACATTGTCTGAGAAGCTCTGGGGGAGTGATGCAAGAATGAGATCGGTACCCAGTTCTTTGGGGAGTTTACACCCTAGAACATCCAAGTGCTTAATGTACCCAATGAGCTTGACTATAAGAGGCCCGACTGGGGAACCCTCTCCAAGCTTGCTCTGAAATAGAGCCTTGGAGATCTCAAAACATTCCTGTGTTGCTCTCTCCTAGTATATACCACGGAGATGCTCGAGCATGGTATAGGCATCCACGTCTTCATGAGACTTCATGAGCTCACTAGACATTTATGATAGCATCAAACATTGAACGTCGAGTGCATCGTTCAAATGTTGATCATAGACTAGGAAATCTTGATAACTCGCCCCTAGGGCAGGAGAATCAGGAAGTGAGGACTCCAGCACGTAAAACATTCATTCATGGAATAGGATAACCCGAAGGCGCCTAAACCATTCCTGAAAGTTACTGCCGGTGAGGATGTTGTCTTTATCCGGAATTGATCGCAGAGAAATAGTGGTTGACAGGTTTTTCATCTTGATTCTACAATTTAAAAGATATGATTTATTAGTACATTCTTGATTACATTTTTATGAGAAATAATAAATTAATTAAGTCTCCCACTATTTTATCAAGTCTCAATGGCCCTCACCATTGAACTCATAATTTCCCGTTTCTTTGTCATTCTAGTGGAAAGTAACCATATTCCCCTTTGCATAACCCCAACAAGGGTTGGTCAAGCTATTTGAAGGTATTTAGGTAGGAAAATCTTTGCCAACTGTGAGCTTACAGTTCCCTGATCTGTTGAGTGGACTCCCCAATCCTGAAATCCTGACTTGGATTTCCTCAACTCTTGCCTCCTATATTACATCAAGTCTATCAAAGGGTACTTCTCTTGATGTAATATGGTTATGTCAACCCGAAACCTTTAATAAGGGCTTCCCTTATAAAATTAAGTGTCCCAACAAGGGTTGGTCAAACACATAGTTTTATTGAGTCTTGCCCTTAATCAAGTAACGGAAGGCTTGGTCTGACTTAATATGGTATTTAAGGGATTTTTTTCTTTATGCGTAGTTTTGCATTATCACATGCTTGTTAATATTAAGTGATTCTTGCATAAGTGATTAACCATGTTATGATAATGTTTATTCATAGTACGGTTTTTATTTTATTCCATCTTTGCATGCGTGTTCATTAATTATGTGATCGCGACAACACGTACATAATAAATAAACCATGCAATCAGATAGAAATAAAATAAGATGGCATGATCATGAGATTCTATTTGTTTTTCTTATATAGCGGTTTTGATAAGCTAACCTTGACCTAGGGAAAACACCTTGAACCTGATGGTTCATGTTTTTCAGCTCCCACCTGTACACCTTTGTATCTTCTTGCATCAGTTTCGCCTTGGCTTCGGGATTTGAACTGTCTCCTCTGGCTTGGGAGATCCTCTATTACATGGGTTTACATTAAAGAAACCATGGTCACGTCGCCCCTCCTTTTTATTGGAAGAAGGCTCACATGCCAACAAATTTAAATTAAATAAATTGAAATGAAACCATAGACATACAATGGGTCTTTAGTCTAGCTCATGATCATCCATAGTATGCAACAACATTTACGCATATTTAGAATTAAAATTCTTTTAATCTTTCTTTTATTTAAGATAATACGCGCTCGAATTCAATTAATTATGATCTTGTAATTAATAAAATTCTATATCTTAAATTTCTTTCTAAATTTCCTTGAGATACTTCTCATACATATTCCTTGTGTGGGTCTTTTTACATTGGAGGAAACCTGGTGAAATTCCATTTCTGGAAAGTACACAGCGTGTAGTTTTTAATTACATGGCGTGTATTTTTCTTTTCACCCTTTATCCAAAGTACACGCCGGAGCTTTGGCGTGTTTTTTGTACTTTGGTAATTTTAGAGTACACGGTGTGTAGGTGAATCACACATGGCATGTACTTCCTTGTTACGCGGTAATAGGACCGGCGATCCCGTGTACGCAGTACACAGCTTATCTTTGTTTATGGTTTCTCCTAGGTCGGATCGGACTACATGGCTTGTTGCTCCAACATACACGCCATGTATTCTGGTTTCCACGCGCCGTCCAATTCTGGTCAACACGGCCTGATTAAAACATAATCATTATCAATTCACATGGCGTGGTTTGGCGGACTAGTGCCGGTTCGTTGAACCTAAGTACACGACGTGTAGTTTTAATTACACGCCGTGTAATACCTTGTTGTAAAGACAGAAAGAGCGGCTCCTCCGAATGAGTTCCTCGTTTTTATTTTAATCAAAAATTAAAATTAAAAGGTTGTTTATGTGATATGAATCGAGAAACGAAGGAGGGAGAATATATCTCGTTAATTCATATTTATATAATTATTTATTTCAAATTGAATCAAATATGAATTTTTAAATTATCATCGAAAATTAAATAACTATAATCAACGTTGTAACCTCCATTTTATACCATTTGAAGGTTCCATGCACAGTAGAAGCGCGTGGGTGGATGTGCCCACTTGGATTTTTTTCATTTGCAATGATCAATCCAGGATCAATACGATGATAAACGCCAGTCTCCACGGATCGAATCACATAAAAAGACAAAGAATATGGTTTGTCACGGAACCACAAACAAGGATCATTACAGGTTGATTACAATTAATTTAATTAATTATAAAGAAATACCTTTTGGGCGTTCTTTCTTCGTTGATGTTCTCGATCATGTTGTCAATGGGATCGGTCGTTGCATCGCAGAAGCCAAGTGTAGACTCCCTCTAGAGGTGATCCACACGTGTACCTCGTATCTCTGGACGTCGCTAAAGGATTCTCTGGGTGCTAGCGTGGAGAAGCCTTTGCTTGCGTTGTCCGCCTTAGATCGTCTTGATCCGATGGAACAGGATCTCTCTCGGTCTTGAGAGCGTTCTTGGAGGAAGAGGTTCTTTCGACCTTCATATTATTGTCCAGAGATGTTGTGCACAAGGATTCTCTTGTGTAGGAAGAGATTTGGGGTTGTGATGATATTTATAATTGAGTTTGAGGTTGTAGAGTTATTACAATAAATAAACACATTACGCGTTTCATTTATTTCATAAACTCTTATTGAAAACCCCCATGATGAATAATTAATTCCTTGACATGCGCTCATACTGATTATAATAAATATCGTTTAATAAAATGATATTATATCCTCAAAATCCTGACTGGAAAAACTACATGGCGTGTAATAATAAATAAACGGTGTGTACTTGTTTTTTATTGAAAACTACACGGTGTGTACATTAAATGTACACGACATGTATATCTTGTTTTCATTTATTCCTTTCCTTTCCAAAAAAAACTACACGGCGTGTAAATTTAATAATACACATCTTGTACTTGTTTTATTTTATTTTTCCTCCATCATTTAAAACAACTTAGGCTTCCTTGAATAATTATTCAACCACGTATGAGAATAATCTTTATTCAACTTGAGATACTTGGATACACTTAGAGTGTGACCCTCTAGGCCTCTTTCTCGTTGGCATTAGGCAGGCTTTCCTAAAGTCCAAGATTACTGTCTAGCAAAGGGTCAAGGCACCCAAGAGAAAGAAGTTTACGCCACATTGACGTATCACCTCAAAAAAATTGTTACTATGTAATTTAATCCCTTTGTCTCAATATCTCATCAAGTAGGTTTCCTGGAAGTGTCATAAACCTATATGCTTGATCTATCGTTCTTTGACTACCTAAAATAAATTCGTCGTTTACACCATGGCCATGGAATTTAATGTGATAGTTCTATTTCAATCAAAGGTTCGAGATATCAACTTCCCTAAATGGAAGGGACACATCCTTCCTCGAATTATCCATTAACAACATGTATCTCGTGACGCACCCAACGTACCCTACTTCTCGCCAACTGTCTGCGTGACGATTTTCTTCAGTAAATCTAAGTGTGCGAGTCATGACATGAGTTAATGATAATCTTCCAGTATAAGGACCATTACACACACTTACAGATAGCAATATCCGATGACACCAAGACATGCAGAATTACTACTGGAGGGTCAGTTCTCATAATCTCCCATCATGATGATTACCAAGTGCGAACTCCATGAGAGAGAGTCTCGACTTCTTAAGAGTACTCACACATGATGGTTTGTATACTATGTGTCCTATCATTGTATGTCATCCAACTGCAGAACTTTATTTGAGAATATTGTTATAGCATTTCAAGGTTCTCATGATAGAGGTGATCTTCTATGACCTTATTAATGCAACAAATATTCCAGGACATTATTATATTATAGTTATGCAGAACAATGAACAATAAATAATAAGTGAACATTCATATAATCAAAGTACAAAACAATTGGTTCTGATGACACCAACCCTTACATAGACACCCCCAACCCTCTAGACAACCCCCACCCCCCGGACAACCCCCCAAACAATGGTTTACATATAAATACTAGGCATTTTGAACAACTATAAACACATGAATTTAATATATACTTCATAGTGAAATAGATGGAATTAAATATTATTAAATATGGCTACTTAAATGATCGTATGATAAATAAATATATCCATTGATATTCAACTAGTCAAATGATCATAGGTTTTCTCGATAACAAATATCATAATGTGGTAATGGATAATTCAAGAAATCTTAAACATATTGTCGAGGCCTTGGACAAGGACTCAAAAAATACTAGGGTAAGCCCTCAACAGAACCCATTTTTATTTGGAATCATGAGACATAGCGATGCATCGAAGGGGCATAGAGGTCAAAAGCCATTACATTATATGCCTAATAGATTCTCATATAAAATAGGATAAACATAAGCAGCAACGACACATGAAATATCATTTCTTAATTCGTACATTTAATCAATAACCATTCTATGCAGTAATATAGGTGAATGAGATCATTAGTTGTCAATGACAACAAAAATTACCATCAATGTCAGGCATTCACGAAACAAAAACAAACTAAATAAAAGTATTGGAGGCTTACATGAATATTGCGAGTTGATCTAAAAGATCTAGGGATAATAATTAAGATGATGATGAAAAAAAGAGGTTAGAGGGTTTGAAATCAAAGAATCTTACCTAGTTTAAACACAAAAATCGCAAAACATAAATATAGACTATCCAGGGAAAAAAATGAACGAAATAAATTCGTGGAAGGCTTACTTGAGTGATGCGAGTTGAGATGATATATCCGAGAAGAGTAAATATGATAAATGATGATGTAAAAATGAGTTAACACAGCGAGATCGATGAGTTGATTAGGGTTTACCGCGCGAGAGAGACGATTCGTCAGACTGTCGATCGAAAAAAAATAAATGACAATCAATGAGGCTGGTTAATTTTTTAAATATTTTATAACGTCGGTTATTTAGTAACCGACATTATAAACTATTTGTTTTACATTTATAACATCATTTATTATAATAATCGAAGTTATAAATGCATTAGATACAACAATTTTTAGGTCAGTTATTTTATAACCGACGTAAAAAATATACTTGTTGGTTTTTTACATCGGTTATAGAATAACCGACGTAAAAAAGACATAACAAATCATAGTTTTTTATGTCGGGTATTCTATAACTGGCGTAAAAAACATTCTATGTATTGTTTTGTTACATCGGTTATAAAATAACTGACCTCAAAAAGGCCTCATAAGCCGCGTTTTTTACATCGGTTACAAAATAACTAACGTTAAAAACCCCTGCGCTTTGGTTTTTAAGACGGTTATTTTATAACTGACGTAAAAAACTCGTAGATATCTCGATTTTTACATCGGTTATCAAATAACCGACATAAAAACCCCCCGCACTTTTGTTTTCTATGTAGGTTAATTAATAACCGACATATAAACCGAACATGCAAGATTTGTAACGTCGGTTATTAAAATAACAGACGTCAAAATGCGACTCACAGCATTTGTTATGTCGGTTATAAAATAACTGATGTAAAAAACCATGTTTCACAGATTCTCACGTCGGTTATATATAACTGACGTAAAAAATGGTGATGTAAATAATGTTTTCTTCACTTGTGGAGCCATGTTATCTCTGAATTTCAATGAACCTTTCTAGGTCCTCAGTTGAGTAGGCGAGCTGGCTTACCACCTGGCTCTTCCACCTCAGTTGCACCGGGTGCATGACATATTCTTCATATCCCAACTATGGAGATGCATGCATGACCCTTCTCTCATCATCGACCATGGGGTGATGGACTTCGACGATGGGGTGACGTTTGTGGAGGTTCTGAGGGAGATTTGGGATCTAAAATAGAGGATCTATAATGGACGGTCGATACCTCTGGTGCATGTTTGTTGTCAGTATGTGATAATCTAGGAGAGAACATGGGAGTGGTAGGCTCAGATGCATGAAAGTACCCCCCATTTGATTAAGAAGACTTTAAACACGATGGCAGTCAGTCGAGTCAGTCAGTCGAGGATAAAGGTTAGTTTTTAAGTTTTACATGGAAATTTGGAAAATAATTTATGTGCATGAATTAATTTATTTTAAATTATATATCCACCATGTGGAAGTAGGAGGTGGGGACATCCATTACCTAACCTTCCATGAGAGGGTAGGGTGTATTCTAGGAAATACACGGACACGGGAAGAATTACAGGGCCAAGGGGCACGTCGTGCACTCTATAAATAGAATGGCAGAAGCGTCATTGTGAGACTCAGCATGTATCCTGGTAATAGACAGACACATGATGGAGTAAATGGTCATGTACTTCACCACATGGGCAGTCATGGATAGTGGCATGGGCTACCCGGTTTAGCAGTTACACGGGTTAGAAAACATGGGTTGAGGTCGTGTACATGCACATGTCCAGCGCACATGGAGCCGGACCCAGTTGTTTGGACATGGAATGCAGCCATACCAAATGTCAGGTAATTTCGTTTTCTATACCACCAGCCTTATGACATGGGCCGTTGTACATGGGCAGTACCCATGGTCTGAAGAACATGGCATGTCCCTCATTCATAAATGACATGTACTTTTTGGGAAATGGTTTGGTGATCTTGTCTTCAATATCATGGACATGTTTTTTTGGGTTCATCCCCTATGATGCAGAGGGAATTTGGAATAATTTTTCTTGGGACTTCCTGGAAGATGATGAATTGGCACTTGGCTTGAGGATCAGACCCTCCCAAAATCAAGAATTCTTTGTGTAGAACCCTGTGGTTGTCTATGCACGTACGACTATTACTGTTAACTATGTGCGTTCGACAACACTAACGACTGTTTATAGATCATGTGTGTGTTCGACAACACTAATGATTGTTCTTGGATCCCATACAGATCTGCCAGCTCTAACTACTGTTCCTGGATAATATGTGAGTTCTACAAAATTGGTGGTCCTGGATCCGGTGTGGGTCAGACAGCTCCAACTACTGTTCCTGGATCATGTGTGGGTCTGACAGTTCTAACTACTAGTTCAAGATCCTCTGTGGGTTTGAAAACTTAGATGATTCAGTGGCTATATATGAACATCTCTTTCTCTCTAGATAGGCTATATACCTATGCGAGTTGAGTCATTGTGTTTTGTGTTTTCCTCATGATTGAGATGGATTATTTGTTAACTTTGTTATATGTATTTTTATATACCAAAGTAATGTTTATCCATTGATTTCATTATCAGTGGTTTATCCTTGGTGGATTTTGACAGGCATTGGTGGTCTTGGGGTCCCTACTGGGTATCATTATACACACCCATGCACGGGATATGCCCGCACCTCATTGTGTTGGATACAGAATACAGACAACGTCGACTGAGGCTGAGTGTATGAGGACTAGACAGTACCCAGAGGTGGACCTCACGAAAAGTCAGTAACTAGAACAGGCTGATGGACGTGGAGTGCGGAGAAGGCTATCTGTCCCTATTCTTCAGGTAGGATTAGTGGTGGATGATCCTGGAGCTGATTTTCAACTTTCAGATACTTTTTTCCTTTTCAGTTGTACTTGTACTTTCCATTGGGCTTGTATTTCCGTCACCTTAACTTTTCAACACTCTCTCATTATAAAGTATTACATAGTGTTTTGTATTCTGTTGTGTACTCTATTGTGTGTGTCTTCAGTTATAAAGTCAATGCCTTGTTTAGGGGTTTACGCCTTTGGGGATAGTCGCTAGCCCCTGGCCTATGGAATGAGGGCATGGGGTAGTCACGGCATGGCCCCCGGGGGACGGGTCCTGATAGTTGAAGGTATTTGTATTGAAAGCTAATGAACCCTACTTTATATAAGATAAGGGTCGTTACATGATTCTTGACCATCAAATTCATAAAAAATATCATCATATTTTTGGGCCCATTAAACCCCCTAATTGGCATATTATCTTCATCCACATGAATCGTCTCATTTGGATTTGTCTAAATCCCAAAATAATCTATTTATTTATATTCCATTTTGAAATTTTTTATTTCAAGTCACAATATTAGTTTATTCCCCAGTGTTCCTATACTAAATGATAATATTTATTTGTATCCCAATCCCTCCACATGTTCTCATTATTATATATTTTATTCAATGATAATATAACCAACTTAATTTCTAGGAATATGTATTGAGTGTTCTAAACTCAACCTCTGTTAACAATTTTCCTCTACTACACATATTATAATAGGTTCAAAATTCTTGTCTGTAGATATTGTATCAACATTCTAATGTAAGATCAATGATTTCATTATCGATGGAAGTATGTCTGTGACATAGATATGAACTATAGGATGTGAATCATTAATGTACATAGATTATTTCCCCATCATCTATTCACATGATGGAATATGAAATATCAATATTATACCCCCCAAATTATCCAGATTTAATAGTGAATTACTAGAATCCATATATTTATTACTATCTTACAATGAATTTAGATTCACACTGACATAATACACCTTCTAACCTAAACAATTGAGACACAATCATGGAATATTTCATAGATAATTACATATTGGGAAAAAATCACCTTGGTGCTTAATGATCACCCTTCTCGTGCATTAATACTATTTTTTCATATCAATAATTACATATTCATTAAGTGTATTGGAAATGTAATCCACAACACAGAATCATCGGTCAATAGGATTTAATTTTGGATTCAGTCATGCATAAATATTATGGAATATTCCCACAAATTTTCTTAGTTTATGAATGGTGTAATTATTTTTTATGGAATGGTGAAAACACTGAAATGAAACAAATTTTTTTCTCAATGTGGGGTATTAACTAATATGAAACCCATATATCAATTAGAAAAATTATAAATAGATGGTATCAGATAGACACCAACCTTTAGACCATGTAATGATCATATCTTCCGTAGATGAAAACAAAATGATTAGATACTGTGAATCAAATAGCCCAAATTAAATTTCACCCTTCAACCCCAATACCTATTCATAAATATTAAAAAATCAAGTTTTTGTTCTATCAATAAAAACAAGGAAACCATATAGAGGTGTTTTAGTGACTCACAAAAAGTAACTTCCAAAGAAAATATCAAGATCATCAGAGACCTCAAATGGAGAGAGGGAACATTAAGGAAGTGATAGATAGAGGGAAAACAATGAGGTGAATTGGGTCCATGAATCTGGTTGAATAACTAAACCTATTAGTGGTGAAGAGGATTGGTTTTCAAACATAACTTAAAAGTGCAGTGATGATGCCATATCCATCATTGGTGTTGATGTATTCTTATTTGGGGTTGAAATTTCTGATTGAAAAAGATTGTTGTTTAATCTCTTTTTGACAATAATTCTTCAATTTCTTCATTTATCGTTGTGAAAATGAGTGAATATAATGCTAATATCGACCTGAATTAATGGATTATTTTATTTTGTCAATAAAATTTTATGGTGGATGTTTCACTGTAAAACCCCGAGATTTTTTGAAAAATATTCTTTTTAATTTCATTAATGTATTGTTTGGTACGCTACACCAAAAGGAGCTTGCACAACATGCATCCTTGACTTGCCTTGAATTACACGCAATCGCGACCTTCCTCGATAGCATGTGTAGTATGCAATACCAAGCTTCACTAAACAATGAGATGTTATTAAAATATTATTAAAACTAGTTGTTATGAATACTAATAACCAATTTTTGAAATTTTGAAAATTTTATTGTTCAAAATGGACTTAATTTTTGGATTTGGTATAGAAAAATTAGCTTAGGGTGAAATTTTGGTACTTTTCAGATAACTTTCATTTTCAGATGAATAGTGAAAATTACTAAATTTTAATTAAAAACAAACTTTTTAATCGAAATAATTAATAATGATAAATTATTAATTTGAGTGGTTTTAAAGTATATTTAGAATATATTTTTACAATTTAATACAGTGTTGATCATTAGATATAATTTCACATTTAAACAAGACATAAACAAGTGTCAATCTTTTGATAGTTATTATCACTTAAGAACACGCTATTTGTTTTGACGACGGGAATTATTTTTTTAAATCAATTAATTAAACTGATATGTTTTGAATTTTGTAAAATAGAAATCATTTTTTTGTTCAAAATATCAAATATAGCATAGGCCTAATTTTTGGTATTTTTCTGGAAACTTTCCTTTTTTGATGAATAGTGAAACCACTAAGTGGTAGTTAAATAAATGAATTTTTCATAAAACATAATTTTACCGCTTCTGCGAGTGAAATTTCAAAAATCCTAGAGACACGGTTGATGTCAGTAAGTAAAATGTGGTACAATGAGATGAAATTTTTTTTTGTGAATAGTAACTTTTTACTTTTTTTTACCACAATTAAAAGTAAATAGGGTAATTAAGGGTAAAAATGATATTATTATTACCCTAACACATGTCCTAATTAAATTGGATAAATGTAATTCGACCAAAAACTACCTTAGGAATAAAATATGACCATTTAGGCCCACTTGAATTAGATTCGGACGTTTATTATTAATTTATTTAAAGAAGGGTTAAAATAGTTAAAATCAAAGTTTATTAATTCAATCATTTTTAATATAGGGTTATAAAAAAGATAAATTTGAATATAAATATTGATTAGAAAGATAAAAAGATTTCCTACATAATGATTGTTAATTTTTAATTTTTAGTCATTAAATAATTTAATTTATTTATGACACAATGATGATTCAGTAATTATTTTATTAATGAAATATTGACATAATTGATGTTATAAATCCCCAAATAAATGTAATTTGAAACTTTTTATGAATTACCCTAATTTTATATGATAATATGACATGTTAGTATTAATTTAATTAACTTTGTTCGAACTAATCATTCTGTTATTATTTTCACAAAAATCAATTACTAAATTGTATCAAAATTGACATAAAATAGTTTTTAAAACAAATATTATATTATTAATTTTTATTTTTTTCCTAAAAATATAAGGTTTGGAAAAATGAAATTAAAAAGGTTATATATATTAATAATAAACAACTTGGGGTTTGTTTGGCTTGTTATAGTACGTTTATTAATCTTATAGTGTAAGAACACTAAAAGACACGGTAAAAGTAAACTTATCTAACTTAAAGTTAAATATAAATGTAAAGTTTAAAATAGGAACCTAAACTTGTCTAAATTATATTGGATGAGATTATTTAGACCCATCCCCACCTTGGCTTCTAAATAAATCAATTTGGAACTATTTAAAACCGAATATGACTTTATAATAAATTAATATTTTTAGTTATTCCAAAGGTTCCCCTCTCCTCCCTTGTAAAAGGGCACCTCCTCCCTCTCTTCGTCACACCACTTTGAGCCTTCAAGCTCGTCCAACCCCTGAAAAATTCTCCTCTACACTACCCTAGAAACATTCTAGTGGTCCTGGTCTTCTTCAAAGTCCAATTTTAGTGCCCTGGGAGGAGGACTCAAAGAGGGGCTTCAATTAAGAGATAATGTCTGTTACCGATTCTTTCAACTTTATTTCTTCTTCCACTTATTCTTGTATAGTTGTTTCATTATGAAGTAATAACATCAGTATCACTCATATACTGATATGTAATTATATGTATGAAACATCCCTATTTCACCATCTATCCATCCTACAGAAAACGAAATCCCCGCGCGTTCGTATGTACGGAATACCGTCTCCACGCCGTAGTGTAACCTATTTTCCACCACCACCTTACTTGGATGGGTATAATGGTGTAAATAATAACTATATATGATTATTTTAAATTGATATTGATTCTGAAATAGTATACATACACTCTAATACAATTCCACGATCATTAGAACGATATCATTGCTCGTGCGTACGTACAGACTACCGTCTCCACGAGGCGATTAGATTCATTCTCCACGTTAACCATTCATTAATGATTATAAAGTATATATAATAAGTAATCATGAAATATATGAAATAACAATGATACTGTATTTATGTGAATTTCATCTACTTAATTCCATTCAACTCATTAAGAAAACGAAAAGAACATTCATGCGTACATACGGCCTACCGTCTCCATGAACGGTGTATTTCATTCCATTTACTGATCTATTGTATATATGTATATTATGAATATATATTATATATAAATCATGTTATATATTATGTAATTAAGTAATCATGATCTAAGTAATCATATGAATAATTACAAGTCAAAACATGGATGACAAATGAAACGATTTTACCCAAAACGGTCTTTAACATGGAATTTACAAATGAACGGGTATTATAAAGTCATAAGTGAACCATATATGATATCATAAAAATGAGTATGATTCTTGAATAAGTCAATGACATTATTTAAATAATTATATAGGAGTTTCGGACACTGACGAAGCAAATCGGACATAAGGTAAGGGAAATATCACAATCTCATTTTTATCCAAGATTGTTTATACTTTGAAATTTACTGGGGTGTATTTTATCATCTACATCCATGTTTCCTCAATATGTAATATTATTTCCATCCAACTACAATTGTTTAAATCCAATTTTACCCTTTGTTGAGTTTTTAGTAAAAGATATGAAAGGCATCTTTTTTCATTTTTCGTACGAGGTACTTTTTGACTTATCCGACAAAAGTACGAGAAGAATGTTTTTTAAACTTATACGGAATGAATGGATTTTTAAAACATTATTTCTAAGAAGGTTACATTACAAGTTTTCATGTTTAATTTTAATCAACTTCTTTTAGTTTAAAATTTTATGTCATGTTAAGAAAGGAAAAATTTTTTGATGTAGAAAGGATATCTTCCTCAAGAATGGATTTGAAGTGTTTTTTTTCAAAATTATTTTCCATCTAAGATAATATAGGGTTCTATTTCTATCCCTATTATTACATTGATTTGATTATGTTGTGATGGAATTATTTTTAGGAATTACTTTATCTTATATGAATTTTCTTATGATGTCATGTTGTTTAAGAATCCCATCTTTATTACATGGGTTATGCAATGATGTATGATTTATGATTTTGTGGCACACATAACAATGATATCATTATGAGATGGGTGGGACCTATATATCCCTCCAATTAATTGGATAAATATTTATATCTCATGAGATAGACATGGTTGGAAGGGCAAGATAAACCGGTTCAGCAATACAGGACTGGAACGAGGAGTGAACTCGATTCAGAAAGGAACATTGTCCACTAAGATGGTCTTGGCAGCAATGCCTTGGCTAATATGGAAATCATATCATGTTCTTAATGGTTTCCACAATTACATGTTTTATTCCCATGATATTTTATCATTCATAATGTTTCTTTATGATCTGTGCCTTACGTACTTCAATGTTTTATGTCATTGCTCAAGCTTTTGATGTTTAAACATTATGTTCATGTTTTTAAGTTCAAATGTATATAATATGTTTTATTTTATCCATGGTTACCCTTACTGAGCATTTGAGCTCACCCTTTTTATTTTTTATTTTCCCCATGATATGATGAAAGGTTTTAGGTATGAAAAAAAGGGGGAAGATCTTTATGGGAGATGTTGAAGATCTTTCACCACCATTAGAAGATTTTATTCTTAGTTTCCAAAGACACTAAACTATTATGGTCCTTGTGTGTCTATTTTTGTTATGTATTAAGTATTCTGAAAAAGTAATGTAATTTCCATGTACGTCAAGCTTAGGGTCTCTATAGTTGGTATCAGAGGAAAGGTTTAGTCAACCATTGGAATCTAGGATGCGAGAACTTTAGTGAGATCCCAAGAGATATTTCTAAGGTATGTCTAGGGATGTCCCTAAGGTTAAGTATAAGAATAGGTTATAGTCCTAGAATTATGGTAATGATATTAGAATTAAACCTAGGATGTTAGATGTTGAAGGTAATCCCCCTTGATTATGTTATTTTCCTTGTATGATTTTTTTCCTCTCACAAAATTCTTTTTGTGTTTTAGTCAATGGTGGGAACCAGAATGAATTCGGTTAGCATTGAATCCAATGGAAAAATTGGTGACTATGAGCCACAAAATTGCGTAATTCCTATATAGAATGATATTGTAATTATGCCAAATCAGTCATCGCGATATATGATTAACAAGGTGAAATTTAGTGGTATGCCCAATTCATCAAATAAGAGGAAGTTAAACTTTTATTCAAGTTCGCATGTTGAGGAGCATAAAGAAAGGATGATTTAGATTTCTAAAGAAGGGAAGAAGAAACTTGAGGAATACCTAAAATGGAGGGACAAATGTTATTTGTGTGGAGAAAAGGGACATAGAGTGACAGACTGTTATGGAGTTCAATGTCTTATTTGTGGAGAACATGGGAATTACCCAACTCAATGCCCTGACCTAAAAAGATACTTCTAAATTAAGGAAGGACTTATTCCAGGACAATCAATGATGATGATGGTTTGAAGTTTTTATGTATTGGTATTCAAGAGTAATGTTATTGAGGTACTTTTGTGGTATATTGGAATATCTATGTATTGGTCCATTGTGGTTTTATATAAGAATATGGAATCGGTAACCATGAAAATTGATTGAAATATTTTTGGAAAGCAGATGATATGCACATAATGAAGGGATAAAGATAATATAATATGTTAGATAGTATTCATGAGCTCATGATTGATATAAGGACTATGTGGTATCATGGTTTGAGTATATAGTATTTTTTAGATTTTGGTATGTGGAAAAGAGTTAAATTTTGACGGAATTCATGTTTTCACTAAGGTTAAATGGGTATTCATTTTTCAAGAGAATACATGATTGTGGTATTAACATGTTTCTAATTTGACCAACAAGATATATCTTATGATATATGGGGGATAAATGATGGCATTCATGTTATTGTTATGTGACATTTCAAGTAATCATTTTCTTTATACTATGAGCTTGGACCGAAGTATTTTAGATAAGCCTAATGATTGGAATGGATTATGTTGGACATAAGTTATTATTGTTTAAGGATAGAACTTTTTTTGATATTATTGATGGGATGTTATAGTAATTTAGTTTTAGAAAAAGGACGACCTGCCAGACGGGCGATAGCCCATCGCATCGGACAAGGCTGTGGGAATCGAACCCACAACCGAAGTGCGACTGGCCATTATCACCTACCACTGGCCTACATGGAGTCCCTATTTAGTTGAAATTAGTTTATTATATTAAGTAGTATTCTATATGAAGTATATGTCCATTTTAGGAACCATATATGATTAATCTCACTATAGATGCACTTATATATTTTTTGATAACTTTTCTAACCTTTTGATTGAGACAGAAGGAATGACCCATAATTATATCATATGATCTGCTAACACATCGTGAATGACAAATTCATCTTCATTTCATTAAGATTTGAAGTTGAAATTGTCCAAAGAACGAACAATGGTGAGACTATACCAAAATCATGAATGTATTTCTTCTAATTCCAATTTCATCAACTTTAGGGAAATGATCTTGAAAACCAAAAATGTTGTCCTAGTGCTCTTATTTCTAATGAATCAGATGGTACCTTAGATCGTAAAAAATTTATGGCTTTGTGATTGCTGGATTTTCCATAGCCATGTTCTCTACCACTCTCCATCAGAACATGATCGTTCGATTTCTCTTCCATATCCATATTTTCACCTATGTGGAAACCCAATGATTAGTTTATTTGGGTAACCATTACGTTTCATACTATTGTTTTTAAATATTGGTTTTGGTATTCCTTTTACGATGTGGGTTTTTATTTAATTAACTTTTGAGTAGTTAACCATTTATAACCCCGACGAATTTTGAGGGCGAAATTTATTTTAAGGGGGGTAGAATTTAACACCCTGAGATTTTATGAAAAATGTTATTTTTAATTTCATTAATTTCTTGTGTTGTACATTACACCAAAAGGATCTTGTACAACACACATCCTTGACTTTCCTTTCATTACACGCAATCGCGACCTTCCTCGATAGCATGTGTAGTACGCAATACCGAGTTTCACTAAACAACGATATGCTATTAAAATATTATTAAAACTAGCTGTTATGAATAGTAATGACCACTTTTTGAAATATTTTAAATTTTATGTTTCAATATGGACTTCATTTTTGGATTTGGAAAATCGAAATTAGCTTAGGGTGAAATTTTGGTACTTTTCAGATTACTTTCATTTTCCGATGAATAGTGAAAATTACTAAATTTCTATTAAAAACAACCTTTTTAATCGAAATAATTAATAGTGATAAATTATTAATTTGAGTTTTTTTCAATTATATTTAGAATATATTTTTACAATTTAATATAGTGATGGTCATTGGATGTAATTTCACATATAAATCATACATAAACAAGTGTCAATCTTTTGATAGTTATTATATTCTTAAGAACACGCTATTTGTTTTGATGACGGTATTTATTTTTTTAAATTAATTAATGCCACTGATATGATTTTAATTTGGTAAAATAGACATCATTTTTGAGATCATAAAATAAAATATAGCTTAGGTATAATTTTTGGTATTCTTCTAGAAACATTCATTTTTAATGAATAGTGAAACCAATAAGTGGTAGTTAAAAAAAATGAATTCTTCATAAAACTTAATTTTACCGCTTTTGTGAGTGAAATTTCAAAAATCAAAAAGGCACGGTTGATGTCAGTAAGTAAAATGTGGTTCAATGAGATGAAAATAATTTTTGTTGAATAGTAACTTTTTAATTTTCTTTACCATGATTAAAAGTAAATAAGGTAATTAAGGGTAAAAATGATATTATTATTACCCTAAAACATGTCCTAATTCTATTGGGTAAGTGTAATTCGACCAATAAAAAATCTTAGTAATAAAATATGACCATTTAGGCCCACTTGGATTGGATTAGGACATTTATTATTAATTTATGTAAAGAAGGGTTAAAATAGTTAAAATCAATGTTTAATAAGTAAATAATTATTAATATAGGGTTATACATAAGATAAGTTTTACAATAAATATTCATTAGAAATATTAAAAATGTTCCTACATAATGATATTTAATCTGTAATTTTTATACATTAACTAATTTAATTTATTTATGACACAAGGATGATGCAGTAATTATTTTATGAATGAAATATTGACATAATTGATGTTATAAATACCAAAATAAATGTAATTTGAGAATATTTATGAATTACACTAATTTTATAGGTTATTATGACATGTTATTATTGATTTAATTAATGTTTTTGAACAAATAATTTTGTTTTGATTTTCACAAAAATCAATTACTAAATAGTGTCAAAATTGACATCAAATAGTTTTTAAAATAAATATTACATTATTATTTGTTATTTTATTCCTAAAAATATAAGGTTCGGCCAAATGACTCATATTAGGATATATATATTAATAATGAACATCTTGGGGTTCGTTTGGCTTGTTATAGTAAGTTTATTATCCTTATAGTGTAAGAACACAAAAAGACACGGTAAAAGCAAAATTATCTAACTTAAAGTTAAATATAAATGATAATGTTCAAATAGGAACCTAAACTTGTCTAAATTCTATTATATGAGAAGATTTCGACCCATCCCCACCTTATCTTCGAAATAAATCAATTTGGAGCTTTTTAAAACCGAATATTACTTTATAATAAAATAATAGTTTTAGTTATTCCAAAGGTGCCCCTCTCCTCCCTTATAAAAGGGAACCTCCTCCCTCTCTTCCTCACACCACTTTGAGCCTTCAAGCTCGGCCAAACCCTACCAAGTTCTCCTCTCCACTTCCCTAGAAACATCCTAGAGGTCCTGGTCATCTTTAAAGACCAATTTTAGTTTCCTAAGAGGAGGACTCAAAGAGGCGTTTCAAAGAAGAGGTAATGTCTGTTACCGATTCTTTGAACTTTATTTCTTCTTCCAATTATTCTTATTTAGTTGTTTCATTATGAAGTAATAACATTAGTATCACTCATATACTGATATGTTATTATAATTATGAAAAACACTATTTCACCATCTATACATCCTACAGAAAACGAAATCACCGCGCGTGCGTACATACGGAATACCGTCTCCACGCCGTGGTGAAATCTATTTTCCACCACCACCTTATTTGGATGAGTATAATGGTGTACATAATAACTATATATGATTATTATAAAGTGATATTGATTCTGAAATAGTATACATACACTCCAATACAATTCCACGATCATGAGAATGATATCATCGCTCCTGCGTACTTACGGACTACCGTCTCCACAATGCGATGATATTCATTCTCCTCATTAACCATTCATGAATGATTATAAAGTTTATATAATAAGTAATCATGAAATATATGACATAATAATGATCCTGGATTTATGTGTATTTGAACTACATAATTCCATTCAACTCAATAAGGAAATGAAAACAGCGTTCATGCGTACGTACGACCTACCATCTCCATGAACGGTGTATTTCTTTCCATTTACTGATATATTATATATAGTAATATTCTGAATATATATTATATATAAATCATGTTTTCTATTCTGGAATTAATTAATCATGATCTAAGTAACCATATGAATAATTAGAATTCAAAACATGGACGAAAAATGAAACACTTTTACCCAAAACGCTCTTTAACATGGAATTTACAAAAGAACGGGTAATATAAAGTCATAAGTGAACCATATATGATATAATAACAATGAGTATGATTCTGGAATAAGTAAATGACATTATTTAAATCATTATACATGAGGTTAGGACACATACGAAGCAAATCAGACCTATTGTAAGGGAAATATCACAATCCCATTTTTATCCGAGATTGTTTATACATTGAAATTTACTAGGGTGTATTTTATCATCCAGATCAATGTTTAATCAATATGTAATATTATTTCCATCCACCTAAATTTTTTTAAATCCAACTTTACCTTTCGTTGAGTTTTTAGTAAAAGATATGAAAGGAATCTTTTGTCATTTTTCGTACGAGGTACTTTTTGACTTTTCCGACAAAAGTACGAGAAGAATGTTTTTTTAACTTATACGGTATGAATGGATTTTTAAAACATTATTTCCAACAAGCTTCCTTTAAAAGTTTTCATGTTTATTTTTAATCAACTTCTTTTTGTTTAAAATTTTATGACATGTTATGAAAGGGAAATGTTTTTGTAGTTGAAAGGATATTTTCCTCAAGAATGGAGTTCTAATGTTTTTTTTAAATTATTTTCCATCTAAGATAATATAGGGTTTTGTATCTATCACAATTATTACTTTGATTTGATTATGTTGTGATGGAATTATTTCTATGAATTCCTTTATCTTATATGAATTTTTTATGATGTCATGCTGTTTAAGAATCGCATTTTTATTACATGGGTTATGCAATAATGTATCATTTATGATTTTTTGGCACACATAAGAATGGTATCATTAAGAGATGTGTGGGACCTATATCTCCCTCCAATGCATTGGGTATAGATTTATATCTCATGAGATAGTCATGGGTAGAACGAAAAGTTAATCACGTTCAGTAATACAGGACTCGAATGAGGAGTGAACTCGATTCAGAAAGGGACTGTGTCCACTAAGATGGTCTTGGCAGCAATGCCTTGGCTAATATGGAAATCATATCATGTGCTTAATGGTTTCCACAATTACATGTTTTATTCCCATTCTATTTTATCATTCATAATGTTTCTTTATGATCTATTCCTTCAGTACTTCCATGTTTTATGTCATTTCTCATGTTTTGATCTTTAAACATTACGTTCATGTTTTGAAGTTCAAATATATATAGTATGTTTTTTATTTTATCCAAGCTTACCCTTACTGATCATTTGAGCTCACCCTTTTTATGTTTTCTTTTCCCCAGGATATAATAAAAAGTTTTAGGTAAGAAAAAAAGGGGGAAGATCTTTATGGGAGATGTTGAAGACCTTTCACCATGATTAGAAGATTTTATTCCGAGTTTCCAAAGACACTAAACTATTACGGTCCTTCTGTGTCTATTTTTGTTATGTATTAAGTATTCCACAAAAGTAATGTAATATCCATGTATGTCAAGCTTCGGGTCTCTACATTCACATTTTGTTATTTTTCATATATTTATTATATATATATAGTTTTTCTTAGTCATTATCCATAACAAATGTTGCACATAAACAGAAACCATGATTCTTTTAGAATAAAATTTAAAAAATAAATATATCTTTTAAATCCAATCATCTAAATAATCATTTATAATTATATGTTACAACATTATGAAATTTGGGTATAATGAAAATAATGTCAATTTTTCATGAAAATGAAATTCAATTATTATAGAAAAAATAACAATGAAAATAATATTATGCATAAATTATAGTTTTAAAAAATTAGTGTTTTATTTCAGAAAAATATATATATTATGATTAAATTAAAATTTAATTAATTAATAATATAAATAATTTATAAAAAAATATTTAATAATTTAATGGAAAAATAAATATTAAATATATATAATTTTAAAGATATATTTTCGATAATGTGAATTTTTCAGTATTATTAGGTAATTTATTTAAATATTTCAATAAAAAATATTGGAAATTTAGTTTTGAAAAAATAATAATTTTGGATGATAAATAATAATATATTCCTAATAATTAGTATTTGATTACATCTATGATAATATTTTTTTTATGAATCGTGCAATATTAGGTTTATGTGAAAAATAGATCATCTATGACAGAAAATAGAGATACGAATAACCTAAAATATGAATAATTTATTGAAAAATATATTTTATATAAGTAAAATTATATATTAAATAATAGTTTCTAATAATATAAACGTATTATTAATATTCTTGAATTTAAATATTATGTAATAATTTTTAAAATAATAAAAAATAAATAATTGTATTATATTAAATTTCATCACATTTATAAATTAAATAAAAATAAATTGACTTATATTTTATAGTATGGGCATCCAAATTCTCTAAAAAGTATTATATTTTTATAAATAATCATTAAATACGTTTAGTTAAAAAAAATTCAACCTAAAATATTAAAAAATAACAATTCATGTGGAATAGTTATTGGATCATATAATAAAATGCATCCATTTGAGTGGATGAGTTATATATCAACCATATCTATTATTATAATGTTTATCAATTTTTTAGACACATTACTTTAGATTAACTTCTAATTGAAGACACTTTTTTGGGTATTTACATAAATTTCATTTCAGTTATCATTTAAAAGAGGCAATACACTCTTTAATTACCCAATAACCATATCCTTTTACGTATCCAATACATAAAAAAACTCACAAATCCTCATATCCATATTAAATAATATATTTTATTCACCAAAAAACAATCCCAACAAGGATTAATCCCCATAAAAATGGAGATAAACTACGTGGTATGTTATTGAATTCTTGTAACTCCTCCATATATCCGATATCATTTGAGGCATTTAATCATATTAAAAATTCATATAAACATCAAATAATGATAAAAAAGTATCAATATAATACTGTATTATTATTTTAATTATAATATAGTCATTCACAACCCTGACCATTATCATTTCGAAAAAATTGAAATGTTAATTGTACATCTCTTTAACTACCTGGACAATGATGTAACATGTTATTTCTTCATTTACCAAATTGAATGCATAATAAAAATTAGCATTTTAATATATAATTATTATATTTAATAATTATTTGATATTTTTAAATTGTAAACCCTATTATATATATACCTTATTCTTTATAAAACAAATTTTTTATCCACTGTGATTATGGACTTCATTCACCATGTTATGATCAATTTATATTTTTCATTTCTTCATAGTAATACATGGGTCGACATGATAATGAATTTAATTAATAAATATAATGATTATGATATTACTATAGTCATGTAAATACAAATTTATGATTATATAAATTATATGAATGATTAAATGTATTGATAAAATAAATTGTCTCAGACAATGCAACAATATAATTTTTTTTCATTTAGTCACTAATATTGGTTAAGCCTCAAGAGTTTCTAACTTTGAAATAAAGAGAGTGTTAGGGTTCTGCATACATGAGTCAAGTTGTAAACCTTGTTCATTTCTCCATGGATGTTATGTAGAATGACCAGCTGAAGACTCAAATTACATAAGGGTTTTGAGACAGGATATTAGAACATAGGTGTTTATTTTGAAACATTCTATATATGTATTAATGGTATAAATAGATTTGATGGAAATAATGAATATGGATGGGATGGTTGGGTTTCCCACCTATTCTATTCAATAAGTTTCTATTGTCAATGGCACACATGGGAAGAAGAGGATGTGTCAAGATAATCCCAGGAGTAGTGGAGGTGGGTCTTAGTAGAGATCCCCCATTGCATTGTCTGTTGCAGAATGTATTGTTCCTCTGACTAGATATCAATGTCGCAAAGAAAGACACATAATAATTTCATGTCAAATGCCATTGAAGATGTGTACCATCATTGGGCGTGTTTGGTCACTTACATTACATCAATCATGATGTTAGTATGGCTCATTATGATCATTTTTTCAGATCCAAAGGATATTGTTATTGAGTCAGAAGCTTTGAAGACTATAGGCCTCAATCCATAGTCCTTATGATTGAATAATTTTCACATAGTAGATGAATTTCATATGAATGTGGATGCATGTCGGGCAGTAGTGAGAGGAACTATCCCTATTGTATCATCATAAAAAATTTCATTATTTGATATTAGTTCCATACACTAGTTTATATATTCACATTTTCATTGAGATTCATAAACATCAAAAGGAAACTTATTTCCTTGGAATTGGAGTCAATGAAACTTTTTGGTACGAGTAATTAGAAGTGGTTCAGGTGCCCCTCTTGTTCATTAAATATATCTGATAGAGATTTTCTCTTATATTTCCTAATTATATATTTCTATAAAATTCATGTCATCATTAGTATGGATGGTCTTATCACTAAGAAAATTAAGGAGGATTGTTATCATTAGTCTGTTTCGTTTCATAATGCCAATGGGTGCTCTCAAGTGTTTTATGGAAAGTAGGACCCAATTTCAGATTGTGTCGGGCCTTCCCACCCAAATGATAAGATTTTTGGTCTTCCATTGAATTTCATCCTGATTACATCAATTATGATTATGATTATGATTTTCACATTATTGTTCGAGGAATTCATAATGTTTTACTAGATGACTTCTTTGGTCTTACTCTAGAGAGAGGTAGAGTTTACGATTGACCAAATGCTAGGTATGAAAACAATTTCAAAATCATTTTATTGTATCAAACCAGTGTAGATGAAATTGAACAAGATTAAGATGGACATCCAACTAGAACAAGGTTATGTTCACCGTATAATTTCACCTTGGGTAAACCCTATGATGTTTTCTATGAAACTTGATGGTTCAAATTAGTTATGTATGGACTACCATAAGTTTAACAAGGTAACAGTTTAGAAAAACTTTACATTATCTAAATTTAATGATCTATATAATCATTTAAAGGGGAAAATATGTTTTAGAAGATCTCTATTTGATAGTGTTATCATCATATCATAGTTCGGGGGGTCTGATATACCAAATAGAACATTTAAGAGTTGTTATGGAAATTATAAATATGTTTTGATTCATTTTGGTCTGACTAATTCACATGTTGTTTTTATGGTTGTAATTAATAAGCTATTCCATAAATATCAGGAAACCTTTTTAGTAGTGTTGATGGATGATATTCATGTTTATTTGAAATCAACGAAAGATCATGAGTACCATCTGAGTTTTATTCAGGAAATTTTGATAAGTCACCATTTGTATGGTAATATTTTGATTTATTATATAGATTCATGAAGTGATGTTTTTTTGGAACAAAATTTCAATACATGTCTACTCAGTTGATCTAGAGAAGATGAAGGCTGATTTTTCATCAAAAACCAAAAAATGTATTTAATATATGAATTTTTCATGGTATTTCAGGATACTAATGATGATTTTCCATGTATTTATCTATAATGGAGTCATCATTGACATATCATACTAGAGAAACAATTACATTCCCAGGGTATGTGAAGTGGTAGTCTTCATTATGTGAACTGAATGGGATTATGACATCTTCTCCTATTCTAATATTACCTAAGTACAGTAAGGGGTACATGGTGTTTTGTGATTCTTTGGGGGATGGTTTGGGATGAATTATTATGGATGATGATTATGTGGTAACATATATATCTCATTAACTTCATCCAGACACAGAGAATTAACCCACCAATGATTTAGAGATTTTCATATTTGGTATAATGAGAAAAACTAGTGTCTTGGCATAAGTCCTTGAAAATTTTTTATTTGATTTCTTGGAATGAGGCCTTAACATTGTAGTTAGGATGTATGACATTAAGCATTCCATTATTATAAAATCAGCTACTAATATTACATGTGATTATTCGACTAGTATAATATTCATTTGAATAAGTAAATGAGATTATTTGATTTACAATTTTCATATTTTCCAGATGCTTATGTTTAAATTTATTGTTTGTTTGTCTTATAAATTTTCTTAAATGTTTATTCTTTTATATTATAGTTTCTACAATATTTTTATCCTTACTAAGAATATGTGCTCACCAATTTCTTATGTTTTCTTTTTCCAAGGATGCGATGAATTATATTCTGATTAAACTGTAGGGATAATCCATGTATATGAGTGTGTTCAATGTGGACACAATTTTTTTGTTTTTTATTTCAGGATGCAATATAAAACTTATGAATTTATCTATTACTTCAAAGGATACTAATCTAAATAGTCTTTCGACACAATATCTCTTGTGACCATATCAATGTTATGTAATAACGCACTAACTCTAGGTAACTAGGGTTGGGGTGTTTCAATATTGACCCCATATTTGATTAATGTTGTAAGATAGTTATGAAATTGTTAAATTACATAAAAATTTTGAAAAATATACTACACAAAAATATTGAAATATATACGAATTATAAAATAAGTATGAGTTTAGATTGAGGTTTTCCATACCTTAAGGTGTCCATCATTTCTTATATATCTTGAATTAGGTAATTGATAACGTATTTTCATCATTTCCAGGATTGAATATAATTGTGGCACAAAAGAGTGAGATAACCAAGGTTGAACGTTAGTGTTAGAATAAGAATAGGTAAATATGGTTTTAAATTATGTGAGTGGGAAAATATTTATTTCACCCCAAATTATAATGAACAAAATTTATCTTTACTATTTTTCCAAACCATGTGCAAACTATGCTATGTTTATTCTAATCCGGGAAAACCACACAGTTTGATGCAATCTCTAGATAAACATTTCCAAATAAGAATAAATGGATATATCAAATATCTATAACCTATTGGACTTTTTGCGCACTGGGTTACAAAGTTGTAGAAAAATCATGAATCCTAATATGTTTTCCACTTTCAGATCACTAGACATGAAACAAACCCCATACACACATGTCACCCCATTGACATAATTTTAATTTTTTTGGTAGGTTCGTTTAAGGTATGGAAATAAAAAAACTCACAATATATACCATCATTGAAATTAGGGGTCATTAAAACATCCCATCAATAATAAAATTCATCCCTAAGATTGTGTTATTAGGGTAAATGAGTATCCGAAAAAAACTCTCTCCACTAAGCTCATACATCAGCATACTTCTCCAAGATATTCTCATGTACTCGGATAGGCTTCCAAACACTTGTATCTGATGAAAATTCCTTCAATGAAGTTTCTTTTCTCAATCATCCTATATACACATAGTATACACATCAAATGGTCTATACATATCTATATCAACATTATCAGGTTGAATTACATGTGATGGGTTTGGATAGAATCTATTCCACTACGATACATGAAATACATTATGCATGGTCATACAGATGACCAACTCTAAGCATAATGTGAATTCGTAGATAGTGTACCAAATAGAGGTGCTAGTGGGGATCCTATGCCATTGGAGGATATAAGAAATGATATAAATGGTAATATTGGGGACCCATCCTTTTAAAAGTTCATTATTCGATTATGGTCCTTATTCATTCGATATATTATGGAATAAAATTCTTTATTAGAGACACATGATATTGTGGGTCACCATGGAAGCACCATCCCCCACATGAATCCTCAAAATGGGAATATTAAATGAGATGAACCATCACCCTATTTCAGAACTGATCCACCCAGGCTCACACTACCAACATCATTGAGATTGAATTACATAATTAGATCATGATTTATGATAATTTTAATACTTGACAAATAGAATATGTCAAATCTTGGAGTGGATAAAGCCAACGAATCCCCATGAATTTATGGGTGACATCGCCTCAGGCGTGCCTCCAAGTATGCTAGAGGTTTTTGGTTTTATGCGAGGGTGTAATTGTGGTACCATGGGTAAACAATACTAGAATATTATTGTGTAAAAATTCATGTAATAAAATAAAATAAATATCATAACGATAATATAAATAGAGAGAATAGATAATCATTGGATGTAAAAATATAAGAAAAAATAATTTTTAATAATATCAAACACACTATTATTTTGTTTCATATATAGATTCATGGCATGATATAAAAAAACAAGTATATTAAATAATGTTACAAAACTATACAAAAGAAATAAATGAAAAATTTTCTCCATGAATCTCAAGCCTACTTGTGATCCTCTTCCCCTAAACTCTATGTAAACATAAATCATGTCATACTAGTAGTATCATGATTTCCCTTATAAGTACATTCTGACATATAATATTCTTGGGTACCAATGTTATTCTATGTATGGTTTGAGATTAATATCTCAGTAGGTCACCCCCAATGGTGTGTATCTGTAACCAAATCAGTTCTCATAATTAAACAGCGTACTTGTATAAAAAAACAACTAATGAAATGATAATATAAATAACAAGGATACCCAGTTTCCTAAGGGACACATTAAAACTCTACCAACATTAGTTTATTTTCAATACGAAATGTATGGAAAATTACAATATATATAGTAGTAACATAAATATATTGTATAATTTTATATATTTCATCCACCTATATAAACCCATTATAAGAATACATATGTTACAATATACCTATAATTCTTGTGGTTTATAGAAAATGATGCAACTCATTCATATATTACTTGTCTAATGAGCCTATAAGCCTAAGTAAAAGGGTACATTCCCAATATCCCACTATAGTGATAAAAACCACACAACAACACTTTGGATGGTGAGTGAGACTTCTTGACATCACTCTACTAATTGTACATAGTGTGTAAATCCAAACAGACATATAAAATAATTTTCGAGAGATTTGGTATTCAAAAAATGTTATAATGTAGTGTGATTATCCACCATTCAGAATGGTCCCTTACAATAATATTGCATCAAATATAAAGGTGAATTATAATTATAACCAGCATGTGGAATTACCTCACATCCATTTCTTTCTTCTATACCACATATATATATATATATGATGAGAAATAATTTATAATATAATACATAATGTATAAACACATATTTACATCATTATCAATGTTTCATTATATAAAATGAAGTACAATTCCTAATAATAATTTATTATAACATAGATAGAAGGCATTTTTTACCTTACTTTTATGATATTTCATTTAAAAAATGTATTCATTAATGGTAAAGAATCCATCCTGATTTAGAGTTTACATATAAACCATTTCATTTATAAAACAGAGGGAATTATATCTCTCAGTATTCATCCCACTTGATCAATTAAATTTTTCCCATTCAATCCTTTATAACAAGGATAAATAATTTATAAGATAAAAGGGGTCACATATAGGGTGACACGATCATTAAAGTTCATTCATAATGTGGATATTAAAATGATAGGGTGGAAGAAAAACCTAAGAGTTTCCTCTGGTTCTGTGAACATTCATATATCAAGGTTAACATAATTTAATACAAAAATTGTTAACTCATTAGGATGTCATACCATTTTGATCCTATTATCTATAATGGAGAAATTTAACAAGGAACATAATTGGGGTTCCCATTAGTGTGGAAAATGGCCTCTAAACCAGTAATTAAGATTAAATAAGAATATAAATATATGAATGTATAACATTAACAAGAAAAGGTCAATATACAGGGGCTTCTTCGAAAAGGTCATTGTGCGACACACTAACATAACTAAAATATGGAAGAACTCAAATAGAAAATTACATGACCACAATCCTCAAGGATATGATGATATTTTTCTCATAATATTTCTCATATGTGGAGTAGAGAGAAATAGATAATTGAAAAGTTCAAATGTTCTAAAAATAGGGAAAAAGTTTCAACAACTACCTAGCACATAAAATCTGAAAGAAAACATTAGAAGGAGGTTATATGGAGGGAAGCCTTACCATATAGTGTCCAATGCTTCCTTCACATATCCAATCATGTACCAAATAATAAGGTCATTAAATTCATTAATTAATATTAATTTTAACCCTAAAGGGGTGGATAATGAATGATGTATACTGGAGGGAGAGTAAGAAATGGGTAATAATAATTTAACATAAATGAGGAGAATTTTTTAAATTTCAACACAAAATATCAATGTGAATGGTTTGGAAAAATGATTCCAAAACTATGCTAATTTATTTAAAAATAGGGTAACAATGTAAATTTTGACTAATCATCCACAAAACAAATAGAATGTCTATGTTCTGTATCTACAACTGGTTGAGAACTCATGCACCCTAGGTCACACAGTTGAAGATAAAATGTGTGTTTGAGTCAGTTTTTCCTCTTTTGGAGTCATATGCTTTAATATATCCTTGGATGTAACTATTGCCTCAGTGAACTTATTAAACATCATTACTAGGTCTTTTATATAAAACCTAGAATTTCGGTTGAAAATTTTTCTTAAATAAATCTGAATTTAACAAGTCCGTGAAAACAGACGTTTCATGATTCCGAGGCCCGGTGTGCCCGAAATCAATTTCTAATGATTTTTCGGGTATATTTGGAAACAATACGAGTGGGATTTTACAAATTTTGAACAGGTGCTTGGAATTGAAATATGATGGCACTTTTGAACTCATATCGCCAGTATCCGTTTAAGAATACTTTTACCTCGACGACAGTTAGTCAAGCATGAATGTTAGTTTTTGGGTTTTATGTGGAAATAATAAAATAATTTATGTCCATGTATTAATTTATTTTATTTGTAATAACCACCACGAGTAAGTTGGAGGTGGGGACCGCCACACCATATCCTCCCTTGAGAGGTTACAGTTGTGGGGCCCACCCGAACTCAGACTCCCATTTGATGATTAATTTGGTGGGGACCACCCGGGATTTTAACCCTTTGAAACTCCCCATTAATGTGGAGAAACTCTCAAGCTCCAAATTAAAATAGGGGAGACATGTGAAGTCCCCTTTAATTAATTTGAGCCAACATTCCCTAATCCTCTACATTAATTGGGTGGTCAAAATTAATTAATACTCCATTTCCAATATTATTCCAATAATTTTACGTTAGAATCTATTATTTTGATGGAATTTTTCTTTTTGGTAGAGCGGGGTAAGAGCATAGAACATGGAGAAACTATTTCCATACAACGAAGACTGATCATAGAAGCATGAAGAACTCTTCTTCCACAAGTGACGGAAAACTTTTTCTTTGATATCCAACTGGAACATGGTGGAAGCATCGTCCATGAAGAATGTCGATGATTTCATCCTTGAATTATTCATCTCCCTTACCAATGACAACGAATCTCAGGTAGGGGTGTGTTTGGATTTTCTAAATGTTTATTCTTTCTTACATGAATGTTTCTCTTGAACCAGTTGCTACCAAACTAACACTGACAGACCGAGCCAAATAAACACATCTTGATCCCTCCGCCTTTATTGTAAAAGTTTGTGTGTTCTTCATGTTCTTCATGGGTGACGAACAATATATCCTTGAGAGACCACTGTGTAACTCAACGATCCCAAATTGAAGACACAAAATCTCAACGACCTAACAGAGGTACGGTGACGATAGCGGGTGACAGATCAGACCGAAATGGGATGGACTGTTTTCGACCATTCATCAAGTGGGTGAATCAACTTGAGTTTTCAGAGTCAATTAGATGATCAAAAACACCGGAGACAGATATGGTATATCAGGGAAACCTTGTGTCATATGTTTCGAGACGAACATACCCTCAGAATGAAGAACTGACTTCACAAGAGGTGCGCTGGCCAAAGGCACCTTTTCATAAAAAATTCAAGAATACAGTGTGTTCACTTTTTAAAAACATGTCATGTAGAACAGGTGTTCTATGGCTTGAGTTTCTGGTATTAGACATGTTACACATGTCATGTTACCCCTGTCACATGGCGTGTCTTCTCTGTGCGGAACGGTAGAAGCGACTTTGTGAGACACGACGTGTATTCTGTAAAATACACAGACAAAGGAAGAATTACACTGCCAAGAGGCATGGTGTGTACTATCTACACTTAATGGTAGAAGAAAATTGGTGAGATATGGCGTGTATTCATGGAAATACACAGACACATGATTAATTACATGGCCAAGAGGAATGTCGTGTACTCTATATACAGAATGGAAGTAGGGGATTCACGAGACTCGGCATGTATCCCGGGGATACACGGACATGGGATGTATTAAACACGAATGTACTCCACCACATGTCCAGGAATGGCCAATGGAACTGGCTACACCGTGTACCAGTTTCACGGGTTAGTGAACTGGGGTTGAGGACGTGTATGTGCACATGTCAGTGTATAAAGTGCCGACCCCATATGTTTGGGCACGGCATGTAACCATACCACATTCTGTGTACTTTCATTTCTATATGACCAGACTTATGACATGTGACATTGTACACGAGCAGTACCCAGGGTCTGAAGAACACGATGTGTTCATAATTCCTACACGTCGTGCACTTTTTTTTAAAATGGATTGGTAATATTGTCCTCACTATCTTGGACATGTTTGTTTGGTTTAGCCCCCTATGATGTGGTGGAACTTTTGGATACTTTTTATTGGGAATTTATGTTAGATGATGAATTGACACTCATCTTGAGAATTGGACCCTCCCAGAATCAAGAATTCAGCATGTGGAACCCTGTAGCTGGCTGTGCACTGATGATTGTTCGTGGATCTTGTGTGGGTTCAACAAAACTGTCTACTGTTCCTAGATCCAGTGTTGGTTAGACATAACTGATGATTGTTCCTAGATCCTGTACGGATCAAAAATCTCTGACTATTGTTCCTGGATCTTGTGTGGGTTTGACAGAATAGCTTGTCTTAGATCTTGTGTGGGTCCGACAGATCCAACTATTGTTCCTAAATCCTGTGTGGGTATTATAGTTCTATCTATTGGTCCTGGATCCTATTTGGGTCCAATATCATAGATGATTTAGTGGATATATCTGATCATCTTTTTCTGTATACATACGTTTTATACCTATGTGAGTTGAGTCAGTGGATTCTTTGTATTCCTCGTTATTAAGATGGGTTATTTTATAACTTTGGTATATGTATTAGCATATACCTATGTAATGCATATCAATTGATTCCATGCTATGTGGTTTATCCATGGTGGATTTTGCGAGACCATGGTGGTGTTGGGTACCTAATGAGTATCATTATACTCACTCCTGCCTAGACTATACATGAACCTCATTTTCCTGGATGTAGAAGATGGGCAATACTGACCAAGGCTGAGTGTACAGGACTAGAAGTTACCCAGATGTGGACCTCACGATGAGTCAGTACCCAGAGGAGACTGATGGACGTGGAGTGCCAAGGAGGCTATCTGTACCTACCCATTCAGTGGGATCATTGGAAGATGATCCAGGTGTTTCTTTTAACCTTTCAACATTTTTTTCCTTTTCAGATGAACAAGAACTTTTTGTTGGGCTTGTATTTCCAGCCCCTTTACTTTTTAGCACTCTCTCGTTATATAGTTTTTCTTAGTGGTTTGTATTCAGTTGTGTACTCTATTTTGTGTGCATTCAGTTATAAAGGAAATTCCTTCCCAGTTTTGGGATTTACGTCTTTGATTCTAGTCGCCAGCCCCTGGCCTATGGAAGAGGAGTTTGGGGTATTCACTGCACGGGCCCCAGGGGACGGGTCATGACAAATTAGTATTAGTGGAATCGGTTCTACCGCAGAACATAAGACTCTGATCTTTTCTATGAAGCAATAGTGTAATGTGTATTGAGTGTGGTTTTCAGTTTAGGGAGTCCAATGTTGGTGTGGTGGTTGACGTATCCATACACCAGGACCCTGATTTCTGATTTTGGATTCGGTGCACGAAAACACTGACAACGTGTGTGTTTTGAAGAGTCTTCATTGTGATCTCTTTGAATAAACTCACAAGGTTTATTTTATTTATCATGGCGCACCAGTTACTTTTTAGGATGGCCCCATGCAGACAGCCATCCAGGGTTCCCGACATTGTACAAGATGGCATCCCACTGAGTGACGAGGTCTCGGTGTAGGGCCCTTTTGCAGCGGAGGCTCTAGCGGTACCAATATCTTTTGATCCATCGATTCCACCAGCTATAGAAGTAGAGAGTGAATGCCACCTGAGCGCGTTGCAAGAGTTTTGGCGCCAGAGACAGCCCAGGTACATGGGATAGATGGACACGTAGGCCGTTGAGGATTGGCTAGAGGCTGTTGTGAGAGTTTTCAGACTAGTAGAAACACCAGAAGACAGTATGGTGATCCTTTCTGTGAGTATCTTTCAGGAATAAGCAAGAAGATGTTGGAGTATAATGCTCTAGGTGCATGATGAGGTGACACATCTCTAGGACGACTTCTAGAGCCTGTTTCGGGTGGAGTTTGTACTGGACACCAGACGTGATATGTGGATTCATGAGCTACCACATCTACAACATGGTAGCATGACGGTAGCTCAGTACTCAGCGAGGTTCACCGACATCTCACGCTACTCCACTGATATGGCATAGGACCCATTCTATAGGGCCTGAGCCATCGATCAGGGGATCAGTTTAGAGATCAGGGCTTCGATGATCACTCTAAGAATCCCGATGCAGGCGAGGGTGTTGGAGGGAGCCCTCATGGTGGATAGTTTCGTTTATGAGGAATCACTAGTAGCGAGACCCGCCACCAGGCATCACGTAGCATAGTCTTTAAAGCTGGCAGCAGACAGATGTCGTAGAGGTCCATGTGGACCAGACCATCTGGTGGACAACCTCAGGACTCTGGTTCAGTTGTGCGAGGGACACGAGACAGAGCGAGTCATATGAGGAACATGCAGTGTTTCAAATGTAGTTGGCAGGGTCGCATGGCTCGTGACTGCCTGACCCACCGTACGGATGATCAGCAGATATTTGGGGGACCTCCCAAGAAGAGGTAGAGATTCGATCGAGGCGATCTGTAGGGCACAAGAGGACATGGTAGAGGAGTTGGTCGGGTAGTTGGCAGTGGATGGTGTTACTAGGTGTTATCACCACCACCACCAGGAGGTCGACCCCAACCAGAGGGAGTGGGTGTACATGGGAGAGCTCAGCTCTGGGAACCTGAGGCTTATGATCACTATTCTCCAGAGATGATTCGAGGTACGATCTTTGTTTACTAACCCTTGGCTGCAGTTCTTATAGACACAGGTGTTAGTCACTCTTTCATTGACACTTCCCTTGTTCAGATCTCGGAGATTCCAATGGAGCTATTGGCCTGATCCTTACGGATAAAGAATCGTATGGGGGAAAACATGATGATTATTCACTAGTGTATGTAGTGTGTCCTTACTCTAGGTGGTGAGATCTTCAGCTAGGATCACCTCATAGCGGCGTCGAGGCCTTACGACATCATCTTGGGTATGGACTGGTTATCTACAGTCCATGATCAGATCGACTTTATTATATGAAATGTGCGGTGTGTCCGCAAGGATTGGAACAGTTTCACCTTCATCGGAAATAAGGGAGCCTTTGCATCGAAGGAATGACTTACTCAGAAGAGGGTGCAGCAGATTAGTCATTATTTGGCCTGCCTTAACCTCAGAGCTGTAGATGTGGAGAGTTCGAGTTATCCTGTAGTGGTGTACCGGTACATAGATTTTTTCCCTGACGATGTCCCAGGTCTACCTCCTCGTAGTGAGGTGAACTTTTGCACTGACCTATACCCCAGGAAGACACCTATATCTACACCAGAATATCGGATGGCTCCCTCTGAGTTTCGCGAGTAGCAGGTACAGTTCGAGGACTTGTAGGGGAAGGGAATCAACATTCCTAGTGTTTCTCATTGGGAAGCCACTATTCTATTCGCCAAGAAGGCAAATGGAAGATTGAGGCTTTGTATCGACTACCGTCGCCTGAACCAGGTGACTGTGAAGAATAATTACCCACTCCCATGGATTGACGACCTCTTTGATCAGCTGATGGTTTTACAGTGGTTCACAAAGATAGTCCTCAGATCAAGCTATCACCAGCTCAGATTTTGAGATGAGGATGGGCAGAATACGATATTCAGGTGTCGGTACAGCCAATACAAGTTCATGGTTATGAAATTCGGCGTAACCAATGCTCCAGCAATGTTCATGGGTCTCATGAGCATGATCTTCCAGCCATACCATGATCTCTTGTCGTAGTATTCATCGGTGACATTCTATTTTATTTGAAAACTAAGGAAGAGAATGCCTACCATATTCAGGTAGTATTGGACACACTTCGAGAGCACCAGTTTTTTGGTATGCTCACTAAGGGTTGATTTTCGATCTGAGAGGATCACTTTTTAGGACATGTTATCTCAGAGGTTGTAGGAGTAGTGGATCCAGCAATGATTGAGGCAGTACATGTTTGGGAGCCACCAAGGAGTGTGATGAAGGTTCAGAGTTTCCTGGGTTTGGCTAGATAATACTGGAGGTTCTTACTAGACTTCTCCAAAATTGCAACACCATTATCAGCAATGACGAAGAAGGTGCAACCCTTCGTGTGGTCGGAGAGATTCCACTAGAGCTTTCATGAGATGAGGCAGAGGCTGACTAGTGCCCCCATATTGAGGCTTCCCAAGGTGGGCATAGGGTACGTAGTCTACTACGACGCATCTGGGAATGGACTCAGGAGTGTCCTGATGTAGGAGAAAGTAGTGAATGCTTATGGTTCTCATCACGTGAGACAACATGAGCAGAACTACGACACCCATGACCAGGAGTTAGTGACTGTGGTCTTCACCTTAATGATGTGGTAACACTATCGAGGTAGTCTATACACCTAGGAATGGGAATGTTGTAACATATGAACTTAGGAGGATATCTAGTATTCAACTACTAGAAGAGGTGACAAGGAAGTTGGATACATTACAGATATCCTTTTTGGACCGAGATGGAGTAGTTTTCCTTCAGTCTCTTATAGTCACTCCCCCACTTCTTCAGAGATTCAGGGAGACGCAGTGTGGAGGTGCTGACTGCGAGACACGACATGATCAGATATACAGAGGGCAGGCACCTGATGGATTTTCTGATGGTGGGGACCACATCATCCTCTTCAGAGGATTTTCTATTGTTCCAGAGTCACTTCAGGAGAAAGTGTTGAGAGAGTTTCACACATCTCCTTTAGCGGTACATCCAAGAGTAGTGAAGATGTACTGGGACCTCATATGATAGCACGAGTTTCCGGGGCCGAAGAATTAAGTTGTAGAGTTGGTCTCTCGGTGCTTCATTTGTCAGAATGTGAAGGTAGATAATCAGGTACCAATAGGCTTGTTTTGGCATCTACAGGTCCTAGAGTTGAAGTGGGATGGAATATCCATGTATATTGTGACATGACATTCATGTAAATCCCAGGTTTACGACATGATTTGGGTGATCATTGACTGGCTCATCAAGTTTACCCACTTCCTACCGATCAGATAGTAGGGTTCAGTAGAGATCTTGGGATTCCTCTATGTGCATGAGATTGTGATTCTTCATGGAGTACCTCCTTATATTTCCTCTGATCGTGATACACGATTTACTTCCCGACTACGTAAGGGGTTGCTGGAGGCATTCGGGATACAACATCGTCTGAGAACCACCTAGAATCCTCAGATAGATAGTCTGTAACAGCCCGAGATTTTATGAAAAATATTCTTTTTATTTCACAATTGTCTTGTGTTGTACGCTACACCAAAAGGAGCTTGCACAACACGCATCCTTGACTTGCCTTGCATTACACGCAATCACGACCTTCCTCGATAGCTTGCGTCGTACGCAATACCGAGTTTCACTAAACAACAATATGCTATTAAAACTAGCCGATATGAATAGTAATAACAACTTTTTGAAATTTTATAAATTTTATTTTTCAAAATGGACTTCATTTTTGGACTCAGAATATCGAAATTAGCCTAGGGTGAAATTTTGGTATTTTTCTAAAAACTTTCAATTTTTGATGAATAGTGAAACCACTAAGTGGTAGGTTAAAAAACTGAATTTTGCATAAAACTTAATTTTACCGCTTCTGTGAATGGAATTTCGAAAATCTGAGAGACACAGTTAATATCAAGGACTAAAATGTGGTTCAATGAGATAGAAATAATTTTTTGGTGAATAGTAACTTTTTATTTTTTTTTACCACGGTTAATAGTAAATAGGGTAACTAAGGGTAAATATGATATTACTATTACCCTAACACATGTCCTAATCCTATTGGACAAGTGTATTTCGACCAAAAACAAACTTAGGAATAACATATGACCATTTAGGCCCACTTGGATTAGATTAGAACATTTATTATTAATTTATTTAAAGAAGGGTTAAAAGAGTTAAAATCAATGTTTATTTACTAAAACATTTTTAACATGGGGTTATACATAAGATAAATTCGATGGTAAATATTCATTAGAAAGCTAAAAAGATTTACTACATGATGGTATTTTATTTGTAATTTTTAGACATCAAATAATTTAATTTATTTATGACACAGTGATGATGAAGTAATTATCTTATTAATAAAATATTGACATAATTGATGTTATAAACACCAAAATGAATATAATATGAGACTTTATATGAATTCCACTAATTTTCTAGGTTACTATGATATATTAGTGTTGATTTAATCAACTTGTTTCGAACATATAATTCTGTTATGACTTTCACAAAAATCATATATCAAATAGTGTCAAAATTGACACAAAATAATTTTTAAATCAAATATTATATTATTAATTGTTATTTTATTCCTAAAAAACTAAGGTTCGGCCAAATGACTTAGATAAGGATATATATATTAATAATAAACAATTTGGGGTTCGTTTGGCATGTTATAGTAAGTGTATTAACCATATAGTGTAAGAAAACAAAAAGACACGGTAAAAGTTAAATTATTTAACTTAGAGTTAAATCTAATTGATAAGGTTAAAATAATAACCTAAACTTGTCTAAATTCTATTGGTTGATAGGATTTCGACCCATCCCCACTTTAGCTCCGAAATAAGACCCTTTGGAACCATTATAAACCGATTTTGACTTTAATGTAAAATAATATTTTGAGATATTCCTAAGGTGCCCCTCTCCTCCCTTATAAAAGGACACCTCCTCCCCCTCCTCCTCACACCAATTTGAGCTCTCAAGCTCGGCCAACCCCTGCCAAAATCTCTTCTCCACTTCCCTAGAAACATCCTAGAGGTTCTGGTCTTCCTCAAAGACCAATTTTAGGGCCCTAAGAGGAGGTCTCAAAGAGGCACTTCAAAGAAGAGGTAATTACCGTTACCAATTCTTTCATCTTTATTTCTTCTTCCACTTCTTATTCTTAGGTTGTTTCATTATGAAGTAATAACATCAGTATCACTCATATACTGGTATGTTATTATAAGTATGAAACAACCCTATTTCACCATCTATCCATCCTACGGAGAAAGAAATCACCGCGCGTGCGTACGTACGGAATACCGTCTCCACGCCGTGGTGTAATCTATTTTCCACCACCACCTTACATGGATGGGTATTATGGTGTAATGAATAACTATACATAGTTATTATAACATCATATTGATTCTGATATATCGTATAATCCACTCCAATTCAGTTCAATATTTATGGAAATGATATCATCGCTCGTGCGTACGTACGGACTACCGTCTCCACGACGCGATGAGATTCATTCTCCATGTTAACCATTTAAGAATGATTATAAAGTATATATAAGAAATAATAATGAAATATATGACATTATAAAGCTACTGGATTTATGTATATATATATATATATGTATGTCATCTACTTACTTCCATTTCAAGACAATAAGGAAAGTAAAACAGCGTTCATGCGTACGTACGGACTACCGTCTCCATGAACGGTGTTTTTCATTTTATTTATCTATCTATTATATATATATACTGAATATATATGATATATAAATCGTATTTTATATTCTGGAAGTAAGTAAATCATGATATAAGTAATAATGATGTCAATAACAACAAGTCAAAACACCTAAGATAAATGAAACGACTGTACCCAAAATGCTTCTTTAACATGGAATTTACAAAAGAACGGGTAATATAATGTCATAAGTGAACCATATATGATATAATAACAATGAATATGATTCTTGAATAAGTCAATAACATTATTTAAACCATTATACAGGAGCTTCAGACACGTACAAAGCAAATCGGACCTAAGGTAAGGGAAATATCACAATCTCATTTTTTATCCGAGATTGTTTATTCGTAAGTATTTACTGGGGTGTATTTTATCATCCACATCCATGTTTCATCAAAATGTAATATTATTTCCATCCACCTACAATTGTTTAAATCCATTTTTACCCTTTGGTGAGTTTTTAGTAATATGTATTAAAGGAATCTTTTGTCGTTTTTCGTACGAGGTACTTTTTGACTTTTCCGAAAATAGTACGAAGAATGTTTTTTATAACTTATACGGCATGAATAGATTTTTAAAACATTATTTCCAAGAAGCTTCTTTTACAAGTTCTCAAGTTTATTTTTAATCAACTTCTTTTATTTTAAAGTTATATGACATGTTATGAAAGGAAAAATGTTTTTGAAGAAGAAAGGATATTTTCCTCAAGAATGGAGTTCAAGTGTTTTATCAAAATTATTTTCCATCTAAGATAATAAAGGGTTCTGTTTTAATCCCTATTATTACATTGATTTGATCATGTTGTGATGGAATTATTTTTATGAATTCCTTTATCTTATATGAATTGATTTATGATGTCATGATGTTTCAAGAATCCCATTTTTGTTACATGTGTTATGCGATGATGTATGTTTTATGATTATGTGGCACACATAAGAAAGGATTCATTATAAGATGGGTGGGACCTATATCTCCCTCCAATGCATTGGGTAAAGATTTTATATCTCATGAGATAGACATGGCTGGAACGGAAGGTTATTTCGGTTCAGTGATACAGGACTGAAACGAGGAGTGAACTCGGTTCAGAAAGGGACTTTGTCCACTAAGATAGTCTTGGCAATGAGTCATGACTAACAAGAAATGATTTCCATGATTATGTGTGCATGCCACAAAGTTTCAAGTTTCATGTTATGATTATGGTGATCTCATTTTCACTTCTATGATTTGTTCCATGTTAAGATATTATGATCTCTTTTGCAGGTTATGATTTTCAAAAAGATATGATATGATTTTTATTTCTTTTGTATACCCTTACTGAGCATTTGAGCTCACCCTTTTATGTTTTCTTTTCCCCAGGATATAAAGAAAGGTTTTAGGTAAAAAAAAGGGGAAGATCCTTATGGGAGATATTGAAGATCATTCACCACGTTTAGAAGATTACGATCCGAGTTTCCAAAGACACTAAACTATTACGATCCTTGTGTGTGTGTATTTGTTATGTACTAAGTATTCCGCAAAAGTAATGTAATGTCCATGTACGATAAGCTTCGGGTCTCTACAGTTGGTATCAGAGGAAAGGTTTAGTCAACCTTTGGAAACTAGGATGCGAAAACGTTAGTAAGATCCCTAGAGATATTTCTACGGTATGTCTAGGGATGTCTCTAAGGTTACGTATACGTATAGGTTATAGTCCTAGAATTTCGCTAACGATCTTAGAATTTAACCTAAGATGTTAGATATTTAAGTTACTCCCCCTTTATTATGTTGTTTTCCCTAGCATGATTTTTGCCTCTCACACTATTCTTTTTGGGTTTTAGAGAATGGATGGAAACAAGATGATTCACGATAATGGAGGATATGATGGACAATGGAATGATATTCTTCATAATGAAATGGGATTTGGAAGTCCAAACATAATTATGCCGAATCAGCAATCTCATAATATGATCAATAAAGTAAAATTTGGTAAGATTCCTGACTCGGCTAATAAGAGAAAGATGGAGTTTCATGATGATCATAGAGGAAAGAAAGTTCAATTTCCCCTATGTAAATCATGTGGGAAGAGGCATCAAGGAGAATGTTTCAAAGGAACTGGAAGATGATTTGGGTGTGGAAAAGAAGGACACAAAGCAAGTAAGTGCAAAGGAAGAGGTTCAGTTAACACCATGGATGAGGATAATGGTATTGCTACGACATCAACAATGTTTAAATGTTTTAAATGTGGAATGTACGGGCATTATGCAAACCAATGCCCTAAGGGAAAGTCTCATGAAGAGAATCAGTATGGTCGTATGGGTAGTATTTATGTTGATGATGATGAAGAGACTACAAATGATATGTGAGATGAAAGAATTGTTGAAGCTCAGTCAATGGTTTAAGAATTTAGTAGAATGATGACATGTGTAATGTTGTATAAGTAATCTCATGGTACTATGGAATAAAGAGAAATCTAAGGATTGTTACACTGTTGTCTTTCCTTAAGTTTTGAAAGTGTATGATGAATAGTACCAGTAACCATGAAAGGTTATTCAGATACTTTTAGAAAGTAGATGATAAGTGCATAATGAAAGGATAAGAAGACAATGAGATGATTGATTGTATTCATGAGCTCATGATTGATATAAGGACTATGTGATATCATGGTTTGAGTATATAGAATTTTGAGGATTTTGGTATGTGGAGAGTGTTAACTTTTAACTGCATTCATGTTTTCACTAAGGTATTCAAGCGAATACATGATTAAGGACTTTGAATGTTTGGAATGTGACCAACAAAACATATCTTATGATATATGGGGATCGGCGATGGTGTTAAATCTCTGGTAATCGATGTCACTATATTATGAGAGTGGACTGCAGTATTATGTATAAGCCTAAAGATTAGACTGGATTATGTTGGACATAAGTTAGTATTGTTTAAGGATAGAAGATTTTCGATATTATTGATGGGATGTTATAGTAACGTAGTTTTAGAAAAAGGGACAACCTACAGGACGGGCGACAGCCCATCGCTTCGGACAAGGCTGTAGGAATCGAACCCACAACTGAAGTGCGACTGGCCTTTATCGCCTACCACTGACCTACAGGAAGTCCCTGTTTAGTAGAAACTAGTGTTATTATATTAAGCAGTATGATATATGAAGTATAAGCCCATTTTAGGAACCATATGTGACTAATCTCACTATAGATCGACTTATGTATATAATTTTTGCTAACCTTTTGTTTGAGACAGATGGAATGACCCGTCATTCTATCACATGATCTGCTAACACTTCACGAATAACAAATTCAACTTCAATTATTTAAGAGATGAAGTGCAAATTGTTAAAGGCACGAACAACAGTGAGATTGTACCAAAATAAAGTAAGTATTTATTCTAATTCAAATTCTTTAACTTTAGGGAAATGATCTTGAAAACCAAAAATGTTGTCCTAGTTCTCTTATACTTGATGAATCAGATGGTACCTTAGATCGTCACAAATTTATGGATTTGTGATTACTGGCTTTTCCATAGCCATGTTCTCAACCACACTCCATCAGAACATGATGGTTAGATTTCTCTTCCATATCCATATTTTCACCTATGTGGAAACCCAGTGATTAGTTTATTTGGGTAATCGTTACATTTCATACTTTATTTTTTAAAGACAAGTTTTGGTATTCCCTTTTATGATGTGGGTTTCTATTAAAGAAACTTTCAAATAGTAAACCATTTATAACCCCGACGAATTTCGAGGGCGAAATTCATTTTAAGGGGGGTAGAATGTAACAGCCCGAGATTTTATGAAAAATATTCTTTTTATTTCACTATTGTCTTGTGTTGTACGCTACACCAAAAGGAGCTTGCACAACACGCATCCTTGACTTTCCTTGCATTACACGCAATCGCGACCTTCCTCGATAGCTTGCGACGTACGCAATACCAAGTTTCACTAAACAACAATATGCTATTAAAACTAGCCGTTATGAATAGTAATAACCACTTTTTGAAATTTTATAAATTTTATTTTTCAAAATGGACTTCATTTTTGGACTCAGAATATCGAAATTAGCCTAGGGTGAAATGTTGGTATTTTTCTGAAAACTTTCAATTTTTGATGAATAGTGAAACCACTAAGTGGTAGGTTAAAAAACTGAATTTTGCATAAAACATAATTTTACCGCTTCTGTGAATGGAATTTCGAAAATCTGAGAGACACGGTTAATATCAAGGACTAAAATGTGGTTCAATGAGATAAAAATAATTTTTTGGTGAATAGTAACTTTTTATTTTTTTACCACGGTTAATAGTAAATAGGGTAACTAAGGGTAAATATGATATTAATATTACCCTAACACATGTCCTAATCCTATTGGACAAGTGTATTTCGACCAAAAACAAACTTAGGAATAAAATATGACCATTTAGGCCCACTTGGATTAGATTAGGACAGTTATTATTAATTTATTTAAAGAAGGGTTAAAAGAGTTAAAATCAAAGTTTATTTACTAAAACATTTTTAACATGGGGTTATACATAAGATAAATTCGATTGTAAATATTCATTAGAAAGCTAAAAATATTTACTACATGATGGTATTTTATTTGTAATTTTTAGACATCAAATAATTTAATTTATTTATGACACAGTGATGATGCAGTAATTATCTTATTAATAAAATATTGACATAATTGATGTTATAAACACCAAAATAAATATAAATTGAGACTTTTTATGAATTCCACTAATTTTATAGGTTACTATGATATATTAGTGTTGATTTAATCAACTTGGTTCGAACATATAATTCTGTTATGACTTTCACAAAAATCATATATCAAATAGTGTCAAAATTGACACAAAATAATTTTTAAATCAAATATTATATTATTAATTGTTATTTTATTCCTAAAAATCTAAGGTTCGGCCAAATGACTTAGATAAGGATATATATATTAATAATAAACAATTTGGGGTTCGTTTGGCATGTTATAGTAAGTTTATTAACCATATAGTGTAAGAAAACAAAAAGACACGGTAAAAGTTAAATTATTTAACTTAGAGTTAAATCTAATTGATAAGGTTAAAATAATAACCTAAACTTGTCTAAATTCTATTGGTTGATAGGATTTCGACCCATCCCCACTTTAGCTCCGAAATAAGACCCTTTGGAACCATTATAAACCGATGTTGACTTTAATGTAAAATAATATTTTGAGATATTCCTAAGGTGCCCCTCTCCTCCCTTATAAAAGGACACCTCCTCCCCCTCCTCCTCACACCAATTTGAGCTCTCAATCTCGGCCAACCCCTGCCAAAATCTCTTCTCCACTTCCCTAGAAACATCCTAGAGGTTCTGGTCTTCCTCAAATACCAATTTTAGGGCCCTAAGAGGAGGTCTCAAAGAGGCACTTCAAAGAAGAGGTAATTACCGTTACCAATTCTTTCATCTTTATTTCTTCTTCCACTTCTTCTTCTTAGGTTGTTTCATTATGAAGTAATAACATCAGTATCACTCATATACTGGTATGTTATTATAAGTATGAAACAACCCTATTTCACCATCTATCCATCCTACGGAGAAAGAAATCACCGCGCGTGCGTACGTACGGAATACCGTCTCCACGCCGTGGTGTAATCTATTTTCCACCACCATCTTACATGGATGGGTATTATGGTGTAAAGAATAACTATACATAGTTATTATAACATCATATTGATTCTGATATATCTTATAATCCACTCCAATTCAGTTCAATATTTATGGAAATGATATCATCGCTCGTGCGTACGTACGGACTACCGTCTCCACGACGCGATGAGATTCATTCTCCATGTTAACCACTTAAGAATGATTATAAAGTATATATAAGAAATAATAATGAAATATATGACATTATAAAGCTACTGGATTTATGTATATATATATATATGTATGTCATCTACTTACTTCCATTTCATGACAATAAGGAAAGTAAAACAGCGTTCATGCGTACGTACGGACTACCGTCTCCATGAACGGTGTTTTTCATTTTATTTATCTATCTATTATATATATATACTGAATATATATGATATATAAATCGTATTTTATATTCTGGAAGTAAGTAAATCATGATATAAGTAATAATGATGTCAATAACAACAAGTCAAAACACCTAAGATAAATGAAACGATTGTACCCAAAACGCTTCTTTAACATGGAATTTACAAAAGAACGGGTAATATAATGTCATAAGTGAACCATATATGATATAATAACAATGAATATGATTCTGGAATAAGTCAATAACATTATTTAAACCATTATACAGGAGCTTCGGACACGTACAAAGCAAATCGGACCTAAGGTAAGGGAAATATCACAATCTCATTTTTTATCCGAGATTGTTTATTCGTAAGTATTTACTGGGGTGTATTTTATCATCCACATCCATGTTTCATCAAAATGTAATATTATTTCCTTCCACCTACAATTGTTTAAATCCATTTTTACCCTTTGGTGAGTTTTTAGTAATATGTATGAAAGGAATCTTTTGTCGTTTTTCGTACGAGGTACTTTTTGACTTTTCCGAAAAAAGTACGAAGAATGTTTTTTTTAACTTATACGGCATGAATAGATTTTTAAAACATTATTTCCAAGAAGCTTCTTTTACAAGTTCTCAAGTTTATTTTTAATCAACTTCTTTTATTTTAAAGTTATATGACATGTTAGGAAAGGAAAAATGTTTTTGAAGAAGAAAGGATATTTTCCTCAAGAATGGAGTTCAAGTGTTTTATCAAAATTATTTTCCATCTAGGATAATAAAGGGTTCTGTTTTTATCCCTATTATTACATTGATTTGATCATGTTGTGATGGAATTATTTTTATGAATTCCTTTATCTTATATGAATTGATTTATGATGTCATGATGTTTCAAGAATCCCATTTTTGTTACATGTGTTATGCGATGATGTATGTTTTATGATTATGTGGCACACATAAGAAAGGATTCATTATAAGATGGGTGGGACCTATATCTCCCTCCAATGCATTGGGTGAAGATTTTATATCTCATGAGATAGACATGGCTGGAACGGAAGGTTATTTCGGTTCAGTGATACAGGACTGAAACGAGGAGTGAACTCGGTTCATAAAGGGACTTTGTCCACTAAGATAGTCTTGGGAATGAGTCATGACTAACAAGAAATGATTTCCATGATTATCTGTGCATGCCACAAAGTTTCAAGTTTCATGTTATGATTATGGTGATCTCATTTTCACTTCTATGATTTGTTCCATGTTAAGATATTATGATCTCTTTTGCAGGTTATGATTTTCAAAAAGATATGATATGATTTTTATTTCTTTTGTATACCCTTACTGGGCATTTGAGCTCACCCTTTTATGTTTTCTTTTCCCCAGGATATAAAGAAAGGTTTTAGGTAAAAAAAGGGGAAGATCCTTATGGGAGATATTGAAGATCTTTCACCACGTTTAGAAGATTACGATCCGAGTTTCCAAAGACACTAAACTATTACGATCCTTGTGTGTGTGTTTTTGTTATGTACTAAGTATTCCGCAAAAGTAATGTAATGTCCATGTACGATAAGCTTCGGGTCTCTACATAGTCAGACCGAGTAGACCATTCAAACACTCATGGAAATGCTGCATGCATGTGTCCTTGACTTCGATCACAGCTAGAGGGATCACTTATCATTGATGTTGTTTTCATACCACAATAACTATCACTACACCATCGGGAAGACAACTTTTGAGGGCTTGTATCATTGACCTTACATATCGCCACTATGCTGGACAGACCCAGGGGAGTCAGCACTAGTGGGATCAGAGATGTTATGAGATACCACAGAGAAGGTGTAGATTACCGAGGAGTGGATGAAGAATATATAGAGAAGGAAGAAGTCATATTATCATAGGAGATGGAGACCTCTAAAGTTTGAGGACGGCGACCACGTCTTTCTATGGGTCTCACCTCGATGAGGATTATAGATATTTGGCCGAGGCTCCAATTTATCTCTACATTTCAACGCATCTTTCTAGGTCCTTTTCTGAATAGGAGAGGTGGATTACCTCCTGGATCTTCCACATCAGTTGCACTGGGTGCATGACATCTTCTACGTATCCTAGCAATGGAGATGCGTGTATGACCGTTCTCACATCATCGACCATGTGGCGATGGACTTAGACGATGGGGTGACATTTATGGAAGTTACAGTGGAGATTGGGGATCTAAAATGGAGGATCCATAATGGAAGGTCGATACCACTGGTGCACATTTGTTGGCATTATGGGATCATCTAGGAGATCAAATGGGAGTAGGAGGCTCAGATGCATGACTGTACCCCCACTTGTCCCCTTAGTTCATGTTGAAGCTTATGGGGACATAAATTCCATAGGTGAGGAGAATTTAAAGACCCATAATTTCAATGGAAATTTTCTCTTAAATACCTGGAAATTTTACAAGTCCGCAGAAACTGACGGCGCATGATTTCAAGGCCCGGTGTGCCCAGAATCAATTTCTGATGTTTTGTTCAGGTACATTCAGTAAACGTACAAGCGTGATTTTATATGTTTTGAACCGGTGCTCAGAAATGATATCTGAAGTCACTGTAGAAATATTATCACCGATATTCGATTAAGAATACTTTAACCTCGATGGAAGTTGGTCGAGGATGAAAGTTAGTTTTTGGGATTTACGTGGAAATAGTAAAATAATTTAAGTGTGTGTATTAATTTATTTTATATGATATATCTACTATATGGAAGTAGGAGGCGTGGACTTCCACACCCTAACCTTCCATGAGTTGTTAATGTGTATTATAGGAAATACATAGACGCAGGAAGAATTACATGGCCAAGAGGCACAACGAGTACTCTCTAAACAAAATGGCCGAAGTGTCATTATGAGACTCGGCATGTATCCTGGTTGAAGACAGACACAGGATAGTGTAAATGGGCATGTACTGCACCACACATCCAGGAATGGCCAGTGGCATGGGCTACCCAGTGTACTAGTTACACGGGTTAGAAAACAAGGGTTGAGGTCGTGTACGGGCACATGGCCAGTGTACACGAAGATGACCCCAGTTGTTTGGACATGACATGTAACCAAACCACATGTCGAGTACTTTTTTTCCTATACCACCAGCATTACGACATGGGCCGTTGTACACGGGCAGTACCCATGGTATGATGAACATGGAATGTGCCTCATTCCTACAAGACATGTACTTTTTGGGAAATGGCTTGGTCATCTTGTCTTCATTGTCATGGACACGTTTTTTTTGGGTTCACCCACAATGACGTGGATGAACATTGGGATACTTTTTCATGGGACTTCATGGAATTTAATCAATTGGAACTTGGATTGAGGAGCATACCTTCCCGAAATCAAGCATTCTTTGTGCAGAACCCTTTGGTTGGATGTGCACTGACGACTGTTCCTGGATCCTGTGTGGGATCGACAGCACTGATGACTGTTCATGGATCATGTGTGGGTTTGACAACATTGACGACTGTTCCTGGATCCCATACGGATTTGACAGCTCTGGCTACTGTTCCTGGATCCTGTGTGGGTTTTACAAAATAGATGGCCCTGGATCCTATGTGGGTCAGACAGCTCCAACTACTATTCCTGGATCATGTATGGGTTTGACAGTTCTAACTGCTGGCCCTAGATCCTGTGTGGGTTTGGTAACATAGATGATTCAGTGGCTATATATGATCATCTCTGTCTCTCTAGATAAGTTGTATACATGTGTGATTTGAGTCATTGGGATTTGTTTTCTTAATGATTGAGATGGATAATTTGTTAACAATGGTATATGTATGGTTATATACCTATGTAATGGCTATCCATTGATTTCATTATCGGTGGTTTATCCGTGGTGGATTTTGAGAGACATCGGTGGTCTTTGGGTCCCTACTGAGTATCATTATACTCATCTATGCTTGGGCTATGCCCACACCTCATTATGTTGGATGCAGATGATAGACATCATTGACCAAGGATGAGTGTATGAGTAATGGACAGTACCCCGAGGTGGACCTCATGAAAAGTTAGTAACCAGAAAAGACTAATGGATGATGAGTGATGAGGAGTCTATCTATACCCACCCTTTAGGTAGGATCTGTGGGGGAAGATCCAGGAGTTGCTTTTCAACATTCAACTACTTTTTTATTTTTCAGTTGTAATTGTACTTTCTGTTGGGTTGTATTTCTGTCCCCATTACTTTTCAACAATATCACATTATAAAGTATTTCATAGACTTTTGTATTCAGCTGTGTACTCTATTGTAAGTTTTTTCATTTATAAAGGCATTGCCATTCTAGTTTAGGGATTTTTCCTTTGGGGCTAGTCGCCAGCGCCTGACCTATGGAATGAGGGCTTGGGGTAGTCAAAGCATGGGCCCCATGGGATGGGTCATGAAAGTTTAAGGTATGTGTATTGAAAACAAATGAACCCCACCTTTATAGATGATAATGGTATTTACATCATTCTTGACAATCAAAATCATAACAAATATCACCATATTTTTTGGCCCATTAAACCTCCCAATTAACATATTGTCTTTATCCACAAGAATCATCTCATTTGTATTTGTCTAAAACCCAAAATAATCTATTTATTTGTATTCCATTTTGAATTTTTTTCCCAGCCACTATATTAGTTTATTCCCCATTGTTCATATACTAGATGATAATATTTATTTGAATCCCAATCCCTCCACTAGTTCTATTTATTATATATTTTATTCAATGCTAATATAACCAACTTAATTACTAGGAATATGTATTGAGGGTTCTAAACTCATCCTCCGATAACACTTTTCCTCTACTACACATATTCTAATATGTTCAAAATGCTTGTCCGTAAATATTATATCAATATTCTAATGCAAGATCAATGATTTCATTATCGAGGGAGACATGTCTGTGACACGGATATCAACTATAGGATGTGAATCATTCATGTATATAGATTCTTTATCCATCATCTATTCACATGATGGAATATGAAATTTGAATATTATACCATCCAAATTGTCGATATTTAATTGTGAATTACTGGAATCCAGATATTTATTACTATATTACAATGAATTTAGATTCACACTAACATAATACACCTTCTAACCCAAACAATTGAGACACAATCATGGAATATTTCATAGATAATTACATATTGGTAAAAAAATCACCATGGTGCTTAATGATCACACTTTTCATGCATTAATACTATTTTTTCACATCAATAATTACATATTCATTAAGTGTATTGGACACGTAATCCACAACATAGAATCATCCGTAAATAAGATTTTATAATGGATCCAGTCATGTATAAATATTATGTAATATTACAACAAAATTTTTTAGTGTATGAAGGGTGTAATTATTTTTTAAGGAATGGTGATAACACTGAAAAGAAACAAATTTTTTTCTCAATGTGGGGTATTAATTAATATGAAACCCATATATCAACATGAAAAATTAAAAATATATGGTATTGGATAGACACCTACCTATGAACCATGTAATGATCATATCTTCACTAGATGAAAACAAAATGATTAGATACTGTGAATTAAATAGCCCAAATTAAATTTGACCCGTCAAACCTCAATACCTATTCATAAATATTAAAAATTCATATTTTATCTATCAATAAAAATAAGGAAACCATATAGAGGTTTTTTTGGGACTCACAATAAGTAACATATAAAGACAATATCAAGATCATCAGAGACCTAAAATGGATAGAGGTAACATTAAGGATGTGAGAGATAGAGGGAAAACAATGAGGTTAATTGGGTCCATGAATTTGGTTAAATAACTAATCCTCTTAGTGGTGAAGAGGATTGGTTTTCAAACATAACATAAATGTGTAGTGATGATGAGATATCCATCATTGGTGTTGATGTATTCATACTTGGAGATGAAATTTCTGATAGAAAAAGATTTTTGTTTAATATTTTTTTGACAAGAACTCTTTAATTTCTTCATTAATCTTCGTGAAAATGAGTGAATATAATGCTAATATAGACCTGAAATAATGGATAATTTTATTTTATCAGTAAAATTTTTTGGTGGATGTTTCACATTATGTTCTTTTTCATATATTTATTATATATATATATAGTTTTACTTTGTCTTTATCCATAATAAATGTTGCACATAAAAAAAACCATGATTCTTTTAAAATAAATCTTAAAACTAAATATATATTTTAAATCCAACCATCTAAATAATCAGTTATAAGTATATGTGACAACATTATGAAATGTGGGTAAAATGAAAATAATTTCAAATTTTCAAGAAAATGAAATTCAATTATTATAGAAAAAATAACAATGAATATAATTTTAAGCATAAATTATAGTTTTCAAAATTTAGTGTTTTATTTCAGAAAATATATATATTATGATTAAATAAAAATAAAATTAAATAATAATATAAATAATTTATTAAAAAAATATTTTATAAATTATTTGAAAAATAAATATTAAATATATATAATTTTAAAAATATATTTTCGACTATGTGAATTTTTAAGTATAATTAGGTAATTTATTTAAATATTTAAATAAAAAATATTATAAATTTAATTTCGAAAAAATATTTTCTTTGGGATGGACAATAATAATATATTCTTAATAATTAGTATTTGGTTGCATCTATGATAATATATTTTTTGATGAATCATGTAATATTAGGTTTATGAGAAAAATGTATCATCTATGACAGAAAATAGTTATACAAATAACCTAAAATATGAAAAAAATTATAGAAAAATATATTTTATATAAGTAACATTATATATTAAAAAATAGTTTCTAATTTTATAAACATATTATTAATATTCTTGAATTGAAATATTATGTAATCATTATTAAAATAATAAAGTATGAATAATTGGATTATATTAAATTTCATCACATTTATAAATTAAATAAAAATAAATTGACTTATATATTATAGTATGGGCATCCAAATTCTCTAAAAAGTATAATATTTTTATAAATAATCATTAAATACGTTTAGTTAAAAATTAGTTATCGAACTAAAATATTAAAAAATAATAATTCATGTGGAATAGTTATTGAATCATATTATAAAATGTATCCATTTGAGTGGATGAGTATTATATCGGCCATATCTATTATAATAATATTTATATATCAATTTTTGAGACACTTTACTTTAGATTAACTTCCAGTTGAGGAAAATTTTTGGGTATTTAAATAAATTTCATTCCAGATATCGTTTAAAAGAGGCACTTCACTCCTTAATTACTCAATCACTATATACTTTTACATATCCAATACATAAAAAACTAACAAATCCTAATATCCCTATTAAAAACTATATTTTATTCTCAAAAAACAATCCCAAAAATGATAACTCCACATAAAAATGGATATAAACTACGTCATATGTTATTTAATTCTTGTAACTCCTCAATATATCCTATATTATTTTATGCATTTAAACATCTTAAAATTTCATATAAACATCATATAATGCTAAAAAAGTATCAATATAATATAGTATTATTATTTTAAATATAATATATTCATTCACAACCCTCACCATTTTCATTTAAGAAACATTAAAATACTAATTGTGCGTCTTTTAAACTACCTGGACCATGATGTAACATGTTTTTTCTTCATTTCCCAAATTGAATAGATAATAAAAATTAGTAATTTAATATATAATTATTATATTTAATAATTATTTGCTATTTTCAAATTTTAAACCCTATTATATATATACCTCATTCAACATAATTTTTTTTATCCATTGTGATTATGGAATTCAATCACCATGGAACGATCATTTTATATTTTTCATTTCTTCACAGTAATACATGGGTGGACATGATAATGAATTTAATTAACTAATATAACGATTTTGATATTACTATGGTCTTGTAAATAAAAATTTATGATTATATTAATTATATGAATGATTAAAATTATTGATAAAATAAATTATCTTTTCCAATGAAACAATTTAATTTTTTTCATTGAGTCACTAATATTTGTTAAGACTCAAGAGTTTCAATCTTTAAAATGAAGAGAGAGTTCGGGTTCTGCCTACACCAATCAGGTTGTAAACCTTGTTAATTTTTCCATGGATGAAATGAATAATGAAAAACTAAAGTCTAAAATTACATAGAGGTTTTGAGACTAGATATTAGAACACATGTGTTTATTTTGAGACATTCTATATATGTATTGATGGTAGAAATATATTTGATGAAAATAATGAATATTGCTGGGAAGGTTGGGATTTTCACCTATTCTATTCCATCAGTTTCTAGTGTCAATGGCACACATGGTAAGAAGAGGAAGTGTCATGATAATCCCAGGAGTAGTGGAGGTTGGTCTTAGTAGAGATCCTCCACTGTATTGTCTATTACATCAGGAGTTGTTCCTCTGACTAGATATCAATGTCGCAAAGAATGAAACATAATAATTTCATGTCAAATTCCAGTGAAGATGTGTACCATCATTGGACATGTTGGTCAATTACATTGCTTTGATCATGAAGTTACTATGGCTCATTCTGATCATTTTTTCAGATCCAAATGATATTTTTATGGATTCAGAAGCATTAAATACTATAGGCCTCCATCCATAGGCCTTATGAATGAATAATTTTCACATAGTAGATGAGTTTCATATGGATGTTGATGTATGTCTGGTAGTAGTGATATGAACTATCCCTATTGTATCATCATAATAAATTTAATTATTTGATACTAGTTCCTCTTACTCGTTTGTATATTCAAATTTTATTGATATTTATAAACATAAAAATGAACTTATTTCCTTGGATGTGGAGTCAATGAAACATTTTGGTAAGAGTAATGAGAAGGGGTTCAAGTGACCCTCTTGTTCGTTAAGGATATCTGATAGAGATTTTCTCTTATATTTCCTAATTCTAGATATCTATAAAATGGATGTCATCATTAGTATGGATGGTCTTATCACTTATAAATTTCTGGATGATTGTTATCTTTAGTCTATTTCATTTCATAATGCCAATGGGTGCTGTCATGTTTTTTAGGGAATGTGGGACCTAATTTCTGAATGTGACGGGCCTTCCCATCCAAATAATTAGATATTTGGTCTTCTATTGTATTTCATCTTGATTACATCTATTATGATTATGATTTTCACATTATTGTTTGAGGCAATCATAATGTTTTACTAGAGGAACTCTTTGGTATTCCTTTAGAGAGAGGTAGAGTTTACGATTGACCAAATGCTAGGTACACAAAAAATATCTATATCTTTTTATTTTATCAAACTAGTGCAGCTAAAAGTAAACAAGATTCAGCTGGACATCCTATTGGAACAAGGTTATTTTCACCCTATAATTTCACCTTGGGTAGACCCTATGATGATTCCTACGAAACTAGATGGTTCAAATTAGGTATGTATGGACTATTAGAAGTCAAATGAGGTAACAATTTAGAAAAAATATACATTATCTAATTTTGATGATCTATATAATCATTTAAAGGGGAAAAATATGTTTTAGAATATCTCTCTTTGATCGTGTTATCATCATATCATTGTTTGGTGGTCTGTTATACCAAAGAGAACATTTAAGAGTTGTTATGGAAATTATAAATATATTTTGATTCATTAGGGTCTAACTAATTCACTTATTGTTTTTATGGTTGAAATTTATAAGATATTCCATAAATATCAGGAAATATTTTTAGTAGTGTTGATGGATGAAATTCATGTTTATTGGAAATCAATGAAAGGGCATGAGTACCATCCGAGCTTTATTCAAGAAATTTTGATAAGTCACCATATTTATGGTAATATTTTGATATATATTATATAGATTCATTAAGGGATTTTTTTGGGACCTAAATTTTTAAAAATGTCTACTCAGTTGATCTAGAGAAGCTGAAGGCTGATTTTTCATCAAAAAACCATAAAATGTCTTTGATATATATATTTTTGTTGGTATTTCAGGATACTAATGATAATTTTACACGGATTTTTCTAAGGTGGAGTCACCATTGACATCTATTACTAGAAAAACAATTAAATTCCTAGGGTATGTGAAGTGGTAGTCTTTATTCTATGAAATGAATGGGATTATGACATATTCTTCTATTCTAATACTACCTAAGTACAATAAGGGGTACATGGTGTTTTGTGATGCTTCAGGGGATGGTTTGGGATGCATTATTATAGAGGATGATTATGTGGTAACATATAGATCTCCTTAACTTCAACCACACAAAAAGAATTAACCCACAAATTATTTAGAGCTTTTCATAGTCATTCTTCATCTTAAATGTCAGTGGCACAATTTTTTTCATAGAAGTTCATGGTATACGTTGATCATAAAATTAGGGGATATATCTTTTCTCCGAAGTACATAAATCGTAGATAGAGATTATGGGTATAATACCATTATTCATTTGACTTTAATATCACAAGAACCCTAGTGAAGGGAAATGTCATTGATGATGACCTTATCTAGAATGTTCCCTCATGGGATATTCTAGAACCAAAGGCGAATTGGAACCTGATGGAGATTCACTATGTTGATCCTAGATTATTGGGAAAATGTTGCAGGTATGTTTCTGACTAGTATCCAGTTACCTTTATCTCACCTAGAGTCCATTTTATGGAGAAAACATTTGGATGTTGAGTTTTAGATAACTCAATAAAGCCTTTATAGTAGGGAGGCTATTTTTGGTTGGTCTCTTTCTTCAGAAGTCATGAATCACATTCTGAAAATAATTTTTTTCCCAACATCTACGAGGAGTTTTTTTTATTTTCATATCACATTGTGGTCCATTTACTAAGGAACTATGATGATGTTCTACAATATAAGGGGGCAATCTTGGTGGCATGGTATAAATTATGAAATTGTGGAGTTTGTGTCTCAGAGTTACACATGCCAAATGATAATGATTGGGAACATGAAACCTTATTATATGCTTCTAACTATTCCGATGTAGATATATAAATGGGATGATGTTTCCATATATTTTTTTGGATTACCATGGAATCCATAAGGTATAAATACTATGAGGATGGGTTTTGATCAATTAATGAAATATTCATATTTTATTCTGATTAACAACACCACTAATGTTGATGATCTGTGTAAGATGTATGTGTTGGATATTTTGATGTTACATGGGAGTCCTTTAAAAATTGTTTTTAATAGGGATCTTGGGTTTACAATGTCGTTCAGGAAGAGTCATCTCGAAGAAATGGGAACTAATTTCAAGTTGAGAAAAAATATATATTCATTGGTAGATGGTCAAATAGAGTGAGTGATTCATATTATAGAGGATATTCTGGACACATGTGTCTAAACTTTTGGAATGTATTGGGATATCCGACTAGGATTATTTTAGTTTTATTATATAAATTTTTATCAGTCATCAATCATATTGGATCCCTTTTATACATTGTATGATATCCCTTATAGATGAAATCTTTGTTGGGTGATAGTTGGATATGTATCTATAGTTGGACCATTTTTTGGTTAGGAAACATCTATAACGATTAATGATGTACATCGATATCTGGTGACATCACATATTTTACAGAAATTGTATAATGATTGGCATCATTGACTATTGTATTTTTCTACAGGTGATTGGGTTTTCTTGAAATTTTCTTCTTGATTATGTCATTGTCGTCTTAGGAAATTGGTAAAGATGATCCATGATATGTTTAACAATTTGAGGACACTGAGTAGCTCAAAATTTTTTTTTATCAGTTGGAATTTCTAGTTCAGCTGATAGATATTAATTATGTTTTCAATATATCATAGCTTATGATGTATCACTGTAATCATGCTCTTGTTTTGATTTTGATGAAATTGAGTTTGAGTCATATGATTCTATTTGAGAGAAAACAGTTGAGATTTTTTAACCCAATAGAAATTCTTCAGTGGGAATTTGAATCCATTTTTTTTTGTTATATAGAAACAATCATCTATTTCTCATGAAAGATGGAATTTGGGTCATTGATGAGGGAGTTGTGGTCGCATACATTCCCTAGAATTACATCATCTACATAAATTCCTAGTGATAAAATGACTTCATAGTGAGGATTTTGAAACATCTCAATACAATTGTTCCATGTTCACCAAAATCCTAATCATGGTTTTCAACTCCATTGAGATTAAAAGGACACCTATAATGTTGAAATTTGAGATTCATTTGGCTTTCAACATTAACTAGTCTTTTCTGTATAATGCAGAAATATTTCACAACGTGTACCTGGGTTACACAATGTTTAATTTTTATAGTGTACATTTTGGTAAATGGGATTTATTCTGTGAAATATTTCACATCATGAAATCTGGTTTCACATAGTGAATGTTTTAAATAATGTAATTTTAATCTCAGATGATGGGTTTTGTGTGTATATATCCATCATAACAATTCACAATGTGAATTGTAGTATCACACCATTAAATGGATCGCTTATAGTTTTAAAACATGTTCATATATTTTTTCTGAATCCTTTATCCCCAGAATCTATCACCATTTACCCATGGTCTCCCCTAGTCATTTTTAAAAGACACTTTTACATCCATATCAATCTGTTCGTTGCTTGATTTTTGTTGTGATTATGGTGTGTCTCTCCAGGTAAGCCATCGTCTTGTTTCTTCATTTACATTAACCATGATATATCCATTTGTTGGATTTTTTATATCTATTATATAAAGATGGTATCTCTCTTTTGTTTCTTAGAGATAATTTGTAAATTTTTTTCGAAATTCTTTTTATTTGTTAAGTTTGTTGTGGAAGATATCTGTTATTGTGGTATATAGTGTATTAATTCTCTGTTGACCCCATGTTTTTCTAAAATTGATCAATCATATGATGTGGGTATTTGGTTATAGGTCATTTTATCAAATTTTTTGGTTCCATTAATTTTGGATTCCATTACGGGGGTATGCAACCCCAGTTTTGAGGTTGGTGGTTATGTTCCCTGCCTGTGATAATTGATCTTGTTGTTTGTCATTAAAAAACACATAATGTATAATTTAAATGTTTTTTTTGTTTTTGTGTACATTATATTTTAATGAAAATGGTTTTCAATGGTTTGGTAATAATTGGTGGGATGGTCGGAGTTTTCCTCTCCATCATTTAGAGTAGTTGGTTGGCTTGGGTCATTTGTTGTTGGACATATCCTTTGGTGTTTTTAGCTACTACTGTTGTCGTCTGTATCCACTAGATTCCTATAGTAATGACATATATATATTGTTTCATTCCCATATATTTAGTAAATATATTCCAAGTGTTTGATCATGATTAGAGAAATTCTTCCCTTTATTGAATTCTCTGATGCCTGAGATCATGAATTCATCCCATGGGTATCAGGAACACCCTTAGAGAATGTAACAGAATGGGTTGAGTGCTAGGTTTGATGGAAACCCAGGAAATCACATTACAACATACACAATACACATAAAAAACATGAAAAATATAAATTACAAATATGATATATAGATAAATGAAACAATCATTATACATTAAATCTTATTTTGATATTTCCTCTTCATTAACTGTATAATTGAAACATAATAAGGGTGAGAAAAAATTCAAAGTAAGGGTAAGTAAATTGATAGAAATAATGAATCAATGTGAATTAATTTACATGTCAAGTAAAAAATAGAAAACACATTCCATTAAAAATATTTATAGATGAAAATTAATATGGAATTGTAATAAAATGAAACAAAACACATTTAATCAATGAAATGATATGAAATGTATTTATAGATATATCAATAGAAAACCTCATGGATAAATAATACTTGAATATAATGAGGGTATTTATTTAATTATTTAAATCATTTATAAGAAACATGAGAACATATACAATCATGGCCATTCCCATGATGGTTTAAAACTAATGATATAATCCCATTTTATTTGTCTATTTAATCATCTCATGAGAACCTATCGATGCATCAAAGATATAATTAATGTATGGGTGAAACCCATCTTCAAAATTATAAATAATTAATCACATTGAATGATCAAAATATATAATATTCCTAATCAAGTATCATCACTGAATAAATAAAATATAATTATCAAATATTTACCAAGAATAACCATATAACTTTTAAAGTAGAAACCGTATGTAAAACTATATTAGGTTTTGGAAATATAAATATCAATTGTTTAAGAATATCAATAATAATTTAATTTTCCAATGTAAATTTTTTAAAATAATTTAATTATTTCATTATAATATTATCAATCACAAAATAATGTCTGTTTCTAAATATCATTTTTATGAATAATCTAGATGATAATAATCATTAACGATTCCAAATTGTCACATTCCACTTTTTAAAATTTAAAAAAAATATAAAAAAAGGTATGACACTAAATTAAAAATTAAATATAATAATAATTATTGGATTAATTATATAACATGAAAATCGATGTATATAAACTGCATAAATGTGAAATAGAAGAAAATAAAAAAAGTATCAATGAAATAAAAATTGAGATGAAATTCACTGTTTTTTAACATTAATTTTCTTGTGGGGTATTTATCATCCATTATAATGTTATAAAATATGTTACTAACTTATAAAAGTACCATAATGTTATTAATAATATAATATATTATCTTCATGTAATATTTTATTAACTGTTTGTTTAGAATCGTTCTTTATTTTAGCTATTTATGTGTTAATTGCATAGTTTCCTCAATAATTTTTTGATTTGTTATTTTTTTCCAATTATTTGTATTATTGTTTAATAATCCCAAAAAATTTTACCATTAATTTATTGTAATATATATATAGTAAATATATATTTGTAATCTTCTAAAATGTATTGAGATAAAAAATGAAATGCACCGTTTATTGGGACAGTAGGTCGTACGTACATATAAAAGATTCATTCAATTCCTTGTTGTATTAGAAGAATGAAACGTAAAAGATAAATATGTATATTTTAATTCATGTATAATATCCATGTAATATATTTCATCTAATTTTATTAAAAACTTTCTTAATACGTTCCATGTATAATGCAATAGAATCACTTCACATTGAGGGGGTTGGTAGTCCTCATTTCCACAAGCAATGTTATCATATTTACATAATACAGAATTTATATAGGTATGTGTTATTAAATAATTATATAATAATAGAGATATAACACATATCAGATATATTATATATAATAATATTTTGCATCGTAATATCAACCATGATAGGTGGTAAATGGAAATTGATCAATTATCATTTCAGGATCCAATAATTAATTGTACACATAAACAATATGTTTATTACCCTTTATATTTATATGGGTGATAATGTAGTTAGAAATATTTAAATAAAAAATACCAGTATATTTATGATATTTATTTATATAGTACAAGAATTAATAGATTTTTGTGGGTGGAGAACAGAAATTAAACTATATATCTTGAGAGAGGACGTTACCTCTCACTAAGGTAACTACTTTGGTATTATACCTAAAGGAATCCTTGGATTTACATCAACAGAAAGGGATAATTATAGGTTAGGTACTTAGATTTTAGGAGACTATGTATATAGTGTTCGAATGTTCCAATGTGTCATGTGATGTGGGAGTTAGGGGTAGAGTTCTTTTTTTTATAGTGGAAGGGGAGAACCACATTAGTAAATACCAAAAGGTATTCATTAATTGCTGTTATACCATAACAAAGCTACTAAAGATGGGTAAAAATTTATTGTAGGTAAATAATGGATTATTCAATCCTCCACCATACAACAATATGTGCATTTTAATAATTTTGTTCCATAACTTCTAGGATTCCTCAATTTTATTATTTGGGTTTTTATTAAAGAATATAATTTTCTACTCTAATTACTTTAACCATTATGACTAAAATAATGATATTTTAATTAGTAAATATATATCACAAAAATTATTATTATTACATTGAATTTTTGAAATATAATTCCTCTGTGTTTCACAAATTAATTTTAAAAAACTATATGTGACACACGTATAAACTGCATAAACCAGGACCTTGTTATCAAATTATTTACAATATATAAGTCAATATGTTAATTATAAACAATTAATTGGTACATTACTTATAAATATTTAATATTTATTAACACATATTTATCAATTTGAATGATATATTTTTTTTAATGATTTTATATCATCTAATTTAATTTAGTTTATTGTAAAATAATAATATTTTCTATTTTGACATTATTTATTTAATTTTAATTTTAATGTATCAATATAATATTGGAATTAAATGACATTAGGTTTAAAGATGTGTAATGTGATATATTCATAGAGAATTAATAATAATAATAATAATTAAATCCATTTACCTCACATTAATTATTTATAATATTATTTTTTAATTAATTGTTATCTAAATATTTACTACATTGTAATTTCATAATATTTTTTAGTAACCTAACCATCTATAAAAATGATTGATTAATTATTCTGATAAAAATAAACTATTTATCATTCATAATCATTTTTAAAAGAGAATATATGTTTTTGTTACAAATCTCAGTATTTTATTAAAGTTAAACATTAAGAAAGTTCACTTTTTGACATTTTTGTAGACATATCCTTTTATATAGGGAACATCCCTTTAATAATATTCAAATAACCAAAAAATTGTATGACAAAATTGGTGATATGTTCTAACTACTAATTTCAAATGGTATTGGGAAATGTTTCTATGTTATTTTGGTCCATAAAATGATGGTTTAGTCCATTATTATGATTAATAATTCTTTAATTAACATGATTAATTTTAATCACATTAACTAATAGTTTTGGTCAAAAATTTTAATGATATTATTATACTGAAAATATTGTACTGATTATAAATCTGTATTTCCTTTTTTCCCAATTCAAATCATAAAAGTGGAAAAACTCTTATAAATGCTAATCCTGCAGGTGTGGCATGAAATCAGGGATTAAAAGTAAAAATCATCTATAGTAAAATAAATATCAATATCTATCTTAAAAAAAAGATTCCATGTAACCTAAATAGGATTAATATATTTATAATATATCAATATTAACATAAAAAACTAATATAATATATATTTTTACAATAATAATTATTTAAACGAAATGGAAATTTTTAAATAAATTGTATTCATTTGTACTATTCAAAAAAATGAATTTTAAATAAATAATAAAAAATTTTCACCCTAATCTAATTTAGAAATTATTAATTAAAAACATAATTAATAATTTTAAAAATTAAAATTCACTAATTTTTTAATATGTAGTTATAAAATTGTTTATACTCAAATATTGGTAAAACATAGTCTTACATGTAACAAAAGCTATTTCAGTTCTATGTTTATTGTAAGATTGACTTTGTATAGCATATGATGAGAGAAAAAATAATATTTATTATAACAGGAATATATTTCAATGTATTGGGGTTTTATTATTCCCACTATATCTAAATTGTGTTCACAAAATTTAAATTTTATTTTTGAAATTATGGGATTGATACTTGAAAATAAAGTATTTTTTGAATATACCACCGTGTAATTATGGTTAAAAATGCATCTTCAAAATGAGAGGGAAATGAAATTACGAAGGTCACATACCGAGACTCCATAGTTGGATATCATATGTGGGAAATGAAAACATGGGTACAAAGGAACGATCTAACAATAATGTTCTTGTGGATTTCACTAGAGAACATGATTAAATGAATTTTAATCATCAAGAAGTTATGAATCTGTGATAATATAAGGTCCATTTGATTTATCAGATACAATAGTACAATTGCGAATTTATTTCTCCAAGATCATTTTTTCATATAGTAGATTAATTCTTTCAAACTCTATCTATATAGTTAAATATACAAACTAGGTACATTTTTATAAGCATTATAATATCCTTTTTTGGTGCCCTAAAATATTGAGAATTTATATCTTAGAAACATAATTCATCATGTTTTTATATAATATTTCAATACCTAAATCCATATTAAATTTTCAAATTATAGAATTTCATAAATAATTAATATTTCCAAAATATTATGATCAGACATTTTAGAAAGATGGTCACTGAATTTCCATATTCAACATAACAATAGACCTTAATAAATAAAATGAAACTAAACATTTTGACATTCCAAACATGTGATAAACTACATCATTTATCTTCATAAAATATATTAATAAAACATATCAGTGTAAAACCTTACATTAAAAATTTATTCAACCTTATTCCTTGTGTAATAATCATTTTATTGGATATATTACTAAAATCATAAAGTGTGGTAAACTCTATCAATGATAGCATAGAACACTCATTGGAAAGTCATTAATCTTTTCCACTATTATCATCACTATTCTAAAACAATAATTTCATCCTAACTATTACTAAATTATTAATAAATTAAGGGTTTTACATCCCTTATTTATGTGTTCTCCTAAATGTTTTAATTTTCAACTGAATAACTTTTCATTGTACCATTAAACACATGATCTGAAATACATAACGAAAAAGTGATGTACAACAATCCCCAAAAACTCATTGATTATGATAACTAGTACATTTATGAAAAGTATTAAAATTCAATAAGTCGTGAATAGAATTTTAAATCATTTTTCTTTATCTGAGATAAAATCATAACATTACCATCATGAAATAGAATATTTTGTGGTATATTCATTTGGATCTTGAGACATTAATTTGCATTGTGTCCCATATCCTTTAGTTGAATTATATAACATTGGAATAAACTTTTTTATCTTGAAATCATGAACATGGTTACATTTTTATCCATATATATACAAAACAGTCATTCCATTCATGAATTTAACAGAGTGATTTTTTCCACATTTATCACTTGTGGGAAATTTCTTCCTACCCATCGTCTTCGTTGACTCATTCCAATTTTCAAGCAGCTCAAATGACCACTTATTATTTTGGTTTCATTTGAATACATATGTCATGAGTAATTCATTTACCTTACAATTATAACATTATAGAATGTCCATATACAATTATAATTTTTGGAACACTATTTCCATTTGAAATATTGTCTCTTGAACATGAATGATTTGATCCTTATTACTTGTTGGATCATGTGCATTAGTGAGGATTACGTTTCATTTACTAGGCCCCATTTAAAAAAATGGAATATACTATATAAGATCATAAAAAAACTATAATTCAAAATATGTTATACCAAAAAAATTTATTCATCATGAATCCTAGAATCATAAAATTTGGTTACATTAAGAAAATATTTACATTCAAATATATCAAAATTGTTGGTAATGAAAATGTGAACTATAATAAGCATATCCCCACACACTGTCAAACAATGTGTGCATTAAGGACCACTTTCATGTATGAGGATACCTTGATATAGGATCAGAACAACTTGTAGTGTTATTACTCCTATGTATATATGTTCTAGAACCATGTCCACTTATAGTATCCATACAAGGATGTGTTTTTACGAATTCCTAGATTATATCTATATTTTCCAAATTCAAGGATATTACCCAATATTCATAAATAATGTCTATATTATAGTTATGTTCCCTATTCTAATTTTTTATTAATATAGTTTCAATGATTTTTCTAAACCTCCATATGGTACTAATTCTAATGCACCAACTCCCGAAGTATAGAATCGGTGAATTGGTTTATTTCATTATCATCTTTAAATGGACTCAAATATCAAAGGGAAAATCAATTTATATGTCTAGGATTTCTAGATTTCTTAAATGATATCATAATAAAAATTGAAATATAAATTAAAAAAATTAAACATAAATAAATAAATTAAACTACCTTTTGAAATCATATTCAAACAATTTGTCTTCATTACATGGAGAAATAAAACATAATAAGGTTTAGTTGAAATGTTTAGTAAACATAAGTAAATAAGTATAAATAATGAATCAATGAGAGTAAGATAACATGTAAAGGTAAATAACCAATAAAATAATACATTCTAATAACAATATAAGGAAAAATCAATATATAAAGTCAAGATTCATAAACACATGCCATTTAATCAATGATCCTAAATGAAATGTATCCATAGATATTTAGATGAAAATTCTCATAGATGAATATAAAATAAAAATTAATGAGGGAATTCATTGCCCAATTTACTTTATATATATGTAACATGAAAGATGATATCATCATGAAATCTGACAATATGGTTTAAAACTATATATTCAATCTAGTTTTATTTTTCCAACTCAATCATCTTTTGAGAACTTATCAATGCATCGAGAAGGTATATAATTTATAGGATCCACCCATACATTCCATTCAAAATAATTCCTGAAATTAGAAAATAAAAAAATATTAAATGAATTATAAAATAACCCTATTTGATGAAGAATATATAGTTGTCAATATTTCCCCAAAATAATCTAATAACTGTCATAGTAGATTCCATATATAAAATAATATAATGTTTATGCAATATAAATACACATTGTATCCGAATATGGATGTTCAAAAAAATTACAATTTAATATTATTAAAATAAAATTATTTTATCAATAAAATGATATTAATAAAAAAAATGGGATTTAAAATATAATCATTAAGAACAATCATGACCAGAATAACCATTAAATATTCCAAATATTCCAATAATAATTTGAAAAAATAGAATTATATTCTCGAGAAAGGTATGAAACTGAATGAAATATATAATATCATTACAATAAGGTTATTCATTATATAAATTTGAAATTTAGGTATATAAAATGAATAAAAGTGAATTGCGTCATAATAACAAATAATCTTCAATGATATTTAAATGTAGTTGAAATTCAATTACCTTATACTTTATTTAAACATGTTTTCATTGTACTCTTTTAGAAGGGTTGAAAATATTATAATAACATATAAAATAATGATAATCACATTCATAATATCATATATTGACTTATAATAATATCTTATAACCCATTTTTTAACAATCATTCATTATTTTGACTATTTCGTGTGTTAATTTCCATGTTTTCTCAAGTATGTATTTACTTGTTTATTGATTTATTTAGTATTTTAATCATGGTATCATCCTCTAAAAAATGTGTAACATGATTTAATTATCTTATATATTCAGTAAATATGTATTTAAAATCATATATAATGATTGGAGATGAAAATTGAAATTGATAGAGATGTTATTTCGTATGTACCAATGAATTCTACATTCATTTCATTGTTATTTTAAAAAAATGAAATGTAATTGATACATATGTATATTAAAATTAAAATATAATAATATTTTAATATATGTCATATTTTATTCTAATACCATCCTTAATAACATCCAGGTATTACTTCAATGAATCAAATCTCATAAAGGGGGATATGGTCCACACTTTCAGAAGTAGTGTTATCATATTTACAAAAATTAGAATTTATATAGTTATCAATTATAAAATAATTATATGAAAATTAATATATAATAAATATTTTATTTGTAATAAATAATAAGTGTTTCCATTTTATATTCCACCATGATATGTGGTAAATGAAAGATTAATAATCATCGTTTTGAGAGGTACTAGTTCGCTGTATATTGAAATTATATGTTCTTTACCCATTATATGATGTGCTGTCTAATTTAAGGATGAAACATTTAAATAATAACATCCTATTATATTTATAATAATTATGTTGTGATTTTTAGGATATTTGAGTGGGTGGTGAATGGAAATGTAACTAGAGATCTAGATAAAAGATGTTACCTTGTAATCTGGAAATACCTTTAGGTTTTTACCAAATTAATTCCTAGGATAGTTTTATTACAAAAAATGAGTATTCTATACAGTGTCTACGGATTTCAGGAGACAATTTTTATATATTTGGGATATCCAATTTTTCTTTATAGGTGTTATTTAAAGGTATTGTGCTTTCTTCTTTATAGTGGAGGGGGTGTGGCACTCTCATAAATAACAAAATGTATTCCATAGTGGGTGGTCTACCATTCCTAAAATTACAAATAAATAGAAAATTAATAAATTATATAGTAATAATGGTCATTAAAACCTCTATCACATAAAAATATGTGCATTTTAAAATTTTCATTCATTAACATCTATTTTTTCTCAATTTTATCATTTTATTTATTTTTAAAGCACATAGTATTCTATCTGCATTAACTAAACCATTAAGACCAAATGAAGGTGAGATTTATTAGTCAATATATAGACAGAGTTATTAGTATTATATTAATGTTATAAAATAAAAATCCAATGTGTTTTTGAAATTATTTTTAAAACAAGTGCATGTGACACAATAAAAGACTGTGTATACCGGGACCGACTTATCAATGTTATTACAATATATTGGACGAAATGATAATTTTAAATGAAAAATTGGTCAATTAATATACCATATTTAATATTTAATAACTCATAAAAATAACTTATAATAATATTTGTTTTTATTAATTTTAAATCATTTAATAAAATATCATTTATTATAAAAAACAATAATGCCAAATTTGAAAAAATTATATAATGTTAATTTTAAAATAACAACATAACATTGTAATTAAAAAATATAAGATTTAAATATTTTTTTAAAAAATATATTAATCAAAATAGTAAATAAATACAATAAATTAATTAATTGACTAATCTTTTAACATTTATAGAATCATTTATTTTAGTTAATTATAATATATATAATTAGTACATTGGTGATTCATAAGCCTTTTATGTATCTTAACCATATCTAAAAATAAATTGAAATTCATTATGAAAAAAATAACCTATTTTTATTTCCATATGGTATGTATAATCAAATATGTTATGTTAATTACATATCACACAGTTTTATAAATGAAAATGCTAAGGAGTGTTCCTTATTTTATTTTTTACACAAATTATTATATAGCGAACTTACATTTAATAATATCCCAATAAATAATAAAATACCAAAAAATTAGATATGATAGAATTATTTCCAAGAAATTTATTTTAGAAATGATTCCAAAACATTTTCATCCTTAATATTACGGTTTAGTCCCTTATTAATCTTAATCATACAATAATCACCACAATTAATGTTAATCACTTTCACTAATTTTTTTTCAAAAATTATTTTGATTTATTAAACCAGAAATAATATAATTATTATAAATGATTTTGCAAATTTTATAAAATTAAAATAATAGAAGTGGAAAAATTATGACAAACATTTATCACCTGGACGTGGCAAGAAATCATGGTTTTAGAGAAAAAATGGTCAAAAGATCAATATTTTTTTATACATAATTTAAAAAATATAAATGATTTAGAATGTAATAAATTGGAATGATATATTAATTAATGATATATTATATATTTTTAAAATGAATTAAAATATAATGAACAAAATTAAATATTTCAATGAAATTTATATTTTTAACTAAATGGAGTAAGTTTTTCTATTTATCAAAAAATGAATTTTCACAAAAAAAATACTCACCCTAATTTAATTAGGAATTTTTAATTGAAAAAAATTATTATTGTAAAACATAAAATTCATAAAATTTTAAAAATTTAGATTTAAAATATTTTTTCAATAAAATAGAAGTAAAAAATAGGTCTTGTGGGTAACACATGACAATTCCGTATAGAGTGTAGCATATATTTAAAATTTTCTTTCATATAAAGAGTGAAAAAATGAAAATTATTCTAACACCAAAATATTCTAATGTATTGGGGTGTTACAAAAACAATCATTTCACCCCTAAAAAACATTTCCAATTATAAAATATCGAACAATTTTAAAAACATGTTATCAATAAAAATTACCTTGCAGAAGAGAAAGATGAGTTTTAATTATATAAAACATTAATTATTATAAAGGATGAAAGAAATAAAATAATGGATACAGAATTAGGTAATGATTTTGTTTTCATATGTGTAAAAATATAATAGTTGTATTATATTTCTGTTAAAAAATTGCATAAAAAATTAAAAATAATCCCTTTGATAACTATTTAATAATAATAAAAAAAGACATAAAATGAGATTTAATATTATTTTATAACCATATAAAATAAAATAAATAACTTTTATAAGTCTTTAATTTAACAAATGTTTTTATAAAATAAATAATTTATTTGTTTAAAAATAGTGTTTCTAATTTGATGTTCTCTTATGTAAACCCCTTAAAAGGGTCAATATATTTAATAAATTTAATAAAATGAAATTAAAATAATGGGAAATAAAATTTATAATCAATAAAAATATAATTATTTATATTTTAAAAAAAATTTGAGTCATATACTAAAAATTAAATTTATATATTACATAATTAAAACATTTTAAAATATAGTTTTATGAAATAAGTGTTGCTCACATAATGTCTCAGTCATCATGTACATTAATTATCTCCATGAATAATAATTTTAGGCTAATTACTTATATTAAGAGTAAAATTTCAGCAATTTATTATTATTTTTGACTTCATTTTTTTGTGTTACATACTATTACGTAGTGGATTATGATTACATCAGATGTTTTGATTGTATTAGGATTATATATCCATAATGTCATTAGAAGATTAAGAATGGTCAATATGTCCATCAAATAAAAAAATAAAAAATAATAATGTTAAAATAATTATAAATTTTATTCCACAATTATACATTAAAATACAACAATGAAATGTCAATAATAAAAATAAACTATATTATGTCCCTGGATACTATTGGGCTTATGTGTGGATGAGTAACATTTCCACATATTAATGATCATTATGAATATAAGGAATATATTATTTTATCTTTCCACATTACCAATATAAATTAAACAAATTGTTATTTCCTCAAATATTCTTCCATATATATTAATTGTGATGTGGTGATAAAAATATAATCACATCTCTATGTGGAAGCGGTAGTCTGTACATACTAACTAATGAAGTTGTCATTTTTAGTCGATTTAATGGTAAAAAATAAATTATTTAATATCTTTTATGAATGATAAATATGTCATTATTATCATAATTATTCCTTACATATCACATATATTCATTAAATATATCCATATTGCATTCCATGGGAAGAGATAGTAGAAGAAAAATGACATTGTTTCGTGAGGCGATTGTCCACCGTACAGATGATAAACATAATCATATCTACCAATGAGTAGAATGCCTGTAGGTAAAATTAATATACTAATTATCGAAATATAAATATGTTAGAAATATCATATATATATATATATACATTAAATCCATCATTATAACAATCCATGAGATATGATGATGAAAATTGAATGACACGAGTATGTGAGTATGTAGTCCACCATACACATGAATGGTGGTTTAATTTTCTCTTTGGTGAAAAGGATATATAATTATAATATTCTAGTAACATTATAAAATACCATTATATTTGGATAAAAATGTTTTATTACATCTTCCTAATTAAATATTATTTTGATACATGTTGAAGTTGACATAAAATAATATTTATCTTCTAATCACAATACATCTTCATGAAAAAATATTTATAAAAACAATTGGTAATACAGTTTTTGGGGATAAAATTAATTAAAGAATATTTTTAGATATTTTCTGGTCCAAAATTATTTGATAGTGTGACGTGGATAATATATGGGTTCCATTTAATAACATAGTTTAGAAAAACACTTGTATAATTTGACAAAAAGTAATATCCATGTTTTTTACAGAAAAAAAAATTTCGATGAGAATCATTATACTAATTTAAATGATATAATTCTTAAATATTTTTTTATTGAATTTCAGATTGTTTTATTTTATTCTAACTCCAAAATTTTTATTTTAACCGATGGTAATCCAGTTATTATCCTAATCAAGATATTTTTTCTGTGTCTACACTATTATGTATTACCAAAAATTAAATATATCTTATTATATAATATAAATTATTCTTATTTTACATATAGAATCCATTATAACAAATTCAATTATTTTATGTTTAATAAATTAATATATAATTAAAGCCACAGACACATTATAAATCTAGTTTTCCTAATGTGAATTGTTTATGAAAAAGTACATTTATATTAATAGTATGACTTGTAATACTAATTATACAAATTCTTATTTATATTTATAGTTATATAGTATAAAATTAGAATTTAAAAAATGAAACATTATTTGTAACACACTAACCCCAGAAGCCTGGAGCTAGTGCAATAATTTTTTTTGCAAGATTATAAGGAATAAAATCACAATGGGCCGATTAGTTTAGTAATTTTGGAAATCAAAATTACACATGTGAAACCCATAATATTCTGGGAATATAGTATAAACAAATGCACAATAGAAAATAATAATTGTTGAAACTCATTGAAGGGGTTCTTTTTTATTTACCTGAGTAAAATAGAAAAAACATAAGGTGAAATCAAATAATCAGTAATGATAATTAAATAAGATGAAATAATTAATTAATGTTAATAAATTAACGTATATATTGAAATAACTAAGAACAAATTCCACATATAAAATAGGATAAGTCAAAACTAATATAGAAAAATAGATTACTGTAACCCATGACACATAATCAATAAACTTATAATGAATGAATCCCTAGATATTTCAATGAAAATAACTCCCTTATATAATAATAATTGAAATGAAATAATTTAATAATTATTTCACTTCATGTATCTGTAACATCAATCACCATTGTCAATACAACTCACAATATGGTCTTAGTTTATTGGTATAAACTATTCTATTTTTAATAGAGACAAAATGAGAGGGTCTTTCACAAAATGATTTCATCTCATGAGACTACCTATGTATCATGGGGCTTGCATTAACTGGCCTTTAACCTATAGGGATTTCATTAACTTTCCTACAAAAATTTCAAACCAATAAAAATAATTCCTCATATATTGAATAATCATTATAAAAAAATATATTATAGTCACTGTATCACATTGCATTTTGAAATATGTGAGTCATAATCCACATAAAAGTAAATAATTATCAAATAAAAAATTAAACACCATAAAGATATATAGATTCATGAAGTTATATTTCAAAATGGGGAGTAGATAAACCACATAAAATATGTATGTTTTAAATATGACATTTATCTCACAAATATAAAGTGTGAGATAAAAATAAAAACTACATTGTAAAAATCTATTTAAATGAAAATAATTTTATAAAATAACATAATTTCTTTGACATTAAACTGGATAACATGTGATGGATTATTCAAAAAATAAACTATTATAATGGTGAGAAATTAAATTTATGACATATAATATTGAGAAACATTCAGTTTCCATTTATATGAAATTTAATGAAGTTTTTATTTAAAAATGATATGATGATTCCATTCAATGAATTTTTTAGAATGTATAACATGGTTAAAAATGAATATATAAAATCATTGGTGAATTTTATAATAAAAATTAAATCATTTTTTGAAAATAAAAATATAGAATAAAAATATCCTTATGTATATACATAAACATAAATACTCATATATGTTTGTGTAGTGTAGATAATACCATTATAATAATAAAATTATTTATATTTATTATACTAGTCCTATTATATAGGCATGTAATAATAATAAAATAAGGATTGGGAAATTAATAAAACAAAAGTGATCGTTGAAAAACATTAGCTCGCATTTTGGTATCTTCTTATTGTTTATACAATGAGACTTCCATTTATATATTTAATACCAAAGGAAGAATAATTAGATGAAGATATAGATGTTAGGAAATTATTGTTGGAGGGAATGTATGATGTAGAAGGTTTAATGTAGTTTGATGAAATGGGGGATGATGTACACTATTATTAATGAAGTGAGATGTACTTTTGGAAACTCCAAATATATTAAAAAAATTAATTTCAATTTGAAATAAAATTGATAAAAATAGTTAAAATTATAATAAAATATTTTTATTGGTCAATGTACACTCAAAAAATAATTGTTATACATGTTAGCTGATTATCTTACTCTTATCTTTTGGTTTTAACCCTTAGTAAATCTCAATATCTCTAACCATCACAACATGGCTTTTTATTATCAAAAGCATTAATAGAGTTATTAAAAAATGAAAAATTAACAATTAAAGAGTAATGAATATCTTTTAAACATTATCCCAATAATTTGGACGTTTTTTTGTATTTATATGTATTTTATATCATTTTATAAAATATTATTTATTTTACAATAACATGAATGTAACTTTTGACATTGTTAATTGAATGAATTTTTCTAAAAATAAAAATATACAAGATAACATCAAAAACATTTAATGAATATATAACATGTCATGGTAATCTATAAATTTTTTATGATATTAGTTGTATCAAATTATATTTATAATATAATTTGTAGTAGTAGTAATTTAATTCTTCCATTAATTAATCCACTGATGTATCACCATTAAATCACCTTTTAGATTAATAATTTATTTACTAAAACATATAAATAAATTACTATAATGTAGTTAAAAATTATATCTTTATATATACCTTTTTTTTGTATAACTTAATTTGTATAATAACCAATATTAAAAATATTTCCATTCTAAAAAATAAAAGAGTCACAAAAATTTTCTTTTTATTGAATATAAAATAATAAATATCATACTCTCATATGTATAAAAAGGATATAATATCTCACCATGGATTATTTTTGTTTAGAAACATTAATTGAATGACATGGGGGAATGTGTTGGGATAGTTTTATAATAGTTATAATATTTTTTGTTCCCTTAATTTCCAGATCTACACATAACTTTGGTAATTAAAATATAAATAAATTTGATATTCATAAAAAAAATTAATATAAATTTATATATATTAATTAGACCAAATAAATAAAAATATGGAATCCATTTTTCAAAATTCATAGTACTAAACTTGTATTAAATAAATATTAATAAATACTATAGATAGAATAATAAATTATGTTTCTAAATTGAAAGCGTACTAAAGATTATAATGTTTTAATTTTTACGTACAATGTAAAATTGATTACAGTGACCTAAATTATACCAAATGATATAAATTTTACCTAATTAAACATATACAATAATAATATAATTTAACACTATAATTTTTATATGAAAACATGTATTCAATTAAAATTCAATATTTAACCACTATTCATCAAACCATGAAACATATCAGAAAAATATGGACAATTAAACAAAATAAAATTTTTATATTCCAATTTAAATAATATGAATTTTTTAAAATAAAATATAATAATATTTAAATAATTGGATTTAAATGAGGTTCACCATTAAAAGGGAAAAACATTTATATTTAGAAAAATGTATTTTTTAAATGTAAAACAATATTTCTTCCTATATTACGATTACAAAATCAATTCTATGAATATAAAAACTAATTTATTAAATATGTAATTTATGTATTACATTAATAATATTTATTATTATAAAATAATATAATATAATAAATAAAATTACATTTGGTAGTGCATAAATCGTTCATTATGAAAACAACTGCTATATATTCAGTTGGTTTCAATATTCGTTTCTAATTGATTCATAAATAAGAAAAAAATATTTTAAACAATTATTTTATACTACTCATAACTTCTATCATATTTTCTATTTAATATTATATTAAATATTAACATTTCAATAATATATTGTTCTTCGGTAAAACATGGCCTTGTGTGTAATGCAATCAAACCCATTATTATGTGTACCATCTTCTTGACACAGTGTTTCATATAACAAAATATAGCTTAAAAATAAAATTTATTGAAATGATTATATATTTTAAAGTATCATGGTGTTCAACTATCCTAGCAGTTATTAAATTTCAAGCTCGTAAATTATAAAAAATCTCAAATGGGGATATATTGATATTTGAAAATAAAATATTTTTTAAAAAGCCACATTGTAAAAAGGGATATTAGAATAACTTATCAATATAAGGGAAAATTATTGGTCATGGTCATCACAAAACATGGCATTCAAATAAGGAAACACTAATGATAACTTTGACCTAGAAGAAAAATATAAACATAATGTTCTAATAGTGAATGATAGAGAAAATGTATTAAAAATGTATTTGACCACAAATCCTTGATCCAGTTTTTTGGAAAAGGACATTGATAACATCAAAATTATAATAATAAGAAAAATATTTTGTTTTAAGAACCATTTACATGATTATAGATATTGTTTCACTATATAATAATGCAACATAATAGTATTTCATGATACATAACAATTTAATTAGCACAATCATATAAATTTTTTTGCATCGATATATTTTTAATTCATCCTGTACACTAGGAAATATATGTTCAATTTGATATTTTCTCATCTGAATAACTCATATGAATCATAAAATCCAGAAGTCATTCATTTAACCATTAAATTTTTTATGTATATAAAATGATTGTAACATGTTTTATAATATTAAAATTCATACATTAACCTGAATAAAATATCCAATGTTCAATATAATCCATCCAATCATAAGACTCATCCAAAATACATTTATCCATATAAACAGTACAAAAAGGACACAATGTTTCTCGAACAAATATTAACATTGTATTCTCTAAATATCATAATAAATCTCTTATAGTGACATACCAAATATGTGAATACCATTATCACATTAAATCGTTAATTAAAACATTCATTCTTAAAAATCATTATGGACGAAGCACTATAGTACAATCCTTATATGTCTATTGATAATTATTACAAAAGTTCCATTGATGAAATAATTTTTAAATCCTAGAATATAAGAAAATTAATCATTCCACAACATTATTAATCCATTAATGACACATAATCTTATTATTCCTAAATAATACATTCTTCTAATTTTTATTTTGGATCCTCTTCATCAACAGTAGTATAAGTATTAATTTTATAACATCAAATATTCTAAAAATTTACCAAAAAACAATTCACAATTTAAAAAACACAATGCATTGTGATATAGTAAGGATTAATCATTTATAGGATGTCTAAATTTTTATTATTTCCCAATCTCTAAATTATTATATTTAACTTAGGTTTTTAATTTTATTAACTAAATCAATAAGATGATACCCTATACTGATTTTTTTCATCAAATTCATTTATAGTGTTATATTCCTTAATCTATTTTTTGTAAATCTAATTTTCATTTGATCCTAAAATTATTTTTATACCAACTATAACGCCCAACACTAGAATCTGAGATCTGGTTCATTATGTTTTATTATGATTACATGTAATACAATATAGTAGGACTGATCATGTGATAGTTTTGTAAATCCAAAATACATACATGATACCCATAATATATTTAAAAAGAAAATAATTCCTAACACATGTAAAAACTAACAATCCCTAAAATCCAATGAAGGAATTCTTCTTCAAATCCAATAGATAAATAGAATAAATAAAGTTTTTATCTAAAATTAATGGTAAGGGTGAGTAAATAAGATAAAAAAACGAATTAAGGTAAATAAATCAACATGGTAATGTAAATAATATATGACACATGAAATTTAAATAACAAGATAATGCATATCTAATATAGTAGAAAAGATGACTTTATACAATCCATTTAATACAAAAACTAAGAAAGAAATAAATATATATATATATTTAAAAGAAAAATAATTTGATGGATACTAATAATGAAAATTATGGAAATTATAAAATATTATATGTCATTTATTTTTCACATGAAACAAAAACATCATGACTATTCACAATACGGTATAAGTCTATATGTATAAATTTTTCATTTATTCATATTAACAAACTCGTAGGGGTTGTTTCAAAATGATTACATCTCATCACGAAACTAATGCATCATTGGGATTACATTAACCAGCCCTGAGCCTATAGTTATTCTATTAAATAGTCTTCATCCCTTGTCATACTGGTTCAAATAATTCCTCATATATCGAATATTATATTAAAAAAATAAATATAAATCAAAATTTTCCATCCATCTTTGAAATATTTGAGTCATATTCCCTTTAAAATAAAATAATTATAAAATTAAACATTTAATACCATGTATATAATGGAATTTATGATATGATATATCAAAAAGGGAAGTAGAAAAACCGTATAAATAACTATGTATTTAATATTACATTTATTCTATATATATAAAAAGTTAGATGAAAAGTCATTACAACAATGTAACAATTATTTTAAAATACCAAAAATTTATAAATGATTTATTTTTGAAGAGAACCCTGTACACATGTGAAATATTATTAAAAACTTTTGGGCTTCTTAAGTGAATGGAATTATTTCCCTAACATATAATTTAAAAACTTTCTATTTACTATTGTAAGAAAGGACATAATGATCATTATTTTGGAAAATGGAAACATGATTCATTTTAATTGAAATTTTAAAAATTTAAATAGTGTTAAATACGAATTTAAACAATAATTGGATAAAAATATTTACTTTTTAAAAATCATTGTTTTATTTTAAAAAAAAATACTAAAATGGAGGAGAAATATGTCTCTAAGAAGACAAAAATAGAAATGACCCCAGATAAAAAAGAGAATGTGAAATAAATACTTCTCACATTATAATCTATAGAATAATATTACAATTAAAGATATAAAATTACATGGATATTATAATAATATAATATTTAGAAAAATACTCATAAATTACTTTCATGGGTGGTATATAAACATCCCAAAAGAAATAAGTATTGTATAAGGTATGTGTCCCATTGAAATAAAAGTGAGAAAAATAACCCATACCTCACCATTCCTTTTTAGTTCTACAAGATTTAAACGACATTATAATGGTTAAAAAACTTATTAGTTTATATCCCAACCATATATGTTTTTATAAAACATATATGGTCTTATTATATTTTTTTATCACATATTTCTTAATTTTTTTATTTCAGGTGTAAAATGCATTATTTTTCAAGTATGTTTTGAAATTTAATTTATTTTTCCTATTACATATATCATGACCAAATGATATCCATAATTTATAACATCATTTATATATCATATTAATTACATAAATATATATATTTATAAAAATCCATAATATTTTTAGATATGAAACTAAATTTATTGTTCATGGAGATTATAGGTCATCTGTCAACATGAACGCCACATTCAGTCCTATTCAATATTAAAATAATGAAATGTAAATTATAAATATTTATATATTATTAATGTTTCATATAAAAGTAATATATATCACATATTTATATTGAAACCATTTTTATCTGTTTCATATATATTGTGTACGAATCACATTTCTTTGTGGATGCCATATTCTACAATTCAAAAAATGATGTTGTCGTACTAAAAATGTTGAATTCTTGAATGAAGGGTTTATATAAAAATTATTAAGTATAATTAAAACATAAATATCATATATATAATGATAAAATTTCATGTCTAGCATAATGACTAACATTTTATAAATGGTATGTGAAAAATTAACGAAATCATTTCACAATGCAGTAGTTCATCGAACATTAAATGTATATTCAATACCAATTTGATGAAATTCTGGGTAGTTATAAGTAAAAAACAAAATAGATAAACTTATATATATATATATATATATTATAATGTTGTTATTATATAATAATGTAATAATAATAAATTAAGGAGTAGAAAATTAGATAAAAATAATATGATAACTAAAGAATGTAACCTAATATGTTTTTAACTCCATTCGGTTTATATCCAAAAAAATCTTATGATAAATATTTTTTATAATTGAGGATTAAATAACGAATGAAGGGAGTTAAGAGATAAATTTTCAAGGTATTGTATGACCATGAAGTCTTATTTTAGTGTGAGTATGTGAGGGAGGAGTTACATTTTTATAATTGAAATGAGGGAAACTTTTGGAAACTCAAACAATATTAAATTAATATAAATTAAATTTCAATTAAAAATGAAACAAAAATTATTATATTTAAATATAACATGACAATGGATTGAAATATTATCTTACAATTATTTTCAAATAGGTTTAGGAAACATTATTAGAGTTAATTTTTTTTGGCTTTAACCTTTTGTTCAACCATTTAACTCTTACCATGACAACTTGTATTTTAAATCATTATGGGTAAAAATCGTTAATATAAAATTACCAAAAAACCATAAATGAGTCATTGATTAAATTTCAAAGTTATCCAAATTAATTGGATGGTTTTTATTTTTTTTATATTATATTTTAATATTATTTATTTTAAAATATCATTTTTGTCAATATAGAAACTATTAATTTATTGATATTTTGAAAAATATCAATACACAAGATTAATTTGAACCAAAAAATTATTGAATCCATAATATTTCCTGAATATCCATAAAAATTAGGGATGAGATTAATTATTTAAAAATATTTATATTAATTTTATTAATAACATTTATTTCATTCTTCCCCTAATCAAACAATTATGGCCTCATCATTATGTCACCAGTTAATTAAATTATTTCAATCCTCAAAATTGTAAACATATTAAACTGACGTTTGAAAACATTTTACATTTCTAAATAAAATTAATATTCAAACATATAATTTATATAATTTATTATTAAAAATAATTCTCTTATTAAAATAAATAGTTTAACAAAATAGAAATTTTGTTGAATATAACATAATAAATGTAATATTCTCATATAGGTGGCTTCAAAACTGTATTTTCATGAGAAAAATGATTATTTTAGTTTTCACATTCTTATATAATTACATGAGTATAAGTATTATGGAAATTTTATAATGAATAATATATTTATTTTACCCTTAATTAACTGATTTATATTTTTCATTATAATTAAAATATAACTAAATTTTCTATTTATATATAAAAAATTTAAATAAAAGTATATAAATATTTTAGAAACATTGATTTATAATATTTAATAAATTTTTAAAAATTCATAACATAGAATTTGTAGTAAATAACATCAAATTATTCACGCAGACAATAAGAGAAAAACATATTTTAATGTGTAAACGTGAAAAATAATATAGTGTTTTTATATTAATTTTAAATGTTATATTGATTCTAATGACCTAAATAGTATTTAATTAAATAATATAAATATAATTATACATTAAAATGAATTATAAATATTATTTTACACTATAAAATATTTACAGGAAAAATATATTTTCAAATAAAAGGCAATATTTTATCATTATTCAATAAAACTTTATACATATCTAAATATTAACTAAAATAAATATAAAGTAAATTTATATATTACTACTAAAATAATAATTTTTTTCATATTGAAAATATTAATATGCCCAAAAATTGGGATTCAAAATAGGGTATCCTTTAAAAGATGATTAAATAGCATTTTTATTGAAATGGTATATTTAAGCATAAAAATGGATATATTTTTATTTATATTAATAAGATATATTAAATTAATGTAAAAACTAATTTATTGAGTATAAGATATATATATTATTATTTATAAGATTAAAAAATTTTATTTAATTTAATTCAATAATAAATAACTCCTTTGGTTTCATGAAAACTGTTCTGTATAAAAAAACTGAAAATTTATTTATTTGGTTCCTATATTTATTTATAAATAATTTTTTCCAATAATTTGAAACTTATATTATAATAATTTATTTAATTATACTCATAACTGAAAAATTAATGGCTAGGTTATGTTGTATTGAATAAAAATATTTAAATAATAGATTATTGTTCGGAAAAACTCTGGCTCACGTGTAACACAATCCAACTCAATGTTTTTTATAGTACAATCATAACATATTGTTATTTTAAAAAAAAAACTAAAAACATTAAAAAATTTAAAAATTTAAAATATTTTAATTTCTTCTTTTGTTACATTATGCGTTATTATAATTTTTTTAAATGGATAACCATTTTTCATGTTAAAGTAATTTACCTAAAAACATGATTAAAAACCCAAAATTAAACATTTTTATCATTTATTTAATGATGAAAAAAAATATAATTTGATGGATTAAATGTTACAAAATAATAATTATCATCCATTTAATATAATTAAATTTATAATTGTACTGTTAAATTATATAATTTATTAAGAATATATTAATGTCTTCTGAACAATAGTATTTTTCATGATTCACTAAAATATTATTTTATCCTAAAAATTCCATAAATTATACCTTTTGTTAATTTATATATGTGGTTTTAAAAAATGAAATAATATTTAAAACAAATAATTTTTATAAAATGTTCAAAAAATAAATATATTTGTTTCTCCAAAAAAATTTTATAGAAAACATATTTTTTATGAAAGAAAAAAACCATCATAACAATTGAGTAATTATATAAAAATTATTTATCTAAAGATTAATATTTATTATATACAATATATATATATATATATTCCATAAAAATATAATACTATTCATATCAGTTAATTTAATGACTATTTATAACATTAATATATACCACAAGCCAGTTGATATTAATGTTGAGAGTGTTTTATGCTACCAAACATTGATTATTTGTTAAAAATTCTTATTTTTTTCTATGAATGCATTGTATAATTTTCTATAAAAGTTATTTTTAAACTAGTCATTTAATTGTTTATTTATATAAAATAAGAATATAGAATTGTAGGCATATTAATTAGATATTTTCTAATATAAACTATTTTCCTCTATAATTTGTTGTCTTATATAAATATTGGTTTCCATAGAATGAAATATATAAGAATAATAATATAAAATAATTTTATATTCATCATAATATTATAATATTATGTTTTTTTTTACTTCTAAAATTATGGATTTCATGTGAATAGTTAAAAAAAACATCTTTTAAAATTTGTTGTCATTTTTAGAATGAAATTCATTTGAGCGTAAGAAAATATAAAAAATAATTTCATGTAATTTAATGATGCTGAAATTCGATGGAAATAATTTTTTAAATAAATTGGAATTTTACCAGTCTGCGAAAATTTACGGCGCTTCATTCTGAGACCCGGTGTTCCCTGAATCATTTTATGATGTTTTGTTTGGGTACTTTAGTTAAATGTACGAGCATGATTTTACATCTTTTGAACTATTGTGTGAAATTTAAATCTGAGTGGACCATTGAACATGCAACGCCAGTATTAACTTAAGAAGACTTTCACTTGGATGGTAGTGAGTCGAGGATAAATGTTAGTTTTTGGGTTTTCTGAAAAAATAATAAAATAAAATGTAAGACTTTATTTTATTTTTTGAGCTACCATGTGAGTGCGGATAGTTGAAACCTACCCTTTGGAGTTGGTGGTGGGACCCCCACACCCTAACTTCCCATGAGAGGTTATGGTGGTGGGGCCCACCCGAGCTAACCTCCCTATTGATGATAGGGGTTGAGACTAGCTGACCCTATTTCATGATGGTGGATGAAACACCTCCATTCCCCCTCATTAACGAGGGAGGACCTCATGACCTACTCTTCCAAATTAATTGTGGCAACATATGTGCCAATTAATTGTGCCAATGTGCCTACTAATTAACAGTTCCAACACATGTAAAATTTTTAAGGGGAGATTATTTCTCAGTTTGAATTGTGTGCCATCAAAAAAATAATAGAAAACCTATTAATATTATTTGGTTGGCATTTTCATTTCGTGGAACGGAGGAATATGAGAGCTAGGGAGAACCATTCATCCAACGAAGAATGTGAAGAACGCGAAGAACGCCGACAAAACTTCTTTCTCGGTCTTCTGCCCCATCCACATTCCGATGTAGAGCAACTGTCCTCCTCATCGTCATCAACGAACTGATGCATGGGCTTGGATTGGGAGTGCGCGACGAACCCGTAAATTGACGAACTTAATCGTCTTCTTTCCGCATCACCATCAATGAACTTCGATCGACGACTGAAGAATCAAATGTAGGGGTTGTATTCATTTAAATTCCATGTTATTCCTTCCTCATTCAAAGAACTTTGATGATTACTTTTTTCTCGGTGTGGTATCATTCTTCGTTCTTGAGAACTTATTGCTACCACCCTAAACGCGGAGGGTACGTGCCAAACCAACATGGCCCGACACCTCCGTTGTTCTTTTTTTGATGACTCCACAATGGCATGGAAATGAAGTGACAGCGAAGAAGACTGAAAACAAAGGCCGCGCTACCCACCCAATGGCCTTGCTCAAACCAATCTGGTCTGTCCAGGTTGACCCAGAACGGGTCGGCCTCGACTGGGTTGGGCCGAGTTGGACCAGACCCGAGCCCACTACCGACCACTTGCTTATTTTTTCAATATCTTTTCCACTGGACGTTCATTTGAAGAACCATCAGTGGTGCTGGTAATCTCGATGAGAGACGGTCCCTTTGACAATACCCGACTGGAGTTTAGGGTATAGTTGAGATACAGTCAAGTTGGTTCGTTCACGAATCCAACAGGGCCCCTGAAAATAAAAGGCTAATAACTATTAGATCGAACATCTAATTTACGCGTCGTCCTTTGCGTTGAGACCCCTATGAAGAGGTGGACCTTTGAGATACTTCTACAGGGGATTTCAAAACACATGGAGTATCGACTTATAGCTCATGGAGTGGACCCTCCCAGTGACGAGTGGTCAGATTGTAGAGACCTAGTAACTGGCTGAGACTTGATGACTGCTGACCAATAAACTCGGAGAGATTCGGATGGCCCAATGGGGAGCACTTGGTTGTAGCAGCAGACCCATGGTGGAGGAGTGCTTGGTTGTAGCGGCATACCTGCAGTTCTCAACAGAATGAGTACATCTATAGGCATTGAGGGGGAGCACTTGGTTGTAGTAGTAGACCCATAGTGGGGAGCGGATTTTTGTGAGCATGGAAGACCCACAGTACTCGACATGTGGAGTACCTCATCAGTCCACGGTTAGTGGGAAGCGCATGGTTTTAGCGAGAGACGCACTATACTCGACGAAGGAGAAGTTATCCAGCAGCCATGGTTTCAACATCTTGAATAAAAATCATGGTTGAGCTCTGTCAATGACTTTGATTTTTTCTACATGATTGAGCTGGGATTCTAGATAACCTAGGTATATATATGGGCATATACCTAAGCACTGGTTATCCGTTGATTTCATACTTTGTTGATTATCCTTGAGGAATTTTTTGAGACCATGAGTGTCTCAAGGTCCCTATAGAGTATTTTTATACTCACCCCTGCAAGGTCTATCCCCACACCTCGTTGTGTTGGATGTAGATAACGAACATCCCTGATGGAGGCTGAGAGCACTGAGACTAGACGGCTCCCGGGGGTGGACCTTACGACGAGTCAGTACATAGAGGTGTCTGACGGGCATGGAGTGATGTGGTGGCCATATGTACCTACCCTTTAGGTAGGAACCCCGGAGGAAGATCTAGGAGATTCACTTTATCTTTTATCTGTTTGTCACATTTTTTGCTGTACATGTACTTTATAGTTGGGCTTGTATTTCTGGACACTTTTACTTTCCAGCACACTCTATGTATACCGTTTTTACATAGTGTTTTCCTTCCAGTTGTGTACTATGATGTTTTTGTTTCCAATTATAAAGGCAATGCCTGGCCAGTTTAGGTATTTATGCCTTTGGTGCTAGTCGCCAGCCCCTAGCCTATGGACGGAGGGTTTGGGGTAGTTACGACATGGGTCCCGGGGGATGGGTCATGACAAATTGGTATCAAAGGGTTAGGTTCTACCACAGAACATATGACTTTGATATTTATTTTCTGTGAAGAAATAGTGTTAAGGGTAGTAAGTGTGGTTTTCAGTTCAGGGAGTCCGGTGTTGGTGTGGGCGGCTGGCGTATCCATTCACCAGGACCATGAATACTGATTTAGGACCCAGTACATGAAAACAATGATTGCGTGTGTGTTTTCAAAATTTTTTGATTAAGTAAGGTCAACCAGGTCATCTCACCAGGTATATTATTTGACAATATAGAATCTGTTTCTTTCAGGATGCCTCCCTGCAGATGACCAGTGAGAGGCCCAATAGTAGTATGCACTGACAACTCTTAGAGAGATGAGGCCTCAATGAAGGGCCCTCTTCCAGTTGAGGCACCGGGGGAGGCAGCAGCGGTACCACTTCCCGTTGGTCCACCGATTCCACCAGCCCTAGAAGAAGACGATACACGCCGCTTGAGCGTATTGCATGATTTCCAGTGCCAGAGGCCACCCATGATCAAGGGAGAGATGGACCCGCAGGTAGATGAGGATTGGATGGAGGCTATGGGGAGAGTCTTCAGACTGGTAGGGACACCGACCGTCCTCATTGTGATCCTTCATATCATCCTCCTTCAAGAAGCAAAAGGAAGATGGTGGAGCCTAATGCTCCAGGTGCATGATGAGGTGATACTACTCTGCTCAGTATTCGAGAGCCTGTTCCAGGTAGAGTATGCACCATCCAACCTTCGTGCAGTGTGGATATAGGAGCTACTGCATATTTGGTAGTGTAGAATTATGGTGGAACAATACTCAGCAAGTTTCACCAACCTCTCGCGCTACTCTACAAAAATGGTTTGGGACCCATTCTTCAGGGCCCGAACCTTCGACCAGGGGCTCAGACGAGAGATCAGATCTTTGATGATATCTCTTAGAATCACGATGTAGACGGGGGTTCTAGAGTGAGCCCACATAGTGGAGAGTTTCCTTGCTGAGCAGTCTCCAGCATCGTGACCCACCACAAGCCAACATGCTACGCTGTATTCGGTAGTAGGCAATAGACAGATGATGTAGAGGTCCAAGAGGACCAGACCATTGTGTGGATGACCACACGACTCATGATACGATGAAAGAGGCTCCTGGGGGGGAGAGAAACCTGCTAGAAGCGAGAAGTGTTACTCATATGGCCGACAGGATCACATGGCTCGTGACTGTTCGTCTCGCTGTATAGACGATCATCATACATTTGTGGGACATCCCAAGTAGAGGAAGAGGTTCGATTAAGGCGGTCTTTAGGGATGAGGTGGACATGGAAGAGGAATTGGACATGTATCTGGCGGTGGATGAAGTTTTGAGGTGCTACTACCACCACCACCAGGAGGACCACCTCGACCACAGGGAGTGGGTGAACAACAGAGAGATCAACTTCAGGAAGATGAGGCCAACCGTCAAGGTGCTCCCGAGATGATTTGACGTACTATCAATGTATACTCCACCTTAGCTGCAGTTCTTATAATCATAGGTTCTAGTCACTCTTTAATAGCCAATTCCATTGTTCTAATCTAGGAGATTCCAACGGAGCCATTGGATAGGTCCTTACTGCTAGAGAATCCTACGGGAGCAGACTCGATGATTACGTACTTTTTCCAATAGTGTGAGACAACTCTAGGAGACGAGAGTTTTGGCTGGGATCTTCTCATAGCAGTGTTGAGGCCATACGACGTCATCATGGGTATGGACTGGTTATCTACAGTTCATGTTCAGATTGACTATATTAGGAGAAAAGTGAGGTGTTTATGCCTGGATGGGACTAGGTTTACCTTTACTAGCTTGAAAGGAACAATTGAAGCACATGACAGACTTACTCGGAGGAGGGTGAAACCGATCACTCACCAGTTGGCTTGGCTTACCCTCAGAGTAGTTGGCGTGGAGAGTCTGACTTATCTTATAGTGGTGGACCAGTACAAAGATTTTTTCCCTGAAAATGTCCTAGGAATACCTCCCTACAGATAGGTGGAGTTCTACATTGACCTTTACCCAAGGATGGCACCGATATCTACTCCATCATATTGGATGGATCCCGCTAAGCATCGTGAGCCGCGGGTACAACTGGAGGACTTGCTGTGAAAGGGATTCATCTGGCCTAGTGTTTCTCCCTGGGTAGCCCCGATTCCATTCACCAAGAAGGTAGAATGGAGCATGATGCATTGTGTCATCTACCGTCACCTGAACTAGGTGACTGTGAGGAATAAGTACCCACTCCCGAGGATTGACAACATCTTTGACCAGCCGAAAGGAGCCTGGTGGTTCTGTAAGTTTGAACTCATATCAGGATATCAGCAGATCAGAGTTTGAGATGAGGATGTGCAGAAGACAGCCTTTAGGAGTCGTTACGACAACTACGAGTTCTTGGTTATTCCCTTCGGTGTAACCAACACTCCAGAAGTGTTCATGAGTCTCATGAAAAGTATCTTCCAGCCATACCTCGGTCTCTTTTTCATAGTCCTAATCAACGACATTTTGATCTACTCGAATACTAAAGAAGAGAATGAATACCCTTTGTAGGTAGTACTAGGCACACTCCGAGAGCACCATCATTACGGTAATCTCTCGAAGTGTAAGTTCTGGATTTGAGAGGTTCACTTATTAGGAGACATCATCTGGAAGGTTGGAGTTGCAGTGGATCCAGTGAAGATCGAGGCGATACTTGCATGGGATCCACCCATGAGCGTGAAGGAGGTACGATGTTTCCGGGGCTTGGTTGCATACTATCATAGGTTCATTCCAACCTTCTCCAGATTTGCAGAAGCACTATTAGCCTTGACAAAGAAGGAGAAACCCTTTCAGGTGGTCGGAGAGAAACCATCAGAGCTTTTAGGAGCTGAGGTAGAAGCCGATTAGTGCCCCCATCATGAGGCTTCCAGAAGAAGGAATAGGGTATGTAGTCTACTGTGATGCATCAGGGACTATACTCGGGTGTTTCCTGATGCAGGAGCGAGCTGTGATTGAATATGGTTCTTGGTAAATGAGATAACATAAGAAGAACTACACTACCCATGACCTGGATTTAGCAGTAGTGGTCTTCGCCATGAAAATGTGGCGACACTATCTTATGGGAGAACGTTTAACCAAGTAATGTATTCACAAGAGTCTCAGGTATATATTCTCTCAGAAGAACCGGAACATGAGACCACGATGTTGGATTGATTTCCTCCAGGACTATGACTTTGAGATAGATTATACTCTTGGAAATGGGAATGTGGTTGCAGATGCACTCACCAGGAGGACTGGTATTCAGATTCTAAGAGAGGTGATAGTGCAGTTGGCTAATTTGAAGTTATCCTTTGTGGATAGGGATGATGCATCATTCCTATAGTCTCTGTCACTCACTCCCACACTCCTTCAGATAGCCAGGGAATCATAGTATGGGGATGATGACTATGAGACACTAAGTGCTCAGATATCCATAGGGAAGGCACCTGATAAAATTTCTGGCGGTGGGGAGAACGTTATCCACTTCTAAGGATGTACCATGGTACCAGTATCACATAAAAAGGATATTTTTAGGTAGTTCCACAATTCCCCTCTAGCGGTACATCTAGGAGTGGCGAAGATGTACCAGGACATTCGACGATAGCACATGTGGCTATGTATGAATAAGGCCGTATAGGAGTTTGTCTCTCGGTGCCTCACTTGTCAGCATGTGAAGGCAGATCATCAGGAAACATAGGCTCAGTTTATCCCTTAGAGGTTCTAGAGTGGGTGTGTGATGGGATATCTATGGACTTCATGGTAGGGATTCCATGTACATCCAGGGGTCATGACTGGATTTGGTGATCGTCGACCGACTCACCAATTTGGCCCACATTATTTCGATCAGAGAGAAGAGTTCAGTTAAGAGCATGAGATTACTCTATGTGCATGAGATAGTGTGTTAAATAGAGGATCATCATCTATTGTCTCTGATTGTGATGCCAGATTTACTTCCTGTCTATGGAAGGGGTTGTAGAGAGCTTTCAGGACACATATTCACTTGAGCCCCACCTTCCACCCTCAGACGGATGGTCAGACCAAGTGGACCATCCAGACCCTAGAGGAAATGCTACATGCATGTATCCTTGACTTTGGTCATTTTTTGGAGGATCACTTACCTTTAGTATAGTTTTCATACAACAACAACTATCACTCCACCATCGTTATGGCATCATTTGAGGCATTGAATGGTCGACCTAGAAGATCACCACTATGCTAGAAAGACCCAGTGGAGTCATCATTAGTGGGGCCATAGTTGGTATGGGCTACCATGGAAATGGTGCAGATCATCCAAGAGCAGATTAAGACTACACTGATCAGACAGAAGTCGTATGCTGACAGGATTCGGAGACCTCTGGAGTTCGAGGATGGTGACAACATCATCCTACGGGTCTCGCCTCAATGAGGTATATGGAAATATTTCTGAGGAAACAAGTTATTTCATAGTTCATTGGACTTTTCCAGGTCCTCAATAGGGTAGGAAACTTACCGCCTAGCTCTTCCACCTCAATTGCACCGGGTGTATGAAGTTTTCCACGTATCTCAGCTGAGGAGATACGCGGATGAACATACTCACATCATGGACCATGGGGAGCTGGACATCGATAACTGGGTGACATTCATGGAGGATCTAGTAGATATTGAGGATCAACAGGAGCATGTCCTACTTGGACGATCGATTCCTCTAGTGCACGTTCGCTTGCAGCACAGGAACCACTAGGAGAGAACTTGGGAGCGGTAGGCTAAGATGCATGCTCAGTATCCCCATTTGTTACCTTAGTGAGAGTTGTAGCTTATGGGGATGTAGAGCCCTGAGGAAGGGATAATGTAAAGACCTAGAATTTATGTGGAATTGTTTTTAAATACATGGGAATTTTACGAGTTTGTGAAAATTTATGGTGCATGATTCTGAGGACCGGTGTGCCCGAAATCAATTTCTAAAGCTTTTTTCATATACGTTCTGTAAACCTACAAATGAGATTTTATATCTTTTGAACCAGTGCTCAGAATTGAAATTTTAGGGCACTATTAAACACACCAATATGGTATTATCTTTATAAAACATTCACTTCGATGGCAGTGAGTGTAGGATAAAAGATAGTTTTTGGGTTTTCTTAAAAAAATAATAAAATTAAGTGTAACACATTATTTTATTTTTTGAGCCACCATGTGTGTGTGTGGGTAGTTGAACCCTCCCCTTGGTAGTTGGTGGTGTTACCACCACCCCCTAATATCCCATGAGAGGTTATGGTTATGGGGCCCAAAAGAGCATAACCTCCCTATTGATGATGGGGGTGGGGACCACCCAAACCCTATTGATGGTGGTGGATGAAACCTCTCCACTCCCCCTCATTAATGAGGGAGGACCTTTTGACCACTTTTGTGAAATTAATTATTCCAATGCACGTTACAATTAATTGTAACAATGCACGTGCCAATTAATTTTTCCAACGCATGTTCCAAATAATTCTGCCAAGGCGCGTGCCAATTAATTGCGCCAATGTGTGTAAATTTATTATGGGGATTTTATTTCTCTATTTGAATTGCATCCCAATAAATAATTAATAGCCAAAAAATCATTATTTTATTTTTCATTTTGTTTTGGTTTAATGGAGGAAGAGGAGAGCTAGAGGGAACCATTCTTCTAATAAACAAAGCGAAGAACAGTGTCAACAATCCTTCCTCGGTCTTCTACCCCAGCCACTTTCTGACGTAGAGAAACTTACCTCCTCATCGTCGTCAATGAACTGACACATGAGCTTGGTTTAGGAGTGTGTGATGAATGCGGCGATCAATGAACTTCATCATCTTATTTCCAAAACACCATCAAGGAATGGAGATCGACAACCGAAAAATCAAAGTTAGGAGTTGTCTTATTTTAAATTACATGTTCTTCATTCCTTAGTCAAAGAATGTTGATGTTTACCTTTTTGGGGGTGTGTTGTTGTGATTAGTTCTTGAGAACTTGTTGCTACCACCCTAAGCATGGAGGGTGTGGGCCAAACCAACAAGGCCCGACCCCTCCATTGTTCTTTTTGTGATGACTCCACAACAGCCTGGAAATGAAGCGACAAAGACGAAGTTGGTGAAGAAAGGATATGCTACTAGTGGACTCTACAGTTTTCACTGCCACCGTAGCACACCTATAATTCAATTCAAACACCATTACGCATCGTCGCGCCCTATGTTGGCCTGCCTGGTGCCGGCTTAACCGCATTCCGCCGTTCCCCACGATGCCTGCCCGCACGCTATCGAGCCCCGTACTGCTAGCCCGCGCACTGCCGCGCTACCTTCCCATTTTCCTCCGTTCCCAGTTCCGCCCATCCGCGCACCCAGATCCTTCTTCCCGTGCTCCGTGAATGCTTCCCGGCTCCACCAGCGCCCACGCGAGCCATCGCGTCCTGCCATGCACCCTCACGCTCTTCCAGTGCGCCCCGCGCCCTGCCTGGTGCACCTGCGGCCAACCTGGAATCCAGTCGGCCTGCCAACACCCCGCGTGGCTTGCCTGCTAGCCTCCCGGCCGCCAGATTCTTGAGTTGTGCCCATCGCGGAGCTGGCCGAACTGGCCCCGGCCTTTGGGTCGTGTCGCTTGCGTGGTGACATCCTGGTCGAACAGCCAGCGCAGTCCGCAGGGCTGGGCCCAACAAACCAGGGCTTAACTCAGCAGGATGACCCACCCAACGGGCAGATTCAGACCCATCTGGTCTATCCGAGTTGACCTAGGCCTGGTCGTCCTAGACAGGGTGGGGCTAAGTCAGTCTGATCGGGTCGGACTGGACCCGGGCCCATTACCGACCCCTAGGGTTTACTTTTTCCATATCGTTGACATCAGACGTTCTTTTGACAAACTATCATCCTCACTAGTAATCTCCATGAGAGAGGGTCACTTTGAGAATAACCCACTAGAGTTTGGGGTAAATTTGAGATACGGTCATGTTGATTCGTACACGAATCCAACCGCCCCCAAGACTAAAAGGTTAATAACTAACAGACCGTTCATCTGATTGACGTGCCATCTGTTGCATTGAGACCCCTATGAATAGGCGGACCATTGAGATACTTCTACATGTGACTTCATGACACATAGAGTTTCGACTTGTAGCTCGTGGATAGGACCCTCCTTGTGACAAGCGAGCAGATTTTAGAGACCTAGTAGCTGGCTGAGACTTGAAGACTACAGACCGATCGAATTAGAGTGATTTGGATTACCCAATGGGGAGAGCTTGGCTGTAGTAGTAGACCCATGGTCGAGGATCTCTTGGTTGTAGTGGTAGACCCATGGGGGGAGTCCCTCTGTGTGAGTGCGACAGAACCACAATACTCGACAGGTGGAGTATGTAACACCCCAAGATTTCATAGTGTGTTATTTCTTCAAAATAATTCAATAACATGCACTACACGCAACACCGAGTTCAATCACACCTTGACTTACAACAAAAATCCATTAAAAGATGTCATGAATAGTATTAACTAAATTTTAAACTTTATATAATCCTTATAATTTTAGAATCCATATTATGAGTTTCTTAGTCATAATGCAAGAATAGATTCATTTTCAGTATTGCACTTTTATCAACTTTTAATAGTGAAAACTTTTTAAATACAATATTTTAATCTTTTTGACTAAATGGAGACATCAAAAAAATTTAAAATGAAACATCCCAAGCTTCCACAATATGCTTTCCTTTGAATAAAACAGTAGCATCTGTTGTACGCAACTTCGAGTTTTAACACACACCACAACCGATCAAACTAGCCGTTATGAATAGTAATACCTACTTTTTAAAATTATATATAATTTATATTTCAAAATGGAATTAATTTTTGGATTCGGAATATCTAATTTAGCCTAAGGTGAAATTTTGGTACTTTTCGGATAACTTTCATATTTTGATGAATAGTGAAAATTACTAAATTTTAATTAAAAACAACTTTTTTAATCAAAATAATTAATAGTGATAAATTATGAATTTTAGTATTTTTAAAGTAGATTTAGAATATATTTTTACCATTTAATATAATGTTGGTCATTATACATAATTTTACAATTAAACCGAACATAAACAAGTGTCAATCTTTTGATAGTTATTATCTCTTAAAAACACGCTTTTTGTTTTGACAGCGAGAATTAATTTTAAATTAATTTCTTCCACTTCTGTGTTTTGAATTTAGGAAAATGGATTCCATATTTGGAATCAGGATGTTCAAATTGTTTAAATAGGTAACTTTTATTTTTAGACATTTTGAATAATTACTACGGTAAATATTTTATTTACCATGGTTAAGGGTAAATCCGGTAAATAAGGGTTAAAAAATAATATTATAATAATACAAAATTACCCTAAAACATGTCTTAACCCTATTGGTTGATACATGGTCGACCATGGGCATCTTTGGGGTGATTTTGGGACCCCATGGATCCACTTATAAGTTATAATGACACTTTATTTTAATTAAGTTAAAATGAATACAAAAATGACACAAGCATATATCGTTTAGAAAAAAAAATTTTACATAGGGTTATATATGTTGGAATTTCGATTATAAATATTCATTAGAAAGGTAAAACGATTTCCTACATAATAATATTTTATTAATAATTTTTAGACATTAAATAATGTATTTTATTTATGACACAATGATGATGTAGTAATTACAATAATAGTGAAAAATTAAAATAATTGATATTATAAATACCCAAATAAATATAATATGAAACTTTTAATGAATTAAACTAATTTTCTAGGATAATATGATATATTAGTATTTATTTAATTGACTTTTTTATAAGTAATCAATCTGTTATGAGTTTTACAAAAATCAACTATTGAACTGTGTCAAAATTGAGATAAAAGAGTTCTTAAAAAAATATTATATTATTAATTGATATTAAATTCCTAAAAATCTAAGGTTCGGCCAAGAGACTTATATAATGATAGTTTCATCATTAATGGACCACTTGGGGGTCGCTTGAATGTATATAGTAAGTTTATTAACCATATTATATAAAAATACAAAGAGACATTGTAAAAGTGAAAGTAATTAACTTAGAGTTAATACTTAATGATAAGGTTAATATAAGTACCCAAACCTGTCAAAATTCTATTGGTTGAGTGTTTTGTGACCTATCCCCACCTTAACCTTTGAATAGTAAACTTTGGAGCCATTAGAAACTGAATATTAATTTATTATAAATTAATATTTCTAGCTTTACCAAAGGTGCCCCTCACCCCTCTTATAAAAAGGCACTCCTCCTTCTCATTTCTTCACACCTTCAAAGCCTTTTGATTCGGCCAAACTCTGCCCAAATACTCTCCCAACTTCCCTCACTACAACCTAGAGGCCTTAGTTTGATTATAAAGCCAACCTAAGGAGCCCTTTTGATCAAATCAAAAGGAAGAACCCGAAGAAGAGGTAATGTTTTCACCACCCCTTTTTAAGTTCCTTTCTTCTTCCACTTCCTCTTTCATTGTTATTACCATTATAAAATAATAACTCCAATATCATATATATACTGTGATGTTATTATAAATATGGTACAACCATATTCAGTATTCTATCAATCCTTTGAATATCATGTCACCATACGTGCGTACGTACGGCTTACCGTCTCCACGTCGTGGTGTAATTGTTATTCAACATATTATTATTTGGATGGGTATAATAATGATGTGTAACTCATGTAAATAATAAATATAACATGATAATGATTCTGTATATATGATATAAAATCCAATTATATATTATTTTAATATCAAAAGAATGATATTGTCGCTCGTGCGTATGTACGGACTACCGTCTCCACGAACGCGATGAGATTCATTGTCCATCATATCCATTCAAGTATAATTATAATTTTATGATTTAAAAATAGTATCTAAAGACTTGATATCATTATAGATTTTAATAATATACATACCATTAATAACGAATATGGCTCACATAACAAAGAATATAATGTAAAATGAACCCTTTAACACCCGAAATAACGATATTTCTAAGATATTATTAACAAATCAATGTTAAAAGATCATATATGATATCATATTAAAGTAAATGATTCTTGTATTATTCAATAACAATTATTTAACCATTATACTGGAGGTAAACCTACCATCGACCAAGGAAAAAGTAGAAGTAAGGGATTTTCTTATCTCACTTTCAATTCCGTGAGATTTCCATTGTTCATCACTAAATTATTAAAAGTGGTGTATTGTGTACTGCCATTTGATATATATTATCATGATTCTCTTTATATTCATTTTATTCTGGAAATCATTTGGTGTTTATTAACTTTTTTCCATACGACTCAGTTGATTAACGTGGTAAGGGGTTTCTTATCTCACTTTTAATTCCGTGAGAATTCCATTGATCACCACTTAATTATTGCATGTGGTGTATGTGTACTGGCCATGATCGTATTCATTGTGTAATATAATTTAATTTATGGGTATTTACATCATCATGGTATGATACTTCATTCATGGGTGCATGTTTCATAAGTTACCAAATTGATAAGGGAATTTGAGATTTCAATTTCCACTCATTCGGCTTTACGCATATTTCATTGATTATATTACTCCAAGATTATGTGTGGAATCACTATTCATTTGATTATGTCATAAATTCCAGTCCCCTTCCTGTGGATATACTTTTGATACACATAATCACTCCATTGATAATTTCTCATGTCATCGATATGAATTTGATAAGAGTAATTTTAACTCATTCTCCACTTGTTGAGTTAAACATCCAATTCATTGGTGTTGTTTTTACAAGATTATGTGTGAATGTCCTTTGATTGTTTTACACTGAATATCCAATAATATTCAGTGTATTTATATTTGTCACACATAATTATGTCGTTGATTTATCCTTAACCTAAGGATACTGCCTTTATGAGAGATTTCATCTGAATTTACATTCCATTGAGACTGCATTGTTGATATACACCAAATCACTTTTATGTGGTGTATATAATGTACTTTGACAAAGTATATCATGAATCCCTTTATTCTCATGATATTACAATGTTTTGATTACCTTAATTATTTGTATTCAAGTGTCTCTCTTTTGGTTAGAAACTCTAACTAAAATACCATTTTTAAATGTTTTAAAGACTAATTCTTCTAAATCTTGCTCATTAATGTCCATGTTTTAAAAATGGTTTTAAGGATTTATTTATATGGACATTAAAGTTTTAAAATTAAAAATCCTTTTAAAAAGTTTCAAACTGGTGTGGGACACTTTGATTCAAAAATCTATTTTAAATGGATTCTTGACAAATAGTGTGACTTTTAAATGATTTCAAGAAAAGGGGGATATTTCTCTCAAATTGTTTTGATGATTATTTTCATCTATGTCAACATTCTTCATTATTCTTGATTGTGGTTAATGTGATACAGTAAAATCTTCCATATTGTATCGAATGAGTTATGTTTGACTGTGGATGTGTTATTTTTATACCATTCATGATTTTTGGTAGAAGTATTGACATTTGGTATGCTAGTTTTAATACGAATGTTTATATTATGTTTAAACCTTTTCATATGGGGATGCATTGGACTTAATATGTGACGGCTGGAGCCTGCTATAGCTCCTCGATGCATCGGTAGGTCTCATGAGACAAACTAGTGTCTTGGCACAAGGCCTTGGCAAAATATTATTTGTAGTCTTGGCACGAGGCCTTAGCTATGTGGTTATGATAGTCTGGCATTATGCATTCCATCATTAAAAAAATGGTTATTGATATTGCATGTGATCATTCGACTAGTAGAATATCCATGTGAGTAAGTAAATAGAATTATTTCATTTTACCTTTGCCATTTTATGCTGAAGTTCAAGTTTAAAAGGCTTTTGTTTTAGTTATAAATTGCCTTAAGTGTTTATGCTTATTTATGAAAGCTTCTGCTATAATTTTATCCTTATTGAGCATCTGAGCTCACCCCTATCAATGTTTTATTTTTTCCCAGGATTATGAAGAAGTAATGTATGAATGACCTGCAGGGATAGTATGAGGGGATTTGAAGAAAAGATGTTTTTTTATGATGTAATGTAAAATTTATGGATGTATCTTGTTATTCCAAGGCTACTAAACTAATCGGTCTTTCGAGACTTGATCTTTATCATGATCATGCCAATGTTATGTAATAATGCACCGACTCTAGGTAATTAGGGTCGGGGCGTTACAATTGGTATCAGAGGAAGTTTAGTACAAACCTTGGTAGCTACATTTAGATAAACTCTGATTAGAGCACGTAGACCTAAGATGAACTTTGAGGATTAGTATAAAAGAACTTCCTAGAATTTTGGTATTGTGGAGATTTTGTGAGTTTTCCGAGCAATACATCCCTGTCTGGATACGAGCAGGTAGAGGCGGCTCTGGCACAGATGTACCTCGGGGTAAAACCCGAAAACACCGCTTTGAGCTAGACTCGAACGGGAACTGGTGCATGACAACGGGCCTTGCTGCACTCTTGGTTACGACACTCCCGGGGGATATGCTTAGGATAATTTACATTTTCTTTACAAACCGATTTAAGTAATATATACATAAGATGATAGTAAATGACCTTGGTTAATCCTAATATGTTTCAAATTGAGAATGTGGTGACATTTTAATCTCAATATGATTTTACGACTACTATTACTCACACAATGCTTTCTGGTTTTAGTCAATGGCTGGATTCCAAGGAAGTCATAGTGACTTTGAGAATGATGTACAAGGTGGGAACGGTGGTGGCAATGAGCAACAAAATGGAATGTTGATAGGCGTAAAAGATATCGTCTTAATGCCAAATCAGTTTTCCAAAAATATGATCAACAACATATATATTAACCAACTCCCAGACTCAACAAGGAAGAGAAAGGTGATAAATGATAAGATCTCCAGCAATGGAGCCCATGGAGAAAAGAAACTTCAATTTTCATCATGCAGGAAATGTGGAAAGAGACACCCAGGAAAGTGTCTCAATGGGACAACGAAATGTTTTACGTGCAGGAAGGAAGGACATAAAGTGAAGAATTGCCGAAGAAAAATGAAGAGTACTATGGAAGAAGATAAAAATGTTCCCAAGAGTCCATTTAAAGTCATTTTCCGTAAATGTAGGGGACCTGGCCATTACCCGAGTGAATGTCCTATTCTATAGAATATTTTCTTGGTCAAAGAAGAAGCTATGTGGAAATAAATGGTTGGATAAAAATTTAACAAGTATTAGCACTCCTTGATGATGGGTTTACATTGGAATAATTTTCTCTTGTATTTATAACCCCGCAGTTTTCCATGTGAGAATGATATTTGAGGAAGAATTGTATCTTCTCTTGTGGATATAGGTATAAATAACCATTTGGTTTTATATGATCATTGGGGTTTGAGAAAATGATAAGTTATTATAATTTGGGATGAAAATTCAAATTATGATATAACATTTGTGATTAAATTATGTTATTTTGAGGAATTTATCTCATTTTGGTAATATTATAAAATACAGATTTTTAAAAAGGACAACACGTAGACCGTGTGACAACTCGTCGTGTCGGACAAAACTGTGGGAATCGAACCCACAACCAAAGTGCGATTGGGATTTATCGCCTACCACTGGACTACGTGAAGTCCCTGGTTAGTGTGACTATTTTTTTTTGTTAAATGATTTTATTGATCAATAATAAGATGATTTGGGTTCTTATCTCTTATCAAATGAATACTCTTGGTATAGGAAAATGATTTGGTGATTAAGTGATAAATGTTATTTTGGAAGATGTTCGTTTTGTTAGGAACACTATATGCCCAAGGAAAATAGAATACAATGAGGTTTCATTTGTAGAGTAATGGTGGATTTTTATCTACGTTTTTATTGTTGATTTATAGTGATTTGGGTTATTTATGTAAATGATTAACCTATAACAGAGAATATGTGATGATGTTAATTACTTTTAAGTATGTGACTTTTCGAGTATTTGATGTCATTTGGAGATACAATGTAACATGGGAGACTAAATAATCAAATTCTTCTATGTTTTGGGTTTCAATATTAGTTTGGATTATATTAAAGGATTTTAAGGACAATTGGTTATTGAATGGTATCTATTTAACTTTGGGGTATTGTTGGTTTAATTTTAGAAATTAAGATTAGTACATATTTATCACAATGAATATCCTTTTGGGGGATCATTAGATCATTCACTAACCATTTTGGTTTTGATTAATCTTCAAAGACAATGTAAATATATGGTTTATCCTGCATGGATCATGTGATTCTATAGAAGTTTATTCTAGCTCTTCCAGTGTGACAAAGTCTTCTTGAATACTTATCGTTAAAAAAAAATTTGAGTTAGTGGTGGAAATTTATTAAAGAATGAAAATATACTTAAAATGTAAGTATATATCATAATGTTCTTAGTTGATATCATAAATGAATTCCTCTTCCTTATGTAATGTAACTTAAAAAAAAATGTTGTCCTAGATGGTACCTTAAATCATCACTAATTTATGGATTTGGGATTGTTGGCCTTTTCATAGCCATGTTCTCTACCACTCTCCATCCGATATTTGATGGTTAGATTTCTCTTCCATATCCATATTTTCCTACATGGAACCCTAGTATGTGTTATTTTCGGTAATCTTCATACTTTCCACTCTTTATTTTAAATAGAGGCCTCATTAATTCATTTTTCGATGTGGGATTTCAACTAAGATATTTTGAAACGTCAAAAATGTGTTATCCCAATACCCTATGTTTTGTTGGACTGATGGTATTTCAAATCATCATAGATTGATGTGTTTAAAGACCTCAATTTTATACTTGTTTGTGATTGATGACCTAAATCACTACCTATAAATATTTACGTTTTCCTCCAATTATATGTCTCTAATTACCACCAATGTTCTCCTAATCGAGATCATAATTCGATGGTGACCCGTTCATTTCTCTTTTCCTCATATTAAGACTAAATTTTAGTAACCCAATTTCCGATGTGGGTTTTCCCACAAATATATTTTCTATTTTCAACCTTTTATTTTCAAAGAACAATTTCAAATTGCGAGGACGCAATTTATTGAAGGAGGGGAGAATGTAACACCCCATGATTTCATAGTGTGTTATTTATTCAAAAATAATTCAATAACTTGCACTACACGCAACACCGAGTTCAATCACACCGTGACTTACAAAAAAAAGCCATTAAAAGAGGTCATGAATAGTATTAACTAAATTTTAAACTTTATATAATCCTTATAATTTTAGAATCCATATTATGCGTTTCTTAGTCATAATGAAAGAACAGATTCATTTTCAGTATTGCACTTTTATCAACTTTTAATAGTGAAAACTTTTTAAATACAATATTTTAAACTTTTTGACTAAATGGAGACATCAAAAAAATTTAAAATGAAACATCCCAAGCTTCCACGGTATGCTTTCCTTTGAATAAAACAGTAGCGTGTGTTGTACGCAACTTCGAGTTTTAACACACACAACAACCGATCAAACTAGCCGTTATGAATAGTAATACCTACTTTTTAAAATTATATATAATTTATATTTCAAAATGGACTTCATTTTTGTATTCGGAATATCTAATTTAGCCTAACGTGAAATTTTGGTACTTTTCGGATAACTTTCATATTTTGATGAATAGTGAAAATTACTAAATTTTAATTAAAAACAACTTTTTTAATCAAAATAATTAATAGTGATAAATTATGAATTTTAGTATTTTTAAAGTATATTTAGAATATATTTTTACCATTCAATATAATTTTGGTCATTGGACATAATTTTACAATTAAACCGAACATAAACAAGTGTCAATCTTTTGATAGTTATTATCTCTTAAAAACACGCTTTTTGTTTTGACAGCGGGAATTAATTTTAAATTAATTTCTGCCACTTCTGTGTTTTGAATTTAGGAAAATGGATTCCATATTTGGAATCATGATGTTCAAATTGTGTAAATAGGTAACTTTTATTTTTAGACATTTTGAATAATTACCGCGGTAAATATTTTATTTACCATGGTTAAGGGTAAATCCAGTAAATAAGGGTTAAAAAATAATATTATAATAATACTAAATTACCCTAAAACGTGTCTTAAACTTATTGGTTGATACATGGTCGACCATGGGCATCTTTGGGTCGATTTTGGGACCCCATGGATCCACTTGTAAGTGATAATGACACTTTATTTTAATTAAGTTAAAATGAATACAAAAATGACACAAGCATGTATCTTTTAGAAAAACAATTTTTACATAGGGTTATATATGTTGGAATTTAGATTATAAATATTAACTAGAAAGATAAAAAGCTTTTCTACATAATAATATTTTATTTATAATTTTTACACATTAAATAATGTATTTTATTTATGACACAATGATGATGCAGTAATTACTATAATAGTGAAAAATTAAAATAATTGATATTATAAATACCCAAATAAATATAATATGAAACTTTTAATGATTTAAACTAATTTTCTAGGATAATATGATATATTAGGATTGATTTAATTGACTTTTTTTGAAGTAATCAATAAGTTATGAGTTTTAAAAAAATCAACTATTGAACAGTGTCAAAATTGATATAAAAGAGTTCTTAAAACAAATATTATATTATTAATTGATATTAAATTCCTTAAAATCTAAGGTTCGGCCAAGAGACTTATATCATGATAGGTTCATCATTAATGGAACACTTCGGGGTCTCTTGGATGTATATAGTAAGTTTATTAACCATATTATATAAAAATACAAAGAGACATTGTAAAAGTGAAACTAATTAACTTAGAGTTAATACTTAAAGATAAGGTTAATATAAGTACCCAAACCTGTCTAAATTCTATTGGTTGAGTGGTTTTCGACCTATCCCCACCTTAACCTTTGAATAGTCAACTTTGGAGCCATTAGAAAATGAATATGAATTTATTATAAATTAATATTTCTAGCTTTTCCAAAGGTGTCCCTCACCCCTCTTATAAAAAGGCACTCCTCCTTCTCATTTCTTCACACCTTCAAAGCCTTTTGGTTCGGCCAAACTCGGCACAAATACTCTCCCAACTTCCCTCACTACAACCTAGAATCCTTAGTTTGATCAGAAAGCCAACCTAAGGATCCCTTTTGATCAAATCAAAAGGAAGAACCCGAAGAAGAGGTAATGTTTTCACCACCCCTTTTTAAGTTCCTTTCTTCTTCCACTTCCTCTTTCATTGTTATTACCATTATAAAATAATAACTCCAGTATCATATATATACTGTGATGTTATTATAACTATGGTACAACCATATTCAGTATTCTATCCATCCTTTGAATAACATGTCACCATACGTGCGTACGTACGGCTTACCGTCTTCACGTCGTGGTGTAATTGTTATTCAATATATTATTATTTGGATGGGTATAATAATGATGTGTAACTCATGTAAATAATAAATATAACATGATAATGATTCTGTATATATTATATCAAATCCAATTATATATTATTTTAATATCAAAAGAATGATATCGTCGCTCGTGCGTATGTACGGACTACCGTCTCCACGAACGTGATGAGATTCATTGTCCATCATATCCATTCAAGTATAATTATAATTTGATGATTTAAAAATAGTATCTAAGGACTTGATATCATTCTAGATATGAATAATATACATCCCATTTATAACTAATATGTCTCACATAACAAAGAATATAAAGTAAAATGAACCCGTTAACACCCGAAATTACGATAATTCTAAGATATTGTTAACATATCAATGTTAAAAGATCATATATGATATCATATTAAAGTAAATGATTCTTGTATTATTAAATAACAATTATTTCACCATTATACAGGAGGTAAAACTACCATCGAACAAGGAAAAAGTACAAGTATGGGATTTTCTTATCTCACTTTCAATTCCGTGAGATTTCCATTGTTCGCCACTAAATTATTGAAAGTGGTGTATTGTGTACTGAAATTTGATATATATTATCATGATTCTCTTTATATTCATTTTATTCTGGAAATCATTTGGTGGTTATTAACTTTTTTCCATACGACTCAGTTGATTAACGTGGTAAGGGGTTTCTTATCTCACTTTTAATTCCGTGAGAATTCCATTGATCAACACTTAATTATTGCATGTGGTGTATGTGTACTGGCCATGATCGTATTCATTGTGTAATATACTTTAATTTATGGGTATTTACATCATCATGGTATGATACTTCATTCATGGGTGCATGTTTCATAAGTTACCAAATCGATAAGGGAATTTGAGATCTCATTTTCCACTCATTCGGCTTTACGCATATTTCATTGATTATATTACTCCAAGATTATGTGTGGAATCACTATTTATTTGATTATGTCATAAATTCCACTCCCCTTCCTGTGGATATACTTTTTATACACATAATCACTCCATTTATAATTTCTCATGTCATCGATATGAATTTGATAAGAGTAATTTTAACTCATTCTCCATTTGTTGAGTTAAACATCCAATTCATTGGTGTTGTTTTTACAAGATTATGTGTGAATGTCCTTTGATTGTTTTACACTGAATATCCAATCATATTCAGTGTATTTATATTTGTCACACATAATTATGTCGTTGATTTATCCTTAACCTAAGGATACGGACTTTATGAGAGATTTCATCTCAATTTACATTCCATTGAGACTACTTTGTTGATATACACCAAATCACTTTTATGTGGTGTATATAATGTACTTTGACAAAGTATATCATGAATCCCTTTATTCTCATGATATTACAATGTTTTTATTACCTTAATTATCTGTATTCAAGTGTCTCTCTTTTGCTTATAAACTCTAACTAAAATACCATTTATAAATGTTTTAAAGACTAATTCTTCTAAATCTTGCTCATTAATGTCCATGTTTTAAAAATGGTTTTAAGGATTTATTTATATGGACATTAAATTTTTAAAATTAAAAATCCTTTTAAAAAGTTTCAAAGTGGTATGGGACACTGATTCAAAAATCTATTTTAAATGGATTCTTGACAAATAGTGTGACTTTTAAATGATTTCAAGAAAAGGGGGATATTTCTCTCAAATTGTTTTGATGATTATTTTCATCTATGTCAACATTCTTCATTATTCATGATTGAGGTTAACGTGATACAATACAATATTCCATATTGTATCGAATGAGTTATGTTTGACTGTGGATGTGTAATTTTTATACCATTCATGGTTTGTGGTAGAAGTATTGACATTTCGTATGCTAGTTTTAATACGAATGTTTATGTTATATTTAAACCTTTTCATATAGGAATGCATTGGACTTAATATGTGACTGGTGGAGCCCGCTATAGCTCCTCGATGCATCGGTAGGTCTCATGAGACAAACTACTGTCTTGGCACAAGGCCTTGGAAAAATCTTATTTGTAGTCTTGGCACGAGGCCTTGGCTATGTGGTTATGATAGTCTGGCATTATGCATTCCATCATTATAAAAGTGGTTATTGATATTTCATGTGATCATTCGACTAGTAGAATATCCATGTGAGTAAGTAAATGGCATTATTTCATTTTACCTTTTCCATTTTATGCTGAATTTCAAGTTTAAAAGGCTTTTGTTTTAGTTATAAATTGCCATAAGTGTTTATTCTTATTTATGAAAGATTCTGCTATAATGTTATCCTTACTGAGCATCTGAGCTCACCCCTTTCAATGTTTTATTTTTTCCCAGGATTATGAAGAAGTAATTTATGAATGACCTGCAGGGATAGTATGAGGGGATTTGAAGACAATATGTTTTTTTTATGATGTAATGTAAAATTTATGGATGTATCTAGTTATTCCAAGGCTACTAAACTAATCGGTCTTTCGAGACTTGATCTTTATCATGATCATGCCAATGTTATGTAATAATGCACCGACTCTAGGTAATTAGGGTCGGGGCGTTACAGAGTACCTCAGAATTCTAATGTTATTGGGAAGCACTTGGTATTAGCAGCAGGCCCACTGTACTGGACAGAGGAGGAGTTATCCAGATTCCTTGGTTTCGACACCATGAATAAAAATGTTGTTTGAGCTGTGTCCAGGACTTTTTTGTTTTCATCATGATTGATATGGTTTTCTAGGTAACTTAGGTATATGTATGGTCATATACCTATGTAATTGTTATCTGTTGATTTCATACTTTGTGGGTTATCAATGATGGATTTTGTGAGACCTTTAGGATCAAGGTGTCCGTTCTGACTATTGTTATACTCACCACTGCACGGTCTATGCCCGCACCTCATTTTGTTTCATACAGACAATAGACAGCGCTGACAGAGGCAGAGAGTGAAAGGACTGGACGGTACCTGGGGGTGGACCTTACGACGAGTCGGTATACAGAGGAGTCTGATGGACATAGAGTGCTGAGGTGGCCCTCTGTACCTACCCGTTAGGTAGGAACCCCGGAGGATGATCCAGTATATTGACTTTACCTTTTTTCATTTGTACAATTTTATGTTGTACATGTACATTACAGTTGGACATGTATTTCCATCCCCTTTTACTTTCCAACAAAATATTTGTATACAGTTTTTACTTAGTGTTTTTCTTCTAGTTGTGTTCTCTGATTTGTTTGTTTTCATTTATAAAGGCAATTCCTTCCCAGTTTAGTGATATACGCCTTTGGTGCTGGTTGCGAGCCCTTGACCTATGGAGGGCAGGATTGGGGTAGTTACGACATGGGCCCTGGGGGATGGGTCATGAAAGGTAATCATTTATTTTCATATTGAACATTATATATCTTAAAATAACATTATTTAATTGTAAAATAATATTTTATATTTTATAACATATTTAATATCATCTCAATGGTTATTTCAAATAAATTATCCATTAGTATCTGAAAAATAATTTTTACAAACATTATAAATTTACATAAATGGATTTGATTTAAAATTTATTATGACTGAGTCCAAATAATATAACAACTATCACATTATTTTTGGGTATAAATATTATGTTTCCATATATAAAAACAACTAAGAAAGGTACAATATTATATTAAAAAATTAAAAATTAATATGGTAAGGAATGAAATTTATTATTTAATAATTTTGGAGCTATATTACTTTAAGGTGACATCCATTATCTAAACTGATTCTGCATTTATAAAAATGAAATCCATTTTTACAAATAAAAGGGTCATTTCTCTCCCCACTTATCATCATACCCAAACCCTATAATTTCATCAATGATACTACTGAAACCACTCATAAAAACACAATTAAGTATTATGTATTTCATGCTATCCTCAAAAATTATAATCTCTCATATTTTTAATATTGTTCACAATTAATTAAATCCCTATAGTGTTGTATATATTTCAAACAGATGCTCCATATTTCCAATTTCATTATCTAATTTTATTCTACATAAAACATATTTTCACCAAATTGTAAGGATAATATAAGAATGACAATAATACAGGTATATTATTATAATGGAGGTATAAATTGTTAACACCATAAGATCTTACACAATGAAAATTTTAAATGTATATCGTGGGTCGTAGAGACCACCACCACATGATACAAGAAGTTTTATTTTCTTTCACCACATCACAATGTTGGTAATCATATGTAATTAATCATATAGTTATGATATAATTCAACAATTTTTTATAATGACATTATATACTATATTAATATTTTTTTCATTCTACATTAAATTAATTCATCATCAATGTGTACTTTTGTTCCGCTGCATCCTAGGAATGATGAATTTAAAATTTCATTTTAGTCATTTCATTCCATTTATAGAACTCAAATTTATATTTATTGATAAATATGATATTTATAATATGAATAAGGTATTAGAAATACCTATTTATAATACAAATAGTTATAAAAATTATAAAATATAGTTATAAAATTATTCATCATTAACACTTACAATAAAAAAATAATTATATTAATTATGTAATATTTTATGTTCTATTAAATCATCTAATTTATAAAAATTATAATATATGTTAATAAAAAACAATATATGAAAATTATGATTCTTCTGTAATAAAATTACAACTAAATCACATATTAAGCATCCATTAAACATGCTATGAAATTGTTTTCATCAGTCTGAAAAGAAACATGAAAAATGAACCAAACTTATATCATGGATTACATTTGAATTTATTTATGATACAAAATTTAAATGATGTTTTTTTATAATTTTTAATACTTTTCTATCTCAATAATTAAGTAAATGAATTTTCATTATTAATAAAATCCCAGAATGGTGGTTATTGTTTATTTCATTTTCAATTATAATGAATGATACACTCATAAAATTTAATTAACTATTATATGTAATCCCATAGAATTACATCATATAAAATTGAATGATAACCTTTGTGAGGGAATATTATATCAAAAGTACTCTTATAGAAGTATTAAAAATAGGCTGAACAATATTACCTAATGTGGGAAAATTGGTGAAAACAAACTATATAGATTTGGATGATGATAATATTTTAATATTTTAAACAATGATAGATATGAATATGTATATAAATTAGTTATTATAGATTTTTTTATTTTTATAAATAAATATAAAAAAATGGAAATCAAATGTAACACAAAGGGTTTTTTTGTTTTATTTTTCAAGATAAGAGACATGATTGATACTATACGCGATAAATTTTTATCTCAATTTTTATTACTAAATATTAATCAAATATTAACAAAGAATCAATTTAATGTGTTTAGGTGTTCAATTTGAGGATATTTATTTCAAAATCCATTGATTATTTCATCACTAATTCCATAACAGTTATATAGAATCAATTTGTTATTCATTCAGAAATAGTTTTTTAATGAATATACTTTTCAGAAATTTATTAATTATAAAAATCACCTATTATATATATTATTAATTTATGATCTCTTAAAAAAATATAATCAATAATAATTACATCATTTATAAAAATTTAGTGAAATAAAGGCATTTTTTGTAAGGATAACTCTCATTTCTACAAATAAAATATTTCATACTTGTATATGTTTCTATTCATTATAATGTTTTCATTTATTTTTTGGTAATATTAAATGTAATAACTTCTATAATTCTGATAATATTTAACCCCTTTTAATTGAAATGTTTAATATAATTTTTTTGATCAGGGATTTCAAACAATGATATTTTATTTTATAAAATGGATTTCAACCATTCCGAATTTAATAATTTTCTGATATAATTAATTTTTATAACCTGAAATGTATTTTCATGCAGATATTCATTGACTAGGTACTAGTTACCTTTTAAATAGATTTTTATCATAATATACACTTCACCATTTCTATAAATTTTGAACAATATTGGTAAATGATTTTTTATTTTGACTATTATTTTTTATTCCAAATTTATCTATCCTAAAGTGATGTTTTTCTCATACTATAGTTCAATATGCTAGGATTCCTTTTGGAAAATGATATTTTTTAAAGGATATTACCAATATTGGTTTTTTTATTCATTTTTTTTGGAATCATTAATAAAACTCTTCATTTTAAATTGGATCAATAAGATATGATAATGATTTATTTTAAGATTATATATTAAGTATGGGTGTTGATTGGTGGTGTCCAACATTTCTTCACAATAGATTTATTTATGTTTACATATCATTAGATCAACTGATACTCAATACTATTTTTCACAAGACAATAGGTAAATATATGGATTTTTTTCAAATATAATGGGTATAAGTAAGTATTTTTCAAATCCAAATTGGAACACATATATATTTATTTCATACCCTATGGTTTGTAGGATCATTATCCCTAGACCAAGTGAGTAAAACTATGGTTATCCTAGAATAAAAAAATGAATAATGCCCAAGTTCATATCTAGAAATATTTTTTATATGATTATGATTATTCCAAACGATTTTCTCATAATATTTTTATTTTTATTATACGCCCATAATTAATATTAATGTCTCATGATTCCACTCAGTTTTTCTATTGTATATTTTTTATCATAGGATATTTCATGTTATTCATTCGTGACTTATGAAAAACAATTATTTTCTATTTAATTTTAAATAATAAACATATCTCATCCCATCTTTTATCATATTTTTATAAAAACACACTGTATTAAATGGTGTTATATATTCCTATACATAGATTTTCAGTTCCCACCACTAATATGATTACCATTCCCTTGGATATTAATATATGAATAAATCATCAAATGTATATAAGGGAATATATAAGAGTATAAAATGGGGAATATAATATTGAATAATATATCCATATATCTAATTTCTATGAATTTATTGAGTTATTACATTTGATTGTGCAACCATTTGTGAGAGATATTATTTAAATCATAATAATAATTAAATATATTTTTTTAATTTTTAGAATGGGTCCCTATAGAAATATTAGTGATTGAATATGTGTGAATTGATTATAATGACATGTAGATATGAAAATATATGGATTTTGTAAACACTATGTGATATTATTTATATTTATGTAAGTAATATAACTTCTAGATATATGTCAATATAATTCTTTTAGTGAATAATGGTTATATTTTTTGTCTTCCTTGTGTATGGATAGGTCATTTTAAGGTGTTTGTAAAAAAACCCTATTATATTTAAATGACCGATGACCTTCATTGGTGATTTTTTATATAATGAGTTCTAAAATCAATAATATTCATTACATATATGAGTTTTAGTGGGATTCTCAAATGATTCCATGAAAGATTACATATGGGTTATGATAAGGTATATTAATATTATAGAATGTCTAACACATTATTTTCATATATTAAATTAAAACGATGTCTTGGTCCTAAAAGTATTATTATATATTCTTTCGAGTTTGGGTTTCACTAGAAAAGGTAGGTTTTAAATATGTTATTTATTTTATTAGTATGTGGAATGAATAATTGGTTATTAATTACATGTGTGAGTGATGTGTGGTCCATAGTGTCTAGAATCATGGCTTGTGTATGGTTATGGGTGAAGATATGGATCCCGATTTCCATCCATTGTGGTCGATTGAATGAAAATTTTCAACTAATCTAATATTCGATATAGTTGCATTGACTGACATAATATTGTTAAATGTATAATGATAGATAATTAAAGGACTTCCAAGTTTTAATAACCTTATCTTATTAGAATCAACTATTCAATGATAATGGTATAAATAAATATTTATTCTTATTGAATGATGATAAGAGGATTCATTTACATGGTTGAATTAAATTGCATTTTTTTTGTTCCAAAAAATGTTTTGTAGTGTATTTGATGAGAAATCAGTATAATGTATAGGGGTATTCTAATCTAATTGAAGCTGAGGAATCAACACTATTATAGTGTTTAAAAACATGAATTGTTTACAACATAAGACATACTTGTATATGAATATTGATATGTGTGGATTGGGTTATGTCTACATATATATTTGATAATGAGTATATGTTAGGAATTGTGTATTTGTTACATAACCAGTTATGAATTTTGTGATATGGATCATAAATTATTCATAGTTTAATGAATACATAATTTATCTGTCAATATGTTTTTTATTTTTGTGATTTATTAATCACTATTATAGTATTGAGGAAAATTTTAAATATTATTAAGTTTATTATTTAATTTGTCCTATATAAAAAATGGTCTTTACCATTATTTATCTTACGTACCCCCATTTAAACACTTATTTAATGTAAATTATTTTATGATTATAAATTGGTCATACAATTATTTATATTAAATAATGATTGAGATAGTTTTTACAAAAATCAATCGATACAAAAAGTCATTCATACATTTATTTTAATTGATAACATATGTTCCTTATATATTTTTTACATTTCTTATAAAGAATGAATTTAAAAATAAAAAAACATATTTTAATATTCACTTTTCTGGATATATAAGAAATTAAAAACTATAATGTCATAGTATAAATTAAAGAAACAAAATAATCTATGAATAATATTAAAAAATATTTACATAAAAACCTTTTCCAATTGACTATATCATTATAAAATTAAATGTAAACTTCGATGTATATATATGAAAAAAATATAAATCTAATAGCAAATCATCATTAAAAATAATCTACCCATGATCCACATAAATGATTTTAAAAATTTCCATTATAAAGATGAGGGTTATAAAATGCCCAACAAATGTAATGAAAAAATTTAAAAAGTATTGTTTCTATTATTAAATGATAATTGAATTGATTTTTTTAAAAAAATCATAAAATGTTGAAGTGTATAATAATAATAGTTCTAGTTATTTTATAAATAAATCCAAAAATTAATAACAATATTAAATTAATCCTTAAATATGACCATAATATAATTTTAAAATAAGTTATAAATAAGAAATAAAACATTTTGTATCTTTAAACATTTATAGTATATAAATGGATTCAACTTAACACACACATATTTGATATATTACCACATTAGAATTTATTTTTTATGTTTATTTCATTCCATTTTTTTGAATTATTATACGAAATAATTATTTATTATGAATACTTATTAAAATAATAAAACATATTCCGAATTTTTTTTAATGTTTTCTTATACATCAAAACATGTTGGTAACAGCTATTACATTTTAAAATACTTTGGATAAATATCATAAAACCTATTGAGGGAAAAAACAAAAAAACAATATTGTGTGTGGTAGATTTATAAGTAATATTAACACTATAAAATACATGATTTGTACCCATCATTGTAAAGAAGCATCCATCCTTGAATTATATCTCTATAATATTATAACGAAAAATATTTAATTAATTCTTCACCATTCATATATTTCTTTATATAGGAAATAAATTTAGTATCTAAAAATCCATACACATGTCTCATATTAGACACTTTTTCTCCATTTAGAAACCACAGAGACAAGGAATGTTGTTAAATACATTTTGTTTGTAATATCTATTATCATTATTTTAAAATGATACATCTACATCTACTAATAATGTAGGGTATCACCAAAAAATACCTAAATGCATATTTTATAATATAATCATCATAATCATAAATATATAAATCAGATGTATATGTTAGACTATTGATGAGTAGGTGTGAGGAGACCATTGTAACTATTCAAAGAGATTGTTTTTATTTTCAACTATTTCCTTGAAAAATTGTAGCGAATTAATATAAGGATTTTATTTTCCTTTTTTCCTATTTTTTGATAGTATCCTAAGATATAACTAAATGTTTTACTTGAATAATCAATATGAATTTGAATTTTGATCATGAGAGGATGAATTTGGATTATACCATAGATAACCCAAGGAATATTAAACTACATTATATGTTTGGGAAAATTACTTTTTAATAAGGAATAAACTAGAATTGTAAGGAAAAATTTAGTTATTTTTAGATAGACACCCTTATATGGCCCGTAAGGATTCTAAACATTGGTGACAAGGTTGGTACATGTTTTTAAAATCCAAAAAATTGGTTGAAAAATCATTTTAATGTTTTTAGTGACCATGTAATGTTAATTTAACATTAATGAAATCAGTAATTGGATTTATGATATTTCAAGAATGATTTATAATGAATAATTCAATATAATTTCTATTAAAATGATATTCATGGATACAAATTTTTTTATCAATCATAAAATAAAAATTAGATATACGGTTTATGGATGAAAATACAAAGAATATATTGGGTGTTGTGATGAATTCCAAGACTATAATATGTTTGTCCATGTCACACCTGCCTGATATCTATTATCATATGGATTAAAATCAGATAGAATTATATTTAATTGAATTTATTATAAGTCTATAGGGATAATTATCAACAATAATTTCTAAACATTTGAATAGGATTCAAATGAGATTTAATAGATTATAAAAAATCACTTTTATGATGACCAAATTAAAATATGATTTTACTACAAAACATTTCATGGTGATTCCAAATAATAAATTTGGGAATATTGTAAACATCTAAATATAAAGTGAATATATATATATATAAATGTAAATATGAAAAAATTTAAAATAATATTCTAAAATATTGACTGAAGGTACCGATATATTTATTTTTTGAAGAGGGTGATAGATAAAAATATAAATATTTTTATCATATATAAATAACAAAAATTATGAAATAGTAATATTTTGACTATACCTACTCACACAGAAAGGTGGATGATACCAACGCAAAATAGGTTTTCTAATTTATAGTAATTTATTATAAAAAAAATGTTATAGAGATACTAAAATCCATGACTCGAAAAAAAGATCATGATAGGGTGTTTTAATTGATTATAATTAAAAACTTATTAACGTATTCTAGGTTTTATGTTCCTTTAATATTAATTTATATTATTGTCTATTTGAGTTTCATTTTTAGAAACATGATTATAACTATTAATAATTGTTAAATTCAAGATGGATAATTTCCAAAACATGTTACTACCTCGAAATCCCCCCAACCCTCAGTTTTTCCATATTATTTTCATGAATTTTTATGTTGTGGAAGAGAAAAATAAGTTCCAAAATGATTTAATTAATTTGAAAATTTTTATGGTAAAATTATATTATATAAATATTATAGGTGTTATCATTAATGGTGGTGGAATAAAATTCTATTATATACTTAATTCGGAATATTTGATATAGTTCATGATTTCACAAAATCATATGTAATATATTTTAGAGATGATTCAATGAATTAGAGGGTGTGGAAAACAATGTGGTACAAATTTTTGAAAGTTATCATGATGTGTTTCATAAGAGAATGTAACAACACAATAATGATATTAAATCTATTAACGACGTTGATATAAAATTGATGATAATTGAAATTATTTTAAATCATATTTAGGGTGATAAAAATTTGATAAAAATCCTCAAATTTAAGGTTTTTTGGATTGAACGAATTATAGATGAATTTGAAAATTTGTTTTTAGAATAATATTAAGATCATAATCTGTTAGAATAGACATGTATAAATGATTAATATACCCATGAATTAATAAATAATGACTTTAATGGAGTTTTAGATGTAATTTAGGATTCATCATTTGATGGTGAGACATCTCATTAATCAACGTAGTAAAAATATAAATATATTGAATATGAAAATATCAATTATATATTCGAATACTACATTTATTATAAATTAAAAAATAGTATAACTCATTTTTCAAAACTATTAAGATGGTGAATTTAATATATAATTATATTTAGAATATCTGTAATACGTAATTAACACTAAAATATATTCAATAAAGGTCTTATTCGATTGGAAAACAACAAGAACTTTTCTAGGGTCATTATTGACAATTACCTGGATAATTTCTTTTTAGAAAATATTTTTTGTTTTAGTGGTGTAAATATATATATTTATATATATCCATTTATCATTGGTATAATATTTCCCACCAATGATACCATAGATGTCAGAAATTTAGCAGAGATGGGGGTGTTACTATTAAATTTATATTGAATGATTTGGAATGAATAACACTATATATGAAAGGATACCATGTGTATCCATCCAAAATATTTTTTATGTTATTTTTCAAGTATATAGAATAATTTACATTATTATCACTATGATAATTTGTTTATAACCATACTTCTATATCAAATACACCAAATTTCATCTTACATATATGGGATCCAGTGTTATAAATATAATAAGTTCATTGACAATGAATGTATCAAATAAATCTAAAAAGAGGATAAATCCTAGGAACATTGATAGCTGATGCCCATCACACTTTATTGGGGATATAAAAAATCAATAAAACATAAAATTTAATGATTTTTTTGTATTTAAATATGAATATGATATTTATATGAATAATATATCAATTAGATATATGGAAATTTATAACAATATGTTAATGATATTTTTTTTACCATTGATGGCTTCAATTATAATCATCCAAGGGTAATATAATTTTGGGGTTAAGAAAATAACATTATCTTCAAGAAAAAGTTTCATATCATTAAAATAAATAATGATGGGAAAATAATCACAATAGGAGGAAGAACCCACATGATATTATTTCATTATATTAGAGGTCGTAGTAATTTATGATACCTTATTAGATGAGAAAAAAATAATATATTTTTCACTGAATACATGCACAGATTGGACCATATAATTTATATAAAATTTCAAATTATAATAGTTCCAGAAATCTCGTAATATTATGATCTGATATATATCTACTTGTAAAACCTTTTGGTATGGAAAACTAGACAATTTTATAGAAAAAAGAGAGGGGATAAAAATAAAATGTCTCTTATAATTAACATCTTAATAGCCTGGTGACACATTATTAAAAAATGTGGACATATATTATAATAAATTATTTTATTTCATAGCAGAATTATAATATTTTTATAAATAAAAAACATGTCATAGTAAGTAATCATCTTCAGAATTTAAATTGTATAATTTTAATGAGATATTGGAAATTATATTAAAAACATTAGAAGTAATAATAAATATTTTTACATTAGGAATGACATAAAATATATATATGTACTATAATATATTATATTACAATATAGGATATCGTACTCACCCTATCAAAAAGGTTTTTCGGAAAGAATGGATAATAGAATTGTAATTATTAGAATAATGATTCGTATAAAATTTGATTGATAAGTTCTTATTGGGTTAGATCTATAGTTTATAAACATGCCCATTCCAAATCTGTGCATTCTGGGTACAAATTCAAATATTTCCTCATATGAAATATTATATAAAATCAATTCCATAGTGATTTATTTGATTGTTTTTTAACAAATTTTCTTATAAAAAAAAGAAAAAAAATCTTTTATAGATATTTTATATAGTTTAGAGTGTGATGATCGGTTCATATATAATAAAAAAAATAAATTAAATAATAAAATATATCAAATGGTGGTTGACTATTTTTGACATAAAAATATATAAGAATTAACCTAAAAATGGTATTTCAAATATTACATTTCTGTAATAAAATAGGTTATGACAATAATAAGAAAACATGATAATTCATCGATATATATTTTGATTGTGATTAAAATAGACAATAAAAGATTTATAACAAGATTATTGATAAAAATGATGTCTCTAATTGTGGGATATAAATATTTTAAATAATAAATTATAATTTTTTGAGAAACAATTTCATTGTATAAAAATCTACACAAATGTGTAGTAAAGGAATGATACTATATGTGTAACACACATAATAACAAACATAAAAACAATTTTTGTTTGAATGTAATATCTCAATAATATTTTTGATGAACCATTATTAGTGACAGGACTTTTTAACGTTTTTGGGTTGATTCGAGCAATGAATGATGCTCAAAATCTGGTAAACAATCAAAATAAATTTTTCCTTAATGCATGGTCTAATATAATGAATGAAATTATGAAAAATATGGTATTTTATAAAATTATGAATGTCATGGAATCATTGGTAGGAAAAAGTTAAGACATATGTTGAATTTTTACTCTTATTTTAAAGGGTAGATTTAGACGATAATTTTTATCCAACTATATTGTTGGAGGACATCAGGAAGTGTATTTCCATTTCATCCAACACATTGAATAAAATATATTAAATTGATTTATAATATAAAATTATTAATAATATTCGTAAAGATGATTTTATATTGAATAATTGGATGTTATTTTTCTTAATGATGATTTCACCTGAATAAAAATGGTTTAGAAGGCCCTATATTGATTAATATCACTCCCTTGGAAAAATATTAAAACATGAATAGATTCCTGATGGAGATTAATCTAATTTGTGAATGATTAGGAATTAGTCCTTGTATCATTGATCCGATAAAAGATAAAATGATTAAAATTTAATATTACCTTGATTTAATTTTTATTGGTGATGAAGAGAATTCTTGTCAATACTAATAAAAATAAAATATAGTATAAAATATAAATTAACATTCTAGGTGAGTGGAAATAATTATTTTGTATTAACAAAATCCAACTAGATATTTTAATTATCAATCTCATGAGATTTATTATAAAGTAATATTATAGTAAATTTATATATATTAGTTGATTTGAATGAAATTACTAATTTATGTAGGTATAAATTGTCTAAATATGATAAAGGTGAGATTGTAAATTTAATATAATTAATAAACCATTATAGATTTCCGCATTATATATAATCTTCAATTATGTATATTATAAATGTTGTGAGGTTTCGATATAAACATCTGATTAATCTAATAGAGTTACATCTTATGACTAATATAATAGTTCCCAAATATTCCACTGGGATTATGTACTATGTGATGTCCAATATTTTTGAGAAACTATTTATTAAATTTGAATAAATATAATAATATTGGGTATGATATTTTTATTCAAAAATTATCGCATAATATGGAATAATCAATTTTTATATATCATTGATTTAATACTAAATTTTATTTGTCATTGTATAACTCAATTCTATAGTGGAATAATATATTGATTCCTCATGTACATTCAATAAAATTACAATGATTTTTTAGTAACTAGATAATTTTCAAGATAAGGTTTAAAATGAGATGATATGATAATTTCAAAGAACAATATTACATTATTTTATGTTATTATTTCAATTGTATGACATAACACACATATGATATCATTGATGGATTAGTTTCATTTGAAAATAGTTAAATAATAAATATATATTATGAATAATGATTATCATCACACACAATTTCCTCTTTTTATAGATAAATAATATGTGAAACTATTCTTTATTACCCATTAAAATGGATATACAATAAAGGGAGAGATCAAATGATGTGTAGAGTAAAACATTGGAGATATTGATCGATGATAATATTCAATGATAAATAATTTATAATTGTATTATAAAATGATTAGAAAATTATAAATACTACCTAATCATTCATAAACCATAAATATTAGTTCAAGTCAAAATATTTGATAATAATTAAATACATTAGTCATAAGATACAAGAATCATTTATAATAAATCATGACCCATTATAGAATATTATAATCATAATAAAATATCATAGGGTTCTGGAATAGTAACAATTATATTAAATAATTTAATTATTAAAGTATGACATAAATTATCATTATCATATTGTAAATATATTCCCATATTATGTTGGGAGAACTCTCCATTTCCATTTCAATCATTGTAGATAGAGTCCCACGTTGAATTTGGTTCAGTCACAATTGATTTTCATGTTATAAAATGAGATTACATAATTTAACCGAATCATTTTTCATATATATAATTTCCATGCTTGTATAAAATTTTTGAAAACTATTTATATGTATTCCATATAATAATAAAGACATTCATCATATAAAATGACTAAACATGCCCATGTGAATGAAATATATTTCAATTTTTTTAACTAAACATCATTATCACTTAAATCTAAATAATTAAAGTGGTTGGTATTATAAAATAATAACCTCAGTGAATAATAAAAAATCATAATGGTATATTGAAATATAATAGAAAAAAGTTTATAAAAACATATTTAATATTCACAGAAAAACAATTGTTGATTTCCTTATCTTTTGATTACATATATTATAATACAAATTCTTATAAAAGTTCAAGAAATAAATCATTTTTAATCCAAAAAATAATGAAAAGGAATATTGAAAAAAAATGATAGTCTAAAGGATATTTTTTGGTAATATTTAAAAAATAATTTTTTTTAAACATGTATTAAATTGTAAGTATTTTAATTACAAATAATATTATAAAATTCCATTATTATATATTTGAAACAAGCATAATATATTTGTGAAAAAAACGAAAAAAAATTATTATATAATATAAAATAAAATTCATGAACTATATTAATGAATACATTCAGGGACGGAATGTATTTTATACAATAAATGGTAAAAGAGTTTTGTTTTCCATAAATTTTTATTATCATCATTTCAACTTCCTAAGAGGGGAAAACATATATTATATATAAAAACAATGTCAATGAATATATTATATGATAATGGATTGGGTATATGAGATATAGATAATATAACTCCCATTATGTAGACTCAAATACAAACAATCCTAATTAAAAATTAGATATAATCCTAAAAAATTCCCTAAAATGATGAATTTAATTATAGAGGATACACAATCCCTTATAATATATATATATATATATATATATTAAATATTGATAATAAAAATAAATCAAACATATATTGATTGAAATATTTTATTTATAAAAACAATTCTTCAATTTAAAAATAATTCCGTCTTAATATAAATAGTATTGGTGTTAACTATTTCAATCTTCATTCATGTCTTAGTTTAGTGATTATATTCATTTCCTGATGGACATTATTTCATCATATTATAAATATAATTCAGGTTATAATAATATTATATAATCGTTATATTAAATTTTTGTTTGATTCATGTATGTTGGTGATGAATAATGAATTACATAACATTGTTTGGGTAGTTGAATGCATCAATGCTTGAGTGATGTTCTAATTATTCAATTGATTGAAAAAGAAATCAAATAATAACTTATCATTTTATAATCACAAATATATAATATATATCACATATATATTAACTAAATAAATAAATAAACAGGTCTTTATGATGTGGGACGATGATTAAGAATATGTAACCCCTCGAATACAGTAGACCATACATTATTAGAGGCTGTAAATTATTTTCCAATTATATGAGAAGCATATATGGAATGGTTATACCTAGAAAATAAAAAAAATTATTAAATTAATTTCTATTATATAACACAATTAATAGGACTGTAGATGATTTTGAGGAGTTTTATTTACAATTAATCATTATAAATTGTAGGTAATAAAAAATATGTATTCCATAGATGACATCCTTTTAGAATAAAAAATGTGATTCTTTGACCCATGGGGATGGAAGTCAAGATAAATTTACCGAGCCTTTAATATTATAAAATATAGTATTTAAGGAGTAAAAATATATTACATTCATTAAATAATAAAACATATGTTTATATTTTTAGAGAATTAGTATGAAAATATTATATGAAAATCCATTACAGTATAAGGTGGACATATTAAATTCATGCCCAGTTTTTTATAAATAATATACTTTTAAAATGAATAAAAATTATTCATTGCCATTAATTTTATATAACATCTTGAATTATTTTTTAAAAATAACACTTCACACCCATGAAATGTTTCTGAATTCATTTGATAAGAAACAACAACTCAATAAGGGACATTAAGAGAAAGAAAGAAACCCATTTTATCACTTTTAAGACCATAAGATCATAATAATATTCCATATTCATTATAACAATCATTGTGTTGAAAATAATAATTTAAATACATGTAAAATAAATATTACTTCCAAATTATTATCATGTATCATATTATAAGAAAACGTAATGGAAAATTACAAATCATGGTAATTTATTGGATGTAATTAGAACCAAAATTTTTTTTCACACAAATATCATTTTATAAAAATGGAATAATAATTCCTTCCTAAAAAATAATTTCCATATATATTGATGTCAATTTAATTCCCTAAAAAATAAATATAATGAATTTAAAAGATATATATGTTTATTTTGAAATCAAATTTTATTCACTCTTTCAATAAAATATCCATATATAATTACAATTACAATGAACATATGAAATAATATTATAGTTAACATACTAATTAGACAGTAAATTTTTGAGAAATATTTAGATCACCCGTCATCATGATTTTCAATGATGACTCTAATTGTAAGGATAATTATTAGCAAAATAGTTCATAATCAGATATATTAGGGTCATCTATCATATTGAGCTATATCGGTCTCACCTATCATCATAAACAATTTCAAAGGACCATAACATGTATACAATAATTATAAAGATGTATTTCTATAATTATATAGATAAAAATATCTATTTTGACCATATATTGAAAACTAATACCCCTATATTAAATTGAAGGCTTATTTTTCAATTAAATTGAACATGAAATCATTTAACGGTACCAAATATCAATTAATGGATATAGATATGGTAAAAAATATAGATGTTTATTACACTAAAATAGAATATGACTTCTACATTTTGCAATGAAAGTAAAAATAATTTGAAAATACGTCCATTTTGTAGAAAATTTAAATATAATTTAAAATAATCCTTGATAATTAAATATAGAAAGAAATAAATATATTAATACATTAATTTTATTAATATAAGTATTGTATAATAATATTATAAAATAAAACATTAAATATAAAATATGCGATTTTTAATGTAAATTGTCCCTTACCTCGAGCCTGATTTGTCAAAAATTTTATTATATTCATTAATTTTTCATAATATTCATTGTATTAATTTAAATAAAATTATATACATAATCCATTATATGATTTGATGAATAAATTATTTCATCAATTCCTTTAGGTTTTTCCATACACAAACATATGAACAACATATACATTTTCAATATATTGAAAATTTAGAAAATATATGATATATTATATTTATAGAGTGACCAATATATGTTTAATTAAATTTATATAATTTAATTCCATCCATGTACCAAGATGTGAGAGTTTGTTATGGAAAATGAAAATCATTTCCCAATGAATGTTGTAGTCCACATGGACACCCACACAATTTTCTCTTCCCCTTTTGATGGATTCAAATATAGATTTAGATTATTATAATTATATAATAAATTATCATTACATATTGGATACATATGTTATTATTTCTGAATATATAAAAAATATTTTAAAGAGGTAGACGAATAAATCCATTAAATGCACTTGGCTAAGTACTATAACTCTTCACCAAAAACCTCACTTGGTTTTTAGAAAAATAATTCCAATGTTGTTTTTAACAAAAATAGGCCTCTAGAATATTTTGGTTGAGATTTATATTGTATCTAGGTTTGGATGATATATAATTCTTAGAAGTTGAGAGAAAAGAGGAGTGAAGGTTCTCTATTATAAGTGAGGGTACAGATGTTCATTGATTTTATTAAAGTATTTAATAAATATAATTTAATTATAAGTAAAATATTGTTATATATTAATAAATATATATCTAAGTATTAGTTTAAGACTAAATAATTCTGTAAAATAAATTTCCAAATAGTTTATGAATGTTTTAAACCGTTTTATTTTAGATTTTAAACCATTATAACTCTTTTTTAAATTACCATTGTATCAACATTTATTAAACAAAAGTAGACATGATAGTTCAAATAAAAAGGATCATAACCCATAAATAAACCAGGTTTGATATTATAAACCTGATGAAGTTCACTTTTATTAATTAATAAATTTTAGTAATTTTAAATAAATTGATAAAATCAATTTTATTATAAAATATCAATAATGTCATTTTTGGTACAATATATATAATTTGAATTTGAAAACTATTTAGAAAAATTGAATTTAAATATCTTCCATTAATGATTCCTATAACATTCCATATCAGTATAAAAAATTATATATCATCAAATATCCTCAAAAAAAATTCTTTACTATTTTTGAAAATATTTACTTGTTTTTTTCTTATAAACACACTGTATTGACATTTCTTAATCATTAATGATGAATTATTCATCATAAAAAGTTCAATAATGTATTACATTGAAAATTTTATATTTCATTCCAATATATTTTTTAAAATATACGTTTTATTACATCATATAACTGTATATTATATATATTTCAAGCATGATAAAGAAAATTTGGATATTGTATTTTAAAAAATATTATATAAGACAATTTAATTGAAAATATGAAAAAAATTTGTAAAATAGAAAAAGAGTTCATTCTGGTAAAATACCAGTCATAATAAGAAATAATTTCATGATTTATGGAACTATTTACACATTTATCATATTATTTTTAACCACATTTACCCGATTTTCCCTTACCATGGGGACATGTATTTTAAATAATTACAATTCACATTGACCAATAATAAAAGATACATATTAATCAAATTTAGTAAACATTATTATAAATATTGAATCGATTTTTAGCAATTAAATTTTTATAAGATAAATTTAATAATATAAGGTTATTACTCAAATAATAAAAAAAATCATTTTGAAACATTCAATTTTAAGCAATAACTTTTACTTACAACAAAATAATGTAACAATATAATTGAAATTTCCTTAACTTATTTAAAACAATATAGAAAGTAGTTAGGTTACCATGCCATCATAATTAATTATAATTGAAAATTTAAAATTAATTTATTTAATTGAATGTAAATGTAGTTTTACAAAAACTAGTATTCATTAATATTGAAAAATAAATAATTCATTTCATAAAAATTGAAATTTCCATCTAATATAAATTTGAAATTATAATATTAAAATTAATATACTTTTTTAAATACAATTCTAAATTTTTTTAATAAAACATTTAAATAAAACACTATATGATATTCAGTTTAATTAGAATAAAACTATCTCCATTTTTATATGAAAATATCTTAATATTCTTAAAATGAATATTAATATACTATTTCTAAAGGATAATAATAATTTGTTTTATATTTTAAATCACATAGGTTTTTATATTCTTACCGAAAAGGAAGTGGTATCTACATGATTTTATTAATTTAATTAAAAATCGGTATATAATTATATTATAACATATTCTAAATCCCATCTTGAATGATCAATTAAATAGTATCGCAAAAAAATATCAATTAAACAATTATGCAACAAATTTTCTCTATAGTAATTAATATATATGGGTTTTACATAAAAATGGGTTTCTTTCAACTGATATTCTTCAAGGCTCAAAATATGTGGTGCATGTATAAAATATATTCACATCAATGAAACATTTAATATGTTATGTGCTGGAGATAAAATCAAATACATATTCACCCATTTGAAAACTGACCAAATTTTGTCTAGAATTTTATATGGTCCAATGTAAATTATACATAGAATCGTCATTATACCGGAATGAATAGCCTTTTTCCATTGAAAGGAAAATTAAAAATGATCAACTACCTCGAATGTAAGATTTTTCATATAGTTTTTCACGACCCATCCATGGGGCCCGTGCCATGACTACCCCAAGCCCACCTCCCATAGGTCAGGGGCTGGCGACTAGCACCAAAGGCATAAATCCCGAGAACTGGGAAGGAATTTCCTTTATAAAAGTAAAAAAACACCACAGAGTACAAGAAGAAGTAATACACTATGTACAAAAGAAAGGGATGAAAAGTAAAAGGTCCAGAATACAGACCAACTGAAAAGTATAGCTACAACTGAAGGGATGTACAACAGAAAAGAAAAACAACTGGAAGAATAGAAGCAGCTCATGGGTCATCCACCTTGGATCCTACCTGAAGGGTAGGTACCGATAGTACAACTCCTAGATCGTCTACAAAGGATCATACCTAAAGGGTAGGTACAGAAAGCCTCTACAACGCTCTCGCCCGTCAACCTCTTCCATGTATCATCTCGTCATGAAGTCCACCACCGGGTACCATCCAGTCCTCGAACACTCAGCCTCCGTCAGCGTTGCCCGTCGTCTGCCACCAACACAACAATGTGCGGGCATAGCTCGTGCAGGGGTGAGTATACGATACTCAGTAGGGACCCCAAGACCCTCAAGGTCTCACTAAATCCCACAAGGATAACCTCAAAGAAGGATCTCAACAGATAACCCTTACATATGTATAAGCCCATACTTATACCAAAGTTATCAAGTAACCCATCTCAATCATGAGGTAACACAAAGGTTATGAAATCAATGTATAACCCCTACCTAGGTATATGCCCATACATATACCAAATTTATCAAGTGACCCATCTCAATCATGTGGTAAACACTAAGGTCATAGACTCATCTCAAACCAGGATTTTCATTATCGAAACCGCAACTGCTAAAGAGCTCCATCTCTAACGAGTACAATGATCCTGTCCCGACTCCGAGGAACTGCTCACTAACCTAAGACTGCTGAGGTACTTCTCCTGTCGAGTACTGTGGGTCTGCCACCTCACAATGTATTGCTCCTTCTCCATGGGTCTTCCACCTCACATAGTAGTGCTCCCCCTCATAGCCTACATAGGTACTCCTCCTGTCGAGTATCGTGGGTCTGACACCTCAAAAATTAGTCCTCCTCCGCCAGGGGTCTCCCACCTCACAAAGTAGTGCTCCCCACTAGGCAATGCAAGTCACTCTGAATCGAATCGGACAGGCAGTCATCAGGTCTCAGCTAGATACACGGTCTCCATACTCTGTACGCTCGTCTCCAGGAGGGTCTGCTCCACGAGCTACAGGTAGATACTCCAAGTATCACAAAGTCCCACGAAGAAGTACCTCAAAGGACCGCCCCATCATAGAATTCTCAATGCAACAGATGGTGCGTCAATCAGACGCCCGGTCTATGAGTTTTATAGTTTTTTCGTCCAAGGGGCCCGGTTGGATTCTTGTACGTAACATCCTAGTCGTATCTCAACTGTATCCCAAACTCTCATAGTGTATACTCATAGGGATTTTTTCTCAAAGATATCACCAAAACCTCTGATGGTTCTTCAAACGGACGTTTGGTTTGAAAGTTATCAGCTTTTTTCATTCCAGGGGCCAGGTTGGATTTCGGGTTAAATCCAACCCGACCACTATCGTACTGCGTCCAAACTCAGGAAATGTATTCTAAAAGTTCCATCTCATCAAGAGGAATCCAACAATGTTGACGGCACGTCAATCGGACGTTCGGAGCTCATGTTATAAGTGTTTCCGCTCCGAGGGCCCAGTTGGTTTCGTGTTCGAACCAACCCGGCCATACCCAATGTTCTCTGAAACCATGAGTGTAATATACCGAAATGACCATCTCGATTCAAGAATCTCATGTCAACTGACGGTGCATTGATCGGAGGTTCATAGCCCATGTTATGGGCGTTTGAACAGATTTGTCCGAAAATAGGGAGTTCGGGGCCGGTCCGACCCAGCCCGATACCCCCCTTGGTCGGCCCGAACCGGGTCGAACCGACTCGGGTTCGGATGAACCCAACCCGGGTCCTGGTCCGGCCCATTAGGGTGCAGCCCTGCCCGGTGGGTGAGGCCCTGCGCGGCCTGGGAGTCTCGGCCCGGCCTGGGCGGCTGGGCCTAGTGCGCTCGGTCTGCATGGCCAGCGTGGAGCGTGGGGTTACAACCCCCCCGGCTGAAGAAACGGCACTGCCCTACCTCCAGAACGGCTAAGTCATTCCAGTTTGGTCTGCTGCCGCGGCTCATCGCAGCGGTTCTACCCCAGTGGCGCGCCATCGCCATCGGTCTCCAGTGTCGCCGCGCTACTGTGGCCTACCACCACCTTTTTCTGCGGACCACCGGACGCACTCCGGTGGTCCGTTTCGCTCATCGTCTTCACCAACGGTCCTCTCAGGACCCGATCATCACTGTGAAGGGATTCAAACGCCATTGCGGCCCACTTCATCATCGCCCATCGATCCGAACGTCAATAAACAAATTGTGGCATCTTTGAATCGCCTCTACGGCCTTGACCCCGACCATGGTTTGGTTCGACCTCAACGGCGCGACACAATGGTGCCGCGCTTCTTCGTCGTGTTCCTTCTTGTTTCCGTGTGGTGTGAGCGTACTGCATCACATTTGTTCGAGCCACAACGAGTATGACAAAAAGGGGGTGTAGGGTCGGCCGTGTTTGTGCGGGCCGACCTCCTCCCATTATATTGATAGAATGTGGCCAACAATTATCAACGAAGTTCGTTAAAAAAAATTGAATGATGATTAAACCCCTACCTCGAAATTGACATCTCAGGTCATTGAGTCGTGGTAGTCGAACGTCGCGATAGAACGGTATTGATTCCGTCGACGTCAGAAGAAGAAGAAGAACATTGTTGTTGGCATCGGTCTCCATGGTCGACGTCTCGTTCTTCGTCGAGGAAGGGTGCTGATCTTTGATAAGGAAGCGTTGTTCTTCATTGAGAATGCGTCGTTCTTCAATGTAGAAAAATTCTCTGCTTCTTCTTCTTCTCACAAGAACTCTATCCAAATTCTCCAACACAAAGTGTGTCCCAAAATAAAATAATGGCTCACCAATTATTTTATTAAAACATTCCATTAGAAATTAACAACTCAACACTTAATTAATTAATTGAGGAGACTCAATACATTAATTAAGTACTGTGTTGGCTTACAAGAATTAAGAGTGAGAGTGTGAAAGGGGGAAGTTACAAAAATTAAGAGGAGGTTACCAATTAATTCAAGAGGTGAGTTATCATGAATTTATTGAAGAGAGGAGGATGTGAAAAGTCACATTTAAAACCAAGGGAGTTTAAGGTGGTTATAAGAAATTCAAGGGGTTGTGGTCTCGTGTGGGCCCCACCACACTAAACACTCCTATGAGAGGTTAGGTGGGTGTGGGCCCCACATCCCACATATTTACACATGGGATGTTTGGTGTTTGTGGACCCCACCAACCACTTCCCATGGTATATTTAAACTTCCTTGAATATCAAAAATAAAATTGTTGACAATTTGTTTTATTTATTCCTTAAACCCCAAAATTTAACTTCTTTCCCCGAACAAACACACCTATGCTAAAAGTCCACTTAAGAAAAAAACTAGTGTTGTGGTTTCATCGGTGCCCTCAGATTACGATTCCGAGCACCGGTTCAAAAGATAGAAAAACCCGCTCGTTCGTTCATGGAACGTACCCGAGCTAATCTTCGGAAAATGATTCCGAGCACATTGGGCATCAGAATCAGGTGCCGTCAGAAACTGCGTTCTTGTAAAATTCCAATGAAATTAAGAAAAAAAAATTCGTTAAATTTCCGGGTCTTTACATTACTCCCACCTCAGGAATTTACGTCCCCGTAAATCGTTAACACAAATTAGGGATACAAAAGCGGTACTGAGCACGCATCTGAGACTTACGCTCCCATGTGCTCACCTGGAGGTTCTTGTGCTGCCAAAGAAAGCACACAAGCGGAATCGACCGACCTTTTAGGACATGCTCCTATAAATCCTCAACCTCTACTGGAACCCCTCAAAATTCACCCCATCGCCAAAGTCCATCTCCCCATGGTCGATGATATGTGTCGAGTCAAGAACGTATCTCCCCAGCTGAGATTGTGGAAGTCTTCATGAACCTGGTGCAACTGAGGTGGATGGGTCAAATGGTAATCCACCTCTCCTACCCTACTGGGGACCTGAAAAGGTCCGCTGAACCTCGGAGATTACATGCCACCTCGGACACATCTCCATTGACCTCGTCGAGGAGAGACCCGTAAGAAAACATGGTCGCCATCCTCAAATTCCAGTGGTCCTGTATCCTATCAACATATGACTTCTGTCTGCACTGGATGAACCACGTTATATGCCTAATACAGTCAATTCGGACATGAATGATGCATTCATGCAATGGACGACGTCTTAAGGCCTTGACGTTAATACTAAGAGATCCAATCATCACACTCGCCTCTAAGGGTCGAGTCACACTGTCACATCAGTGTGAGGTAACTGGGACTCCTCCAGTAGGAATCTTGAAATTGAGGGTCATGTCAACAGTTTTAATTTGGACACATTCAGTACACAAAAAGGTAGGAAGAAAATGTCACAAGGACAAGTGTCTTTTATTGCTGCAGATCGAAGTAAAAAGACACACAACAATGAAAATAATGAAACAAGGAGCACCAAGATCAAAGGTCCCATGCCTGGAACTAGTCCTGCTCCTGTCCTCCAGCTTCAGGAGCTCCGTAGTCGTATGCTTCTGCTTCCTGAAGCTGAGCTCTCCCATGTCCACTTATTCCCTACTGTCGGAGTGGACCTCCTGGTAGTGGTGGTGGAAACACCTCGAAGCGTCATCCACCTCTAGCTACATGGCCAACTCCCATCCCTCAGCCTTCTTCTCATTGCGGTACGCCTCGATTGAACCTCTGCCTCTACCTGGGAGGTCCTTCATTTATCTGTTGATCAGCCGAGCGGTGGGTCAGACAGTAACGAGCCATGTGACCCTGTCTGCCGCATATGTAACACAGCATGACAGCTCTAGCTCTATCACTCCCCTAGGTGCCTCACACTTCCGACCCTGAGTCATGCGGCCGACCACGGGTAGGTCTGGTCCTCTTGGACCTATGCTTCATCTGTCTACTGGCCGCTATAGAAGACACTGCCACATGCCGGCTAGAGGTGGGTCCTACTGCGGGAAATTGCTCAGTAAGAAAACTCTCTACTAAGAGGGCTCGCTCCAACACCCCTATATGTGTCGGGATGCTGTGAGACACAATAGAAGCTCTAATCTCTCGCCTGAGCCCCTGATTGAAGGTTCCAGCCCTGAAGAATGGGTCCCGTAACATATCTGTGGAGTAGCACGAGAGGTCTGTGAACCTCGCTGAGTACTGCGCCACCATCATGCTACCTCTTGATGATGCAGTAGCTCCTGTATACGCACAGATCGAAGGGTGGATAGTACAAACACTGCCCAGAACATGCTCTCGAAATATTCCCACAAAAGTATCTCCTTGTCAAGCATCTGGAGCACTGGGCTCCACCATCTGCCTGCTGTTGCCTGATGAAGCCTGGTAGCAAGGATCACCATTAAGTCTGCTGGCGTCCCCACTAGCCTGAAGACTCTTACCACAGCGTCTAGCCAATCCTCAGCTGCCTGCGGGTCCGTCTCTCCCCGGAACCTGGGTGGCCTCTGGCGCTGGAACTCGTGCAGTGCGCTCAAGCGATGTGCACCCTCTGTTGCTGGGGCTGGTGGCATCGTTGGCCCAACAAGTGGTAGTACCACTATTGCCTCCGCTGGTGCGTCAATTGGGATATGGCCCTGTACCGAGGCCACATCGCTCAGTGGGTTGTCAGTACGTACAACTCTCGGGGCTCTAGCTGGTCGTCCACGTACATGCATCCTGAAAGAAAAAAACATGACATGGTCAAACGATTTATACCTAGTGAGATGACCTGGTTTGATCTTTTTTAAGGTAAATCCTCGTAAAACACGCACACAATCATTGTTTTCATGCACAAAGTCGGAAATCAGTTGTGAGGGTCCTGGTGTATGGATACGTCGGCCGCCCGTACCATCACTGGACTCCCTAAACTGAAAACCACTCTCGGTACCCTTAAAACTATTTGTTTACAGAAAGAATATATCATAGTTAAAAGATCTGCGGTAGAACCCACTCATCTGATATCAATTTTTCAAGACCCGTTCTCGGGGCCCATGCCGTGACTACCCCAAGCCCGCCTTCCATAGGTCAGGGGCTGGCGACTAGCACCAATGGCGTATATCCTGATAACTGGGAAGGCATTGCCTTTATAAAAGTAATCAAAAAACCACATAGTACAAGCGGAAGTAATACACTAAGTACAAAAAAAAGTGCTGAAAAGTAAAAGGGCCAGAATACAATCCCAACTGAAAAGTACAACTACAACTGAAAGGAAGTACAATAGAAAATACAAACAGCTGGAAGAATAGAAGAAACTCCTGGGTCATCTACGTTGGATCCTACCTAAAGGGTAGGTACTGATAGTACAACTACTGGATCATCTACCATGGATCCTAACTAAAGGGTAAGTACAGATAGCCTCCACAACGCTCTCACACTTCAACCTCCTCCATGTATCATCTCGTCGTGAAGTCTACCACCGGGTACCATCCAGTCCTCGAACACTCGGCCTCTGTCTGCGCTGCCCATCGTCTCCAACCAACACAACGAGGTGCGGGCATAGCCCATGAAGGTATGTGTATACGATACTCAGTAGGGACCCAGAGACCCTCAAGGTATCACTAAATCCAACAAGGATAACCACAAAGAAGGATCTCAATAGATAATCCATACTTAGGTATAAGCCCATACTTATACCTAAGTTATCATGTAACCCATCTCAATAATGAGGTAACACAAAGGTTATAAAATCAACAAATAACCACTACCTAGGTATATGCCCATACATATACCTAAGTTATCAAGTAACCCATCTCAATCATGAGGTAAACACAAAGGTCATAGAATCAGCTCAAACCCGTATTTTCAATAACGCAACCGTAACTGCTAAAGAGCTCTGTCTCTGTCGAGTACAGTGATCCTGTCATGACTCCGAGGTACGGCTCACTAACCTTAGACTGCTGAGGTACTCCTCCTGTCGATTACCATGGGTCTGCCACCTCACAAGGTAATGCTCCTCCGCCAAGGGTCTGCCACCTCACAAATTAGTGCTCCTCCGACATGGGTCTACCACCCCACAAAGTAGTGCTCCCCACTGGGCTATGCATGTCACTCCGAATCAAATCGGACAACTAGTCGTCAGGTCTCAGCCATCTACACAGCCTCCGTACTCCATATGCTCGACTCCAGGAGGGTCTGATCCATGAACTAGAGGTCGATAATCTATGTATCACAATGCCCCATGAAGAAGTATCTCAAAGGACCGACTCGTCATAGAGGTCTCAATGCAACATATGGCGCGTCAATCGGACGCCCAGTCTGTGAGTTATTTAGCCTTTTCGTCCCAAGGGCCTGATTGGTTTAATGTGAAAACCATCCCAGCCCTATCTCAACTGTACCCCAAACTCTCATAGGGTATACTCATAGGTACCGTTTTCTCAATGATATCACCAACGCCACTGACGGTTCGTTAAACAGATGTTTGGTATAAAAGTTATCAGCTTTTCGGTTCTAGGGGCCCGGTTGTATTTTGGGTTCAATCCAACACGGCCACTATCCAACTGCATCCAAACCTTAGGATAAGTATAAAAAATGTTCCTACTCATCAAGGGAAATCCAACAAAGTCGATGGTACATCAATCAGATGTCTGGAGCTCAATTTATAATCGTTTCCGCTCTGAGGGACCGATTACTTTTGTGTTCAAACCAATCCGGTCAAACCAAAAGTTCTTTGAAACCTTGAATGTAATATACCATAATGATCTTCTCGATCCAAGGAGCACATCACAACTGGCGGTGCGTCTATCAGAGGTCTGTAGCCCATGTTATGGGCATTTGAACAGATCTGTTCGAAAAAAGGGGGTTCGTGCCCGGTCCGACCCGGCCCGATACCCCCCCGGCTCGACCCGACCTGGGTCAGGGACCGGCCCATTAGGGCACGGACCGACCTGTTGGGCATGGCCCGGCCCAGCCAGCGTGGCCGGCCCGGCCCGGTGGGGCCGGTCCGTGTGGCCAGTGTAGAGCGGGGGGTTACAACCCCCTGGCTGAAGAAATTGGCGGGGCCATTAAGCCGCACCACCCTGCCTCTGAACGACTATGTCGTTCCGGTTTGGTCCGCCTCCATGGCTCATCCGTGGAAGTTCTGCTTTGGTTGCGCACCACCGCGGCCACACAGGTGTGGCGCGCCACTTCCTTTTTCTGCGGACCACCGGACACGCTTCGGTGGTCCGTTTCACTCGCCGTCTTCGCCAGTAGTCCTCCCGGGACCCGATCTTCACTGTGAAGGGATTAAACTGCCATTGCGTCCCACATCAATGTCGCCCGTCGATCCGCCCGTCAATAAACAAACTGCGGAGTCTTAGAATCGCCTCTACGGCCTAGACTCCGTCCAAGGTTTCGTTCAGCCTCAATGGCATGGCACGACAGCGTCGCGCTTCTTCATCATGTTCCTTCATGTTTCTGCGCGGTGTGACGTACCGCGTCACCTTAGTTAGATCCAAAATTAGTATGACAGCAAGGGGGAGGATGGTCGACCGTGTTTTTGCGGGCCGACCTCATCCCGTTATAATGATAGCAAGCAGCCAACATTTATCAATGATGTTCTTTACAAAAAACCTGAATGGAGATTAAACCTCTACCTCAAAATTGACATCGCATGTCATCGAGTCGCAAAAGTCGAACATCACGGTAGAATGGTATTGATTCCGTCGATGTCAGAAGAAGAAGAAGAATGTTGTTGTTGGCATCGGTCTCAACGGTCGGCGTCTCATTCTTCGTCGAGGCAGGCTGTCGTTCTTTGATAAAGAAGCGTCGTTCTTCGTTGAGAATGTGTCGTTGTTCAACGAATAAGAATTCTCTTCTTCTTCTTCCTCTCACAAGAACTCTCTCCAAATTCTCCTACACAATGTGTGACCCAAAATAAAATAATGTCTCACCAATTATTTTGTTAACACATTCAATTTGAAATTCAAAACTAAACACTTAATTAATTAATTGAGGAGACTCAGTACATTAATTAAGGTGTGTGTTGGCTTGATATAATTAAGTGGGACAGTGTGAATGGGAGAAGTTACACAAATTAAGAGGTGGTTACCAATTAATTCAAGAGGTGAGTTAGCAAGAATTTATTATAGAGAGGAGGATGTGAAAATTCAAATTTAAAACCAAGGGGGTTTAAGGGGGTTATAATAAATTCAAGGGTTTATGGTCTCGTTTGGGCCCCACCACACTAAAGTATCCAATGGGAGGTTAGGTGGGTGTGGGTCCCACCTCCCACATATTCACAAATTGGAAGTTGGGTGGTTGTGGACCCCACCAACAACTTCCCATGGTTGATTTATACTTCCTTTAATATCGAAAATAAAATTGTTCACAATTTTATTTATTTCTTCCTCAAACACCAAAATTTAACTTTATTCCCCGAACAAACACAACTACAGTAAAAGTCCACCTAAGCAAAAACTATTTCCGTGGTTTCATCGGTGCCCTCAGATTTCAATTCCGAGCACATGTTCAAAAGTTAGAAAAACTCGCTCATTCATTCACTGAACGTACCCGAGCTAAACATAGGAAAATGATTCCGGGCACACTGGGCCTCAGAATCAGTTGCCGTCAGAAACTGCATTCTTATAAAATCCTAAAGAAATTAAGAACAAATTTTCTTTGAAATTTCTGGGTTTTTACATAGTTATAAAAATAAAATTCGAATCTAATACTGGATTTCATCCTATATTTTTTACTAATATTTACATAATAAATAATGTATTCTACCACATTAGGTTCCAATTAGATCCTTCCACCTATATAATCTCATAAAACATTGAATACATCAGTGTTTCCATCTAATTTCGTAAAATGTATCATACTTTTACTAGAATTAAAACTATTATTAAATAATAAAACAAACCAATAATGAATGAGGATCCCAACTTCCCTATAAATCTATTTATGAATCTCTATGAATTTTTTATAAGGTATGATTATTATTTAATAATTTCCATGGAATAGATAATGAAAATATTTATAAAAATTTAATTAATTATCCAATAAATTTTAAAGTAATTTTCAATAATTATAAGTAAATATAATATGGTATTTAAATCATCATATTTTGTTTGTCGAAAAAAATTACCGAAATCCAATTATTTTCTCTATATGCCTTCTATGATCCTTTCACCAAATCAAGGGATGAATGTTTACATTTCAATCCTGAAACTAGAAAATGTTGAGGAATACACATTGATAATTATCATTTGGATACATACTATTGGAATGAAAAATATTTCATTGTAATGTATAAAACATATCATTTCATTAAATTCGAAATGAAAGACATCAAATAATATTTTACATTTTATTGCTTCCTGGATGAAAGAAAAGAAGGAAACTACGATCTTCACTCAAAAATCATTAATTCTACTACTAATCATGTATCACACAAAAAAAATCTATCAATTATAATGACACCTTATCAATTAACATTACACACGTGAATCATACCCTTCTTATGTGATTATAATTTTTTATTTTAAACATTATCCTCTTTAGAAATATTTTTTTTCAATTTTTAAATGAATGAATATAATAAAATAGGAAAACAAATATAGTAATTTCCATTATACACAATTTCAATCCAAAAATTTATGCAAATCACTAACTTATAAGTCATTTTACAAAAACAACTGTCCAATTAATAATTATCCTAATAGAAAAAACTATCAAATATTTTTTCCCCATGCAATAATGTATCATTATATCATAATTATTAATTTGATCATGTTATCTTTTAAGCCACATGTTCAACTAATTATTAGTTAATATATAATTTAAACTTTTATGATCATTATATATGTGCCAATTTTCTAAAAAAATAATTCATCCAAATTTTAAATTCAAAAATCACATCAACTAATTCCTAATAATTTGAAAAAAATTTAAATTATGACTGAAACCCTGTTATTCCAGAGTCTGTGAATGATTTACTAAATTTTCAGGGGTTACAAAAAATAACATCATAATTTTCATAATATCTATTTAATCTATTTGAATAGATACAAATAAGTGTCATGAATTACATCTGAAGTCATAAGTTACAATAATTTTTTTTCAGAATATCATTATTCCAGATAGATAATTTTAATCATAGTACACATCACATATTACTATGAAAGGAAACAAGTATTATTGATATAAATTTCTAAATAATAGTTAGATACATTGGACATAATCCTGATTAAATATTCCTAATAAAAATGGTTAGGTAAAAAGTTGAACACATATGAAAAGATGTAAATAAACATAGAAGGAAATGCTTTCATAGATAATATCAATGAAGAAAAATTCAATAAAAAACTATTACATTCCAATTTTAATAACTAAAAACACATTTTCTTCAATAATTAATTGGAATATAAGAACAAGATAAGCCATAATCAATATGGTTATTTAAATATCCAAATACATATACCACTTAATAAATAGCAACAATTATGTATGACCAGAGATAATATCATTTTAAAAATATCATGGATAAAATAATTGAATTCTTATGGAAGTAAAAGAATAATTATTTGATTTTATTTTTCCTAGGAATAGAAACCAGAAATTGAAAAACTATCCACATTATTATTTAAAAATAATTGTTGGAATCATATTTAATATGGCCATCCTATTATTTCATTTCATGAGACAACAAATGCATTGAAGTTCTATCTATAATTGGGACCCACCAAAGTATTTCATAATTGATTTATTAATAATATTATAAATATATTATTTAAATTTTAAAAACTATTCATTATCATAAATCTTAAATATTAGGTTAAGTATATAAATTAATTATCATTTACTAATACCATAAAACAATATTAAATGTGTACACCCTATGAAATTTTTTTATTTAATTTATGAAATAATCATATTCATCACACAAGAGTTTTATATTTAAGTGAAATATAATTTCCAATAAAAACTTATCCCATAAAAATTATTGTTCCAATAGAATGTATACAATAACAACAAAATATGAGATTGTAAAATAATTTTTACCTCTTGATAAATTATTTTCCCATATCTTATGATCAATTTTGACTACCTATTTTTTAATATACATATTTTTTAAAATGTATTTTAAACTTTTACTAAAAAATATATAAATATATATAGAATCACATCTGATTTTTTATAACATATCTTCGCACATTCATTAATAATCCATCATTGTTTTAATTTTCAATGTTGTTAACTACCTTGTTTTCCCATTCATTAATATTTCATTATTTTTTGGGTAATATTATATAATTTATAGCTCCATCATGACCAAAATTATAATAATTAATTTATTAATATATTTATAATGAAATTTTAATATAAATACTAGTCACAACTGATGGCTAATAGAAATAGACAATGTGACTATCTTAAGGACAATATGTCATATGATCACTAAATAACATTTCTTCTATCCTATGATCCTTATGAAATATGGAAAAATATATATTTTTTAAATAATTATCTTAATATAATTTTATTCCATTAAAGATTCTCATATATATCATCAGTTTGGTTATGTGATGAAAATATATTCACATCACATGGGGAAGGACATATTCCATGAGTACAAGATTGATGTTATCATCAATTTGTTAGTAGAAATGTAATAAATAAAAAGATATATTATTTATAAAGAATGATAAATATGTCATTATTATATTAATTATTTATTATATTCCACATATAATTATTAATTTTACCCTTATCACATTCCATGAAAATCATTAGTAAAAGATGAATGACATTGTTTCACGAGTCGGTAGTCTAACATACATGTGAGCGACATAATCGAATATTATATGGAATGAAAATTAAAATGATATAAATTAGAGAATGATGATAGAGGTAAAATTACATGATAAATATAACACATATATTTTATCCCTCAGTATACCATATAATGAGTGGTAGTAATGGAAATAATGAATGAAATCAGTTTGTGAGGATGCAGTCTTCGGTACGAATGAATAATGATTTCATAGACCATTTGATTGAGTGGTTATAGTAATCGGTTTTGAAATTATTATAAAAAAATATTATCATATGTTATATACTAATATTAATATATTTACATGGTATAATTATACACTAATGAGGTGGTGAGAAAAAAATAATGTAAAGATGATTGTTAAATAATGTTACCATTTCATTGGGAAAACTCATTACGTTTTCAACAAATAAACTCCTAAAATAATATTCCTTATGAAACAATAATTTTTAAGAATATGAGATGTATATTGTGTGGTGATTTTTGAAGGTCTTGAATTATTGAATTAGATATTATAGTGTTAAGAACATGGTAGATTGGATGGCCTTTTAAAAGATTGTTCAGTAGTACACTAATTATTTTTTAAAATAATAGATTACCCTATTTATTATTTCATATCAGAAGGCCCCCATAATGTAAAATTCATAATACAAGTTTATATATGGTATAAATATATCTATTAAATATATTTAGACATTATTACAGGTAAATTAAACTGATATATATATGTATTTTAACCCCCTTGTAAACACATTTTTATTCAAAATTTGGTAATTATGTTTTATTGTTTTCACTAATATTTTTTGAAAAAATTTATGTTTACCATATTTTGAATAAAATATCATTCTGATTCAAGGTATCAAATCCATCTTCCCTAACATAATTAAAATAAGTATACATTTTTAATTAAAAATTAATCTGGAATAGGTAATGAGAAAGTTGGTTTTCATAGATAAAACCGATCAAAAGATGACAATGTATTTATACAAAAATTAAATATGAAAATAATTAAAATGATGAAAATTTTACAAACAATTATATATTTGAACTTATTTTACAATAAAATTTATATGAAATATAATTTTAAAATATATATTTTTAAATCAAATTTGGGGTTTTCAATTACAATTAAATATTTTTCACTATTCATCAAAAACTATACGTACTTTGAAAAATTCATAAAATTAATTAGTGGGTTAAATTTTTTTATTTTATTTTCATTTTTAAAAATAAAATTTATAAATGTGGTTAATATAAAATTCAAATTAGTTGTAAGATTATTAATTTCTAAATGAGTTGTTAAAATCTATTGGCATTAGTTTTGGAGACAAAATAAAGACTCCAGGCATTTCACATTGATTTTATTTTCGAGTAAGTTGATGGTACTATTCAATTATGTTTATCTATATTCCGGAGGATTGAGTATTTTTTCCTATTTTTATTTTTCAAAAAATAATATCTGATAGGATGCATAATGTTACATTTATATCTCATTTTTATCATCCCTCCAATATCTATGGTGTAATATGATTACACATCATGATTATATGGAATCATTGATTATATTTAACATCTTTAATAGTATTCTGAATGACGTTTCCAATTCATGAATCATTGTATTTAAAAATTCCTTCCTCTATAAATATTCTGTTTTATAAAAAATTCATTTTTAAAAAAATATTTTTATTCTATTTAAATAAATAGATAACACTAATGTATATATTTTATTTAAGACTAAGCATACCATAATATTTAATTTTTAGGTGTTAATGGAATACTATATAACATATCATTTAGACTTAGTGTTTCATTTTTGGAAATCTATCATAGAGATGTAATTATAAATGATATATTTTGTTGGTTATATAAGCTATGCGATTTTTGTCACATACAGTATCAAATACAATATTACTGTACTATAATTTTTGGGTGTTTTATTCTATCAAACAAAATAAATGACATCTTTACAATTTAAATTTTATCATATTAATCAAATGAATAACATTTGACAATTATTTTTTTTAAAAGAATAATAAATTATTAAATAAAACATCCTATTATTAACAGAGGAAGGGTAATTACCATAGTCATATGGAAAAATATATAACTAGGAATATATGTTATAGAAAATTGGTGAAAATTGAATATATTTATTTGAAAGAAAAACATAAATAATTATAGACTGAGATTTGGGTCATTAAGAAGCGAATTTAATTTATCAATGGAATGAATATGGCAAAAAAACTTGTTATAAGTGATTATTTATAATTCCATCTATTTTTTTGAAAATAAATAAAAAAGAATAAAATTTTCATTACGATCATTTTCTTAAATTTGATTTATTATTTTATAGTGTATGAATATTATTAAATATTCTTACTCGATGAACAGATATTTCTTAAGAAAAAATTCAACCTCTTGTTTTTGTTCGGTTCATTTATAATTTATCCTTTACTATAAGGAATGAATATATGAATATAATATTTTTATTCAAGAATCATAATAGATCATATGTTCTATAAAAGGGTGAAAAATATTCTATAATTATATAATTTTTTAAAAAAAATATTGTTGGCAAAAGTTATACAATATAGTATGATCAAATTTGAACCTGAAAAGTAACAAAACTGTTTAATAATTAATTTTTATTCCATAAATTGTTTAAACAATGACATAATAACAAGAATACCATGTAGGCCTATGGTAGGTGATAAATCCTTATAATACTTTGGTTATAGGTTCATTCCTGGTTGCATAACCAAATCCAAAGGGTTGTTACAAATCTTACATGTTATTGATTTTATAAATATTATTATTAAAATTATGATACATTTTCTAAGAATAATATTGAGATCCTATAAATAAAATTAACCATTAATTATATTTTTTACAAAGGTTTTCAAAACATCAATTAGTTATTTTTTCCACAATGTTAAATAATTTTATTTTTCTATAATTACAATTTTATGAATGATCATGTTAACCCTAAATATAATAAATAACATTAAAAATATATCTATAAAATTATAATTTATTTTTTACTGAATAAAAATTTTAATTAAACATATACTCATCAGATGCAATTTATTACAAAACCATTCTCACAAAATATCCATAATTGTTGTAGACAACAATCACATAACTCCCAACAAGGTATTTATGATTATTAAGATCTGATCTATTAGAGACTCTTTAACCATTTATGTATCCATAAATCTTATGTTAATTAAGACACATACCATTCAAAATTTTGAGACATTACTTATATATTACATAATACACATCACCATAATAACATTGTAAAAAAATACTTAAAAAAAATAATAGATGTTTCACAATACTTTATTAAATTATCCATTTTTAACATAAATGTGTCCTTAACAGATGATTTATCCTTTTAAAGATAGAATTTCCTCATATAATTCATATGTGATATTCATATATTAAAAAATATTTAAATATCCCTATGATTAAATTATTTTCATCCATTTTACTCTTCATTTTCATCATCAAATCATTACTTTATCCCCTACTATTTATGCAAAAAACATTTCTACATTCCATTAATATAGAATATTTTCTATATATAATACCTTATGATTATAATAAGCCATTCATTGTAATCATATATTAAAATCCATCACAATGGTTGATAATAAAAATTGTGTTTACCTATGAATATCTCCCATGAGATTCAAACCATGAGCACAGTAAGCCCCACATTCATGAACCAGTTGATTACGAATTCATTACCAATTATCCATAATCAATGTAATTATAATAAGGACCATCTCTTTCAAAACCATATAAAATTTTAGTATAAAAGCATGGATGTATGTTTAAGAATAGCCACACATTATATTACATTCCATAATATTTTGTTATTATATTATTTTTGTCATGAATGTCTATTATTGGGTTGTGATATGAATCTATGTTTTTAGATATATTTACCATTGTTCTACTAAACTTCCTCTGATTCCATTTTTAGCATCCGAATATTGATTTTCCAATAGGCAGTAACTTCTTAATTACATTTGAATGGGATATAAGGAACCATATCTAAAAGGACATAATAGTTTAGTATTAATGGTCAAAAAGTTTAAACATGAAACATGTGTTACATTAAAAAAATTGTAACATATAAATTTCTAAGAATATCATTATTTAATTAATAATATTATACAATGAAAATCATTGTACAATACATGGATTTATATTATAGAGAAAAATAATGGTGATATCTAATGGTCCGTAAGGGTTACTTATATCATAAATTGTCATTAATCAACAATAATAATAAACATGTGAAGGTAAATAATTTCACATGCATAATAGGAAATCAATAAATTAATATTAATGTTCATCCATATATATAGTATTAATGTTAAATTATCATTCAGAATAATAAATATATAAAATTTATATAAGTAAAAGTAAATTCCATTTAATCACTAACTTTACTATCATAAATGTAGAGGTTTAGTCAACATGGTCTGGTAAATAAATGAGAAAACAACCTTCTTAATCAAAAAGTGAGAATGAAGGGCATTTAGATATAATATCTTCATGAAAATATAATTTATAATAATAAGATAATTCTTATTGATTTAAAAGTATAATTATCATATTTAATATTTCCTAGGAACTTGATATAATTACTCTCAATATGTATTCACAAGATAGATTAAACCAATGAGTAAAAATATATTTATCTATGTCTACCCCAATATTTCATCATTTGACACTACTAATGAAACAATGGGATATATATATTAAATATTATAACCCATTAATTTCATCTCCAAATATTTTTGGATATATTAAATAATCAATATATAATAAAAAATATGTCTTTATCATCATGTGTTCATAATAAATGAAGGATAATATTTATCCATTTTCCACTATTAATCAAATAACATTTAGTGTAACCATTATTTGTAAGAATGGGTTTTTTTATGAAATAATAATATATATCCCATAAAATTTTTTATATTTAGTATAAATAAAAATTATAATAGAAAAATTATTACATGAGTGTCATTGAATCAATAAAAAGTTTAAAATTAAAAAAGAAAGTTATATTTCAAAATAACTTTATCCACTTTGTAATTTTCACATAAAATGCACATGGATGAAACTATTTAGATTAAAACAAATAATTACATTAATTATGAATGATTCATGATATTACAAGTCAAATGATATTATATACAACATAAAAATTAAATTTCATTCATAACTATAAGGATTTGATCCTGCATGTTACATATTCTAGTGATTTTAATATTTAATTAACATTACTATATTCTTTAAGATCCTATTGTTTATAGTTTGAAAGAATTGTAAAAAAATATTATAGCGTAAAACCATATATTTCACATATACACATATATTTTTATTTTATTTAATCCATTAAAAAAATTCCCTTAAATTAGTACATGGATTTCATTGGTGAAAAATCCACAATCATTTCTCCTTGATCTCATAATTTTCCCTATTCATCTATAAACCCTATGAAAACTGAGTGAAACAAAGTATATGAAAATATACATTGTAAGGGACATAATAAAATTATATAATTAGTCCAATGAAAAAATATTAAATAATTATCATAATAACAACCCATTACTATTTGAAAAATAAAACACCATATCAAAAAATATCATTATCATTCAATTTGGAAATCAACAAATTTAAATAATAATTATCATGAAAATATAAAGAAATTAGGTGTTGAGACATAATTTTCCATATTAATAATAAAAATGGAGTACATAATATTGCTAGCTTCGAACTCTGGAGTTCCCAATGATTTTGAGTATATAATGTATCAATCAGCTCGAGGTTTATAATGGAACTAGTTCTCATTGGTTAATAACCAAACCAACTTTAATTGGTTTATCAAAGATCCACTAATAATTGGTCTATAATAGAACAGACCATAATTAATAAATAATAGAAACACACATCATTAAAAAAATAATCAAGATACTTAAAAAATAGAAATCATGAAATAAATCATTATAAATCACTCTATGAAGATCATTCGCTTTCCATTTACAGTTGAGGAATATTAAAAAACATCAAAAGTAAAAAAATTTAAAAAAATTATGAATATAAGTAATAAAACATGTAACAAAATAAAAAAACTCTTATTGTGATAGGAAGGTGGGATATTTATATCATTTAACATATATAAAAACACCATAGTTAGGCTTTTAGGGGAATTAAATTTATTAATTAAAATATTATTTTAAAAATAAGTCACTTATATAAAACCTTAAAAATATTCCATTTGAAAATACTTTTAAAAAAATAGAAAATAAAATTTATAATAGACTCATATAAATATAAATAAATATATTATAATAATTATAAAATTATATTGACGTGAAATAGAAAAATTGGAAAAATTATTCGTTGAAATATTTAAAATGAGGTTTTTTTAATAATAAATTCCTTAAAAGGTGTATGCACATTATTGAAATCATATTAATTACATGTATAATAAAATAATATTAATTAATTAATTAATTCATAATCCTTTATAGACTTATTTTATTTATTTTTATTGTACTACATTCATTTATGGAATTTTTGTGACTTTGGATGTTTAATCTCGTTGTTCATGGAGCCTTCAATTCATGGTTTCATGGTAGATTCACTTGAGTAATATTATGGATTTTATTCCCAAATTTTAATAATAAAAATGAATTGTGATGAAATGGTATTCATGAACATCCATAAGTTTAAATGTTAAATATATTTTTTTCTAACATGAGGCTGAATCATTGGATAAAATATTAATTGTAAACGAATTTTTTATTTTAATGGGTTTTCATACCATTATAATTTTTTTCTATTTTATTCAATATCATGTTTATATAATAGTTACAGAACATGAAATATGTAATAATATAATTATTAAAATAATACGTAACCATAATAATATTTTTATGACCAAAATTATATGCGTTAATGGAAAATGAAAACATATTATCCACAGAGATGGTTAATGACCATAATTTGGATAGTGGTTTCATTTCATTGAATAATTAGATATATGAAAATGTATATATATAAAATATTAAAATAGAAAAATACAATTCAATTTTATATATTATTCTATTCTTATTATTCCTTTATAGATATATGTGGTGAGTATAAGGTAAAAGGAAAATTGAAATTACAAGAGGTGGGGTGAGATAGTTACCTCTTGAATAATGCATCGATGATAAATCCCTTAAAAACATGTAATATGTATTTGGGTTAAAAAATAATAACATAAATAGAGGGATCCAAGGTAGGGGGAGTGTGATATATTTTAAGCCAATCAGTTCATGTGTTGACAAAGAGGGTGGTGAGAAATGGTATTTTTACATGATGTGGGGTGGTTAAAAGTAATTAAATAATGGTAATTTTTTAAATAGAGACAAACACAATTTCATATTATTAATTTCAATTAATAGTTTAGAAATATAACATTATAAATAATTTTTAATGTCTTTAAACACATAAAACACCATATTCTTATTTAATTTTTTTAGTTATTAAATTTTTTTGACATTTATCATTAATTTCTTTTATTATTTTTCATGTAAAAAATATATTAATTTTTTACCACTATAAATTTACAATAATTATAAATGAAAATTACATTAATAATTTTTTTGTATCCTCTTTTTTTAAATATGTAACAAATTTTACAAAATTTTATTGACATAATTGAAAAAAATAAAATTAAAACCTAACCGGAAGACCTGATAAAAAATAGGGTATTCAAGAAATTTTTTTTCAATTAAAAGATGGTTTTATAATATATATAAGACTAGTAATAATTATTTTATGAAAAATTTATATATATTTAAAGATTTATAATATCTATAATTTTAAATCAAAAAATTACCCATTGGATATAATTTTATGTATTTAAAAATATGAAACATTATTAACATTGAAAGCAAAATTAAAAAATCAGTTTTTGAAATAAAAAATAAAAAAATTAAAAAAATTATAAATTTCATTCAAAATAATGTTAGTGGGTTTAATTTAACTTTATAATAATTATGTAAATTCAAATCATATTTATTACATAATGTGACAATACAATTTTTTAATTTATTGAATTGAAATTTCATTTTTATTAAAATCAATATTTTTTAGTCTTATATAAGAGAAATTTTTTTTCAAAAGAATTATTAAAATTCATCCATTTTTAATTTTTACATGATATAACAAAAAATTAAATTAGTTTCATATTATGTTAATTTTTGAATTTCTTGAAAAGTAGTTATATTTTGTATACACAAAAAAATTTAAATTACTTTCTGAATAAAATATACATTTGATGAATAAAATAATTTTACTAAAAGTAAAATATAAGGCCTTTATAGATATTTTATTACATATTTAAAATACAAAATTAATATATTATAATTTACTATTAAAATTACATATTTCAGAATTTAGTTTAAAATATTAATTACATCCAATTTAATGGCTTGGTTATAATGAGAACATAATTATATTTTATTTCTTTTCATAATATCATAGTTACAGATTTTGTATTATATAAAACTTTTTATTTTTTTAAAAACATTGATGTTAAATTATCCCCCTAAAAAATTGTGTTCTCTTTATTTGACCTCTAGATCTAAAACTAGGGGACTGACGATTCATAATTCACAAAATCAACTCCCAAATCATAAAAAAGATCAATAAAGAATCTAATTTAAAATTCATAAATTTATGTATGGAGGTTTCCAAATACAACACATACTTATTCTCTATTTATCAATACATGGAAGTAGAAGAGAAAAAATTTGACTCGTGGAATGATATTGAATGATAGAGAGAAAGGTCATAAGAAATTTTATAATAAAATGTCCATTTATTTCTTATTAATAAAATAAATTAATATTGCTACTATTTCAAAACTCTTATTCATATACATGAAGAGTAATTTAAATTATTATAATAATAAAATAAATAAATATACTTATGTGGAAATTATAGTTCCAACCATATTTTGTCACTAAATGATTAGTATTTAAGAATAAATTTTCATACCCATGGCATCAAAATCAACTTCTACCAAACAATAAATTGAAAAAATTATAAAAAAATAGTCCTCTTATCATTTTTAATTTAGTATAACTAAATTGGTTAGTTCACAATATTTAATTTAACCAAATAAAATAAAAAATTCATATGATGAAAATCATCATTAATACACAAAACTAATCAATAATACTGAATGATCCACATAGACCATTAAACAAACTACTATCCTTAAAATTACTCAAAATACTTTGGACTAATATATCAAACTAATAAATCAGAAGTATTTAATCAAATAGACTTCAATGGTAAATTTAATATTTATCATTAAATAATATCACTTAATTTTAAACTCTCAATCCTTAACTTAATTACCATAATCACATTTTCATTAAGATATTCTAATAATTTCAATATATATCATCACACACCCAAGATGTTTTATGTTTCTGAAATAAAATTTATTGTTTCATTCTTAAATAAAATCTACTAGTATAATATTTAACATAATCATATACGGTTCCCAAAATATTAAATGTATTTTAAAATGAGATTAATCACATAATCAAAAAAACATTTTTCCAAATCCATGGGTTTCTATAGGATAATAAACATGTTCCCAGTATAAAATTAATTATCATAAATAAATTGTTGTATTTAAAATATATATCATATTAAATTTTAATTCTTTTAGGATTTTGGTACGTGATTTACCAGTGTCACACATCAATTAGCGGCTCAATTACAACATTATTGATAGATGTGATATGTTGTCACATGGTCTACAGGATGTCCTTTTCTAAACAACATTAATATAGTCGTTGTAGAAATATATAAATATCAGAAATATTCTCAATAATTACATAAATGTTTTTATACTAATTATTTGTATCAGTCATTTAATATTTCCTCAAAAAAAATTACCCCTAAATTCATCAAATATTTACCATCCCCCACTTCCACATTGTATTGAGAAGGCGATGAGATTCTTCAAGGTCAATGGTGAAGTTTTCAAGGCACCAAATGAAACCAAAAAATGTCCAAGGATTCAAGATCAATTTTGGAACAATGTTTTATTAGAATAAAATAATGAAAAGAATCTACAAGATTCATTTCAACAAGGTAAACCGGAATAATATAGTACTAAGATATAACCAATCAATAAACACTTCCTCAAAAATTATAAAATACCGTTAGAATGAAATTACAATCATCATAATATCAGAGTACGAAAAGTAAGACAAAATATCAATACCTACAGAAAACCATTAGACACTCTAATACCCTGCACCATGATCCATGATCTATGTGACACAATACCATCCCAAAAAAATGATGGACCACTAAAAAATGAGATTCGTAAACATTTCTAGTATCTCAGATAATGACATTTTCAATTTAAGAAAAGTTGAAAAGAAGGGGGTGCGTAAAAATACATTGTAGGTTTTCCCCCAATTACATTAACATATAGTCTAGTAGGATATAATCGTTAGCACATTTTTATAAAATAATTTATAGAAAACATTTAATATTGAAATAGTTTCCAATAATCCAAACACACATTTACCATTAAATTCTCCACCTAAATCCACAGAATACAAGGGAAGCTAAAAACCATGAAATTATCCATTTCCCACCACATATGAGCATAATATTTTCCATATTCTATATAAACATAGAAACAAAGAATAACTATAGGGCCTAACATATTCAAACCAGAAAGCAATCACGGTTGAACTCTCTGTCCAATACCATTACTACTTTACAAAACTACTGTTTCTCCACACCAACATATCTATTATTATTTCACATATATCCAATATCAATAACATTTTTATTGTGGTACTACCTACCCACTTCTCATAAACCCCATGAAAAACAAATGTTCAGGCCAGCAAAAAATCATATAGTACCCTAAGGATAATATATTATGAAAACTCATACTTTATATCCAAACAATCCCTTACAACAATGTCAATGCCACACTATATTTCAATAAGATATCCATATTTTATTTAAAACCATTTACACAAATTATATCCATATGTACACCCTATGAAAACCATTTTAAAATTATCATTTTATATTCTAACGACCATGATCCTTTCATCGTAATGACCAAATTTTCCCAAAATTAAAAATTTAGCATAAAATGAGTTTGCAGCTTGATTTTCACATCATAATCACAATTCATTATAATCAAAACGTATTAATTTAAAATACACTTGAATTCTATATATGTGGAGTCATGTTTGAAGCCTCCTACCATATAGTTTCTGTAAAATTGACCCACCACATAGAAGCCCCCAAATTCAATTGAAAAACTCTAGGAAACTTTCAAAGATCCCATTTAGTATCATCAAAATGAAAAAATGTCATCATTTTAGGGAAAACATGATATCAACATGAAATGGGTTTATATTTGGAAAATTAATAGGGATGGAGAACCAGATCAATAGAAAACCAAGAAATATCCAAGAGATGATACTTACCAGCAAAGAATAAATTTCATAACAACATTAAAACCCATCAAATGGATTTTAGATTGAGTGGGATATCCCGACTATCCCTTGATAACTGAGAATCTCATGTGAGGTTTGATTGGGAGGAATAATGGACGGATTAGGGTAAATCCTAATCATGCATGTATTTAAAACCCTTATTTTTATTGTTGTGCATGTTTAGCTTGTACTATTGGAAATATCATATGCTAAAAATGTGCATGATACTATCTCTTAGGGCACACAACATGGCCTCATCAAATGGTTAGACATACCATGTCAAAATAATGAAAAAGGGCCGATGTATCATGTTACACATTTACCTAGATTTTGTTGCACTGTCTCTGCAATCTTTTCTCAAACTGTTCTCCTTTAGAAAGACTAAAAAAGATACTCTAAACCTCTACAAAATTTCCCAAACAATACCATGATATACCCTATAAAATTAATCTCATAATAATGCAAAAAATGGTTAATTACCTAAAACTATGGATTCTAAATTCTCCCCACCATTGGACTTTCCATCCATAGAATGTAGAGAACTATTGCATTTTCGAAAGAGTTCTGTCATTGCTCGTCCATCTCATTCTATATGTCCAAACTGTAATCATGAATCCAATCAAGATTCCAAAAAAATTCAAACTAGACTAGTTCATTTACAATGAATATCATTGTTTTTTATCCACAACCCACAATGGGACATGCACTAATGAATTATCCTACTCTAGATCAACTTGATTTCATCAAATGACATGGGTAGGATCCAGCTGATACTTCTTCGCCTGAGGAACATGATACACATAGTGAACCAATATTAAATGTTGTGGATACTTCAACCTATAATAAAATTATCCTACCTTCCCATGTTTCTCAAATGTCTTAATATAAAATGGATATAACTTACTCTTCATCCCAAATAGACGATGTCCAATTAATGGAGAAGTTATCAAGAACACATCATCACCAAACTCAAATTAAAATGACCATCAATTATAGTCTTACTACAATTTATGATTACTTTGAGCCATATCCATTCTCTTCTAGAACAACTTTATCATTTTTGTAGTCTCTTGGATAAGGCTTTGTCAACCCAATGAACTCTCACATGTTTATTCCCATAAATGTGGATAATGATAAGGATTAATGTAAACTTTTTCAAATGGAGCCATATGTTTGGAGGCATGATAACTGTTACTATATGATAATTCTATAAGTGGAATGTGATCCTCCCATGAACCACTAAAATAACATCATACAATTAAGTAAAATATCTTCTAATTATTATATCATTTTCATATATTTCCCATCTGTCCGATGATGATACCCCGCACTCATCATTAACTATGTTCCATTTGCTTGCTGTAAGGATTTCAAAAATGGAGAGTTAAAACTCAGATCTCTTTATAAAATAATAGAAAATTTAACACCATGCCTCCATACTAATTCCCAAATATATATTTTGGATAGATCCCACACCATATGAGATTCAAAATAAAGAATAAAGGGACCTAATTTGTGATATGATCCACTATCAACCATATGACATCGTGCTTTTTGACCATTCATGGGAAACCTACTAAAAATCATTCGATAATTTTTTACACTTCTAGTATTTAACTGGTAATTATTGCAACATACCTGCTATCCATTGATGCACATTCTTAACTTGTTGAGAAGTCATGTATTTCAAAACAAAATCTCCAGATTCCTTTTTATACCATCTAATTTAATTTTTTTTCAAATCAATATATGTTTTCTAAATTTCCAGAATAAATAGCTCATATATAATAATGAAAATCCCTAATAATTTAATCATAATAATTCCCTGGTTCAACCATATGATTCGGAAAATACATAAGTTACTACCCATTCAGTTTCATTCCCATAATGGTCTCTCTATCATTTATTTTTGACTTAATCTTCACGAACACAGGATAAGACAACTTTGCCTCTTTATCCAAACCAACCATTTCAGGAACCAATTGACTAGAATGAATACCACTTTATCAACCTGATCCTAGCATTCCAACTTCATGTCAGCAATGAGAGATATCGATTACCACTAATCTGATAATTGTATCGCCACATGAGCATATGTTTTTATACATATTAAATCTCTCGCTGAATATCTTTTACCTAGTTTATACATCTAGTAAAAATCAAACATATATATACATTCCATACTTATCATTTACCTCATGTTGAAATATCCTTGTAAGAAAAATTGCTTTAAACTATTATGAACAATAAAACCTATGAATTTCTCAATAAATATATAATGATGTCTTATTTTAAAAGAATAAACAACTTGAACCAACTCCAAATCATTTTATGGGTAGTTATTCACATGAAACATCACTTACCGTGACCCATACACAACCTCACAATCCCCTTGATTAAGAAAGAATTCCATCATTGATCCTGGTGCATCACAATACACCGGGTATCATTAACCACATTCAAGAAAATCCAAGACAATGGCTGATGTACATTAATCATTATGCTCTTCAACATATTTCTGATAGTGCTCATTTCATAGAAATGGAACATTATTCCTCATAAAATCTATCATTAGTGAGGCAAATCTTGATAAATCAGGAACAGAATGCTGATATTAACCAGTAGGACTAAAGAATCTCTGTATCTCAAAAACTTTCTTCAGTACTTACAATTAAATAACAACCTCTATATTTTTTGAATCAACTTAAACAACCAACTATGAAATATCATGGCAATGAAAAATAACCTCTTTATCAAAAAGTCAGACATTGAAAATGTTTCTAATAACTGATTATCTCTCAAGACCCAATCGTATCTCTACGTGAATCCTGAGGTCCCCCCATTTTCATTAATAGAACGATATTTCATCAACAAATACAACCTGAATTGAATTTATATATTTTTGAAATATCTCATTAATTAATTCCATGAAAACTGTTGGTTCATTCGGTAGGAAAAATGATATAACAATGTACTCATAATGCCCATATCTACTACTGATGGTAGTTTTCAGAATAACTTTCTTCAATACTCATAATTGATTATATCCCGACCACAAATCAATCTTGAAGAACCATTGAGCTCTACTAAATCGGTCTAACAAATCATCAATTTGTGGAAGATAATATTAGTTTTTTCCTAACATGATTAATCCTATGATAATCAATGCATAGATGTAGAGTTTCATCCACCTTTTTGTTAAACAACGCTGGTGCTACCCACAAAGACATGCTAGGATGAAAAAACCAATTTTTATAATTAATCCTACTAAAAATTCAACTCCCTTAATTTTATTGGTGACATCTAGAAAGACAAAAGTGAGATAAGACCTCTCCCTAGATGGTTATCAGTTATAAAAATCACTTCTCTCATGGGAGGAAACACTGAAAATTCTTCAGTAAAGACAACAAAAACTATGCAATCACTACCATAAAACATTATATCACATCAACATCAATTTATTGAAAGATAATTCTGATAACTAATATGATATTGTCCTAAATAGTAGTTCCAAAAAACTATTTGAACCTATATTTTTAGTGTTCTCCTCCCTAAATTGATGTTCGATTCCATCATATGGAGTGAAACTAAATGATCCCACAAAACAGTTTAAGTGTACCTTAAACATCGCTAACAAAACCATTCCCATGTTTATATCACAAGAATAAATCTCAATAACTATGAAATCTCACATCAACTCTACCTAATCCATAACAATACAACATACATTACAATAGTTTATTTTAATGATTTTATGATGTTTCAATAATATTATATTATGCCTCAATAATGGGAAATTTTAATGAAGTGACTTACCATAAACTTTTATATGGTTTAAAATGCAATAAAATTCGGTATAGTGTATTGAAACTTATTATTAACTTATAAAAGAAACATATTAACAACTATGTATAATATATTACAGAGTTAAAAACCTCTCATGACCATTAAGTTTACAATCATTTATTATATTCTTTATCTTGGGAGCTAATTTATGTGGTTTATCATTTGTGATTTTTTCATGAATGATTCATGTTATTCACATATTATATAGTTCAATCATCTCAGAAATAATAACCACTAAATATTTATCATATTTATACGTACAATATACATTTTAAATGTCTAATTAAACATCCTATAAAAATGGACTATGTAACAATCATGGATATGGTGGGTTGTACGTATGTATGTATAACACTACCATTTTCCAATGATCATTAGGGAAATGAGGTATGAAATATTTTATCATTCGATAATGATTTATAATATAATATTATATCATTATATATACTTATATTTATCATCCATATGGTTTATAGATGAAACGATAGTGATGTCACTTCATTAATGTGGTAGTCCAGATGTACATGAATGCTCTTATCATCATTATGTGAGTAAATAGTTATGAAATAAAATGATATATTATAATTTCTGAATGATATTGATGTCTGGAATATAATAATTATTTATTTTATACTGTATTTAATTATTATTTATTCCCTTATCAATTTCAATGCAATGCAGTATGTACATATGAATCATATTGCTTTGTGAGGTGGTTGTTTGGTATAAAGACTAGCGATATAATCATATCTCATATATAGAGGACTATAAAATGGTAAATACTATATAATGAATAAAAATATATATTTATGTTATGAATATCTTGTATATAATTCTAATACATCATCACACCTAACCGCGATTGGTGGTAATGGAAAAAATAATGACATCGATTAGTGTCTCTTCATTCTTCTATGAACATTAATGATGATTTTGTTCCCCATTTGGTGGATGTGGGGATGGTTTTAGTTCAAGAATATATTATGATAACATCTATGTATATGGAATATATTGAGATTTTTATATCAAAATTTTTTAGTAGTACATAAAGGATATAAATTAGGAAATAATATAAAAATTATCATTGAAAAATGTAATTTATTAATCATGTAAACTTCTTAGGTTTACACCAAAAGAATTACAAGGTTTTCATTATTATTAAAATAATTAATATTGAATGAGGTTATGGAAGAATGTATTCGACTTAGGAAGATATTTTTAGATTCAATGTTTTTTCAAAAGAGAATTAGTATAGAGAGGGGGTGCCTTTTTATATTTGAGGTGATTATAACACTTAATTTCTTTATGAAAATAATTAGTTACACTAACATTGTTTCTTTTCAAAATCTCCTAATATAGTAACCTAGGATTTTGTTACATTAATATTATATATTATATTAGATTAATATTTATTTCATTACCAAAACACATACCCTAGGTCCGTAATATTTTAGTGCATATGGAAAAATGAAACACACAGTACTAGTCATGTGAATGATATTCATTGATTCACTGAAAGAACTCCCCCATTAGTACCACTACGTAACTAATTTATTCACAACTTATGGAAAGGAAACATAAATAATGGGCGAGTTTTTATTTATACTAGCAATAAACATGGAATATATCTAATAATTATCATACGAGAGAATACATTTAGAAATATGGTTATGTGAACATGAGTATAACATATAATGTTCATACAATAAAATTCTTTGATCATAAACCCTGTTCATAGAATAAAACTATAAAATTTAAAAATTCATGATTCATTAGAATAAACCATCATCAAAAATTAATCATGAAACCTCTGTTCATATTGAAAATGTGTGTTGAATCATTGTAAATACAGAAATCATTTTCATATATCAATGAAAATTACCACGAAACATGAATTACACGTTATCACTTATTTCCAAAAATATATTAGTCACGTAGTATTGTTTAACCTCAGTAATCAAGCATATAGACTTGTTTCACATCATATATCAAGAATATCAACTTTTTTCCCATCACAAACAATGATCATAGATGTGTTTCACATGAATGTATCATGAGATATAATACATTACCAAATGAATTAAAGGAAAATATTATTCTTTCCAATAACTTAAAAATAAAAAAAATGTGTTATAATGTATAATAACACATTCATCACATCAAAACACATATAAAACAGTTTGTTTAATAAACACATTATCATAACATAACTCATGGAAAATAAATAGGATCCCCAAATATCAATCCATAATAAACATAAAAAATTTAGAGAAAGAATAATAATGGAATCCTTCTGTCATATCCACATTAAAGTATATTTGTGATTAATATAAGTCATATTATATTTAAATATGATTTTTGAAAAATCACATGAAATAATTCATGACTAAAATATACTTAAACATATGAAATATTTATTTGTTATGTGTTACTGAATTATAAAGGAATATAATTTCATGAAGGCTAACAATATAATATTTAAAATTCTTATTCAAATCACTGAGGTGTCGTGATAGTAGGAATATATGTTCATGACTTACAAGTTAAAAACATTGCTTCCATATTTTTGTTAAAAAGTATTAGATATCCTATTTTGAAATAAAATCAATATTTTTTTCAAATAATTTCTTAAAATTATGAATATTTAAAAATAAAATTTAATATTAATATGTGAATAATAAATCCAAATTTCATTTTTTGTATAAAATTTTTCGTCGAAGATAAATATTCCCCAATAGAGATGTAAAACGACACAGTCTTAAATATTGATGTGATTGTGAAATAAATAGATTCCACTATATAATCAACAGAATCATGTTCAACATGAAATTATTAAAAATATATGTATATAAAAATTACATATTATTTATAATAATAATCAAAAATTACATTCATTTTATGTATATACAATACAAAAATAAATGATGTATGGTATCAGGCATGTGTCCCAAAGAAATAAATGAGATAAAAACCCTTATCTTGAGTCTATTATTTCTATTTCACAATAAAAAATTCATATAAATGAAATAATTATTTATAATACATATGTAACATAACCATATTTCAATAAAACCATATATTATTTATTTATAACAATATATCACTTGTTTATAAATAATTTATAATCACTATTTTTAGAGATATCATCATTTGTTCCAAAGCATGTTACAGTTCATTAGTTTTGATCCATACACCTTTATGATGGATAAATCATTAATAAAATAATGATTAATTTATATATATAATAAAAATCATTAAAATTTTCCCTTATTTCAAACAATGTAAAATATAGATGAATACAACTCACATCGAATCGTGGAAATAATAAGTCATACATTCAGATGAGAAAAATTATGATCTCCCAATAAATATGTTGGTAAAAAAGTTTATATTATATTATAATTACATTTTAATAATTATTTCATTATTATTTTATATAATCATTAACAAATAATAATTACTACTCATGAATGTTGGTGAGCGAAAATGAATTGAATCTCCACCTGAAAATGGTATGTCATATACATGCATGTGAAAAACGTTGAATTCTTAATAAATGGAAATTGGGATGTATATTGGTTTGTTTATAATTATTGTAATATTTAATAATTTTAATTATTATTATGTCATTATTATTTGTTATATGTCATAGATTTATGCATGGTATAGAAGATTAGAAAATGATAGTGAATGATTAGAGGGATTGCCTCTTCTTCAAAAGGGATCATATAGATCAAATATTAAAAACTATATATTTGGTCATTTGGTAAGAACAATACCACTATAATATGAATATTTAAATGTATAATGTAATTTTTCCTAATTTTTTCAAGGTATAAGACTCAATGTTGTCAGATAAGATAGGGGAGTATGTGTCTTTGTATAATGACGTTGAGTGGCAGTATAGGAAATGTCAAAGTATTAAAATGTAATAAATGAAATTTAAATAAAAATAGTAAAAAATTTGAAGGATATTAAAATAATACATTGTAAAGGTTTTTAATTTCATTAATTAACATATTATTGACATGTTTTTCAAACATTTTAAACCTGGTTGTTTTATATTCCCATAGTTAACAAATTTTAAATTTTAATATGGTAACACCATTTTAAATTACAAAAGGGGGATAATTTTACAAATAAGAATTCAATTGATTAATAAAATACTAGGATATTATATTTTAGACCATAAAATAACCCACTTGAGTTAATTATTTTTATAGATTATAAATTAATATATGAAATAATTGTTAACAAAAAATATCATTATTATCAATTTTTTCATTATTCTTTACATTGACATCAAAAAAATAAATACAACAAGATAACAGTGATATAATTAATGTATGAAACCCCTAAAATTTAGTATTCACCTATAAAAATAGTTTAGGTTGTTTGGTAATTTTAATTTTATTTATTTTACCATTTATAATATCCAATAATTTATTTATTTTTCCTTTAATTGATTAATTATTGCATCATTATTGTCTAATTGTTTATTATAACTATTTATTAACTAATAATTAAAAATAAATTCCCATTATCTATATAAAACTATTATATATTTATTATAATATATATAGTTAATAATTAATTTTATATATCCCTAATGTAATAATATTATACTCATTAAAAGTTTGGTTGTGACATTCTATCACTATGATTGATTTTCATAATAGCGTAGTAAATTTCATGGAAAAGTGTCCATTAAATTATCATATTATGAAAAATATTTATTAAGGGTTGAATTTACTTCATAAAATATTTGTAAAAAAAATTAGCGTAAATCTATAATATTTATAATATTATTGTTACAATTAAATAACAGTTTTACCCACTATAATGGTAATAACACATACCAATGTTACTATAAACCTTTTCAGAATAAAATTGGAAATGTTCAATAAATTTGGACCTTCTTATTCAAATTATGGAATCCATTTTTCGAAAAACAAGACAAATAATTTTTAAAATTATTTTTAAACCAAATCCTTAAAATGGGGTGATAAAATAGGTTTCTAAAGATAAAATGCTCAAAAAATTGAAATGTTTTATATCCATATTAAATGTGAAATTGATTCCAATAAAATAAATTGAATTAAATGGAAGAAGAATTATTTAAGAATACATTTAAAAAATTCATCAAAATTATTGGACATAATATATTATTTTGATTAATATATTTTTTCAATTTAAATTTTCTATTCTCAGTATTTATCAAAAACTGAAAATTGTAAAAAAAGTACAAAAAATACAACGAAACTATATTATTAAAATATTCATTAAAAGAAAAATTATATTTTTCAATATATAATTTTTAATGTTTCAAAACAATATCTAAAACAAGTGCACCATCAAAAGGTAAAAACCCATTTTTAGAAAGGAAATGGATCTTTTATGAGTACAATTATATTTATTTTTATATCATACTATAAAACTATATAAGATAAATGTTGAATTTAATATATATATATATATATATAATATAACCAAAACATAATGGTATAAAAATAATGTTTTAATAGAAATAGTTTTCAAGAAAAATAATTATTTTCATTTTCAAATGGGGTTCTAGTTTCATTTATAATTAATTTTGCTCTAAATAATTAAATATATATGCATGTGTAAATCATATTCACATATTAAATTTAATCTTATTAATGCCTTATATTCTAATAACTAAGTAATAATTTTATTGTTTAAATAATTAATACAATAAAATTATGTACTATAGAAAGTCAGTCTTGCTTGTAATTTATGATAAGTCAGTGTTACGTGGAGGGAAAGAAAAAAATGGTGTCGCATGAAGTGTACGGTATCAATGAAATCAAATTATTTTAATGATATATATATTCATAAAAAATCCATGATTTTATTATCCATAATACAACATTTTAAATATCAGAATGTATAATGTATAAATAAATAAATCTAATAGATTTTAAAAAAAAATTATAGGTAAATTTGAAACTTAATTGTACAGATTAACACAAAAGTATATCCTTTTGACATTATTTGTGGTAATTATTTTTTTATATTTCAGTAATCATTTCTCTCCAAAAAGTTGTATTGATTATTATAATAAATAAATTATTATAATTCCATATTTGTAATATATTTGGAAATATTCAAATCATATAAGTTGAAAATTTTAATATAATATTAGTCTCACAAAAGTGATGGGAAATAGATTAATCAAAGAGAAAATGTTTAAAAGTATAAAATGATTTTATAACAAAATTCAAAATTAAAATGACACCAATAAAATTAATAATATGAATAGATATAAAATTAAACATATGTTACATAATTAATGTAATTTATCTATATAAATTAATTATGAAAATACTCTATATTTAGTTAAAAATCCTTATTTTGAACAATTCCACAAAATATGAATCATTTCAGAAAATACTAAAAAACCAACACTATGATAATTTTGATATTTTAATTTAAAAAATGATTTTGTTTTCATCATATGTTTTCTTAATAAACTAAAAATTAGTTTGAAATTATTTGAGTAAATCAATGAAAATAACTATTTTAGAAAAATAAGGTGTTTTCAAAACAATATTATTTTCATTTAAATGATTATAATGTTCTGTATAATAAAAATTAAAAGATAACATTAATATATTACATTGTACAATTAATAATTTCTATTTTAAGGGCTAGGGTATAACAGTGTACCATATCATAGTTTGTTTAAATTCGGGATGCTTGTTATATAAGATATAAGTGTGATTAAATATTATGAAATATATTTATTTTATATTTTAGATCAGTATTCAGTAAACTATACACTATCAAATAATTTTTTAAAAAAATTTTGGCCTATACAATTGAATTAACAATGACTCCATTTATAATATTGCTATTGAATTACCCAAAAATTCATTATTATGACACAAAAAATGTCACGACCCGACCATGGGGCCCGTGCCCTGACTACTCCAAGCCCGCCTTCCATAGGTCAGGGGATAGAAACTAGCACCAAAATCGAATCCCTAAAAAATGGGAAGGCATTTCCTTTAAACATGTAACACACACAGTCTAAACAGAAGTAGTAGAAGTAACGAGAACTAGTATTGAAAACAAAGGAGTGCTGAATGTATATGGGACAGTATACAAACCCAACTGAACAACAAGTACAATTAAAAGAAAAAGGGAAAACATATTCTTGATCGTATACTGGGGAATCCTACTGGAAGGGTAGGTACACATCTCGAACAACTTGTCCCTATGGTATGTCCCATCTCGTATAGCTCCATGCAGCCTCCCATCCGTCACCCTCAGCCTCAATCACTAATGACTATTGTTAGCACAGAACACAAAAAGGTGAGAGTGAAGCCTATGCAGGGGTGAGTATAACAATAATCAGTAGGGGTCCCCGAGACCCCAGAAGGTCTCCCAGAATCCACTAAGGATAAACTAATGTAGTAAGATAAAATCATGAAATTTCGACCATCCCTACTTATGTATATGCCCATACATATACCTATGTTACCAATCAAATTCCGTCTCCAACAGTCGAGCGCAAGCACAACCCATTCCACAAAGGAAGTAAATTCAATCGTCTTGATGATAACAACTAAAAGACAAGACTCAACTCACACAAGTATACAAACCATGAAGAGGGGTATAGATGATTAGTTGTAGCTACTAAATCATCTCCTCTCTTAAACCCACTTATGATAAATGAACAGTATCAGCGGGTCGAACCCACGGATGATCCCGGTATAGAAGTAATCACTGTCGAACCCACGGAGGATCCCAGTTCAGTACCATTGCTGTCGAACCCAAGGAGAATCCGGGTACAGAATTTTCAATGTCGAACCCATGGAAGATCCCAATACAGTATCATCATTGTCGAACCCACAGAGGACTTTGGTACAATAGTAGGTTGATGTAGGATCATATCATCTTAGTCGCATCCATCCATAGGGTTCCCACACACAACACGCTCGATTCCGAGAGGGTACGCTTCTCGAGCCAAGTTTCGATACATAAAATACCACGAAATATCGAGTTAATGTATCCTGTAGTTCCATCTCATCATAAGGAACCCAACATGACAGACGATGTGTAAATCAGACGCTCGGTCTGTGAGTTATTGGCATTTCCGTTCTAGGGGCCCGTTTGGTTTTTAGGTTCATACCAATTCGACTGTACCGCAACTGCATCCAAACCTCAATTTGGGTATACCAAAATATCATTACTACTCTAAGCCTTCCTTCACCATAGACGGTTCGTCATTTGGACACCCATAGCCCAAAATATAGGCGGAAAGGTGAAAACTGTCCATAGCAGGTCCGAGTCCGGTCCGACCCAGTCAGAGCGACCCACCCGACCCAGTATGATCAGTTTTCACCATTCCCCCAGATTTTTGTCTATGGGTGTCCGAACGAAGAACCATCTGTGGTAACGGAAGGCTTAGAGTAGGACAATTCTTTTAGAATACCCCACTTGAGGTTTGGATGCAGTTGGGGTACAGTCAGGTTGGTTTGAACCTAAAAAAAACAGGGCCCCTAAAATGGAAATGCCAATAGCTAATAGACCGGGCATCCGATTGAAGCGTCGTCTATTGTGCTATGTTCATTATGATGAGAATGAAATACGGAGACATCAACTCGAGACTTCGTGGTAGTTGATGTATCGACGCTTGGCTCGATGAGTGGAGCCTCCCAAAATCGAGCGTGATGTACCAGGATCCTTCATGATGTTCGACAATGAAGATACTGTTCTAGGATCCGTCGTGGGATCGACAATGACGATACTATACCGGGATCCTTCGTGGGTTCCACAATGATGGTACTAGACCAGGATCCTTTTTGGGTTCGATAGTGATGACTTCTGTACTGGGATCCTCTTTGGGTTCAACACAGTTGATAATATTCCAGGATCCTACATGGGTTCGACAAAGGATATGATTCAGTGGCTACATCTAAAAATCTCTAACCTCTTCATGTGTTGTATACCTGTGGGAGCTCAGTCTTGTATTTTAGTTGTTATCATCGAGACGATTGACTTTACTTCCTTTGTGGAATGGGTTGTGATTGGTCTTGATTGTTAGAGTCGGACTGTGATTTGTAACATAGGTATATGTATTGGAATATACCTATGTAGGGATGGTTGAAACCATGTGATTTTATATTATTACTATGGTTTACCCTTAGTAGATTTTGTGAGACCTTCAGGGGTCTCGGGGTCCCCAACTGAGTATTGTTATACTCTCCCCTATACGGGCATTGCCCGCACCTTGTTGTGTTCTGTGGAAATGACATTCATCAAAGATCGAGGCTAAGGGTGATAGATGAGAAGCATCTCGGATCTGGACTAGATGGGATGTACCTCAGGGACAAGTTGTTCAAGATCTGTACCTAACCTTCAGGTAGGATTTCCTAGTGGACGATCTAGGAGGTGTTTTACCTTTTTTACTTGAACTTGTACTTGTTTTTCGGTGGGGTTTGTATACTGTCCCACTTACTTTCAGCACACCTTTCTTTTCTATACTAGTACTTGTTTTTTCTACTGATAGTGTTCAGACTGTGTGTTTTGCAGGTTTAAATTAACCGCCATAACTTTTTACCAAGGATTCGATTTCGGTGCTAGTCGCCAACCCCTGGCCAATGGAAGGCGGGCTTGGGGTAGTCACGACCCGGGCCCCGAGGTCGGGTCGTGAAAAATTGGTATCATAGGAGTCGGTTCGACCGCAGAACATGGAATTTGATTCTTTTAATGGAATTACTGTTATGTTTATTGGGTGTGGTTATCAGTTTAGGGAAACCAGTGTTGGTCTGGCAACAGACGTATCCATACACTAGGTCTCTAACATATGATTTCTGACTCAGTGCAAGAATACACTGATTGCGTGCATGTTTCCTTTGAAATTTTTTTTTTCATGATAACATTGTCTCAGCTCACTAGCTATAATGTTTTGACTGCGTCTCAACTTTTTCTTTTTAGGATGTACCCATGTAGGCAGCCAGCTAGGGTTCTGTGTTTTGTTCCCGATGGTAGCCCACTACGCGATGAGGCATCGGTGTAGGGCCCCATCACATCGGAGGTACCTGTGTTACCACTACATGCAGGGATACTGATACTACCAGCTCCAGCGGTAGAGAGTTCATGCCATCTGAGTGAATTGCAGAAGTTCCAGTGCCTGAGGCCACCACGGTTTAGGGGAGAGACAGACCCACATGCAGTTGAGTATTGGCTACACATTATTGTGAGAGTTTTCATTTTGGTAGAGACACCAGCCGACCTCATGGTGACAATTTCTATGAGTCTCCTGCATGCAACATCAGGCATATGGTGTATCCTGATGAACCAGGTGCATGATGAGGCATCACTACTCTGGAGAGAATTCTAGAGTCTATTTCGGTCAGAGTCTGTTCCATCTACCATTTTTGCGGTGCGAATACAAGAGTTATTGCATCTATAACAGGGTAGTATGATGATAGATCAGTACTCAGCAAGGTTCACCGACCTCTAGTGCTACTCCATGGATATGGCACAAGTCCCATTCATCAGGGCTCGGACCTTCGAGCATGGACTTTTCCCTCAGATAAGGTCTTCGATGATCTCCCTCAACATCCCGATGCAGGAGGGGGTGCTGTAGTGAGCCCTTCCTATGGAGAGTCTTTTTGAAAAAAAGTCACGAGAAGCGAGACCACCATAGAGTGACACGTATTGATGTCTTCTACAGCCAGCAGTAGATAGATTTCACAAATATCCATGTGGAAAGGTCATCTAGTGGGAGACCCCAGGATACAGGTACGGTTGTGTAGGGAACACAAGACAGAGCCAACAATTCGAAGAGCATACAGTGCCATGCATGCAGAGGGCAGGGTCACATGGCTTGTGACCACCCAACCTGCCATGCAGATAAGCTGCAGATAGTAGAGGGACCTCCCAAGCAGATTTAGAGGTTCGACTGTGTTGGTCCGCATGGAGTAGGCAGACATGGCAGAGGATATGGCATAGCAGCAGGTGGTGGATGGCATTTTGATGTCCTCCCACCAACACCACCAGCAGGTCCACCCCGACCCCAGGGAGCTGGAGGATAGAGGCAGGCTCAGCTCCAGGTATTTGAGGCCTACGACCACGATGCACCTGAGATTATTTGAGGTACTATCTGTGCCTAATCCACCTTTGTTGCAGTACATATAGACACGGTTGTGAGTCATTATTTCATAGCCACTGCCATTGTTCAGATCTTGGTGATTCCGATGGAGTTGTTGGCTCGATCCTTACAACTAGAGACACCTATGGGAGTAGACTTAATGATTACACACTAGTGTCGGCAGTGTGAGCTTACTCTAAGTGGTGAGATCTTCGGCTGGGATCTCCACATAGCAGTGTTGAGGCCTTAAGACATCTTCTTGGTAATGGATTGGTTAACTACAGTCCATGTTCAGATTGACTGTATTGGGTGAAATGTGTGGTGTGTCCGCACGGATGGGACCAGGTTTACCTTCACTGGTGGGAAGGGAACCCCTGCAGTAGAGGATGGACTTACTCGGAAGAGGGTACAGCCGATCACTTATAAGTTGGTATGCCTTACCCTTAAAGTAGTTGAGTGGAGAGTCTGACATATTCTATATTGGTGGACCAGTACGCAGATGTTTTCCCTAACGATGTTTTAGGACTACCTCCTCGCATAGAGGTGGAATAATATATTTACCTGTACCCCGGGACGAAACCGATATCTACTCTAGCATATCGGATGGCTCCCGCGAAGCTCTGTGAACTACGTGTACAGCTGGAGGACTTTTAGGGGATGGGATTCATCTGGCCCAGTGTTTCTACCAGGAAAGCCCCGATTCTGTTCGCAATGAAAGCAGATGGGAGCTTGAGGCTCTATGTCGACTATCGTCACCTCAACCAGGTGACCGTAAATAACAAGTACCCACTCCCTAGGATTGACGACCTCTTTGGTCAGCTCAATGGAGCATGATGATTCTCGAAGATATACCACAGATCAGGATATCATTAGATCAAACTTCGAGACGAGGATGTGCAGAATACAGCCTTCAGGTGTTGGTACGACTACTATGTGTTCTTGGATATTCCCTTCGATGTAACCAATGCTCCAGTAGTGTTCATCTGTATCATCAAAATGATCTTCCAGCCTTACCCCGGTCGCTTTGTCATGGTCATCATAACGAAATTCTGATCTACTCAAACACTAATGAGGAGCATTCCTAGCCATTGTAGGTAGTTATGGACACACTCGGAGAGAACCATCTTTATAGTAAGCTCACGAAGATCTAGTTTTGGATTCGTGAGATGCACTTATTGGGATATTTCATCTCGAAAGTTGGAGTTGCAGTGGATCCAGAAAAGATTGAGGTGGTACATGCTTGGGATCCACCAAAGAGTGTCACTGATGTACGAAGTTTCTTGGGCTTGGTTTGATACTACCAGAGATTCATTCCAGACTTTTCTAGAGTTTCAAAACCACTATGAGCCTTGAAGAAGAAGGGGAAAACATTCGTGTGGTCGGAGATATGCTACCAGAGCTTTCAGGAGCTGAGGCAGAGACTGACTAGTGCCCCTATCGTGAGGCATCCTGAGGAAGGCATAGTGTACATAGTCTACTGGGATGCATGGGGGACTGGACTCAGGTGTTTCCTAATACAAGAGTGAGATGTGATCAAATATTGTTCTCAGAAGCTAAGACAACATGAGCATAACTATTCTATCGATGACCAAATGTTAGTAGCAGTGGTCTTCGCATTGAAGATGTGGCACCACTATCTGAGGGGAGAACGTTTTACCATGTACTCTAATCACAAGAGTCACAGGTATATCTTATATTTGAAGGAAATAAACCTTAGATAGCGCTGATGGATTTAATTCCTCCAGGACTATGACATTGAAATATTTTATACTCCTGGGAAGGGGAAATTTTTATCAGATGCTCTCTATAGGAGATCATGCATTCAGTTTCTAGGGGAGGCGACAGAGCAGCTAGTCGTGTTGCAGTTATCCTTTGTGGATCGGGATGAATCAACCTTTCTGCAGTTTATTATATTCACATCTCCACTTCTTCAGATAATGACGGAGGTGAAACATCGGTATGTTGACCACGAGGCTCAACGTTCATAGATATCCAGAGGGCAGGTACCTGATGGATTTTCTGAAGGTGGGGAGCATTTCATCCTCTTCAAAGGATGTATCATGGTACCAGTTTCACTTCAGAAGTATTTTTTGAGTGAGTTCCACACTTCCCCTCTAGCAGTGCATCCAGGTGTGGCGAAGATGTATCAGGACCTCAAACTACAACACTGGTGGCTAGGTCTGAATAACGAAGTATCTGTGATTGTCCCATGATGCCTCACTTGTCAATAAGTGAAGGCAGAGCACCTGGTACCAGTAGGCTTGGTCTACCCCTTAGAGGTCCCAGAGTGGAAGTGGGATGTTATATCCATGGACTTTGTGATGAGTCTTCCATGAACATCCAAGAGTCACTATTTGATATGGGTGATCATTGACTGACTCAAAATGTCATCCCACATCCTACTGATCAGAGATTGGGGTTCAATTTTCATCTTGAGATGCCTGTATGTATATGAGAACGTACGACTACATTTTGTTCCATCTAAGATCATCTCCAATCGAGATGATTATTTCACTTCCCATCTACGGAAGGGGTTGTAGGAGGCTTTTGGGATACAACTTCACTTGAGCACCACCTTCCATCCTCAGAAGGATGGTCAGACTGGGGGGACCATTCATACTCTCAAGGACATGCTCCATGCATGCATCCTCTCTTTTAGTCATAACTGGGAGGATCACATACCCTTGGTAGAGTTTTCATATAACTAAATCTACCACTCCACCATCCGGATGGTACCTTTCGGGGAACTGTATAGCCAACCTTGTATATCTTCTCTATGCTGGACTGACCCAGGGAAGTCAGCACTTATGGGACCAGCGATAGTGCAGGCTATGACACAGAAGTTGCAGATCATCCAGGAATGGATGAAGACTGCACAGAGCAGGCAGAAGTCCTATGCTGATAGGAGACAGAGACAACTAGAGTTCGAGGATGGAGACCACATATTTCTACAGGTCTCACCTCGACATGGTCTACATAGATTTGGCTGAGGCTGAATGTTGTCTTAGCGATTCATAGGACCATTCTAGGACATCAGTAGAGTAGGTCAGGTGGCTTACCACTTAGATCTTCCACCTTAGTTTCATTGGGTGCAAGACTTCTTCCACATATCCTAGCTGATGATGTACGTGCACGACCCTTCCCACATCATCGACCATGGAGAGATGGACATCGATAATAGGGTGAAATTCACGAAGGTTCCAAAGGAGACTCTGGATCGACAAGAGTGGTTCCTTCCAGGATGATCGATATCTCTGGTATGCATTCACTGGAAGCATAAGAACCTCCAAGAGAGCACATGGGAGTGGGAGGCTCAGATGCATGCTCAGTACCCCCATTTTTTACCTTAGTGTGAGTTGTAGCTTAAAGGGACGCAAATCCTTGAGGTGGGGAGAATGTAAATAACTGGAAATCCTGTGGAATATTTTTATAAAATTCATGGTATTTTTACTAGTCCGTAGTTTCTAACGGTGCCTTATTTAGGGGCCCAGTGCCCCCAGAATCAATTTCGGAATTTTTCTTTGGGTACATTCTGTAAACGTATGAGTGGGATTTTATAACTTTAGAACCAGTGATCCAAACTGAAATATGAGGGCATCGTTGAACTCACAGTATCAGTTATTTCTTAGTGAAACCTTCACTGCAGTTGCATTCTATCGAGAATAGAAGTTAGATTTTCATGATTTTAATGAAATTAAATATATATAAGTGTGTAGATTATTTTTAACATGTGTGGTTAAAATCTCTAGGAGGTGGTTGGAGTTGTGGTCTGCCACACCATAACCTCGCATGAAAGGTTATGGAGGTGGGGCCCACCCACACATAACCTCCCTTGGGAGGATAATTAACATGGGGACCACAACAACTTTAACTCTTGACCCTCTCCATAATGTGGGGGAAACCCTTGAACTTCCCTCCAATAATTAAATGTGGAAACCCACATAATGAATTAATTGAACTCACTCTTTTAATAAATTATTTTGAATTGTTTTGAAATCATGTCGACTGTTAAAATAAAGCATATGATATTATTTTATTTTGGATGTAAATTTTTTTGGGTCGAGCTTAGAGAACCATGGAGAACTCCATCCTCCCAATGAGGAACGACGAACATTATCATCGATCTTCAACCATGCCAAATGAGGAGGATTCGACCGTGAAGAACGTCGTCGACACTTCTTCCTTGGTCTCCTACCCCAGACGGTTCCTGACGTCAATGAATTGATGTCCGCCCTTTTCCCAAGGTTTCATTAACAGTCATGACAAACGAGGGAGGGGTTGATTTATGTATGATATTTACCCTCCATTCTTCATCATTTTGTTGTGATCCCTATTGCCGATAGGAATAATCTTGATGAGGAGGCCTCAGACTACACGAACACGGTCCTTCCCTCCCCCCTTCTTATTGTTATTGTTATGTTGACAGCAGAGGAAGATCAATGGGGGCCGACATCAGGCCGGTCGTGAAGGAACTGGTGGAGCAAGGATGCCAAGATGCCACGAAGGGGGAGAACCACCGCGCCGTGGCGGAGGCGTGTGGCGCCGTTGAGGTGCACAAAGGCCAATAGGGGGCCGCGGCCAGGCCATGACACAAAGAAGGAGGCACGACACCGTCACGTCACGTAGTGGAGTAGGACCGCGACACTGTCACACCGTGGCGGGGAGCCGAAAATCTCGGCTGTGCCAACCACCGAAGGAGTAGAATGTCCGGCCGTTTGGCTAGCTGGGATTATAGGGTCCCTTAGGGTCCTGCGTGAACTAGACCAGCGCCACCTGGCGCCTATTAGGGTTCCCACCTGAACGGCTAAGCCATTCGGCTGTGCCAGGGTGGGTGGGCGTCTACCCCCTAGGCGTGGCTAGGGAAAGTCATTGGGCGGCCTTCAGCAGGACAACCATCGGTTGGGCCGCCCTGAGCCGGGCTGCCCATGGGTTGGGCCTCCATCAGCCAGGCTGCCCACGGAAGGGCCACCCTCGTCCAGGCCTCCATCGGGTCCGGCCGCCCTTGGGTCGGGTCGCCCGCTGTGCCGGGCCGCCCCTCGGGTCGGGCTGCCCCCTTGGGCCAGGACGCCCCCTTGGGCTGGGCAACCCCATTGGACTAGGTATTTCTTCAGTCCATACTGGGTTGGGCTGGGTCACTCCAACTTGATCGGACTGGAGGTGGACCCACTCTGGCCAGTTTTCACCTTTCCCCCCATATATTGGGCTATGACTATTCGAATGACGAACCGTCTGCAGAAACATAAGTCTTAGAGAAGGAAGGTTACTTTGTCATACCCCAACATGAGGTTTGGACAGAGTTGGGGTATGGCCAATTTGGTATGAACATAAAAATCAAATGGGCCCCTGGAACGAAAATGCCAATAATTCACAAACTGGGCGTCCGATTGATGCGTCATATATCATGTTGTGTTCCTTATGATGATATGTAACTATTGGATAAATCATCTCGATACTTCTTGGATTTTAATGTTTTGACACTTGGCTCAAGGATCGGACCCTCCCGGAATCATGCGTGTTGTGTGAGAGAACCCTATTGCTGGATGTGACTGAGATGATACGATATTACGTGGACCTACTACTCTACCAGGATCCTCCATGGGTCGATATAGACGATACTGTACCATGATCCTCCATGGGTTCGATAGCGATAATAATATACCCGGATCCTCAGTGGTTTTGACAGCGACAATACTAGTCCGGGATCCTCCATGGGTTTGACACTGCTAATACTATTCTAGGATCCTACGTGGGTTTAATGGAGGAGATGATTCAGTGGCTACATATAATCATCTCAACCCCTCTTCATGAGTTGTATACCTATGTGATATGAGTATTTTATTTCAGGTTTTATCATTGAGATGATTGACATTACTTCCTTTGTGGAATGAATTGTTCTTGGGCTCAATTGTTGGAGTCGGACTGTGATTGGTAACATAGGTATATGTCTGGGAATATACCTATATAGGGATGGTAGAAAATCCATGATTTTATCTTACTGTTGTGGTTTTTCATTAGTGGATTCTAGGAGACCATCAGGGGTCTTAGGTTCCCCTACTGATTATTTTTATACTGTCCCCTACACCGGCTTCGCCCGCACCTTGTTGTGTTCTGTGCTGACGATGGTCAGCAGTGATTGAGTCAGAGGGTGTTAGATGGGAGGGTGCTTAGAGCTAGACTAGATGGGTTGTACCTTAGGGATGAGTTGTTCGAGATGTCTACCGACCCTTTAGGTAGGATTCCCTGGTGGATGATCCAAGATCTGTTTTCCCTTTTTTACTTGTACATGTACTTGTTTTTCAGTTGGGTTTGTATACTGGACCACTTAGTTTCATCACACTATTATATTCTATACTAGTACTTTTTGATTCTACTACTAGTGTTCAGACTATGTGTGTTACTGGTTTAAAAGAATTGCCTTCCCTTTTTATCAGGTATTCTTTTTTGGTGCTAGTCGCCAGCCCCTAGCCTATGGAAGGTAGGCTTGGGGTAGTCACGACAGGGGCCTCGATGTTAGCTCCTGTCAAACAAGACCTTTCAATGAACCATCACTACAGATAAAAAGTCCACTATTTATAGAGTGAATAGAGAATATAGGAGAAATCACCAATAATTTTTACCATCTAATTAATAATTATAATATAATTGCTTCATGATTAATTCAAATTATTTATTAAATTACATAGTTAGTGGTCTAGATAACAATGAATTTTTTTAAAAAAATTCTCTAGTATCTTATTGATAAAAAAACTATAAATCTCTATTACATTTTCAAATATTTAACGTTATTTAAAAATAAATTTTTTAGTTTGATACAACAATAAATATTCAATAAATATAAATTTTGTGAGGAATTTTTTTTGGAACTCAAATGCATTTTTACTAAATTTTCCATATTGTAATATATATATTCTGTTTTTCAGAAGTAAATGTTGAAATATTTTTTAATAAAAATGTTTTTTAAATATATTTATTTATCACCAATTATAAAAACCAATGAATTATTTAAATTTTCTTTAAAAAAATATTGTTAAGAACCCTGAATGTAGTTGGAGAATTTTACAACCTATAGGTAATTACTAAAAAATCAAAATGAACATATGAAGTCTCAAATGATGTGTTTGTAATGTCTTGTTCCATAACCATGAACTAATGATATACATTTTAAAATGATTGAGGCTCAATAGCCTATTTTATTATCTAAAAATGTTGAAGGATAATGATTTCCTAACGAGGGAATAATCATCAAAAAATACCATTCTCCCAGGAAGTAATTGAAAAATCAACTATCTGAGGTAGTGAATACATATTATCAATTTTTATGTTTATGGATATACAATAAATTTACATTATTCATGAAAATTATTAATATAAATTAAATAAAATATGAAAACTATTAGTGATGATCTTGTATGAATGAAATCATTATATAGAATCTATTAGATGTTGTTTTTAAATTTTAAAATATTATCATGATCCATTCGATAAGGGGATTTGAAAATTTTATTAGCATCATAAAATAATTCAATAGTATTCTCAACTTACTAATCACGAATAAAACTAAGAAAATAATATTGTAATATATAAATTTATTAATTCATTACTGTAATGTAAATAATTTGTCTTGTTCAATTCCATAAAATGATATGAACTTTTAAAATTCACTACCATATCTGATTAATTTATAATATTCTTGAAATTTTACCAATGTATGAATTAATTTGTTTAATAATTATTAGAAATATATATAATATATCAAAAAAATTGTAATTTAGTAAATATATAAAATAATTAAATAATATATTATGGGATGTTAGGAATCATTTTTAGTGAAGTACATCACCCGGATTCTAGTAAAAATATTCCTATAAGAATTGACTACTTTAATATTTAAACCCATTCATGTCACTTAAATATTTATCTACTTTTTTAAAAGTGATATTTTTATATTTTATTAAAATTTGATTGGAATATAGGGATTTAACTCTTTGGTGGGAAAAAGGCTTCAAAATCATTCAAATGAACTAATACCATACCCATCACAACATTATTATATTGACCTACACTAACTATAATTGTATAAAATGTTTTTAATGCAATATTAATTTTGATCATTATGATTTACGCACTTTGTAACATAATATAGAAATATGTTATCATAATTCCCAATATCGTACTAATCTAAATATCTCATATTAGTTTTTTTATTGTTACCTCTATTCATGGATAGTTTAATATTATTTATATTTTATCAATGAGCCTTATGACCAAAAAGTCAACTCTATAATCAGTTTTATAATTTTATAAAATAATTTATAATATTTTTTTCACCACACCTATCTATAAATAAAAAAATAATTTTATTACATTAATATTTCAATGATCGATTCTTACCCATTGGCTACCATATGTATATTTTTCTACATGATTTTTGAGGAAAATGATCATCATACAAAATTATTTTAAACATATTTCAACATCCAATCTGTTTCTCATGACTTTGGTAATCATGGGAATCTACACCCTTTCAATATCATTTAGTAAATCCTATTTAAATTAGATTAATTTTATTATCATAATCTCAGATGTAATTTGGTTTTTTCCTTGAAAATAAGGAGTTTTATTCCTTAAATGAATAAATTGAATTTGATTCATTCTATCTCAATTCCATGATTTGTTATTACAACATAATACAAACAAACATATTAGGATATTGTTTAAAACAAATTCCAAAATTTTTTATATTCCAATGAATAAATCTATTTTGGTTTATATGATATTAATAACTATTTATAACCTTTGATAAAATTCACAACCAGAATGGTAAAACAATAGTTGCTTTTTTATATTCCAAAATACTAATGACACCAAATATAAATTATGAAGTACAAATTAATCCCTAATCTACCACTCGGTCAAATGAAAAACTTAATGTTTATAGTTTCTATTCCATGTAATTCTTAATCATTAGCTTGTTCAATAATGGAGAACAATTTTTCCTTCTCCTGGATAGCACTGCAATTTACGAAATGGTGTCAAATTATCCAACAAAACAACAAACAACATTATTCTACTACAAACTATTATTGGTGTCTAATTTGGAATATTATTTTAATTTTTTGTGACATCTCACATCAGCTACTACATTTCTTATATGTAAATCTATTTTGTATAGACATTGTTTAGATAAAAAATCATCGAAATGATCAAATGATATATAATAATTACAATATATTTAAATATCTTCAGAATAACCAATTAAATTAACAATACCTCCAAATTTATATTAATAGATTATTTAAAATTAACTATAGTTACCTAAAATTAAATATTTTATATTATTGTGTCCCAACAATATAATTAAATTTACTACATTAGCAATTATCATTTAGGATTATAGTTTAATATAATTTTTAATTATGACTTAGGAAAAAACAATATAAATTAAAATATGAATACATTTAATAGTAACCATTTTTCCATCAAAATAAACAAGTTTAACTTAATATTTTTCTTTTTTTTATTTATCACCATGAATTTTTAAATGAAATTTTTATTTTTCTAATTCATCACTAAATCAGGTTATAAAATTGTAAACATGGGTTGAGAACATGTTTTTTTAAATGGATGTAAAATGGAATGTACAATACTCATTAGTCCATTTTAAAACCATGACATGGTTAAAAAAATAATTTAAAATCATAATTATTCATATGAAAATGATCATATATATACATAGTAAATTGGAATTATTTTCAATATATTATATAGTTGATTTTACAAACATAAATTGAAAAAGTCACCAAAATGTTGTTTTCCGAGATTAAATGTGAGCCAAGGAATATAATTTTCAAAAAAACATACAATATTATATAAAATTGTGATAAAAATCATAATAAAACGAAATTCACTATCAGAAGATTTAATATTAAAAGATTTACATGGGAAATCATTTTTATACATAGAAAATTCACATTGGTTCATCTGAACATCATCTTCTAATCTCCCATACCGACACTGTAACCTGTGTAATAACCCATTTGTTAAAATTCCAGAATAGTTAATTAGATTACACAATCAACAAAAATTAAATTAAAGACATATAAAATGGTAACTTATCATGCTGAGTTATATCTGAATAACTCAATATAATTAAATATATAAGTATCACCCCTCGTAATGAGTTATATTGACATCCAACATCATCATAAAAAATGTCTATATATTATAATATGCAAGAAATAAAAAATAGATTTCATATATGTGATCAAAATCCTAAAAAATTCCTTCCCAACAAAAACTATAAAACAAATATTTTTGTAACAATGGTATGACAATTTTCTATATTATGAAATCATGGAATGATAAAAAAGAATCCAAATTTGCAAAAATGGTTGTGGTGGTGTGGAAAACATTTCAAGATGTATATGTTAAAATATAACATTATTGTTACATTTTGAAATGAAATTCAATAGGAAAATTTGAAAACATTTATTAAAAATTTCAAAAGTTGAGTATTTAATTAATTCATGCAAATATGATTATAAAAATTAAATAATTTTATTAATATTCATATTAAAAAATATAAAAAAAATAAAAAAAAATCATGTAAAATGAGGGTTTTAAATTTATTGTCCCTATAATTGAAACCAAACATTTAATATAAATATTTTATAATACTAGATAATAATTATATATTAATTTTTAAAATTCGTAAGTAAAGTAAATATTTTAAATATTCAAATTAATTTATTTATTACCATTTTATATATAACTAAATAACTAATTAGGATAACATTCGATGATTTGATGATACTCAATAAATGTATCAAAAATAACCATAGAAGGTTTAATACGGTCAATGTGGTCACTAATTCATAAATTTGAATATAAAAATTGGGAAATAATTATCATTTTTATATATTAATATTACTTTTAAATTAAAACATGAAATAAGGTTCTCAAATTTGAATTATATTACAATCATGGAGATGGTGGGAAATTTATTAGTGATAATTCCATTTTCCCAAGATCGTGATGGGATGAATTTAAGTATTATATTATATTTATAGAATAAAAATTATATCATACATTTCATGTTATATTTTTATATTGAAAATTATATATAAATTCCATGTGATGTGATTCTGAAAACTGATTTGCATCCCATCATAGAGGTGGTATTCCACACATTTGATCAAATAATGATATATAATTTTAATGAATGTATATGTGAAAATATTGGTGAAATATTATATTCCAAGATTGATAAATATGTCTTTAATATAATATATATACACTTAAACATAAATTATAACAATCTAGGACAAGAAGTGATGAAAAATGAAACACATTGTTTCTCGGTGGTGGTTGTCCACATATACATTTGAATGATGTTTTCATTCCCAATTTGAATGAGTTTGATATAAATATATTATTTTATTAATGCAATAACATATTAGTATATAAAATAAATTTATTTTATTGTTTCAACTTGATTTTGGGAGAATTTATGGAGGTATATGAATAAATAAATTGAAAAAATCTATTTTAGAAACAAACCACTTCTACAGTCATCTTCATTAGGGTTACGAAAAAATCAATTAATAGATTTTCTATAATAAAAGATGTATCCTATAAGATTTGGGGTGTTAATTTTTAGAGGAAATTTTTTTACTATACTAGTGTGATCAATATTTTTTAGGAATGGTGGAGAGGTGTTTGCATTTATATGTGATGGGAAGGGAATTCAATGACTTTCTAAAAGTATAATATAATATAAATAAATATTTATGGAAAAATCGATAAAAATAATATTATTTTGAGAATTGGAAAAGTATTATTAAAAAACATATCATCCAAAAATATTTGGAGAAGATTAGGTATATTTTCTACCCATTTCATTTGTTTGTTACCATCATTATTCCATTTCTCAAATATAGTGGTAGCATAGAATTTTATAAAAAAACACTAGAGAAAGTAAAACCTAATACATGACCCATAAATTGAGAATGGTGATTTTATCAACAAAATCATTGTCTCTTCAATCATATTAAAATTTTATAAAATTTTATATCATTTAATTAGATGGTATATATTATAAAACATCATTAATGATAGTTTTTTGGAATATTCATTAAATATGACATTGGAAAAAATAGATATAAAATGAAAATTTATATAATCCATTTATAGAACACTGATACGATATATTCATTTCTCAATTTTTTATAACAATATAATTCACCCATAGAATACGAATTTTACTATTCTTACAAAAATTATATGATTATAATATTAATTTATAAGAACTCCTTAAACATTATGAATGCATTTAATACAATAGTTTCATCAATAAAAATTTAATTATATTAATTAAATATGTAATTTATCTTTAAAAAAAATATATATAATAAAATAACTTTTTTAACACTATAAAAAACCAATTATTGGTAATAATATCAAGATAATTACAATTTTTACATTATTTTTACATAAAATAATATATAATTCATATTCACTAATAATTGATGAATGTTTCCAAAAAATAGAATATTGAATGACTATAATGAATTATAAATCACCCAATAGATCAATGGAATGTGTTAGAATAATTTTTATCACTTCTCATTTTATTTTTAATGTAAATTTCTCTATTTTCTTTTTTGCATGTGGTCAAATAATTACTATGATTACAATTAATATATACTAAAAATGAAATCGAACTATTTCCCATATTTATATGTGAAATTTATATATATGGAATATTTCATTATTGTTTTAATATTCATATTCATCTACATAAATTTTAGATTAATTATATATAATAAAAATATTTTTTAAAAATATATATTTTTTAGAATAGTACATTAGATATTATTATGATTGAAAATGAAATATTTCAAATTTTATAAAACCAAATATTATTCTTATTTATTTGAGATAAAACGAAATGAAAATACAATTTAAAATAAATTGAGATTACAGGTTCTCATATAAATATTAGTTGTTCTAGAAAAAGACATTATTATCACCCGAAACACAATTTTAAATTCTTATTTCAAAAATGATATTATTTTATGTCATATTGAAATTATAATATTGGTAAATAGAATAATTTATATAAATTTTAATATTAAAAAGATTTTAATAAAAATAAAAATATTTGTTTTGATTTGAAAAGTACTTAATATTCTTATAATAAACATAGTTATCTAATTCATGAATAATAATAACGAAACAAAATGATTATTATCATTAAACTAAATGTTATGCAGAAATAATCATGTTCTTTATAGAGATTTTGGAATTATATTTGGGAAATATTTCATAAGATATGTGGCTCATATTGAGTGGAGATGCAAGGGGATTATGTTTCCTTTTATAATTAGGTGCAGTGTGATACCTTTAAATATTATATGTTATAAAATATTAAAATGACTATTCATGAGAAAGTGGATTTAAATAGAACATATATTTATGATATGATATTTTAAGTGTTTCATTATCTTAGCTGACTAATTTAAACATGTTTTAAATATATTAAAAACCTCATATCATAGTTTAATATTCTCATTAAGATATTTAACCCTTACCATGGTAATAATTATTTTTACCATGGAAACTATTTTTTATGGATAAAAATAAAGTTTTCAATATTACCAAAATTTATTATACATAGACTCCAAATAAATATTGTATTATTAATGATTAAATTCATATAATTTCCATAAAATAATTAAAATATTAGTGCATAACATAAATAAATAATTATTTTATAAAAAATATTTGTATGTGAATGAATTAATATTTACTTAGGCCAAGGATATGTGACTAATAGTTCCAACCAAAATTTAATATATCATACCTAAATAAATGATTGTTTTAAGACATTATAATTATGAACAATCAAAATATAATAATTCAACCATCTAAATAAATATACATAATAAATAAAATTCTATTAGAATAAAATATTACTTTTGATGGATGAATCCACGAGTGAATATATTAAATTTGACAAAATAAAAATTCTTTATTTCATTCATTAATGCTATATTTTTTTGAAATAAAATACCTTATTTTAATGTAATGATTATATAATTATTATGTTTTCAATGATACAATACTTATAGTGGTAATATTTTTTAAATAGTCTCCATAAAATATATTTTTTATGAAAAATAAACAAAATCATTATTAAATAATTTTTACATGAATAAATAATATTTTATAAATATTTTTAATATAAAATTATAATATTTAATGATTTATCCTTTGACTAAATCATATATAATATATAGTATAAAAGTTTTTCTCAAATAAATATTTTGGTTGGGCAATTAATAATTTATGTTTTACTTTTATAATTGATTTTACTAAAAATGTTTCATTAAACTATATCATTTTATATTCACATAGTATTATAAGAAATTATTATATAGTCTTGCGTGTTGCTATGTGAATTAAATGGTATCAAACATGTAAAATTTGTTAAAGAGAAATATATTATAAAATATTAGGGTGTTATATTCTACCTCAATATAAGTTTTTATTATCCAATTTTTTTATTTAATGAAAAAATGTGGAAACCTAAACCGCAATACCACATTGAGTTCCTACATTGATTCATTAACTCTATTATTCCTTCACAACCCCTTAAGTCTGTGATTGGATAGTTTTATAGGAAATTATCTTGATCCTCCATGATATCATTCAAATACTCCTCATAAAAAATGGTATTTATCAATTAGTATTGCCTATGATTTATGAAAATATGATGGATGAAGAATTTATTTCACAAGAAATGATATGTTGAATTGGTCAAATACATTAAATATGTACTACAAAAAATATAATCCATCATCACATATCAATAAATAGTAGGGAATGGAATAATGATTATGAGGATAATATAGTCCTTATTTCCCAAAAGCACAACTTTATTATATGTAAATATACCTAATACTACTACAAATCTAACAAAAAACTATTGGTTTTGTCGATTGTTGTTAGAATAAGTCCATTATTCAATATAAAATTCTGATATTCAATTTTTAAAGGATATATATTTCTCTTCCATTACCCCAGATACCTTCTGTCCCAAAACATTTCATTCTCAAACTTAATCCCAATATATTAGTGATTAATATTCCATTCCACATAGTGATAAATATGAATTCTTATAAAATGTTTATTGGAATTTATGATTTTTCATGAAAACTAAACTAATTAAATATTTAATCCCACACACCTATGAAATAATATGACCATGAAGATATCATGTCTTTTTGTGATTTAATAGCTCTCTCATATTTTATATCTATATAAGGATGAAATTGAGATGTAATGATAATTTAATTATTGTTAATTTTCAAATGAGATCCTAAAAACAATGTGGTATCCCAATGATATTTCTAATAAATTATTGAGATTTTTAATACAAGAATAATTTCATCCACATTAATTTATATTCCGGAAAATTTATGAAAAATTAAATTTTCCTTGATAGAAATATAAGTCACTACATTTGTATGGTGATCAACTACAACACAATTTGAATGAAGGGAATTTTATTGTATGATGATCCTAATTTTAAAATCATATTTTATGCTTCCCCATTTCCTTACAAGTATAGGTAATGATTCATTAATTCATATGGACATCTGATGACCGAAATTATATTCCTAATGCACCAACGATCAAGATATGTTTTACACATTATATTTCTTCATGTTTTCAAATTAATATTTTAAATAAGATATATATATATATATATATATTCTTCTACTGAGTGTAAATAATATAAATTTCTGTTCTTAATACAACCTCTCATTATTCACATCATGATTTTTTGAGATATATATTGAGTTCCTAAACCTAAAAATTCAATCATAGTCACATTTTACCTTATGGATATTACTTACATTAATTGACATCTTCAAATCCTACTTCCATTCATATTTAATATTCACATTAATTTATTTAAAAGAATTAATATAATTATTATTCGATTTTACACAATCCATTGTGATTTCAAGATCCATCCATAGGAAATATCTAATCATTGGATAAAAATTAATCAAAAAAATGTAAATGTATTCATTGTGATTCATTCCAAGAGAATAGACCAACTTATTTTCATCTCATGGATGGAAATGAATTAAAACATCTAAATCATTAATCAACTACAACCATTATAATTGGAATCTATATATTTATTCAATATAAATATCTATACCTAATTATTTCATTATCATTTTTTATAGAAAAACATTCATCAAAAATATATTTCTTTTGAATTTTTAAACAATATTACCACTTCCATCCTTAAATCCTCTGTTGGGTAATTTTTCTCAGGAACCCACACATAGATTCAATAATTTTTTTACCTATATGTATTTATTTATGGAAAAAAATATACAAATTTTATTAGTGTATAAAAATAGAATACATTACCTTCATCATTGAGTGGTAGTGTGAGTACATGATCAATGACCAACCTTCTATTAACTGATTTCAATTTATCTTCACATTAATATATACAAATTAACTTGTCTCCCATAAGTGTAAAATTTTTAATTTTATTTGAATCCTTGATAGTCTTTTTATAAATTTAATATTATTTCCCTACAAATATAGGAAAACTATGGAACATTTTCACTATAGTAGTACTAAGAAATTTATTAATTAATTCATTAATTAATGGATCCTTCAGAAATTCCCTTAATATAACTATGAGATGTATGACTGCTGCATCTTAATTCAAAAATTATTATTGGTTTAAATTTTTATAAAAATGTTTCTTTTCTTAACTTCATCAACAAGACAATCAAATGATACATAGTGGAAATTGATATGTACAAATTAGATAATTATATATTCATAATATCAATAACACATAAATATAATATTAGGGGGACATCATATTTTTTTTTAATAACATTTAATTTAATTCATAATAATTATAATATAATTAATAGAGTTTTTATTATCAATTTTTATCAATTTATTAATTTGTGTGGTTTAGTTTACACTTACTATTTATCATGATCATACTATGTTCATTGAAATAAATTTAGAGACACATTTAACTATATTTAATTTTAATTATATTAAATGGTGAAATGTATTTAGAATCACATTGATAAATGTTTTCTATTTTATTATTATCTATGAAATAGTTCAATTAATTAATACAACACAATCCATTAAAATATATAATAAAACATTGAAATTTATTTTAGCACCATATTTGTGTTCTATTGAAATATATAATTCATGATTTGGGTAAAGACTATGAAACTATTCATGTGATATATTATAATATTCCTGACTAATAGGTGTATCATCAATGCTGATTTCTCCCTATCATTTTGAGATATTTAACCTCAATGAATATTAATTAAGGCCAATATGATTGATGTTGTTTCCATTGGATTATTTTTTTAATCATAACACGAAAATACTATCATTGGTTTATTTGATATATCACACATGACTTTTAATAATTCTAAATTTATTTGATATATATATATGTACATTTAATCAATGTGATAATAATATTGAAATTAACAGAGGACATAACAAAAGGATTTTTTGGAATAAAAATCCACAATATACTATTGATGTGAGGTTTTAGAAATGATATTCATTCATCATACCATTTGGTGTTTTCACTAATAAATCAATATATATTCTTTAGGGTGTTCATATAATACTCTATAAAAACAATCCATTTTTATAAAATGGGTAAATCCTTATACAAATTATTTTATTGAATGTCATAAATGAATAATTAGTGTAAAATTATATATTTTAATCCAGATATAAGAATATGGTTATAGAAAATTTCGTTTTGAGTATTAATAAAAATTAACCTCATGATACATAATATAATTATGAAAATAATACCAAATCTTATCTAAATCATGGAAAAAAAAATTAAACCTACGACTATTAAGGTTCATTATCTATCCCCATATGTTCGTCGCAGGTCTTAATAAGTACTAATCTTATATTTCAAATCATAACATTAATAAACAATGAATCCCTAATCTGACTCTAATAGTGGAATGCCATGAATTTCATTAAAAAATATTACCATATTCTAGATGAATATTTAATACATATCACAAAAATACACAATTTTTAACCCCAAATGGATAGTTTCATCAATAAAAACATGAATCATTAAATATTTAAAGGTTGTCCTGAATTTCTTATATTTTTATTCATATTGGATGATCCCCATTTTATTGATTTGATTGGAAACCTTAATGTCCCAATTGAATTTTTAAATTACATGTCTTGAATGTCTTATACAAATTAATCTCATACTAAGACTACTTGCAACTTTCCCTCCTTGGTGTCTGCATCATGACTAGATCTCCACCATCCCATGGTTGTTCAGCTAGTTGTCCAATTGATAGATTCCCATTCCTCGTACTGATGTAAATTTTCATACACTCTCATTCTTCCTATAGTTTTAGCTATGCTCTGGTGAACCTTCCTATTCTAATTCCTCATCTAGAGCTTCTTCAATGTCTAATATATCTAGTTGCATCTTCACATTAGGTGGAACAATGGTCATTATGTTGTCTTAAGACCATGAGATTGCAAGAAGGCCTAATGTTGGTGTGATATCCTCACAAAACCAAAGGTCATGGTTTCCCGAAGGCCTTGATGGAATTTAGAACATAATTGGTGGCCAAAAGGCTGAATCCATTGAATAATTTCGTCTTTTAATGTACCAAACAACACCTACTACACTCCATGTAAATTATCTACTATAATACAAACTATATTTATACTAAAATAGCGTGAATGTATCCCTCCACATGGATTTTATCATGGGTCTCATGGATGCACTTGAAGAATCCACACAAACTATGATGATGCTCATGGGCATATTCATAATTGACTAATTCAATAAAATTATCAACATATATGACATAGTTATTATCTCATAATAACATATTTAAATATATCCTACTTAAAATATGTATCTATAACATTAGAAAAAATTAATTCTATGTCTAGGTGGTATAATATATCAGGTAAGGTAAATAATTGGAAAATTTAATTGGTTTCATATATATTCATAAATAAATCAAATGGGTATGAGAGAATAAAAAAGGATTAAAAAAATTAAATAGAATATTTATTATTATTGTATAATTTTTTCCAAATATATCAACATAATACATTATACTATTCAAACACCACATTATAAAATAGAACAAATTTCTCTAGAATAAATAAGATATTAAATTTAAATAATAAAAAATTTACCCATGAATAGAAAATAATTTGTGGGATAAGAGTTAGGAAATTAGAAAACTAACATAATAATATTGGGATATACGTGATCCAAAAGAATAATTTTACTCATGAGAAACACAATAGAAATGAAGTATTGTAATATCTATGAAATAATAACATTGAAAATTGAATATGTATAAACATTAGGAAAAATATAATATAAATAATAATTAATTTAATCTAAGTTATTTTTAGAATGTAGGGATCATATATGATAATTACAAATATATATGATGGTATAGTAACAATTCCACAAAAATTGTAATCTGATTCTGAGTAATCGTTACCGGACTGTTATAATATTATCATCACCCATGTAAGTGTAAAATAATTTATAGGTATCATATAAAATAATAATATGAAATTTCTATATTGGTGTACACATAATTAAATGTTTTGAATATTATAAAATATTGGTTTTTATTTTTAAAAAACATAATTTTTTAAATTAACATGTTATAATAAATAAATTTATTTGAAATAATGTTTATTTTCAGTAATGGGTTTATAAATAGTCATTAATTTTTATTATAATGATAATTTTATTTTAAGAGACGAGAAGAAAATTAACAATGTGCCTCATTGTTTTTAGTATATTAAAATTGATATAAAATGAGGATTTTATTTATAAATTAAATTGGTCATATACAAAAAATTACTTCATGAATTTCATTTTTTTTTAATCTAAACATTATAAAATTTTTGGGGTTAAATTTTGGTATTTTTATAATATAATTTTATTTTTATTGACTAATCAAGTATGAAAATTACAGTATTTGGAAATATTAGATAAATAAATTGTTTCTTGAGTGAATTATGATATAAAAACCCATTATTTAAAAAAAAATATTATATACAATATATATATTCAGTTGAATCAATAATTTTTGTATTTGTGATCCAAAATAAGAAGCTATTTAATATGAAATTCCAAATCACCACTCTCGACAACTTATAAATTCCACCCCTCACTACTATTTTTACAAACACCTTTTGAACATGGATTTATTCCCAAATTATACTCTACCATTTAAATAATAATCATGAAGATATTAAATTGATTCTTTCCTTAATATAATTCCAATCAATGGTTCCAAAAGATGAATATGAAGATGATACATTCAAATGATATTTTAATAATAAAAACCAAGTATTTTAGTGATCTCTTCCTCCTCATCATCCCAAAAAATTACATTAAACATGTCTTCAAAACTCCAGTATCATATATATTTTTTAATTTTAAAATATTAGTAAAATATTTATTTTTATCTCCCCTACTACCCTTATTCAAAAATTAAAATCAACATATGTATCGCGTCGCTTCATCACCTTTGTGGATGATGAGATTTCGTCTCCCACTACAAAATTCATGGGTGAGAAAAATTTATATATAATGGTATAAATGAAATAATTAAGTATATCATAGATTTTTTCAAAATAAATAATGAATATAAAGAAATATTATTAATTAAAACGAAACTATATTGTGATTTTCAATAAATTCTAAAATGAACAATCTACATAACAAAAAAAATTATTACAAACTTTTTTCCATATGTATTTTTAATATGCGTATTTAGGGGAATTTATCTTAAATATGTATATTAATTCCAATCATTTTATTTTCTAGAGTTGTACTACCATATTAAATGAACATCAATAACTATACATAAGGGATCTGATATTAGAATGACACAATTAATGATCATATAACATAAAAATGAAACATTATATGACATTAATGTTTTAAACAAGAATATGATAAACGTATAATAATTAAAATATTAAAGGAAAAGTTTTTTAGTTTTTTAATTAATGATTTTAATTTAATTTTCCAGTATAATATATGCAGATTCAGAACTGATCAGAAAATTTTTTAAGGGATATCTCTTGACAAGCATGTTTTCAGTATGGTTATTCTTTCTCTCTCCCACCACACAGTCTCACACAAATATTTTTTGAATTAACTTATATTATGAATATATTTATGAATAATATATATGTATCTTAATTACACTATAAATTTTTGAGAAATACAGGATTTTAAATATCCCTTATGAAGTCCACTTGATATGAATACCCCTAAAATGGATCCTTCATGTTTCAAACCCACTTTAATGGACCATTAACTATAAATTCGTTAAAGTAATATTGTTTCATAAAATTCCAAAATTTACCATTGAAAATCCTTTTAATGAATTTATGGTATTTTGAAAATAATTATTCCCTAACCCACATTAACTACATGATACCTTTTTTTCTAAAAGCACTACGAAATATGTACTATTCTAAAGTGATTGATCAAATCATTATCAAGTTCTCAATTCATGGGGATATTATTTTTTATTTTTTATCATTTAAACAACCAATGATAATTTTGTTAATATTTTCATCGAATCTATTATGATATTACATCTAGTTATTCTATGTTATTTTTATTTCAAATCCATTTATATGCATGGAAAATTATAATGTATATGATGAATTATTTATTTTTTCAGGAAACCATAAGATTTAAAATTTATTTACAGGTTTACTCAAGTACTTATCCATTGAATTGGGTAATTGATTTGTCTCATGAAAAAATAGTAGTGGGTTGAAGGAGTGAACCAAATCCATGATGGGACACTGTCCACCACGTGTCATTTTCATGGAATTTATCCACTAATATTTCTTATAAAATGTTTTATATTACATCAGGTTCCGATTTTTCCCTTATAGTATGATTCAGTCTTCATTATTTTATTTTAAAATGTGATTATTTATGAGACTTATCTAATAAATAACATGTTATGTCCATTTACTTTCATCTTATTCATTGTTACCATGATTATTAAAGTACTGGGCTTGGTAGATCACACCTTTAAATTATCTATTTCAAATAATAGCCTATATTATTATTGATTTAATTGGGATATATACGGTGATTAATGAAAATAAAAAAAATTATTTGTTAATTTTTTTTATTTTTTGTACTATGAACTTATCATCCAAACAAAATGGAATCATGAGATTTTGGTTGTATTTATTAGATATTTATCATAAAAATAGTGTAATAATATGAACAGATGGATTGAGTAACTATATATACAATATATAAAGGTTTATATTTATTGTGTATTATAACGATAATTTATTAGTTTGAATAATAGAAATAATTTTTTTTATTTTAAAATTGTCTTTAAAAAAGTGATTTCGTATAGATCATACGGTTTCCAAGCAGTACATCACTGTATGGAAAATAAAATTTGATATTCATTTTGGATCAGATTAAACTGGGTGTAATAACACAAAAAAATTTGTATTGTATATCTAAATCTTAATCTAGGTTCATGGTGAATGTGAATTTGAAGTGAATTGGGTTTTTCACATTTGTTGTATATAGTTATGAAAATTGAAAAAATATTAATAAAACTATATTATGTGATAAAATTGACTACTATGTTAGAAAACACAATTGGAACTGTACCATGTTCATTATGATTGGTATTTATATACTCATATGTAAAGATATATATTTCAATTATATATTAATAATTTTATAATATTAGTAACCTGATTTATATGATAATTATTTTTTGTATTGTTTTCCAATTTTTATTTTGGATATATTTATTTTAATAAAATTCTAATTAAATAGTTACAAGTGTGATCATTATCAAATCAAGTGATTGAAATTTTATATATCATTATACTAATATAAATTCTTTTAAATCTATAATTTTTAGTAAAAAATATAAATAAACATCAAAATAAATGGGTTGATTTATTTTTAAAAATAGAAAACTATGATATTATTGCATCCAATTTTTATATATTTACAAATTTGATTTTTACTAACATAAAATCCACATATTTTTCACTTACGTTATTTATTAGTGTTTTTTTCTATATTGGACATGGATTTAATATCCTTATATCAGTTCAACATCAACTGTCGAGAGAGGGATCTCACTCTAAACATCATTAGTCATCCTATGATTCTATATAAGGGTAAAGATGATGAAGGATCTCTTTGGAGATCATGATATGATTAATGATTATTTTTTCATTATAATTCATCATATATATTTCAAATTTATGAAATTAACTAGATAATAACGTTTTAAGGTATTCCAATTGTGTGGGACTATACTAATTTATTCTATGAAGAGTTTTGTTGGATTCCTTTTTACTGATATTATTATTATTCAATTGAACATATAAATATATCACTACCAATATCATTTAATCCTAGTAGAATATCATTTTTTGAGTAGAAATAAATGAATAATATGTTTCAAGATATCAGAGAACAATTTGAATTTTCTATATTACATCATTTTATGGTGTTCTGATCCTAGTCATAAAAAATAATAATGTGTAAATTATATTATATATTGATTATCATGAACAAAAACAATAAAAATAATGGTAAGTTATCTCCTACCATGGATACATGAGCATTTAAATTCACTATGCTGGTCCTAGTATATACATAATGTGGAACCTTGGATAAGATATCATAAATTATTGTTGAATAATGAAAATATATCTATTATATTATTTTGAACAAGGAATAGAAACTATGAATTCAGAGTGATTCCTATAAGAGTCAAAAATTTAATAGAAATAATTATTAAATTTACCAAAAGATTCATCTTTTGAATCCTTGTGAAAATATTATAATATTTACATAATATATTTTCTTGTACTATATATGTATGGTTGAAAATTTTAATACCATGCTTATTAATTTTCAAAAGTATAATCCTTATGAAAATTATTGTAAATTCATGTTTTGTATGATGGAAGAATCATTATGATGTCATGTTCTCGCATGTAATGGTATATTGGCAGAAAATTTTATGAAAATTCAATTGATGAGTGTTCTTTAACAACAACTAAAATATAGAATTGTAGTTTCCCTTTAGTACCTTGTTATTATAACTAATGTTTATGAAACATCGCATTATTATGAAACCAATTACCATACATGACTCTAATGGGGGAAAATGTTTTCTAGGCCAGATACTATGAGGATATCATTATGGAATGGAAAATGAGTCTTATCATTGTACATATCCTCATACATCCTTCATGAGGTGTAGATTGCATGATATAAATAAATGACTAAAAATATAATTATTTGTATTAATTCATAATTATAAATTGATAAACTATTTGAAATGATTGTATTATGTTTATATTAAAACAATAACAAATTTATGATATATAGTTTGATGTTTTGATCCTCAAGTTGAAAATATGGTGGTGTCATATGTATTGAAAAAATTGTTAAATATAGATAGATAATAACACGATGAAAAAATAATTCACAACAGAGTAGTATAATATGACCTAGTGATTATTGTTATATATTTTCAAGGATTAATAATTACAAATACACAAAAATTATGGGAATTATAATAATATTTTATATTCTATATTTAAAAAAGAACCTCTAACATTAAATAATGAAAATTTAGTAGGATCTAATATTTTTAATAATTTAATGAATGGAATAGTAAATAAAATAATAAAAGAATATGGTTATTAAATTCTCAAATTATTTATCAACCATATCTTATATAGGGGATAAAAGAATAAAAAATAACTATAGTGTAAAAATAAAAGATTTTTGTAGGTATAAGAATAGGGAAGTCATCTTATACCAAAATTGACGAATAATTTTTTTTATTGTTTGGAAATTGATTACATATTTACTCATATCATGTTATAACAATGGAGAGGTTCAATAATGCATAAATCTTGACCTTCCCCATTCACCAAATGAGAATGAATATGTATCAAAATCCCTTATATATCTATTTTGGGTTTAAATAAAGAATTACATTGGATAATATAAATCGATCTTCACTATTTGTCCATTTCTTGTACATGAAATGAAAAATTCTAAGGCGATGATAAAACCATTATATAAAAGTACGTGGAAATATGATAATAACACTATACACATTTTAGCCTAATTTTGAACATATCGAAAGGGACTGATGAAATTATTATTATTTGATGAATGTATAAATAATTCTAAAATCACTGCCATTATATAGGATCTCACAATCAAAAAACATGAAATGATATACATAAGATAAGTTGTGAGATTGTGTGGAACACTATAACTGATTGTATCTGATTGTGATATGATATTTACAATTATGAACATTAAAAAACTAATAAACTATCTAAATGATGAGTTTAAAATATATTTTTTCGTATCACCCTTAATGTGATTTTCTATCATAACTAACAATACCAAAACTTTAGGAAATGTAAAGGTCTTGGTAAATGTAATTACAATGTTGATGGTATAAAATTTTATTCTAATTTCGATCATATAAAATAATATATATCAATTAATGAATAAAATATATTTATATGTATCCCTTTTTGGGAATATATATCGATCACCTAGGTTCTTGGATGATATTGGTGAATTTACAATCAAGGTCACATAAATGGAAATTAAAATGGAAAAAATAAAGAATGTTTAGAAGCACATTATGGCTTCATAAATTCTTCCAATGGTCTTTTCTAACAATCGTCAATGATAACATTAGTTTGGGTATGTAGATAATTTTTCCTCTATATATATCCACTGAATATATTACTGTTTTTTGGATGATTGAAAATCAATGAATGAGGTAAATAATACCCTTTGAGATTCTCAATTTCCTTAGAGATATAACTTATGTACTTCTACTTCAACAAAATATTTCCTAAGAACATGATGTATGAAACTTATCCCTACTGATAAATGGAATAAAAATTCCCGTTATGTATTAAATTATCTGGTCTTGCAACAATACAATGATCTCAATTTTGTGGAGGAGCCTTTGGAAATATTGAACAATATGTATAATGTTTATTGCTAGAAGACAACTCCACTAAGTAAAAGTACTATTGAGAAATAATATGTATTAATATTTTCTATGGGAATGAACGTAAGTAATGAAGTTGATGTATCCATATCAATTGTAATATATTATATTAATGAAAATTGGGAGGGTAAAATTTCAAATGGGAAATAATGTAAATTCAATGAATATTATCAATAGAAATTTTCTACTGATATATATTTTCGTTATACTAAAAATAATATATTTCATTGTCAACATGAAAAAATTGATAAAATCATTAATATTTTACTATTTTAGTATACAAATTACATTTATAGAATAAAAATGGTCACGATAATTGAAAATATTACAAAGAGGATAAAAATTGAAATTGTAATAACTAAAATATGAGAATTTGGATCTACTCGATTAATCATAATATCTCTATTCCAAAATAACTCAATTCAAATGAATTATAATATTATTAATGAAAAAAATCATAAAATTTTAAAAATATATATATCATTAGATGAAATAGATTTGGATAAATAATTAATCAAATATGAGTTATTTGTAGAATGTACCGATTCAACCCATTTTCGATAAATATTACTCTTGGTGTAGCTATGTGTCCTATGGTAGAGTGATATTTTTTAAGAATAGTTATCTCGCCCTAAATAATAGTACCTCAACAATTTGAAAAATGTAATCACCCATAGACATTTATAATTTTATTTTCATTTTTTTATAAATTTAAAAAATTATTAAAGTAAATCCTTATAAAGTAGAATTAATGATTACAAATTATAAACACATTTTTTGATATATTTTAAAACATTATTATAATAACTAAATCATTATAATAAAAAATTTAAAAAGTTTTTTTATTAATATGTTTTTGAAAATATATATTATGTTTTATTATAATGATATCATAATTTTATGAGACTATAAGAAAATTTTGATATGATTTTGAAAATTAAATATAATATTAGAACATATAATTTGTAAATAACTAATGATATTTTTAAAAAAATAATATTTTAATAGTTTGAAAATTATTTTAATAAAATATATTTCACATCTAGATTGAACACATCAAAAAATTATTAGGTATAAATTTATATACATTTCTAAAATATTTAATTTTTTCATGAATAACGATATACCATAAATTGAAATTTTTAGAATTATTATATAAATACATGAATATTAGAGTCATGGACGAACCAAGAACCCATTAGTTTTTTTTAAAATGATCTATTTAATTTATATAGTCAAAATATTCAATACTAATTACAGTCTTTGTCTAACATAAAATGAAAATGAACAGTATATTCCTAGACACCTCTTTCATCCGCTAGTAAATACCACCCATCACAACCCCTTGTACCCATACCATACAAACATTTAAGTATCCCAAGTTTCTAAACAAGTAAACTTTCATTAATCTCAACCATGTCCTATATCCCACTGTATTATCGATATATAGAACAATGGTTCTTTATGTTGAAGTTTAAGATGATAAACACAGAAGATAAGTTAATATCCTCATCTAGGTCATTTATTTTATTTCTACTCACAATAATCAAGGCCATTAATCATTGAATAATAACTAAAATATAATATTTGTTTTATAATTTGGTTATTTTAGTAGAATATCTATAATTCATCATATTTCCTCATCCTATTATTCTCACAATTAATACATCATTCATTAATTGTCGATGTCCCACCTCCATGGATAATGAGTTCTTGTTTCTCAGATAAAACTGCATTTATAGTTAAAATTCAAATATAATGATTTAAAAGGAACTATATATTAGTTATATATATATATATAATTTTAATTCTAGAAAAAATAAATGTCCTCAATATTAAATAGTATAATACTAGTTTGTGTTGGATGATAAATCCTTCAAAATTATCTAATTTTACCACATTAACATTTTTTCTATATGAATAATCCCAATGCCAAAGGGGATCTGGGTATCTGGGAATATTTAAATATTTATAATTAAATTTATTACATTTTATTTAATTTTTTTTAATGTTAGTCCAATTTTAGGAGAACAAGTGTAATTATACACAGCTGATATGACTTTGGATGAATAAAATTAGTGGTTTTGGAACAAAAAAATTTATAAATTATATCTCACTGAAATGGTTATAAATGAGAATATTAAAACTATAAAAAAGAAAAAATATCTATTTTTTGTAATTATTATAAAAATAATATATTATGATTATCAAGGATGTTTTCTGAAAGTGAATAAAAAATATATAAATATATTAAGAGATCTCCTAAAACCACTAAATTCTAAAAGAAGATAAACATTATCTCTCTTAATAGAGTTTCTCAAAATAATATTTCTTATTTAACTATATCATATTAATTATATACGACTCCAAAATATATTCCACATTAAATTCATTTTGCATTGTGGGTAAATAAATTCATTAAAATATTCCATTATCAACTTCTCTAGATAGGATAACCTGAATAAAGGGAAAATTTATTTATTATTACTCATTTTCATATAGAACAACCAAAAATATTTTAAACACCAATGTTTTCTTGAAATAAATTAAGTTTCAATTGAATACCATTACTATTAATTTCTATTTTTATGGAATTAATTATACCCTTAATATATTTAAAGGCATGTCACACTTTTTTCAAAAATCACTTCTTAAAATATAGTTTTAGAAAGGTATTTATCTACCCATTTTAAATTATCCAGCTCCAAAGGACATCATTATTCAAGTTATATGTCTATTATTTTCTAGGATATATAAAATTACATAATTCATTGAAACCATTATTAAATTAAATATGGTTATTCTCTGTGATGTGGTTATGCAACCATATTCATTACATGATAAATTATTATGTTTATGGATTATGATTGTAATAATTTTATAAAATATATAATCATTTACATATTTTGATGTATTTCAATATATATGGATCTTATAAATTGGGTAGGGAGTTTTGATCATGATATTTATATATGGTATGAGTGAGAGAAGTTAATCTATAATGGGACATTATCCACTATGTGATGTTTTCTCAGTGTTTAGGATTTACTTATGTGAATCCCATCACTTATTTCTCAACAACATTAATATTCTTCCGTGATCATATAAATAATTGTTCATTATTTTATTCTATCATGTGATTATTTAAGACCCTTATAATTTATGATTTCAAATTATAAAATTTTACTCACATGTATAAAATTTTTATATTGATTGATCCGTTAATATACATTATATATCATCAATTTATTTTATTTATATCTATGGCTGTCATATAGTGTTTTAACATATTATTTTGTAATAGTGAATAATTAAGGGGATTGAAAAAATGATTCGATATTTTAGTTTCATTTTTATATATCATGTACCTAATTATCCAAAAAAATTAGGCCACATAATCTTTGGGTTGTATTTAATTGATATAAATGTTAAAAATAATTCAGTAATATATTTCAAAATATTGGGTAAATATAAAATGAACAATGAATTAAAAATTCCAAAAAACCATTCATAAATCTCAACTCAGGACTTCTTGTGTAACTTCATGTTACAATATTATCATATTTATACACCCCTTTCGATTATACCTTAATTGGGTATAATTTATGATACCTTAACTGAAAATTTTAGAAATTTCTTATGTTCCTATACTATGCATCGTTGGTGCACAATTCATCCATACTATGTCCCTCATAGTGGAAACTATGAAAACCCAGATATTCGGGATTTTTATGTTTAGAAAAATGTTATTAAAACATTCCTTATACCTAGTATAATAGATGAAAACACATTAAAAGGATCTCAGTTTTTGGGGGAACAATTTTTCTAACCATGTATCCCCACATAACTTACCTAGTGTAAGTGTTTTTTTAATTTAAAATTTAATAATAAACATCTTCAAACCCTATTTTTAATTGCATAATGGAACGAATTTGGACCATTGAATTTTACACTCATAGAGGATCTCCAAATAGGCAATTTTTACCCATATACAACCTTTTTAAAGAGAATCAATGATATGGGTATGACGATATATCTTTAATCGGTAGGATTTCGCCCCCAATTCACTTTCTATTGTTATCTCGACATTCTACAATGTAATTTTATTGTTTGAAATGTTTTTCTGGTTATTCTATTATCTTGCATTTAAATCATAAATATATGTTTGATTATTATATGTTCATTGTCGGCGTTATTTATCAATGATTCCAGTTTTTGGCATTAAGATTGGAGATATAGTGATCAAGAGTTATGTGGTTCCATTTTGATAGGCCAATCTGATTGATCCTAAATTGATTGATTTAAATTTTATATTTTTATTTACATTACATTTTTATATAAATAAATTAAATTTATTTCAATTGTTTTATTGAATACAAAATTCCATTGAATTGCTATTTTGAAATATGATTTGGCATGAAAATTTCAACCCCCTCCCAAATTTTATTGAACTTGGGAGTAATTACAAACGGAATATTGGAAAATTAAAATTTTTGATTTTAAATAATGAATATTATTTTATAAAATGAATTTAAAATATTTATTAAAAAAATGTATAAATGGTTTTGATAGAAACCCATTGTATTTATCATGGAAAACGCAAGTTATGAATAGTAACAGTTTGATTTATTAAATAGAATATTGGAATATCTAAAAGGGAGAATTGGATGAATTGAATTTGAAATAATATTAAATTAAATTTCTGGTAATTTATTATAATTTATGATCATTGAAGCCTATTTCATTAATGAGTTATTGTCATAACACACTTTTCACTCTTAAAACTAGAAAAATCAAAGTGCAGTGGGACAAATCTTTGATGGGATGGTGATGGGTCCTCTCTAGTCTGGGTCTAGGGGGAGTTTTTATACACATAATGAAGTGATTCACCGTTGAATGTGTTAGAGTCATATAGTACAAAATGATTATAGTCTTCGGCACATTACCATGATTATCATTTGTTTGTATTTAAAATATATGGAATTATTATTATAATAGGTTTTGAATGGATTTTGAATTTTAATAATAAATTATTTCAAAATGTTAATTGATCCCATTTTTAAAAATACTTCCACCAGTTTAAATTTCACAAATTATTTGTTTAAATATTATTTTGAATTTTCATCCATGTTTGTCTGAAAATAAAATTTTACTTGGTTAATTATTTTTTGGCATCTTATTATGAAATCATTGGTCAGGCCCAATGGGGATTTTAGCTCACACCCTATATAATTTCATGTACATGTAGATTATCTAATTCCGGGTTTATGTATGAAAAAGAAATCAGATGGAATTATTAGTTGGTCTTGAACATTAGGATTAGTGTGTTGTATACATGTTGGGATATAGGTGGTTTACCTTCCTATTTTATAGTAAATTGATATTGTATTTTGTGCTTATATAAATTTTAGACTTCTGGTTCACATCTCCATATGAAGTTTATCATAAATGAATACTAACTTATTAATATTTCTTCTTTTGATTTTATATAAAATTAATTAATATATTTTTATTTTAATATACCAGGGTCTTTTCACAAATATATAGATATTGGGAATGTCTTTCGAGATATGTCATGAATGGATTGGTCTTCGGGTTGCAAGAGTAGATAGGTCGGTTCATGGAAAAGTGGTCTCCAAGCATGTTTTTTATATTTATATGATTATAATAAAGAGTTTTTCAATCATTTCATTTAATATGAGTAAGTTATGATTGCGTTCTTTTCTATATATAACTTGAATAATCCTTAATTTACCTGGGGTGGTTTAAAAAAAATTTCTTTAGGATTAGTTCTTGTATTGTCTCTATAATTTTTGGAATATATTGAAATCCATATATCGTTTCTCTCTATATTGTGATTAATTTAATTTATTTCTTTGTTTGATATTTAATCAGATGTCTTCAATGTTTTCATTTGATGTTTTATAGCATAATGAGTCAAATAAGACACAATAATCAGATCCATGAAAAATCTTCTATTGACCAACAAATAGAAAATCCTATTATGGACCCATATTTAGTTGAGATGATTGTGTGTACTATATAAGATATAGGATATATTCCATAAACTATTCCCATTCAGGAACAAGTTATGGATCCTTTAGTGGATGTTATTAGCAATCTTTCTAAGGAGTATGGTCACCATAAGAAATATGTGTCTAATAGATACAATAAACATCAAGAATATAGTTAATGATTTAGTAGAATTGACTGTTTGTTTTAGTTCTTAGAGACATCTATTGAGATAAAGGTAATGTGTTCCTCCATCATGCTATAATGACTAAATAGATATAAATGGAGATGATGATGACCACAATGAAGTATGAGGTCTTAGAGTGGAAAGACATCAATACTCTTTTCCCTGACCAGTTCTATCCTAACTAGAGGTTATTGGAATAAGCTATTGATAATTACAAATGTAAATTCACTAATAATACTATGAGAGAGTATGGAAAAAATATTCTGACCTCGTATAGTTTCAACTTATGATTGAATCTAAGGAGAAGATGAATACTCATCAGTTTGAGTTAGGACTACAATATTATATTACTTCTCAGATTTTTCGGATGATGACACCTTCATATAATAATGTCATGGATAGATAAATAATGGTCTATATAAAACTGGATGGAATTTCAGGTTTGTGGGGAGTTTTTTTTTATCCCATTAGAAGTGTTAATTCTTCTACATGGAAGATAAATCATGATTAATAATCGAGTTTATCTCTAGTGATGATATTTTATAGACCTCATGATGTGCTTGGAATAGGGACATATATTTGATACCATTATGGATACTGTGGGAATAAAAATAGAGTTTTAACCATTGAATCCACGATATGTGTCTATTGAGGACACAATGGTCACCTACATATGTTCACCCATATATATTCCTCTAGGTGTTGAGTAACGATGTCATTATATCTTGGTAAATAAATGGTGAAAACATATTTTTCACATAAAAATGGTTTTTAGCTATAGGTTATCTGAAACTATGATTTCTTTTTGGATTAGAAGAGACTCTTCAGAAATTGAATACTGTTCCATATCCTATGAGAGGTACCATTACAATATAAATTCCTTTATTGACTAATTTATCTGATATTAGTGCATCTTATTTGTTTATATTATTTTTATATTGTAAATATGATATATCTATATATAGATATGTTTTCTTGTCTGATGGATATTAGGTCAAATCATTTATTAAAGGTAAATCATGGTCTCTATAGTCTCGAATGTGGTTCCTCTTTATTAGATATCAACCATGCATTGGATATTTTGGATCTTGACATGAAACCACTTTGCTCATATTCAGGATGGATTTACTCTTTTCTAATAAATCCATGATTGATTTTTAACACCAACATGTCTCATTTACAACACTAGATGGGGTGTGACATATCATTTAAAGAGAGGTGGACCAAAGGTATATTGGATTTGGAATTTCATATCCCTACTTGATGAAAGTAAAATATTTTTTCCTCTTGGATTGGAGTGATAATCTTTGAGTGGTTGTATCCCTCTAGTTTCCATCAGGATTCTTGATTTATTAACTTCTAACATCACTCGTTTCAAAAATGTTAGAGAGGATAAGATTTCATATAAACATAGTTCTTATTACTCTACCAATATTAGTACACTCTAGGTGAATAGAACCTTGTAAAATGAATGCGATGGAGACTTGGATAATTGACTTTATAGAGAAATTGGTTTTATGCATGATTGTGTCACCTGGGCTGGAAATGATTAAATTTTAAATGAAATATTATTGTTCACATAGTAATTATATGTATTACAAAAACTCCATCTTGTTATTCTATATAACATGTATCTTTATTTGTAGATTAATTATCTATTTGATTAGTTTTTTGAGGAATAATTGTTTTTGAAGATTGTGCATCGATCTGGTTACAATCCATTGAAAATAAAATTAATTCACATTCTAAAAACACCCATTTGGTATAGGATAAACCAATATGAGAAAAATTTCAGTCCTTTTGAACTAAGAAAAGATCATATAAATTTTATGGACTTAATTAATATTATATTCCATTACGACCTTGATACATTTTTTGTGGTATTTGTGGGGGAATTATTACTTTCTATTTTAATATAGAGGATAAAGTGCGTCATCTTAGATTGGGTTTGTAATGGTTTAGATATCACCGACTTTATAAAAATTTATAAAAATTTCATTTCAATATTTATTATGTGATGTTATTTAAAAACATAGTGATAGAACAACGTATTTTAGTTGATCAAGAAAATTTAAAGGCTATTATGAAATGGGAGAATCTACGATGTGTTTTCAAGATTCTAATAATATTCTATCAAACAATGTATTATCTTCTATTCATTAAGGATCTCTTAAATATGGAATCTTAAATGACTACTTTAACATGTATTTGAGTAATTTTTTATTGGTATGAAAAATATCACAATTATTTTATTGAGAAAAAAATAAACATTTTACTATTTTGCTAGTATCTAATCTTCAAATATCCATGAAGGGATATGTTGTCTTCTAGGATATATCAGTTTTAGGTATGACCAACATTCTTATACAAGGTGATCATGTCATCTTGTATGAATCTCATTAACTTATGATACATCATAAAAATTATCCATCACAGTACCCTGAACATACATCTATTATGCATGCACTTAATAATTGGTGGATCTACTATTTTGGAGAACTTTTGACCTTGTTTTCTTACCATAAAAACATGATTTATTCCTCATATCAATAAATTTTGAATCTCTCTCTGGTGTATTGGGTGGAATTCAATTTTTTTTTAAATTTGACATCACACGTACCTTGGTGACAGAGAATGTAATAAAATATACTTTGAGAAAGAAACATTTTACCAATGCCATGAAGTAATCATTGGAATAGTTGAATTAGAAGGACTTTTTTTGCAGTTTCTTATAAATGTCAAGTTGTCAGAGGGTGAGGTTTATTTTCCTAGTTTTAGTTTACATCAAATCTCTTCAATAATTTTCTGCATGAAAAGTATTATGATAATGAGTTCTATAGCATTCAGATACTCACTATATTGTGGGGATACAATATATGATTGGTATTCTCCATCGAGGGAAGTATATTAAATCAGAATTTTTTTGTTGTGATAGTTGTGGAAAGAAATGATGTTATATGGTATTCCAATTACTAAAAATAGGAAGTTCACCCAGGAATAATGAATATATTCTTTGACATGGATCTGCAATTCTAGTGTCCACCTTTGAGATGACACGTTATGGATTTTGTATGTTTTTGTTATACTCACCAATTGGTCAATGATGAGATACAAAAATGTTCGATTTTTCTTTAACCACATTCAACCCCAACATAGAAGTTGTTGGAGGTATCAATGGAATTGTTTTTTGGGTTTCGAGATACCTATATAACGAATAATGTGATATAGGTTTTGATCGATTGTCTCACAAGATTTGTTCAATTTACTCCCATTTGTGAAAAAAGAAAAAATTAGTAGTTGGGAAATAACTATGTAAAGTATATTGTTCATTTTATTGGATATACATCTTTTATAGTATACAGTAGATAAGATCAGTTCAATATTAAAATTTGGAGAGGCCTTTAAGAGTAACATGGATCTATGTCCCATTAGATTATCCTCTAGCGTCTATAGTTGGATTGAGACAAAACATGATGTATACTGATTTCTATGGATATTCTATAAACTTGGGTTCCAACCTTTATTGGTGACTCATATGACCATATGTGAAATATTTAGTTTTATTGATATAATAGTTACAATTTTATGATTATAATGACAAATTTTGATGACTTTTATATGAGACCAAAATGGTATTTATTGTATTTATAAGATATTGGTGAAAGATCATCTGTAAGACTGAGATTGTTATGGAGATTACAATAATAAATCAGCTTCATTTTCAAGAAATATTGATGGTACATATCCATTTCTATTCTTATTAGGATCATTATCATAGATCACTAAAATTTACAATCGGTGACCAGGTGTTATTAAACAATTCATCCTTTCTAGGTCATCAACTATATGGGAGAAAATTTAAACATTCTCTACATTTATTGGGACCTTTTATGTTTGTTGAGGTGCTTGGAAATGATGATTAATGATAATAGTTTCCCTCCTAAATGACGTAGATAAATAAAATATTCAATGTATTACAAATCATAAATTATATATATGATCATACTCATGTTATGACTTAAACTGATCTAGATGATGAAATTGTTTTATCCATGAATGATCATCTATTCAGGATAGTTGATTTTGAAACCAAGGAACATCATTAGAGGATGATACCATTGGTTCATGTTCAATGGTTGAACAATTATGTTTCATACAAGACATGTGATATGGATGAACTGATAAGAGAAATGTTTAATCATTTATTTGGTATGGAATCTTCTGAGTAATCATTCTTGGGGAAAATATTATATGGTTTGGAGGTTTAAATGGACTATTGATATTTTCATTTATTCATAAACCCATATTTTTATAATGACATTATAGGGATTCATTTAATAACTCTTTCGGTGAAATTTTATGAAATATTGTAAGAATCTAGGTTTTGAATGTTTGGATCAAGATATTCACAAATTATGCTACCTATAAGGGGAAACTATGAAAACCTAAATAGTGGTGTTTTTTCATGGTTCAAAAATAGTAAAAAAAATTGGTGTACTAAAATTTGAGAAATTGTGTGTCCCTATTCAAAGGAGTGAACAGTTGTAAAACATGGTTTGTCTAACCATGCAGTCATTTACAGGGAACCATTTTAACATGATATTTAGTCAAAAAAAATTGATCTCGAGCATTCTGAAACACCCCATTTTATGTGTCCCATGAACATAATTATTATTATATAATTATATTCATCTATTGAATCTCCAAATATGATATTTTTTACCTTCTACATGATTAACGAATAGAATTAAATATATAAAAATGATGTTTGGTCTTCATCTGGTTGGTTTCCTCTTCCCGTTTTTTTGCTCCATCCATCTCTCCTTTCCTCCCAATGGTTTTGTATATCTTTTTGTTGGGGGACAATATTACATACTCTAATATATATATATACATATATTGGATTGATTATTTTATCTTTATTTAAAAAATTCAACAATGAAATTTCCCATTTAAGGAAATGTGACTAATGTTATACTTATCCCCGTATAGGAGGTTAGGATTATATTATCCACTTAGATTAATGATAAATTACATTATTTAAATAGAATTAATTGATTTTATTTAAATATAATAATTTAAATGAAATTTAATTCTGTCGTTTTATTTATATATCAATTCTATTGAATGGAGGTTTCGAAATTGAATTTGGCATGAAATTCAGGAAACTCCCTATCCCATTTGTCTATGGTTTAAAAGGAAAAGTGATGTAATTTTGATAAATTATTTATTTCAACGTAAATGAAAAAATTGATATGATGAAATTTATTTCAAATTATTATTTTTGAATCATGTATTCAAATTGTTTTTTTTGAATCCCATTGTTTTTAACTTGTAGAAAGTCGTTTCTAATTAAATTCATGTTTTATTTTCTAAATCAAAAATTGGTATATTTGAAAGAAATAATGGCATGAATTGTTTTTATCGAATCTTATTGGTTTTATATTGGATAAAGTCATGTTTATATAAATATTTACATGATCACCATAAAGTGTGTGGGGATAATATAGCCTAGAACTATCGTATATTTTGGAAAATGACCATGTTGATCATTATATTTAATTTTAAATATAGTATATTTTTATTTTAAACTTCTTTACATGGATTATAAATTCAGATCAAAATTTTAAATAAATTTTTATTGAGTCATATGTTCAAATTACTTCCATCATTTTAAAAGTAAATTATTATTTTTGTCATTAGATTTTGTACATTGCATACCAACTTATCTGATATTGAATGCATTATTTGGTTATTTTATTGTTGGAATCTAATTATTGAATCAATGATGGTACCCTTGATGTTTTTTATATCACATCTAGCTATTTGTTATAGGGTTTATAGATTTGATTCTTCCATACTCTAGTAATTGCATGGTTCCACATAGAGGTGGTAGTAGTTATTGATCTTTTAGATTGGTGTGTAGTATTAGAGTTTGTAATTGGGCGGTTTACCATCCTATCTTCTTGTAATTTTATTTAGTACATTTTGTTTTCAAAACTTTTTGACTTCTTGAACACATATCCCTATGTATTTCCCATTCTATATATTTAAAAATATTATATTTCATTCATTGTTTTTATGGAATATTTCTTCTCACAATAATATTTTATGATGACATATAGTTGTTTCCAACCTATGGGGATCAGTAAATCCCTTCAGACTATGTCATGTTAAGATATATTACTAGGTAACAAGATTACATTCGATGGTACATAAAAAATGGAATAATTAAATTACATATAAAATATCTGATTTATAAGACATTATAATCATCAATACTTTATCATGATCATTCACAAAAATTCAACATATTGAATAAATCACATAGGACATTGAAAAAATAATATGAATAGAAAATAATTTCACTAAGCCAGAATCACTATCATGTACAATATAAAATAATGGATAGTGTTCGATTAAGGATTTGGATTACTCCCCATTGCATTTTCATTCATGGTAGTCATAGCACCATATTGGATTTGGTTCACTCACAATCCCATTTATTAATATATTATGAGATATAATTATTTACATAATTAATTAGTAGTATATATATTAAACTCATCCAAGATAAAAATAATAATTATAAATCACATGTCTACTGAATGATCTAAAAGTTAATCAATTATTTTAGAATAATTAACTTATGGGAATAAAACATGTTTCGTGAAAATATAATTCTAAAATTATAATTATATTCAATTGAGAAAATGAATTAGGTTGGTCTCATATAATCATAACCCCAAGTAATTAAGAAAATATAAAATGTATTTTCAAGTAGAAGAAAACTAATTTTATACAAGCATTTAAACTATCTATGTTATTACATGTGAAAACATAACTTTTTCAATAGTTATATAAATAAAAATTCCCATTATAGATTGAAACATTATTTTCATTAAAGAATAAATAACTTTTAAAAATTTATATAAATTAAAATTAATATGGGATATGTCATTAATTTCATATACACATAAGTAAGATTCGTTTCATACATTTGAAAATCATATAATATAAACTTAATATAAATTATCATAAAAATTATTTTTTTGAACATTAGAAAATTCAAAATATTCTTGAAAAAGACTATATGTTGTTATTGGAGAATAGAAAAAATTTATTAAAACATTTTTAATTATAAAAACATGAAATAAAAAAATATCATCAAATTAGTAAATATGATCATTTTTTTGTAAACACATTGTTCTTGTATTAATTATCCTATACAAACATCAATATTCTGGGTGTAAAAATTTACATTACTTGTGAATTCTTTTGTAGGGATATTTTCCTGTTTGAATATTTATTATTTATTATTAATATATAGAATCTAAAATAATGTATAGTTTTTAGTATTTATTAATTATGTATAACGTTAGTGACATTCATGTAAGGCTCTGGTGAAAAATTTATTACAAGATTTCACCGATGTGCAAGCCTGCGTATATGCAGTAGCAATGTTTCATTTTTATAATGGATGGAATAATAAATATGTTAGTATGAATTTAACTTATTAGAATCATATATTTATAATAAATATATTATATTATCATTTTCATCCATTTTAGAATGTGATGAATAATGAATCATTCTGGTCCTTGAAGATGGTAGTTCGTATGTGCGCTTGAGAAATAAAATTATTTTTTGTTTGATGAAAATTAGAAACAAAATGTTTTTAAAAATAATATAATATAATTGAATTATAATAAAAATATTAATTTCATTTTATTATGATAGCTCTAAAATTTTTTTTGAATGTTAATCATGAAATATAATTTATAAATATCAGTAAGAACATATTATTATACCTTGGTTAATCTCTTCAATAAATACCGTTTGAATTATATAAATGGTCTTTTGTGAAGAGAAGTACCTATAAGTCATATATATTGATGTTGGGGGTAATTTGGGATATCCTGGTTAATATGAGAGGAATATGTTTTTGGGTTACGATATAAGGGGTGGGGAACATTTATATTTTAGGTATCAGTATCAATGTAAGTATAACCAATTTTAAAATAAGACAATGAAATTATCATTTTCAAGTCGAAAAACTGGAAATTTTTCTAAATATAATAATATTTTTTTTTAAATCCACTCAAAAAATGAATTTTGAAAATTTTAAAAAGTATGTCAAATATTATATTTTAGTATAACACCATTAATAATAATTTTAAAAATTTCCATGATGATAATATTTTTACAATGATAGCAGTTTATTATTGATAATGAATTAAATTATGCATCTAACCTAATTTGAATTTATATATCCCGAAAATATAGAATAAATTTTGCTATATTCAATTCCATGAATTTAGATAAACTAATTATACTATATGATTTGAAAATAAAAATACATCTTTTATATTAAAAACAATATTTTTGTGTGGATATATTTATGTTTATTTACGCCAATGATAATTGAGTAGTGGTTGTTCCCAAAATTACTATTTTTTATTTTTGTAATAATTATTAATATTATAATCAATACAAATTTCAATATTGAATGGATTATTTGAAGAAATAAATTTATGTCCTAGAATAAAAAATATATTTTATTTGAATAAAATATAACATATGTTTAAAAAAATTATCAATAGTTTCAAAAATGAAAAAAAATTAAATAATTATATTTTTGCAACAATTTCTTCATGAAAATGCATTGAAATATTTTCAATCCATGCATATATTATTATTTGTGATGAAAAATTATAGTGTTTTAAAAAAAATTTATTTTTCCTTATTCAAAAAAAACATAACCCACTAATAAATCCAAACAATTTACACTAAACTCATAATTAAATGATAAATAAATAAATAAATATTATTTTTCAATACTCAAATTAAAAAATTTTGTTTTTTTTAATAAATCATTTATAATGTACCATTAATAAAATTTCTCTAATAAAATATATATTATTGAGCTATAAATATATAATGTAATACTTCTTCATGTTATTATTATAAATAATGTTTCATGTAGTAGTCCGAGAATATATTAATTTTATTTTAAGAAAAAAATATTGAATTTATATTTCAGATGAATGTATAATAATCAATCAAAAATATTAAATTTAATAATAAAAAATAGATTTTAGTATCATGGATTATTCTAAAAATCATCTCTCAGTTTAATATGATAAAAAATTTATATTCAACATTATAAAAATATATTTTTAAAATCGTTATTTAAGAATTATAATATGATATTTAATTTTATTAATATGAAGGTGTCAAATAGAGAGATCATGTTTGAATTTACTTCTACCCATTTTCAATTTTATTTTATTTTAGATATTGATATCTATTTGTACTAATGAGGGATAATTATGATGAATATGATTTTTATCACCTTTCATATAACTATGTTGTTTGGGAAAGTCCTTCACTGAGTGTTATATTATTTATTCTAAGACAACGAATTAATTTGTCAACTCGTTTAATCAATTATATTTTCATATGGTTAGAATTTTATTTCAATCCATTTTTTTCATCATAATTATTAATAATAAATTTTTGATCTTTTTGGATATATGAGTTTATGAATAGAGGTTGGGTATATCTAATTACTTAGAATATATTTTTTATAATCACCATGAGAATTATTTAATTTAAAAAATAATAAAATATTTGATAAGATATCAGGATTTTTGTCTATAGAAAAATCCTTTCATTTTTGTGTCACATAAATGATAAGATTTATTTTATCATAGATTTTGAAAGTGATTTCAAAAGATTAATGAAATAAAAATAAAGAGAATGAATTGAACAATGGAATAATCGATTGACCTTGACCTTATTTTAATCTATTTTTATAAAATAAATTGAGGATTTGGTTTATGGATATGTTTATTAAGGTTTTGTGTCTTAAAAAATTTGATATAACTATTTTCAATAGTTTTTTTTGTTTATACGACGCATAATCAAATTCTGGAATATTGTTGAACAAATTTCGATAATTATTTGACCCCATAAAATTGATACAAATATTTGATATTGTTTGCTGAACCACGATCATAAGGTACAAAATAGATTCCTTGTAATTTATATTATAACACCGAAAAGATAAGATATACTATACATGCTATATATAAGGCAATGAAAATAACTTCACAACTTCATGCTATTGGGAAAACACTAGTGAAGGGATCATACCTGGAACAATAAATTGAGACATGTTATCAAAAGGTTCTTGAAGACTATATAATCCCCAATAATAATTTTGAGTGTAGGATAATATTAATGATGTTAGTTAAATATTTATTAAGAAAAAATATAGAAGATATAATGTCGAACTATATTCATTGCAAAACATATTGATCAATCCCTTGATAATGATTAATGTAATTATTGTAGTATGGTGAACAATGTAAGATGTTGGAAGAATATATTAGGTCCATGAATATAAGAGGATCTACTGTATTAAAATCACTTGAAACAGATCTAATTTTCATTAAAATCATTATAAATTTATTGAAATAGGATTCTATTGAGATTAAATGAGTTTAATCTATCATTTATTTTAAAAATATTTCTTATTAATTCAAATGAGTTTTAATGTTTTAATTAAATCACATCTTTTTGATTGATTTTAAATATAATACTTCTGCTTTATAGAATCCTAGAAATTGTAAAATTCATTTTTAGAAAATAATTTTGATAATAGTATTGTGAAAAAATATTATAAAAAATCTATAAAACAAATGTTCATCAATATTATGAGAAGGGGATGTTACATTGGTGAATCAAAGAGGTATATATATATATATTTGAGTAAATTAAACGATAAAAGTTTTGTTCCTATCAAAGATGATGGTGAATAATATATTAAATATCAGTGCCATTTGTTATTAATATTATGTATGAATGTGATCACATTTACACATTCTTTGCATTATTAAGGAATAATTAATCCAAAAATAATCCAGACAATATTTCAACATGATACCATAGTTATGAAATTTTCATAGCTACTGATGTCCCCTTATCATCAAATATTTTAGATGTTTAGAAATCTATTGTTTTGTTAAATATATGATTCAATGTATAGTGAGTGATGAATCAATAAATAAGATGTGATTCTAGCATAAATAGAAGTTATCAATAAATAGTGAGATGTATATGATACCTATCATAATGATATTTTGGTAATACCAATGAAAATATATTGTTCTGATTGATATGAATTTGTACTCACGATAACTTATTATGATATAATAATGACAACAACTCTGGTATCTCAGAGATGATAGAAAAATAATTATAATCTCATCAGATAAATGTTATCATATTTAAATGAAAAAATATTTTATTAGTATTGGTAAATTATATACCAACTTGGTATTTGAGTTACTTTTAATAATTTAAATTATAGCCAGGTGAAAACATATAATTTAGATATTATAATTCAATTAAAAATCACATATTCATATCCCAAGGAATGGAAAATAAACAATTTGTTATCTTAGATACTAAAATATTTTTATGTACAATAGAATATATCATGAATAAATAAATAACATTCAAAATTATAAGGTAAAAAATTATATTTAATAATATAAATTATCATAATTAATAAAAATAGATATAATAAATGATAATCAAATAATTATAAATATATAATAACATGGAATTTTAATGAATCCCAAGTTGATATTAATTAATTAATTTTATGGATAATAATTAAAAAAATATTAATGGAGGTAAATTTTAATATAGGATTTATCGATTGTAGACATCATGATATCTATACAATCAATACCTCTATCCAAGATAGCTAAAATTATTTTTAGGTGTAATACAAAAGCAAATATAATATGTGATTAGATATCTTTCTCCAGATATGTATCATTGAATCAAGAGGTTATATTATTATGGTCCTACCTACAACATTATATCCAATTTATTACCCCTATATAAATTTATCAATTTAAATAATAACCAATATTACTCATCTATTTGTATCTATATTGAGATGAGGATGTAGATTTATAAGTATTTTTACAATTTAATGAAATAATAGAACTCCATATGTAAATAATATCTATTATTTATTACAGAAACAAAATTATTATAAATAATTTTATTTTTTTTAAGAATGCATTGTTTAATGGTCCCAAATATGTTAAAATTTCTAGATAATGTTAACGAATGAATGATTACTCATGAATGTTTATGTCAATAGTTTTCCCAGTCAATATAATCATAAACCAACAAGATATATTATTATGAACATATCATTAAAATATATTTCTTTTGGAATATAATTAATATTAAAGAGTTTTTTAATTTAAGAATATAAATAATATAAGAAGACAATTAAAACCAATAATCGATAATATAGATGTTTCACATTGAAAACATTATTTATGTACTAACTAATTAAGTAATAATTTTAAAAAAAAATCATTGAAAAAAAATCAAAAAGTTTAATGTTAACCTCAAATCTGTGATCCTTCATCATAGAGGTCATTTTTCTCTCATGTAGAGTATGCTACAAACTGTGATTTCTTTTTTACTTTAATCAAAAGATAAAAAATGATTACATTCCAACAAATTTTTAATATTTTTAATAGGTGTAAAATGTGGTTCAAAATATCAAACAATATGAAAAAAATAATTATTTAATACATTTTTCATAAAATGAATATGGATGAAGACATAATTTTGACTGAAAAGTTAAATAATTTTAGATTTTTTTAAAAATAATTCAGTATCATTATAACTAAAATTGAGATGGAAAATATTACTATTACAATAAAATATCATGAATTAATATAGTATAATAAAATTAAATGGATGTTTTAGGAAATGAAATTATAATTTAAATCAATATAATTACAATCATACATAAATTTTATTAAGATGAGATTGAGAAATAAATCTATTTTGATATTGGGATATTTTGAATCATAGTCCACATAAAATATATAAAATCAAATGAGAAATTGAATAACATTAATAATAACAGATTAATTATATAACATATAAAATGTGAAATAGATACACCATTAAAAATCAATAGGTGTTAATACGAAATTTGTCTCAATGAACATAAAATTAAGATGAAATATATTACAATGATCATACCATTGAAGTGAGGATTAATACATGAATATATTATGTGTATCAAATTTAAATCAAAATATAAAAAGTGTTAATACAGAATATAATAATGAAAATACATTAAGAACATAATCTATATATATCAATGAAAATTAAGATTTAATATAACGAAATAAAAAATTGTGTTATGAAATTCCTCATCACTAGATAACAATGATATTAAATCCAATTACACGAAATAAATAAAATTGACACATAATATGTGAGGAATTATAAAGTATTTTGAATAAAACGTGTAAAATTTTTATTTTATACATCATAAAAATTAAATATTAAACACAACAATAAAACATGTCTTAATTAGTGGAAATTGACACGAAGTACATTACATTATGTTTTCCTTTAATGGAATACAAATTAACCTCATTTATAATGGTTTTTAGATGTTAATAATTTATATAAGAATCAAATTAATATTTATAATATCATATAATATATTTTTATAACATCTTATTTACTTGTGTGCTAACAATAATTTATTATTACTCTATATTTATGTGTTAAAATTATTGATTTCTCATGAATGCTCTGTTGAAGATGTTTCAGTTCATTTTCATAATATATATATTCATCATCTCCTAGAATATATTAAATTTATTAATATAATATTTATTCATTAGATATATTGTTATTATCATTTTTGAGATATAAATAGGGAAAATTATTTACATCGATTATGATAGATTGTGTGCATTACATTTCCATGAGTAACAATATTATTCACTTAATGGGATATAAGATAATTTTTTTGGATAGTATATTAGTATTAATTAATTATTATAATATCATTTTTATAATATATATTCAGTATTTTCTTCATTTTGATATTCATTTGAGTCTGTGATGCTAAAAAAACCACACATCATGAGGTGTTAATATATTTTACACATGAGTGAATGTTTTGTTTCAAATTTTATATATAATGATGTGGATATATAATATTTAACCAATATAATAGAATCCTAGAATATGTAAGATAAATTTGTTATTATATTTTAATTATTATTACACAATTAAATGTGATAAAATAATAATTATAAACATGAATGAGCTTCATGAAGGTGATTAATTTTTCATAGAAAACAATCCATTCGATCTTATATTATGGTCCATAAGATGTGATTTTTGGGAAGATAAGAACCCTTTTAATTTTACTATACATGTTACAATGAAATTTTTTAAGTGTTCTATTTTGTTAAATAAACCAAAAATGTGAATAATATTTAGGAAGTGTTTCACATTTATAATCATTGAAGAGTTATATTTTTGTAAATACAAAAAATTACCCATTAATGGCAAGTCACTCTGAAGAAATCTTCAAAAAAATTGATACATAATGGAATGGATGGATTTTAATATCGATCCTTGTGAATATTTAGGAAAATAATACTTTTGGAATTTTATTCCCTTGTAATCTCTACAAACATACATTTACCATTTTATATTTCAATTTAATAACATGTTTTTTATTTTCCTTAGTAATTTGACCATTACATAGAAAATTAAATATTACATAATAGATAATATATAGTATCATATTTTATAAAGGAAATTAAATGTATTAAATAAATTAGCTATGTGTGTGTAAATTTTATTTTAATATATATTAATTTAACTAACAAAACCCCACACATCCCTTGAAAATGTTAATCAATTTTTAATATTATTAATTTTCATTAGGACCAAACAGTTAGTACAATATTGTAGCCAATAATATTTTTTTTTATTGAAAATTAGGAATTATTTTTATCAAAATATATTCTTTTATGTTTTATTATGTAATTAAAATAAAATCCCACAAATCATGTTGGGAAAATGATTTTTATGAAATTTTATTTTAATTAATAAGATGGTCTTACAATAACTATTTGACTAGTTTTGATCATTATATGGATTCAAATTCATATATTTCTTTATATAGATTATAAATTTCACTTAAAACATTACATTTTGTTGATTACTTTAGTTAAATTATATTGAGGAAGATTATTAACTTAATCTAGTAAAAAATGTGTTTCTAAAAATACATATAAACATATGTAGAAATAAGATATAAACATGATTTAAATGTAATTAATAATAATAAATACTATATAATAATAAATATATTATTTAAATGTATTATTCTATTAATAATGTGTCATTTAAATTAACTATTTTGTTGATTTAAATGTTGTTTTTACAAATTTCTTTATTTTTCATAACTCAAAGAAATATCAATACATTAATACATATCTTAAAATTTACAAATTTGATAATATTCATTTAATGATTTAAAACATGATATTAGTTTTATAAAATACAATTTCTAATAGTCTTATAATATAATTATAATTCCCAATCAACAAATAAAAAATGAAACTATTTTTGAAGAAAAGGTATTATAAAAGAGTTAAAAAATATATTGTGAATTATGTACTTATTTATACATTCATTATATAAAACAATTATAAATAATTTAATAAAAATTTTAAAAAAATGTTCATTTGATCAAAATTAATGTCTTGTTTATATTTTTTACATGAAATAATAAAATATTGATAATATTTCTTGGTTCTTTTGATATATAGTGTTTCATGTCATATATGATATCAATCCAAGTGTTCTTATTTTAATATTTAATGGTTTTATATTCTATTCACCATTAATAAAGTATAATTATACTAATTCAAACATTCCCCAAGAAATAAATGGTTTGATATATAAAAATTACATTGAGATAAACTGAAATAATAAAACGGTAAATAAAAAATCCATAGAAAAAATTCTGATAGATAAATACTAGGGTCATCAGGAATAACACATAACTTGAAATATATATTGGGGTTGAATTTTTTATGTAAAAATAAGGATACCGAGGATAAAACTATTTCACGAGGGATAATAGAGTGTGATATACAATGAGTTCATGAGAAATTTAATCAAATGATAGAATAAAAATAGGAGATGGGGTAAAAGACAATTGATTCATCAGATATGATGGTGATATAATAGTTTTTCAACATATGTTAACTAGATTTTATGAATTAAATTTCCATATAGATTACCAATATAAGTAAGTAAACAAACATAAAATGTTACTTTTTCATAGGAATGATTTTTTTATTTAGTTGTGCTTCGATAAATTCACTCTTATCATGTTACTCCAAGAGGCAAATACCAAATATGGTTTTTATGAATCAATGAATAAATTTAATGTTAATGTTTTAAAAATATATATAATTTTGGGAAAAATATTTTTTAATGTATTTAAATATGTAATAAATCAAAAATGGTTAGAAAAATTTATAAAATATAATACATTATTCAATAAAAACACAACATTTTTATCGGAAATTCATCATAATGTGTTCCATAATATATTTTTGTATAACATAATTTGAGTGAATAATTTCATTTTATCATGTTTATCTCATAGGTTAATGATAGAAGGTACACCTTTTTCACACTTCGATTGTCGGTCTAAGACCCTTGGCATACTGGATGAGATGGTTTGTCAGCATGAATGTGTTATATTAATTTTATTAAAAATAATATATAAAGAATACCAAAGATATTTACAAAAATATGATGAACATCCTCAATAATTACAATATCCATAAAATAATTTTTTAACAATAATATATCTCTATATTACCTATTTTTCCAATAAATCAAATAATCTTATTTAAATATTATAAAATTAACATCTTTTCTCACAAAAACCAAAATTTATATCAAAAAATTTATAATATTTAATTTATAATAATTTTAATGTAATACTACAAGATTAACATATGTGTTATATATGCCTAAACATAATGAAATGGCACCCAACAAGACACTAATCACATGAAAATCCAACCATTTAAACCCTAAAAATTGGGATCTAGGAGTATTAACAAATAATTATCATTAAAATATTAAACCCACTATTATACCAATAATTATTGTGATATTAATAGATAAATACATATAATCTTGAATAATATTAACACCACCATGAGATGCATTCTTCTTCTTATAACCAATATATTTTTAATAAAAATACTTCTAATTTATTTTTATTGAATCCTAATATATATATACATAAAGAAATTGACATATATTATTTTTGTAACATTACTTTTTTAGTCTCTATGTTACAAATTAAATATTTAATTAACATAAAAAATTCATAGGGTCCCCAAATTAAAAAAAAATAATATGAAAAAATGTATACTTATGATGAAATATATTTATATCCACTAAACACCTCACATTTCATTGGTATATGATTCCTAAAACTTTTCTCCTATATATAAATCATTTTACAATTAATTCTATATATTCTCACTAATTATACATCAACATATTTGACATTATGTAAATTGATCATTATTTCCCCAATGGTCACCACCATTAGAACTCTTATCTGACTCCATATTTCACTTGTTTTAGGTTTTATATTATTTGTTAAAGATTTAAGATTTTAATTAAATATCAATAAAAAATATTAGGAATAATGAATACATCTTTCATAGTAGTCATAATCTCCTTCAGTTTCTCAGAATCCCAAAATTTATAGCAAATTAAACTATAACATGATTTATTTATTTTCTTCAATTGAGAAAAACAAAAATAATAGTTTTTGATAGAATAATTTATTCTAAATCTATGAAATATTTCATATGATTAAAAAACCATGAAACATTATATTCAATATAAAACTCAATATTTTTATCTTTCTCTATTTATTTTCCACATCTATTCAATTCTGTCAGGTTGGATCATCTAGAAATTCCTAATTAAACAATTAATATCCCCAAGGACTGTAAAGTAGTTGTGTCAAAGGGCCTATGGTCATGCACAATTTGAGATCATGTCAATCAAAATACACGTTTTTTAGATTTATTACTCATTGGTACAACTACTCTTAATCAATAGATGCTTTAAATATCTATACAAGGATGTATTGAATGAAATCACACATAATATATACCATCCAAAATTCATGAGATCTTATACTATAATTATAAATATCATGAAAATTCATTAAAAGTGTTATACACCCAAATCTATATTCTTAATTCATGTTCTAATGGTTTTTACTAAACGTGGTCTGATGAAAACTATAATGTCCCATAGTCCAATTTTGTGTGGTTTGTTTTGAAATTATTTGATTGGAATTAGATACAAGTGAACACATCCCATAGAGTTTAAAAGTTTAGTAGTCTTGATAAATTAATAAAAACAATGAATGTTTTAATTACACATGAATACAAATTACAATATAATGAAATTATATATTATACATCCATCTACTCATTTAATGATTCCTTATTTATATCATTGAAAAAAGTGAAAATATAAATCGTGAGCTCAGATTATTACTATGTGTTACAAATTATTGATGATATGAAAAACAAATAGCTCATAATCAATATAGAATTTAAAATAATATAAACATATTTCATTTAATCCATTGCATGAGCATAAAGAATACATTATGTTTTTATTGGGTGTTAACATGTATGTTAGTTCATGAGAGTGGTGTATCATAATTGAGATCCTTGGGGGTTCCGAAAAGTATATTATTTAATGATTCTCACACAATTCTAAATCTGATCTATATTTGGAAACCCCAATCTATGACTCGATGCAAGGATGCCTCAATTTGATGTAATGTGTCACACGTTGCACACATGTACTATAAATTCTCGTGTGAGTATGATATCAGAATGATTTCCCCTTCCATTGAGACTTAGATCCATGTTGATTCACATTCTAAAGATATACCCTAGTATGAATTAAAGAAATCATATCTAAAATGATTTATTTTAAAATTTCATAATTGTGTAAATTCGAGTTGTATATTTTAATTAACTGATATAACTCATGTTATTATGATGTAGGATGTAGTCATAGAATCAAATTATCTTTTTCATGACTCCATTACCAGAGTTGTGGTGATTCTCAATGTAAAAAAAATGAAAATATGTTTTGTTTTTTGTATTTTAAAACTGGAAATGTATTAATGTAAGACATAGATTCATGTATATTTATATTTATATTTCAAAATTATTGAACCAATCACGGGGATTTGGTTCAATTTGTTCGATAGTAGGTGATCTAAGGATCTATGAATAGAATTCATGCATCCAACCCATCAATTTCTAGAAATCATTTATTCAATATCACATAGATTAAAAATTATTAGTTGGATTTTTTAACACTAGTATTTATATTTAGTTAGATTCATCAATCTGACAGCCAGGCAGCGCCTTGCTCGGCTGCCTCCCGAGTGCCCTGGCTGAACAGGCCCAGCTCCGCCCTCCGTGCCCAGCCACGCCCGGCCGCACCCTCGCGGTGCTCCAGGCCGAACCGGCCCCGAGACTGAGCTGAACTGCCCATGTGGCCTACTATATAGGGCAGAGTGGGTCGGGCCGAACCTAACAGGCCGACCCACACAATGGGATGGGCCATACCCATCACGTCTGACCGGGTCGACCGAGACTGGGTCGGATCGGACTCGGGCCCACTACTAACCCATTCATTTTCATTGGACATATCTTTGGAATCTGATGTCTATTTGAAGAACCATCATTATCACTATTAATTATATATAATGATGGTCCCTTTGAGTATATCCCTCTAGAGTTCAGGGAAAAGGTGAGATACAGTCAAGTAGGATCATGCACGAATCCAATTGGGGCCTCAGGATTAAAATACTAAAAACTCACAATTCGGGAATCCAATTGACACTATGTCTATTCAATTGAGACCCCTATGTAGTGAAAGACCAATGAGATACATCTACATAGGATTTCATGAAACTTGGAGTATCAACCAGTAGCTTGTGGAGTGGATCCTTCAAGAGACAAGCAAGCAGAGTGTGGAGACCTAGTATCTGGCTGAGACCTGATGACAACTAACCGTTTCAAATCTACGTGACTCCACGGGCCCAGTGGGAGAAGTTTGGTGTCTTAGAAGACCCACGGTGGGGAGCGCCTCTGTGTGACGTGGCAGACCCACAGTACTCGACATGAGAAGTACCACAGGTGGCTATGAGGGGGTGATCCTCTGTGTGATGCGGCAGACCCACGGTGGGGAGCGCCTCTGTGTGACGCGGGAGACCCACAGTACTCGACATGATCAATACCTCAGAAGTCCAAGGTTAGTGGGAAGTGTCTTGTTGTCACGATAGGACCACTGTACTCGACAAGGGATGATTACTCTAGTAGGTTTGTTTTTGATAATGAGAATAAATATCCTGTTTGCGTGGAGTCAGTAACATTTGTGTTTACCTCATGATTGAGATGGATTACATAATAACTTAGGTATATCAATGGGAATATATCTAAGTTGGGTTATCTATTGATTTCATTAATTTTGGTTATCCTTGTTGGTTTTGTGATACATTGAGGGTCTCGAGGTCCCTAATAAGTATCGTTATACTCAACCCTGCATGGGCTATGCCCGCACCTAGTTGTGTTGGCTGTAGACGATAAACAGTGCGGAAAGAAGATGAGTGTACCAGGACTGAATGGTACCTAGAGGTGGACCACACAACATGACTATACATGGAGGAGACAGACGAACATGGAGTTCTGTGGAGGCTATATGTACCTACCCTTCAATTAGGATTTCCTTGTGGACGATCCAAATGGTTCACACCCTTTTTCCAGTACTTGTATTTTCAGTTTCCTTGTACTTTACAGTTGGTCTTTTATTTCTGGCCCATTTTACTTTACGACACTCCTTTTGTGTAATGTTTTATATTGTTTTGTTTCTATATTGTACTCTATTGTGTGGTTTTTCAAGTAATAAAGGCAATTATTTCCCAGTTTAGAGATTTACTCCTTTGGTGCTAATCGCCAACCACTGACCTATGGATGGTGGGATCAGGATAGTCACGACACGGGCCATGGGGTATGGGTCGTCACAAATTAGAATCAAAGAAGTGGGTTATACCACATAAAATATGACTGTGATCTTTCTTTTCTATGAAGAAATAGTGTTATGTTTATTGAGTGTGGTTCTCAGTTCAGGGAGTCTATTGTTGGTGTGGCAGCTGACGTATCCATACACCAGGACTCTGACTTTTGATTTCTGACTCAGTTCATGAAAACACTGATTGCATGTGTGCCTTCAAAAGTTTACTTTAAGTCAGCTCAAATAGGTCACATTACCAGGTATAATATTTGACATTTTCAAATATGTTTCTTTTAGGATGCCTCCATGTGGACGACTAGTGAGAGTTTCGAGAGTTGTACGTTCATATTTCCCACCGAGCGATGAGGCCTCAGTGCAGGGATCTCTTCCAGTGGAGGCACCATCGGTACCACTACCCGTTGGGCCACCGATGCCATCAGCCTCAATAGAAGATGATGGATGCCGCTTGTGTGTGTTTCACGAGTTCCAGCACTAGTGGGCCCCCATGTTCAATGGAGAGATGGACCCCCTGTCAGGTGCTGATTGGTTGGAGGCCGTGGTGAGAGTCTTCATACTGGTAGGTACACCATCTGACCATGTGGTGATCCTTATCGCTAGTCTCCTTCAGGAAGCAACAGGCAGATAGTGGAGCCTAAAGCTCCATGTGCATGATGATGTTACACTACAATGGGAAGACTTTGTCAGATTTTTTCGCTCATAGTTTTTCCAAGCCATGCTATGTGTAGTGTGGTTACAGGAGCTACTTCACCTTCAGCAGGAAAGCAAGACGGTGGCACAGTACTCAGCGTGGTTCACTGACCTCTCGCGCTCCTCCAGAGATATGGTTCGGGACCCATTCTTCTGGGCTCGAGCCTTCAATCTGGGGCTCAAGAGAGATATCAGGGCTTCGATGATCTCTCTCAGTTTCCCAACTCAAGAAGGAGTGTTGGAGTGAGCCCTCTTAGTGGATATTTTTCTTGTTGAGTTATCTCTAGTAGCGAGACACACCACTAGTTGACTCGCAGCAGAGTCTTCTTCAGTTGGTAGTAGACAGATGTCATAGAGGTCAAAGAATACCAGACCCACGGGTGGACAACTGAATGACTCAGTATCAGTAGTGTGGGGAACTCGGGGCAGATATATACATGCCAAGAGAAGGAAGTGTTACACATTAAGTGGTCAGGGTAACCTGATTCATGACTATCCAACCTGCCATTCAGATGATCACCAGGCGGTTGAAATACCGCCCAGGAAGAGACATATATTTGATCGAGGTGGTCTGTAGGGAGTAGGCAGACATGCTAGAGGATCTGGCCATGTAGCTAGTGGTGGACGACATTTTGATGTGTTACTGCCACCACCACCAGGAGGTCGACCCTATTCACAGGGAGATGGTGTATAGGCGAGAGCTCAGCTCTAGGTACTGAGGCTTATGATCATGGCACTCCAGAGATGATTAGATGTACGATCTGTGTCTACTTCACCTTAGCTACAGTATTTATAGGCATAGTTTCTAGTCACTCTTTCATTTCCACTAACCTTGTTCAGAGCTCAGAGATTCTGATGGAGCCATTGGATCGATCCTTACAGCTAGACACTCCTATGGTAGTAGACATGATGATTACGCACATGTGATGGCAGTGTGAGCATACTATAGGTGGCAAGTTTTTCGGCTAGGATCTCTTCATAGCAGCGTTGAGACCTTATGAAATCATATTTGGTATGGACTGGTTGTCTACATTCCATGCTCAGATATACTGTATTAGTCATAATGTGCGGTGTGTCTGCACGGAAGGGACCATGTTCACCTGCACCACAGAGAAGGGAACCTTTGCAGCATAGGATTGACTTTCCCAGAGGAAAGTGCAGCCGATCACTAATATGTTGGCCTACCATACCCTCAGAGCAGTTGATGTGGAGAGTTCGAGCTATCCTATATTGGTGGACCAGTAAACAAATTGTTTCTCGGACGTTGTTCCAGGACTACCTCCTCATAGTGATTTAGACATCTAGATTGACATGTACCCCTGTACGGAACCGATATCTACACCAGCATATCACATGGATCCTGCTATGCTTCGTGGGCTGAGGATACAGCTGGAGGGCTTGCAAGGGAAGTGATTCATCCGGACCAGTGTTTCCCTCTGGGCATCCCTTATTCTACTTACCAAGAAGGCGGATGGAAACTTTTTACTTTTTTTCGAATACCGTCTCCTGAACCAGGTGACCAAGTAGAACAAGAACCCACTCCCAAGGATTGATTACCTCTTTTATAATTTGAAAGGAGCCCGGTGGTTCTCGAAGATAGACCTTAGATCAGGCTATCACCAGGTAAGAGTTTGAGATTTAGATGTGTAGAGTACGACATTTAGATGTTGTTACGACCACTACGAGTTCTTTTTTATTGAATTCGGCGTAACCACTGCTCTAGCAGTGTTCAAGTGACTCATGAATAGGATCTTCCAGCCATACCTCAATCACTTCTTCGTAGTCTTAATTGATGGAATTCTGATATACTTGACTACTGGGGAGGATCATGCCTACCATTTTCAGGTAGTACTGGGCACACACCGAGAGAAACATCTTTATTGTATGATCTCGAAGTGCCAGTTTTGGATAAGAGAGGTTTACTTTTTGAAAAATGTCATCTAGGAGGATAGAGTTGTAGTTGATCTAGTGATGATTGAGGATGTACCTTCTTGGGTGCCACCCAAGAGTGTGACAGAGATAAGGAGTTTCCTATGTTTGGAAGACTAGTACAAGAGGTTCATTCCAGACTTCTCTAGAGATATAACACCACTATCATCCTTGACGAAGAAGGGTCAACCCTTTCTATGGGTTGAGGGATTCCAGAAGAGCTTTCAGGAACTGAGGCAGAGGTTGACTAGTGCTCCCATCCTGAGGCTTCTTGATGAATTTGTAGGGTAGGTAGCCTACTATGACGTATCTGGGACCAGACTCGGATGTGTCCTAATTTAAGAGCGAGTAGTGATCACGTATGTTTCTCAGTAGCTGAGACAACATGAGCAGAACTATGCTACTCCTATCCTCATGTTAGGATTAGTGGTCTTTGCTTTGATGATATGGTGACACTATCTTATGGGGGAATGTTTTACCATGTACTCCGATCATAAGAATATCAAGTATATCATCTATCAGAAGGACCTAAACCTGATACATAGATGTTGGCAAGAGTTCCTCCAAAAATATGACTTTGAGATAATCTATACTCCATGGAAGTGGAACGTTGTGGAATATATACTCAGCAAGAGATCTGGTATACAACTACTAGGTGACACTACTGAGTAGCAGGCCTCTTTGCAGATATCAATTGTGGATAGAGATGGAGCAGGTTTCCTTCAGTCCCTTAGAGTCACTCCCAAACTTCTTCAGTGAGTCTAGAAGGCAGAACATGGGGACACTGACTTCGAGACCCGACATGCTCAAATATCCACAGGGTAGGAACCTGATAGATTTTTTGAAGGTGGGGAGCACATCATCCTCCTTAGAGTATGTACTATGGTTCCAGTGTCACATCAAGAGGATGTGTTGAGGGAGTTCCACACATCCCCTTTAGCAGTACATCGAGTAGTGGCGATGATGTGCCAGGACCTTCGACGATAGCACCGGTGGCCAGGTATGAAGAAGGAAGTAGCAGAGTTTGTCTCTCAATGCATCACTTGTCGGCAAGTGAAGGTGGAGCATCAGGTACCAACAGGCATGGTTCAGACGTTAGAGGTCCCAGAGTGGATGTGGGATGGGATATCCATGGACTTCATGAATGGACTTCCACATACTTCCAGGGGTCACAACTCAATTTGGGTGATCGTCGACCAACTCACCAAGTAGTCCAACTTCCTATAGATCAGAGAGTAGGGTTTAATAGGGAGCTTGGGATGCCTCTACGAGTAGGAAATTATGCAGATACCTGGATTACCAACATCTATTGTCTCTGATCGTGACACACATTTTACTTCCCTGCTATGGAATGGGTTGCTGGAGGCTTTCAAGATTCAACTTCTTCTGAGTACCACCTTCCATCCTCAGACAGATGGCGCGATTGAGCAAACCATTCAGACCCTCGAGGAAATTATGTGTTCATGTTACCTCAACTTCGGTCAAATCTGTAGGATCACATTCCGTTGGTATAGTTATCATACAGAAACATTTATCACTCCACCATAGGGGTGGAACCTTTTGAGGCGTCATACGGATGACTTTGCAGATCATCATTGAGCTAGACTGAACCTTTGGTGTCTATAAAAGTGGGACCAGTGATGGTATTGGATACCATAGAGAATTTTCAGATCATATAGAAGTAGAAGAAGACTGCACAGAGCAGACAGAAGTGATATAATGACAGGAGACAGACACCTCTGGAATTCTAGGATTGGGACCACGACTTTTTACGTGTCTCACCTCGATATGGTTTATGCAGATTTGGACAAGGTGTCATGTTATCACTGATATTTAATCGAAAATTCTAGGTCCTTAGCAGGGTTGGAATGGTGGCCTACTGATTAGCAATTCCACCTCAGTTGCACCGGGTGCACGATGTCTTCCACGTATCCCAACTGAGGAGATATGTGCACGACTCTTGTCACAGCATCGACCATGGAGAGAAGAATATCGATGACAGGGAAAATTTTATGGAGGTTATAGTGGAGATTGAGGATCGACAGGAGAAGGTCCTATGTGGACGATTGATTACTCTGGTATGCGTTCGCTGGCAATACAGGAACCTCCTAGAGAGCACATGGGAGCGAGAGGCTTCGATGCATGCTCAGTACCCCCAATTTTTCCATTAGATTGAGTTGTAGCTTATGGGGACATTAATCCATAAGGTGGGAATAATGTATAGACCTTTAAATTCCTTGTAAATTTATTTTTATTAAATACATGGTAACTTTATGAGTCCATGAAAATTGACGGAGCATGATTCTGCGACCCGGTGTACCCGGAATCAATTTCTGAAGTTTTGTCTGGATACCATTAGTAAATGTACGAGTGGGTTTTTATAAATTTTTAACTGGTGCTCAAAATTGAAATATTAGGGCACCATTGAACTTGAAGTTCTGGTATTCACTAAAGAAGACATTCACTTCGATGACAGTGGGTAGAGAATAAAAGTTAGTTTTTGGGTTTTCTTGGAAAATAATAAAATAACGTGATCTTCACTTTATTTATATTTGAGCCTCCATTGGGATTCTTGGAGGTGGGTCCTACTTGATCATTAACCACTTTTTTTATGTTGAATGTATGGACCACCAGACAATAACCTCCCATGAGTGGTTATGGTGGTGGGGAACACAAAACCTCAAACTCCCATTTGAGGATTAATGTGGTGGGGACCACCCAAGACCGCATAACCTCCCCATTTGAATAATAGGGATGGAGACCACCCGACCCCTATTAAATGAGGGAAGATGAAAACATCTCAAACCCCCCCTCTTTAATGTGGAGGATCCTCTTGAGATTCATCCACATTAACATTTCCAACACACCCAATTAATGGGGCTAAATCCTCCCATTAATTTTAATGTGACAAAAATGTTTAGATTTTCTTTTTGTAATATTGCCAACGAAATAATAGATTTTATAATCTATTATTTGGAATATCTAATCATTTTTTTGGGAAGAGGAGAGCTTGGTGGAATAATATTTCTCTAATGAAGAACCACATCTTCCAATGAAGAATAAAGAAAGAGTTCTTCCAACGAAGAATGCCAGTAACGATCTTATTCAACCTTATTACCCGGACACCTACCGACATGGAACATCTTCCACAACCAACGTGCAATCTTGTGAATGCAAGTGTGAGGTAGACGCGACGAATGATGACAACATTGTCTTCATCCCCACGACTCCTTCGAAGACCAAAGATCATGGTATGGGGTTAATTTGAGTAATAGAAATTTCCTTTTCTCTTATTCTATTGGAAAGGAATCGTTGCGGTGGATGTAAAAAAATTGAAGTTCATCTTTCTAACATTGTGATGAGACAAATGTTACAATCCTATACACAAAGGTTGTGGGCCAAACCAACATGGACTAACTCCTCCACCATTCTTGTTTGTGATTATCTTCGGCATGATGATGAAGCGACAGAAGGACGAAGGTAACGGCCGCGCTACGCGCAGTCTCCGTGAACCGCACCACCCACATGACGCTCCGACCGAATCGGCTCCGCCACATCGGGATGAACCTCGCCACCAGCCGGACAGAGCCGCTCTGGCCTCCTGAATGCCGATGACCTCATGTGCACCCCGACCAAAACCCAGCCGGCCCACGCTAGCCTGAACCCTGCGGCGCCGACCTGCTTGACCGCCGCCCGACCACGACACTCAGCCTGCCCAGTCACCCACGAGACTGGCTTTCGGCCTCGCCGCACCCTGCTTAGCCGCCTCCCGGCCTCCCAGACGGCCTTCTCGCGCACCTCCACCCCACCTATCCTCCTACCCGACATATCTGGCTACTCGCTGGCCCACCTAGCACCTTTCCCAACTGCCTACCGGCCTGGCCGAACTCTGATCGTCACTCGTCGGCCCACCTGGCATCCATCTCGACTGCCGTTCGGCCTGGCCGCACCCTGCCTAACAGCCATCCGACCTGGCCGCGCAATGCCCGACTGCCGTCCGGCCAGGCTGCGCCCTGCCCGGCTGCCAGCCGGCCCGACTGTCGGCCTGCCCATCCACCTTCCGGCCTCTCCGCCCCCTGCTGGGCCACCTCCCATGCACCCTGGCAGAACCGGCCCAGCCATAATCTCTGGGTAAAGCCGCACTAGGATGCACCCTCGCGGTGCTTCGGGTCATACCAGCCCTGAGCTCGGGCAGAACCGCCCATGCGGCCCACATAGTTAGGCCCAGTGGCCTGGGTTGAACCTAACTAGCTGGCCCGGAAAATGGGTCAGGCCAGACCGAATAGTTTTGACCAGGTTGACCCAGACAGGGTCGGACCACGTCGATCCAACTGAACCCAGGCCCACTACCGACCCGTTCAATTTCTTTGGCCATATCTTTTGCAACAGTCGTCTGTTTGACGAACTGTTAGTGGTTGTAATAATACTAGAGCATGATGGTACTTTTGATTATACCCCACTGGAGTTCGGGGTAAATTCGAGATACAGTCAGGTTGTATTGCACAAATCCAACCAGGAACCCGAGACTAAAAGTCTAATAACTCACAGATCGGGCGTCTGATTGACGTATTGTCTATTGCGTTGAGACCCCTATGATGTCGAAGATCATTAAGATACTTCAACATGGGACTTCATTACAGTTGGTTGATTGACCAATAGCTTGTGGAGAAGATCCTTCTGGAGATGAGAAAGTAGTGTGTAGAGACATAGTAGTTTGCTGAGGCCCGATGACTGGTCACTGTTTGGAGTTGGAGTAACTCGCCTAGACCAGTGGGGTGCACCTTGGTGTCACAGTAGAACCACAGTGGGTATAGAATATATGTGATGCGGTAGACCCACGACACTCGACAGGATGATTACCTTAGTAGGCTATTAAGGGGAGTTCCTCTGTGTGACGTGGCAGAACTACGGTGGGGAGCACCTTTGTGTGATGTGGGTGACCCACAGTACTCGATAGGTGGAGTACCTCAGTAATCCAATGTTAGTGGGATGTACCTTGGTGTCACGACCGGCCCACTGTACATGACAGAGGAGTTGTTCTCCTGGAGTCATGGTTTTGATAATGTGAATAAAAATCCATGTTGAGTTGAGTTGGTAACTTTTGTGTTTACCTCATGATTGAGATGTATTATTTAATAACATAGGTATATGTATGGGAATATTTCTAAGTAGTGTTATTTGTTGCTTTAATTAATTGTGGTTTATCCTTGTTGGTTTTGTGAAACCATTAGGGTCTTGGGGTCCCATATGAGTATCGTTATACTCAGCCTTGAATGGGCTATTCATGCCCCTCGTTGTGTTGGATGTAGATGAAAGGCAGTGCTGACCGAGGCTGAGTGTACCGGGACTGGACAGTAGCCAGAGGTGGACCACACAACGTGACAGTACAGAGAGGAGATAGTCGAACATGGAGTGTTGTGGATGCTATTTGTATCTACCCTTCAGGTAGGACTTCTCGATGGATGATCCAAGAGTTTCTTTCACTTTTTCCAGTACTTCTACATTCAGTTTCCTTGTAATTTATAATTGGGCTTGTATTTTCGGCCCCTTTTTACTTTACAGTACTCCTTTTGTATAATGTTTTTTTAGTGTTTTGTTTCTTTCTCATACACTATTGTGTGCATTTTCATGTCATAAAGGAAATGTTTTCCCAGTTTAAGGATTTAGGCCTTTGGTGCTAGTCTCCAGCCCCCAGCTTGTGGAAGGCGGGCTTGGGGTAGTCACGACACATGCCCCGGGGGATGGGTCGTGAAAATAAAATTCAATTATATAACATATTTTGGATTTATAATTAATTTATGTAAGAATTTGGCAAGAATATGTTAGAAGATTTGTGGAAATCAATATAGGTGGTTTGAGAAAGTTTCCTCTTGAATTTGTCTATCTTGAATGATCCCTTAAATATCACAGAATTGTTCTCTAGGTGAGACATGTTGTAAACTTACATTGTTATTGTGCGTAAAAGAGGTAATATAATATATTTTAAATGAGTTATGTTTTTTATGTAGAATTTGGTAGATGTGGAGTGTTATTTATACTTGAAGAGGGGTTGTTTTATGTGAAAAAATAATGATTATTTTCTATTAAAAAACTATTTTTGTCGAAATAGAAAAACAATTTATAGTTAATTTTTTCATGTTCATATATGTCTGTGAAAAATATAAAATCCCACATACATATTAACTATATAGGTAATGTTTGATTTAACTTTTAAGGTTGAACAGTTTCAATATATAATATATAACCTCGTAAATCATTTTTTCAACAGAAACATAATTTATACTTAAAAATGAAAATAATCATTAAAAAAATTACATTATAATTATAAAATAGGAATCCTTTTTACCTTATCAAATTCAATGAGTTTTCAAAATAAATGTTATATGAAAACCAAATGACATGGCGAGACATATGTTTTCAATTTGTGTATTTTTTTCAAAAAATATGATTTTATAAAAAACATTATGAAAGAATATAATCACGTAATGAAACTAAATTAAAAATTATTGATATATAATCTATAAATATAATTTTTTAAAAAATAACAAAAATATTATTTTAAAAAATTGTAACCACATAAACATTATATATATTAATATGATTTTTTAAAAAATACCGGGTTTTTAACCCAAAAATAATATTATAATGAAATAAAATTTCATTTGTATTCAAAATAATTTAATTGGTTGAAATATAAATAAATAATTCTTATTTTAAATAAAATACAATGAAAAAATAATTGTATTTATAAATATTTTTAATTTAATGAAAAGAAATTATATTTTTACAAAAAAAATTGTATTTTCTATTATTCAATGAAAACTAAATATTTCTTGAAAAAAATCCTCTCAATATAAAAATTAATAATCTAATTTATATTTATGTTTATCTTTATGAAGAAATATTTCTAATAGTTTTAAAAAATAATTATAATATTATTTCCAAAAAATCAACAAAATCAGTTTACAATGAAAATAATTTGTTTGGAAAAAAATTGACTTTATGTGAAATTGTAGTGATTATTTAAAATGAAATAATTTATAAATTATAAATAATATTTAAAATTATATATTTTATAATTAAATTATCACTATTAAATATATACAATTTAATGGATATGGTAAAGTGGTTACTTTTAAATAATAGGATTTTGTTTTGTGTTTAAGATCATTGTTATATAACATTTATAATATCAATCATATTTATTAATTTATAAAATATTGAGTGTTTATATTAACTTTGGTTCACAAAATTAATGACTTGATATTATAGTTCATGAATAAATTTTGATAATTTGTCAATATTATGACCTATGATTTCATTAATGATAAGGTATTATACGATGACTCGTTTTTATGATCTATGATAGGATAGGTATGATTTTCATAAGTTATGTTCATGATCACATAAATTTATTTTTATGATATTAACTCATATGATCATATATTAATATCCATTATGTTTATTCAAACTTTGTATTTGATATCACCAATTATTATGTTCCCTTCCCATGATTATGAATGAAGTATTAGTATGGTTATGCCTAAAAGGAGTTCTATTTAAGGTGGTCATTGTGGGAGAAGTTGATGATCATTCAAGAAATAAGATTATTGTGGTTCTTGTCTCAAATAACAATAAATTAATATGGTGTTCTGGAAATATAGATAAGAAATGTATTTAATTTTCATAAAAAAGTAATATTTATGTATGAATTTAATAAGATTATATTATTTGTGAATGAACATGACCATGGATTCTGGATACTATGTACCAATAATGTATATATTTTAAAAGTAATTAGAAAACAATTTCTAAATTTAATAAACTAGTATCTATTACAATATAGGATTCAGAGGAAATGGAAAATGTATTAAAACATATAATAGTTTAAATACTTAAAAAATAAATTGAATTATGGTTTCTCTTTGGAAATCTCCATGATGAGGTTATTCTCCTTTGGAACATTTAAGGAGATTGAGAAACTATATTAAAATAATGGGTGCAAATATGATTTCCCTATAAGATGTTTTATTATCAAATGATAATTAGTTATATTATTTATATTTATAATAATGTTTTATTAATATCATTTATGATAAATATTAAATATTTTTTAAAAAACAAAATTATATAATTACTGTGTTTTGATAATATTTAACTATTTGAATCATTTTTTTAAAAACCCCATTAAAATAATGTTACATTGAAAAAATTTATTTTAATGATTTAATATATTCTAAAAATATATTGTTCTTAAGAATCCTATTTCATTTGAATGTATATAATCATTTTAAAAAACACTGTAAATTTTTTTTATTAATCAAACTATTTGTCATTTTTTATAATAATAATTATCATGATCAGAGAATATAATCATCCGGACATATTGAACATTAAAGTCTATATTGGGCCTAACCACATTGGAATATTTGGTTCACCTCTGTAACATTATGACCGTTCTTCCAATTGAACTGGCACATGGATAGGTAACCACATGACATCAAGCGCATCTCCCCATATTCCAGAGGCTACCGACTAGAAGTGAGTGTTTATGGTTAGAAAGTGGGGAGACTATAGCCACATATTCAAAGTGCACAGAATAAAGAGAAAATAATCACAGATAACAGTGGAAGTAAATGTAAAAAAATTATTTCAATAATGAAAATGACCAAATCTAGTTTATAAAATCCACACATGTTAAGGTGATACATATCAGAAATTTGTAAACAAAATAGAATGATTTAGATTCCAATATAGAAATAATGTATATACATAAAGCCCCAAGGGTGATCTCCCCAAGATCTTGAGCTCCCGCTTGGTCCTATGATTCTAATTCACATATACATGTAACTGCCACAAGAAAAGGTCCAGAGTTCTGTAAATAAGAATGTCTACTCAGTTATCCCATTTCAATGGAGGCCAAAATAGGGTCTGAGATATATATCTTAGTAGGTCGGGACCACCGGTTTTACAGCTCAATCTAGACAACACAATATAAAAATGGTTTACATATAAAACAAGGCGATAATATAATGGAATAAATAACAAATATCTATTCCAGGATCCAAAGGGACACCTGTCGATGATACCTTCATCATACTATAACAGGAATAAGAGTTTACAAAAGAATCAGACAAGCTAATTTTTCAATCATAGATACCTTCTAACACTTTACTACTTATTCTCTATTTATTGATTTAGTATCTCCACGGTTCCAATGATAGCTCTTTGTTAAATGATACCATTGGATCATACCAAAATTATAATCATTACACTTCTCTCATTATTTAATCACATTTAACTTGAGATTGATTCCCATCTCTCATTTATTTCATAATTCATTATTGTAATTCATTTTGTGTTTTAATTCCTTGTCAAACCACCCATTTCCCATTTTGTGTAGATCTCCATGTATAACATCCCAATACTCATATGATGTAGATTTCCATGTCAAAAGCCATACATCTATGATCTTAGATAAATATTGGGTAGTAATTCCATTTCCATGTCCCAACATATATATTGGTCGACAACACCATGTCTAGAAACCACATTTTCATTTATTTATATCATTTGATATCTATTGTGGATGAACTCCATGTCGATGTCCCAACTTCTACATTGGTCTAGAACACCATGTCTAGAACCCAAATCCCAAGAATCAAATAATTTTTGTCTTTAGAGATTTTTTTGTTAGATTTATTTGACAATGATCATAATTTTCCACTTTCTATTACGTATTTTTTAATGTATGAGTTATGGACACATTCTATTAAATTTTAAATTTAAAAATTTCCTCAAAAGTGATAGAATACATTCATGATTATAAATCAACATTATGTAATTATTACTAGTGTTTCCTTATTGTTTTTATCAAATTACGATTGAGAAATATTTATATGATATTATAGTGTTAATATCATTACCAATTAAAAATTTTATAGTATTGATACGTTGAAATAATCTATAATTCAAAAAACACCATGTTTCATCAAATTAAATATTTTTATTGAGAACAGTTTGATGAAAAGTAAAAAGGGAACCTATATTTATGGGGAAAGAGTTGAATATACTTCCAAATAAGCATACTAAATTGGTTGTAATATTAAATTAATATTTTATTTCAATTATGGTCTAGTAGACACAATAAATTATGTTTTTGGAATACATTCAAGTGATTAACTATATATACGATGAAAGAAAATGATTATATTGGATCATTTCATTATAGAACATCCACCATCATTCAATGGATCATAAAATAGTGTGGTATCCAAGGGATAAATCAATAACCCAGAAAATATATTTGAATTAATTATCTTTTGTAAAACAATAATGAAAAATCCTTTCATATATCATTTGGAAGGTGAATCTGATCAATGTGGGTATTTAGATAAAAAATATAGAGAAATATAATCTATAATAAATGGAATGCGACATATTTAAAAATATTTATTATGAGAAGTATTTCCCAATTTTTATTTGGATTGGGATATAATGAAAAGTCCTATAAATGATGTGAAAATTTTAAGATAATGTGGATTTATATTAAGCACAGTTCCCCTATTTTCTAGGCATGTAATATAATTTATTTAATACATTGATAGTTAAATTGCTAGATTTGACTAAATATTAAAACTAATATTATGATGATAATTTTAAACATGAAAATTTAAATGTAATGATTTGTTTCATAGAAGGATGAAATTCAGTTTTATGAAACATATGTGACATGAGATGAAAAGAGTTTGAAACGTTTATGATGGTTGGATATAAAGAGTTAACCAATAATTAATTCTATAAAACATATTAATACATGTTACAATGGACGTAAAAAACCTTTTGGGGAATGTAATTTAAGATGTGGGATGTTTTATGTGAGTGGTATGTTTGGTCACACTTTTTGTTACTTAATGGAAAATATCCCTAACAATTATAGAATGAGAAAAGATATATCCCATCAATAATATTTTTTAATATTTGATGGTTTGGGATATTATACTAATCTTTTTTTGTAGTTTTTGAAATAGTTTTTAAATAAAAAATTTTTATGAAAAAAATTGAGGAAAAGTCATTTCTTACTACAACATTTGATGTTGGACCATCTATTGATGTACTAGAAGATCTGCTGAGATTCTTATTTTTGTTAGGTTAATCAAAATCTCAATTACTCAAGAACACCAATATTGATTTTTTATGTAGTCAATGTAATTTCTGATACATAAAATATTTTCATCGGTACATTCTTTAGTAGAAATTTATTTATTGAATATTTCCTTTTATAGTAATAATATTAAATGATCTATAACCATTATGGTTTATATGAAATTGTTTTTAGATAAATTATTTCAAAAATAAATATTAATGATTACAAAATTGTTTTTTTTTGAGGTTTAGTGATTAGTTTATTTTATTACATATCATATACTAACCATATTGATTTTAGATGACTTAAAGAGATATAATGAAAGTATTCAATCACATTTTCAGATCTTCTGATTCATTAAAAGTGTATTTTAACACATCAAACATGAAAAAAAAATTGGGATTTTATTTTGTGGAATAAGTGATAATTTGGAAATTTATTGAAGCAAAGCCAAGTAATTAATGTGAGAATTTGAATAAAAAGACATAAAATTAGTATACATTCTTATATTTGTAAATAGTTAATGAATTACTCATATTTAGTAAAAGAATCATAAAAAATGAATGATATCATATTAAATTCATATATTTTTAATAATATGGTCTTTTAGATCATCACATATTAATGAATTTTCCTCCCTAATCATTCAATTTATCATTCGATTTCTTGTGATCAATGTACTAAGTCAGTTTGTTTAAATATAGCTAATTATTATCCATTAAAACTTATGTTCTTTTATTTGGAATCCTAGTTATGTGTTATTTAATCTGACCAGGTTAATTCCATATCACTCTTATTAAGTGGATATTTTGTTAACTCATTTTACGATATTATATTTTATAAAATTCATTTTCAAATGTCCCACTATTGATTATCATGATAGACATAAAATTTTAAGGACAAAGATCTTTAATTGTTGGATGATGTTACATGCGGATAATTTAAAATAAATAGAATTATGTTCAATAGTTTATTGGAATAAAATTTATATTTATCTTTTTTTACACACAACCCTAATATTTGTATGTTTGATGGAATAATTATCCTTCCACACCAATGATAAATGAAAATTGATATATATTAAAAATATAACCATTATATTTGAATTTTGGGTAAAATACGATTAAATAAATAATTGATATTTTCATAATTTTTTTGGTGGCCAATAAATAAAAAAATAATATATAATGATAGTGAATATAAATTGAAATTTTTTTCTAGAAAAAATAATCTTATAATGGGAAAAATTGTGTTTTATAATAGTAAATTAAAAAAAATATTATGTAATATATATATATATATGAAAATTATTATTTCACAATCATCATATTTGTTTCTTCTATATGATATAAAAATAATCCCAATTTTAAACATAAAACTATAAATTTTTTTCAAAAGTTTTTAACCCGTTTTATGGAGAACATATTTCAAACATATTGTTTTTATAATATTTTATAAAATTTAAATGAAAAATTAAACTCCATTTTTGGAATTGGATTACAAATATTTCATATGATTGAAATTTTTCTATTTTTAGATAATGATTAATTTTCATTGAATAATGTTAATAACATTTTTTGTAAGGATTTTTCAGTTAATTATGTAATTTAAGAGTCCTAATATTTTTTGTATATTTTAATTTTGATTTTGATTTTATATTATTAGTTAATTGACTTAAATAATTATCAATCATCATTATATTTTATTTTAGTATAAGTTTGTTTTTGGGTTTAATGATGGGTTTTCAAAAAACTATATTATCGTGCATAATGTTTCTATATTCTAGTTAATTAAAGTAATCAGTCATTAATAATGACATAATTGGGATTTATAAACTTTATATAATTAAATATTAATGCAGTATCATTAAATTATTATTATTATTTAATGATTTAATATCAAATAATATTTTTCTATAAAAATACCTCTCTAAAAAAACCTGATATGTAACCTTATTTTCATAAATAACATTAAATTTAATTTTTTCAGATATGTTAATTGAATTTCGTAAAATTGAATTCCAATTCAGATTCATAATTTTTTATAATGTCTAGTATGTTTAACTTTTATTTGGGCCAAAAAAATTAGTGAATGAAATTAATATCAAAAACATCAATTAAGTTAAATAGGAGTTTAATAAGTGACTAAACAAAAATATTAATGGACCAAATGACCAATAAAATTGTCAATATAAATTTTTTAGGCCATATATTCACCATATACCACCCTTTATTTGGTTTATTTCATTAATTTATATAGTTGACAAGGAGAAAACAGGAGTGGAACTCTATATTTCAATTATTTACATGTTTATACATCACCCCACTTATAAATAGTCACCTCTCTCATATTTTTGTCACACCTCTCAATCTATATTAATTAGCCTAGAAAAATAAATTTTGATTATATTTTCGTTAAAATAATACCAATTTCCTTATATTGGTAATAATTATATCAATTAATGGTTATTAGTTGAAACAAAAAAGGAATTACCTTTTGAAGTGGTAACATTCATAAAAAAAGTGATTGATTTACTTATTCCTAAAACACCATAATAATGTCCTATATCAAGATTATGTAATAGAATCATTATCATAACTATAATGAGATATCATTATGTTATGTTTAAGAACAAAAACCATAGAAACATCACTCAAATGAATTACAATGTCAACTATTTTGTGTACGAAAACTATCGCCATGTGAACCGATGTCGTTCGTTTTTCCAATACCAGATATCATTGATGGGGATAATGCTGTCAGTAATATATATATATTATATTTGTGATATTTATAACTTAATTATACCACAACAAAATATTTCATATTAATTTTTTTAACATTAGATTCTATTGGCGATAGAAAAATTCCACTCGGTTTTACAACAAACTACTTCTTTGCAATGCCATGTGAAGAGTTTTCACCGACATGTTATATGATAAGTAAGAATAGATAATATAAATAAATATATGATATTCATGTACTAATATTGATATTATCGACATAATTATATTCATTTATATATAATATATCATTTTCTTCTTACAATTTCACACATTGAATACCTGATGACATCGTTTATTGATGTGTGGACTACCACCACATCAAAGTGATGTGACTATTATTTTTTCATAACAAAATAGATAATTCAAAATATATGTATATATATTTATAAAATACGGTATATTTCATATATTTATCTCTATATAAATTAATATTTTACATAACTTTATTCCATCATGAAAATTTAAAAAATATAAACATTAATCATGGGTATGTATGATCTGCCTTCTCCATGATCAAAAAATTAATTATTTTTTCATAAATATAATTCATTAATGGATTCAAAAAATAATTTATCTATCAATATGATATATTATTTATAATTATTATTCTATATATTTATAAATAATAACCCCAGTGAGAATAGTCAACCTAAAAATATAATTAGTAACACATAAGCTTTATATATTCAATGAATTAGAAATAAACTCAATTGAATATGTAAAATTTTATTACATGTTCCTGAGTGAATTAAAAATAAAAAAACTGAATTAATTAAAAAAATAAATAAAAATTAACATTAGTTCATTATTTAAAATTAATAATACATGTATGATGAGTCAAACTCAAGGTAGAAGACACACTCCCAATCTCTTTTATTTGAATAATATCATGATTTTTTGAAACATAAATTTCTTAAAATTTTATATACTACCCTATTTATATTTTATTTAATTAATTTCTATATTATAATTATACTTATTTTTACAAATAATTTTATTTATTATTGGTATTTCTGATTCAACTGTCTACCATGTGATAAGGTTTATTTCATTAACAAAAGTCCTATTTTAATTTTTCCATAAAATGATATCCATCTTCTATGTATATATTTTTTGATGAGTTTACGTAAATAAAAAATATTTATAATGATTATTTTTTACATCTAAAATGATTTCAAGAGGAAAATTTTTTTGTTCTTTTCATGGAACGTTTTAACCAATGATAAAAGGGATGTTCTATTCATCATGTAAATAGTTAGAATGTCATTTTTAATTAATGTGGATGTTATTTGATATATATATATATATTTCATTTATATATTACATGGATTCATAAATAAAAAACCGAATTTCCAGATTATTTTATTTATTTTTTGTTTTGAAATTGTTTTTAATAGATAATGATGTTTTAATATTAAAAATTTGTTTTAATATAAAATGTTCTTATATTTTTTTTTGTGAATTTAAAAGGGTCTTATGATGAAACATTTTTTAATTATATGGAAAATAAGATTTATATAAAATTTGGGTTCACTAAAAAGATTATAAAGAGTTTTGATCCCTATTATTGCTCATAGATGAGCACGATACATCTTATAAATATTGTTTAACTATATTATTTATCATTAGAAATGGGTGAGATCAATATAGATTATATGAATAGTTGAGCCCTATTATCGATCAACGGTGATCCTGATATGTCTTATAAGAATCTAACCCCTATTATAGTTGTCCAATTCATAAGGTGTTCATTGTGTTTGTATTTTTTCTTATGGTTCTTCAAATTATATATGTATTGAAATTATTTTTTGAATATTATGATCTATATATCCAGTGGGGGATTTAATTTCATTTCATTGGTTTTGATAATATTATATTATAAAATCATGTGTGGTATTATAATGAGAATACTTTTATTTCATATGCATAAAGAACACTAAATATAAATGAAATTGTTATATTGTTTTTCCATTTCTGTGGGATAAAGAGTTTTCCTTGTTTATGTGTCCCAATATTTTTTTTTCTAATAAGGGAATTTAAATTATTTTCATAGGAAGGGTATGGTAAATGTTAAATTCATGTTGAAATTCATGGAGATTTTTTTTAATGAAATAAAGTTTTGTTTTAAAAAATATTATGGTGATAAATGGATATACATTTGTTATTTAAAAATTATATTATATGGTTTGTAGTGTATTAGTTATGGGCAAGTTCCCTATAAAAATACACAAAAAATAATATCAACAGTATTGGAATAAATTATTTCTTATATATAAATATTGGGTAATATTTAGTGTTGTGAACAAATACTAGAGTCTCTAAAATATTGATGTATTTATTCCTTTGGTGGTAGCTGATTATTATGTCATTCATCGGTAATGATCATTTTAGTATGTCAAGAACATTGTAATTATAGGATTTATAAATTATTCTTGAAATATATCTCTTTTTTTCAATATTATTATAAGATGATCTTTAGATATATTATGATTTAAATTCCATATGATTCTGAAGGAATTTTCTAAAACCTGTTACGATTTGGATTCGTATGGGTAGGGGTTCTATTGTGATGATTTCCACATGCTATTAAGGAGTGATTCATTGAATCAATGACCCATATTGTTATATTCTATGGGTCTGGTCAAATAATGGTTAATCATCCATAGTATCAATTAATATTTTTTCAACAATGGAATTATTTTGGTTCATGAGTATTCCATGAGTATCAAAATGATTTAGGATGACGTTACTTAAATGGTATGTATCATGGAAAAATTATTATAATGGTTCTACTTTAATTATTATAAAGTTGTGTTTGGTTTTTTTATAATTTTAACAACTTTTCAATGAATAAGGTTCTATGTATGAGTCAGACCCTAAATTGGTGGTGAATTATAGTTTTGTATACTTGTCGACATATAGTAAAACATTAATCAATAATTAATTTCACCATTGGTTGTAATGATACATGAAAATAGTTAATTGATTCCAATTTTTCGACAAATATATAAAATTTCATGATAATTATTGTGTTTAAAACCCATAGTGGTGAATGGGGGATTAACATAAATTCTTGGGAATTGAATATTATTTTCTTTTTTTATCTAGACATACATGTGATTGAGGTAGAGTGGATTCATGTGCTCTACACAATTGTTTTCATCATGGATTATTAGCATGTTATATAAAGCATTCTAAATTTTTTAATGAATATCAATTAATAATGGTGTCTTTATCACTGTAAACTTTTAAATTATTTAATAATGTTCTTGTATTAAATAACTTTTAGTAACCATGCCTCATTTAATAGTACAATGTGTTAAGGGATGCAACAGAAACTTTTATAGTAGTCTAATGTTGGCCATCGATGGATAATAGTTGATCCCATGTATTTTCTTATTCTATGATACTATGTATTGTTCATTTTCACATGTGTGTTTTTATCCCAGGATACTATTTTTGGTGATTAAACTCATTTATTTGTGAGTTTATCCAATTAGACCATATTTCATATTTGATCACATGTCAGTTTTTATAAAATATGTTTCCCATTCATGGTATGTTGTGTCTATGGTTATATGTGTATTGAAGATATATCCATTTTTTTTATAATTTGATATGAAATAGTATATTTATTTGTATGACCTAACTTTTTATTCATATATATAATATCGATTTTGAGGGTATTATTCTGGTATTCAATGATAGATGGACTGCCATGATATTACTACCACATACATAGTATGTGTGGATGAAATATAACAATGATTGATATAATTTGCACAGATAAATGGAATGGGAATGATGATCATGGTTTCTAACATATATCTCTACTAGCATTGAATAGTCTTAATACTTGACCTATGAATACAATTGATAATGAATAATTACATTTTATTCTTTGAAAGAGGTTGTATACGATGAGTGAATAGAGCAATCTGACCCAATACCTTATCATAGATAATAGTTGTGTTCAATATATTTTATTATTAACTAATTTGAAATATGGGTATGGTGGTATTGTTTCTATATCAATTATAAACATTACAATAATTTCATTTTGTGATGATCTATTTGAATAATGTGAATAGTGGTCATTTGGATGATATTTTATACATGGTTTGTCCCTATGTCCACATTTAGATATTTAGTAAAATAAAAATATTTTTCCTGAATTGAATAGATGATTGTATGTCATGATGTTCATGGATGGTTAAAATGTTCCTGTCCATTGAAAATGTCAGCATTTTTTCACTTTTTTAATTGTGATTAAAAGTCATGAATGCATAATTTATTTATTTCATATGTACATTTTACTATTGTTTTTTCATGAATAAATGCTCCATTTACAATAATGTTATTGGAATACATTGTTCATTCCCTACTAAATATTATTTACATCTTTTTTGAGTGACTTTGACACGTGGTTATAATAAAATAACCCACAAATTATATGTTTGGGATGGTCTTATGCTATGGGTTGACCATTGAGGTGGATAGATCACTGTGTGTCTGGATACAGGTTGGTGGTGAGACATCCAGTTGGATACTGCTATTTTTTTAGTTTTCTACTCTTCCTATTTTTTATATTTTATCACCTAAATGGATTATCATTGTCAAAAATATAGGTTTGAATATTTGAGTGTATTATTTTTAATATTCACTAATTTAAAATAAAATTATTAATCATTCCACATTCATCGATTTAATATTAATACATGTTATATGATTTATATATCATTGTGTACTCTAATTGATGGTATAATTGCCCGATGAATTTACAAAGACCCTCGATTATAGTTGAAAATATTGTGAAATGTATGAGGAGTTGTAGAGGTAATTTGAAATTTGACTCATACAAAGTGATCCAGTTTAGTGAGATAGAAACAACACCCAGACTAATTCCATGAATCAAAAACTCTATAGAAATAATGGAATAATATTTGTATTGTAATTATATCAAAAGTGTTACATTTTTTACTTTTATTAAAAATAAAAAAATTGTGGGGATGTATAAAATTTAATTGGAATAATTGTGAGGTAATTATTGTTAAATATACTCTTTATTATGATGTATATATTGGTTCAATTTCTCAAGTATTAGACTTTATATTTCTGGTAAATATATATCAACTGAATTTGTTTTATCCCATTAATAATCTTGAAATATAAGTTACATAACAACACAATGTATACATAAAAACTATTTTTGTCTACCAAAATCAATTTCTAATATCAATGATTTTTTTATATTCTTTATACACTCACACTAATTTTGGTGACGAATTTCCATATTTTCATGCAGTGTTTAAATTTTATCATAGTTTTTTGAATTAATCCTACTGTTACAAATTATAAAGATATTTCGATGTCATCCACAATGAAAAGTTTCATCATAAATCTACACTAGCTTCATCAAGTTCAAATATTTTATAAAAAATTAATGATGTTGGTTGAGAAATAATTTATTAGAAATAAATCATATATCAAATATCAAAAAAAAATCAGATGATAGGTTATTAATAAAATTAATCAAATTATCTCCATCACTAAAACACATTATATTATATAAAATTAATTTTAATAGAATTCAGTATAAATATGAGGTAGAATCAAAACTCAAATACCTCAAAATTGTTAGATGTATGATATTTTTTAAAATATATTATAATTATTATAAATATATTAAATAACCATGTATTGTAAAATTAATCATAAAATATAATAATAATATAAGACAATTTCTTATTTTTAACCATATAATTATTTGATGGATGTCTATTATATAAATGATATCTTAATGTATCATCTCCTACCTATAAATAAAACTTATTTAAAACAAATTTCATCCTATATACTATGTGTTATTCAATTATTTAATAATTTGTGAATTGTTATATATCACCGACCTCTATTTATTTTGTTATTTTATTTGGGAAAACTACCTTATCAAGACATATTGAATTTGAGGATTTGATCATTACCATAAGGAAATCTCATTTAATTTGTAGTTAATTTTTTATTTAAACACATGGACCAATAAAATTATATATTCACACTCATAATAATATAATTTTATATTTTGAATTATATTTAAGCCCATTACTATAATTTGGTAGAAAAAAGAAATAGAGAAATAATGTTTCTTATCATGACCTATGAATATAAGACATATAGAATGGAGAAAATCAATTATTATTTTAGGTAATTCCTTAATATCCCATTCCTGTTGTGATGATTTTTTAATTCAATATGTATTATGGTTCATTGAAGATATTATATCTATTAACTAGTATATCAATGATACATTTAGGGGTAATTTAATATTAGGTATTGAAATTAGAAGGCACATTATGAACAATGATTTGGAAATTTTGTGTGATATAATATTTTTTTATAAATACATATTGTATTGATGTGCGAAGATACTTTAGCACTAGGCTTAATGTGAGTAGTGATTTAAAGATACATTTATGAACCCTCAATTTATTTTTTCATAGTGTTCCATATTCCCAGTAATCGTGCATCACAATGTTATTTATGTTGTGATTATATAGTTTGATGTGTTGGGTTTCCAAAAAACTTTATTGTGAGATGTACTCCTGGTTTTTTACATAGTAAAATGATGGATGATAAATACTATATTTATCAGTAAAATGAGTTCATATTTATGTTAAAAACATCTTATGTCTATTCTCTAGAATACATTGTTGATATGGATTGTTGTTCATGTTATGAAATAATTCTATCGATGTATTATTTTCCAAGGAATATACATCCTTAACACTATATTTATATGTTGAAATATTATTAAAAATAAACACCATAATATGTTTTAAACCTTATGTAATTTTAGTACTCCAGTTTTAAAAATTGGAAATGTTATGGATTCGGGAATTTTTTGTTCATAATAGACACAACTATATATGTTACGAAAATATTAAATTAAAAAATGATTTACCTAAAAATAAAATTATTACATATAATTTACAAAATTGAAATCATTAATTTCATTTTTGTTAAAATATAATGCTAAAATGTACTAAAATAATATAATACTTATTTAAAATTATCCAAATTACAAAAAAAGTAAATGAAACACTAAAGGAAAACAATGTGATAATAATTAAAAATGCATATCCAATGTGTCAATATGGATTGGGTATTATGGGAGGATAAATTATTACCCCCCACCCCCTTATTGATTAATATTTACCACAAAATATCATTAAAAACCAATTATGATCTAACAATTTAAAATATAAGTTTATGTAATCTATATTATAATTTTTCATGAAAAAAATTATTTCAAAAACTATTTCATTTAGTAGATTCATAGGTATACATATGTACTTTAGATTGAGAAAACATTTATTTAATATATATAAGATATTATATAGACACCCAATATATGTTCCATGGTGGTCATGATGACCTTACAAATCACACAGATATTAGGGAATTTATATTAAAATCACTGATATTGTCTGAGGATCCTAGTGGAGTTATTGAGATATTTAAGAGGAAAGGTTGAGGAATTTATTTAGTATCCTATGACTTTTAATGTTTCAATGGATTATATACACTAAAATATTATCTCTTTATGAAATCATATAATTATGTATGAATATATAATTATTATGGATCTTATTTTTTATTAGTTATTTTATGTTATTTATTATATAATGACTTCTTTTAAAAATAAAATCATTTTAAATGATGTTTTTTAATATATTTTTTATTTATATTTTATTGATTACATTAATATTGAGTGAATATACCCACCACACATGGTTTATTTAACGCACATCACTTGTTGGTAGTATCTAGAAAAATTAAACGAATATATATGTACTATAATGATATATCATTGGAGACATTTGGTATGGCATGAAATTAATGGCATAAAATGTATTTTATATATTCACTCTAATTGACCATTATAGTGTATCAAAAAAATATTAGTATCCTAAACCATACATGATTAAGGCCTAAATCTAGATATATTATTAATTTATACAGAATATAGAAGGACGAATATTGATAAACCACATATAGAAACAAAAAAACATCCCCCTTAAACTATACGAATAATAATAAAACCCCAAATATATGTATTATATAATCATATAATAACATTAGTCCAATTTTTATTTCTTATATTATTATATTACAATAAGAAAATGTTAACATAAGAAGCGGTGAATTTTGTCTTTTAGATAAACATCAATAATTATTGATTTTGAATACATTTGTGATTTATGTAGATATGAATTGTTTTCATTTTTAATGAGTGTGCATTGTATATGAACATAAAGAGTGAAGACAAAAAACCATATTTTGGTTAGGGGAAGAAAGCTACTTTATTATACTCCACCAATGCTCTCAATGCATTCTTGGTGAATTTAAATAGAAAAGGCCCTATTATAACAAAACCATTAATCTATAATGGACTGAAGGTAGTTGAAACCATAAAAACAATGTTTAATATAGAGTTATGGATTATTTACATAGAATATGAAAATCTACAACCTTGTATAAGAAGCTGATACTTAAACCAAAACCTAATACAAGTAGTTGATACTCTAATAAATCAAAATACAATGTTCTGATAATGGTATAGATTGATCATATCATCTATGGCAGCAGAAATGTATAGTAGTTGGATCTACTTGTACTTAAAATATGAATAGTGTATTTTCATGTTGAAATATTGGTATCTATAAAATTATATTCTTTTTTAAATAATATAATCGATCGTTTATTGTAAAAACACTGAAAAATATATTCACAAGAATATAGTCATACGTGTGAATATTATATCATGTTTATTTTTAAAAGATATAGTTGTATAATATATATAAGATATATCTTGATTTGGTATTCATTATCCTAGAAAATACCCTAATAGATCATTATTATTAAAAATATAAACAATCAAGGGGAGTTATATATTCCCCTAAAAATAGGATTGATTTTGTCCATATAATATGGTTCTTGAATTGATCATAACTATATTTTAATCGGTTCTAAATGATCTAATATCAAATATTTTATTATATAATGTGTGTTGTAGAAATCATGGATAGTATAATAAATTAAATACTCCAACATTTAATATTAAAATGTAGGATTCCATCAAAGAATGAAAACAATCCTAAATATAGGGTTCAAATACACAGTGTTAATTCTATGAATGTTAGGATGACAATGTATGGTTGATAATAATACTACGGTTGAGGAACTATATGTTTTTAACTAAAATGTAAGTTTCCTAACTTCTATACGATTTTCTAAACATAAATACATCTTTTAACAGAAATATGGTTCAATCTAATTATAATGGTTATTAACCATAATATTCTGATAAAGTAGGGTTTATGATTTATATGGAATGTTTTGAAATTATCGTTCATTCCATACCTAATGTTTCCAAGAATAGGGATTAATCTTTTCATTAAGATTATCAACATAGGTTATGAAAAGTGTTTTTAGAATACACTTAATACATGTTTATAAAATATTATTAAATTTTCATTGAATATTAGTCCCATAAAAATATTTTAATAAATATTAATTACATTAAATAAACATAATGAAATATCATTATTAAAATAAAAAATGATATTTGTGATAATAAAAAAATAACGTTTGTACATTATTGTTGGGTCAATACATGCCCAATTATCTCCCCGTTTTTATGATTAAAAACCCATAATATATCTAATAACTAATATCAGATTTTGTAAACATATATAAATAAAATAAAAATTATCTCAACAACCCAGTATTAATAATATTATAAGAAAAAAATAATTTGAAAAATTGTGTATGTTTGATACCAAAGTTTCTCCAAATTTTTTATTTATCAAAAATAAATTATATAAATAAGTCATTAAAACAGAATGAATTTTTCATAGACAAATAAATTAATGCTTATATGGTTTTATTTTGATAAATAATACATGGGTCTTATAGTATAGATTAATATATAATAAAATATTTTAATATAAAAAATAATATAAAAATGACCAATGAAAATTTTTATACAATAAAAACTGTACAGATACAAGATTGGTTCTTTCATTGAGGATATGGATTAAATAAATGTCTTGGTATAAGGTGAAAGGATTTGGTCATGAGTGGTTTATAGCTATTATTCACGTGGAGCCTCAGCCACTTGAAAAACTCCTTTAAAATATTTAAACATATATTATATAATTTGTAAAAAAAATTTCCATCTATTATTTAAACATTCCCTAATCATGACAGAAATTCATATTGAAAAAATTGAATTTTAAAATGTCACACAAATTTTAATTTGTCTGTGGAAATTTAGATACCTTATCACTAAACATATTTATCAGCCTCCTAATACGTGGTTCACATGATATAAGTTTCTCAAAAATATATATATATATATATATTATATAATAGAACTGATTAGGGTTTACTATTTCAGTGATGATTTTGAAGCCTCTCATTCATGTCATACATTACTGATTTTATTAATTTAAATCTTATTACCATATCGTATTATGTTTGTGTGGAAGAAGTAGAAGATATTCAAAAATTTATATCTCTAATTATTGAAGAAAATTGAATTCCTATGTACTCTTAAAAATCATAAAAATATATTTTAGAGATAGATTCTGACTTAAACATTCCATGATTTTCAATGATTTCTCTCTTAAATGCATCACATTCCAATTTTTACATAGATTTTTTAATAGATAACAAGAAGATAAATCATAACATACTATAATTCCATCCATGGAATAGTTGAGTCATTTAAATCATTAAAATATTTTATATATACTACCATATCATATTGATGAATGGATTTATCTTTTTAAACCATGGAAAAATTTATAACATGTTCTTTATATGATTTTATAGATGATCATATGTACCTTCGTCTGCATTATTGGACAGAGAAGAAAAATCCAAAATAACATAGTGATTATCATGAGACATATCCACAGACATCTAACATCATGAAGATATACAATCAAGTAAATTTTTGGGTTCACTATATATTAATGTAGTTATTTTTATTGATTGATCAATGGTAGAAGTATCCATCATGTCAAAAATATCAGTGGTCTTAGTGGTTGATTTCTGAACATTTTGTCTCCTTGAACATTTTATTCTTGGTGATTTGGTTCATTTATATCATGATTATCTTATTTGTGAATTTATTCTTATTGATTTGTAACCAAATCTGTTTCATAGAAATTCACTGAATGATTTGCTTCTCAATATCATAACTCCGGTTCATTAGGATGGATTTCTTCTCTAATAATTTTTACTAATGCCATTTCCTCATTATTTTCTTCTTCTTAACTTCATCATCAATATATGTATCATCATATCGAAGCTCTCTTTTAGTAGCATGATCAAGACCATTTATTATAGATTCACAAACTTCATCATTTATTAATTTTCCTTGCTCCCCATGTGAAAAATATGCATATTTTTGTTGTCCAACCATACCAATAGGCATCATCATTCAATTGATTACACTACAAAAGAGACCAAATATATGTAAATTACCATCATTCAATTGATTACACTCCAATAAAGACCAAATATTTGTAAATTACCATCATTCAACATGTTTTTGTGGTTACATTTGAGTCGAGAATAAAAATTATAAACGAAATAATTTCTAAATCAAATATGATAATGAATCATTTCATAAGGATATGACTATATAATTTCCTTTAAATGAAAAAATAAACTATGATATATCATTATATATCATGTAATTTTCATCATGCTATCACTAATAAATAAAAACATTATATATAGTTCTGGGTAATAAATATATTCCATTTTTGAAACTCCTAGAGTGATAGAAACTTGAATAATATTTTTTAAAACCTTCTGGTATGTCTCATGATCCATTACAAAAAATTTATAATATTTTTTTAACCAAACAGAAATGAATTAATTTCAACTGATTTGATATATTCAATTCCAATTTATTGAATATTAATCTGGAAATATCCTTCATGAGGCCATTTTAATAACCAATAAATTTCAATAGACGTGAAAAAACACTTCTCTTTTATTTGAGAATATATCATACATTCTATTCGACAAAAAAATAATTGAACAGTGAAATAAAATGGCTTTTATTATACTTTATAAAGAATGTTTGTATTCTCCTCAATCAACAAAAATCAAAAATCTTCAATCACATGATATTTCTTGTGAAGAAGGTTTCTCTCATACATCCACTCTAAATCAATGTCTATTCTATAAATAATATTTCTTATGGGAAGGCAATGATTCTTTGGATCTAAAGGCTCACAATCATCCGGCATGTTGGCCTTCATCATTTTTAAGAATATCAATTTTTAATGCAATTTTTTTTGGGTTTAGGATAATGAAGAGGCATATCGTAGAAGAAACAATTTAAATACTAAGGGTAAGAGAAGTTGATGGGTTTTCAGACTGATTGTGACATTTGTTTGGTTTCGTATTCCAGTAATGTTGGGTATTCATTTAAATTATAGTTATTAAAATACATAGTTTTAAAAATTAAAATAAATAATTATTTATTTATAAAAATAAATGAAATAGTATTCTTATAAGATAAATTATTTTAAATTAATATAAATACTGACAAATAAAAAACTTTTACCAAAATAATTTTATAAAAACATATTTAATGTTAAATAATCCTAAATTCAACTTAATAAAATTAAAACATGTATTTTGAATTGGTTTACTAAAAATGTCATCTTATTAATATTCATTAGGAAGAAATTCTAAATTAAACTCCTTTTTATGAAATTCATCCCCTAAAAATTGACACCTTATATCAAAAATATTTTTCATAGAATGACATATAGGATATTATTTAAAATATTTATTTTACTAGAATTATAAAATAAAATAATTATATTTTTATTATTTAGTCCAAACTCGAATAGTTTTTTTTTCATCCATAATTCTTGTGCTAAAAAATAACGAGGAGACTTTTATTTTTCCACTGTAGTTGAAAGGGAAACTAAGGGTTGATTCATAACGAACCATGATACTAGGGATTTTATTAAAAATTTAATGGTTCTTGAGGTGCCTTTTCTATCTAATCTAAATCCTCAAAAGTTCGAATCTAAATATGGAAGAAAATTTAAATCATAATTTTTGGGTTAATGAAGATAAAAACGTATCTTTTTAAAAAGTTAAAAATTATTTTAGAAATATTAATATGTGATTCTTTTGGATTTTACTCAAATATATAACATAGTAACATCGAAAACATAATTTTTATTCTATTATAATTAAGATATAATAAACTTCTAAAAATCCCTTTATATAAATTATTGTCAATAGGATTTATAGAATCTTCTAAATCATGATTTGTATCAGATCACAAAATAGTTTCATATGTCGTACTATTTTTAAATCAAAAAATTTTCAATAAATATATAATATATTTACATTGATTGAAGATATTTCCATTATATATTTTAATAATATGAAATCCAAAAATAATATTCATTTATCTCAATATACTAATTTAAAATTATTTTATCATTACATTTAAATAATAATTACAGAGAATTCTTTTTATTGAACTAAAAATTTCATCTTCAACACAATTTTGTACAAATTAAATATTAGAAAAATATTTTTCTTAAAATTATTTGGAACTTCAAATATAATAGTAAATCCCTTTTAAAATGAAATGAACATAATCTTTCATACTAGACTCTAGGTGCTTGTTTAGGTCCATAATATAATTTGGTTTTATTAAAAATTAAATATTGTTTATCAGGGTGTTCAAAACAAAGAGGTTATTCAATATAAAATTCTTCCATTAAATAGCCTTTTAAAAATTAATATTTCTCATCGATTGAATATAATTTAAAAATCATATGAGATACATAAGCTAAAAATATTATAAGGTATTATAATATAGATATAGGTGAAAATGATTAATTGTAATATAGTTATTATTTATAATTATAACTTTTAGCTACTAATCTATCATTTTTTATATGTATGATCCCTTTATAATCTTGTTTATTTCAAAATTCCCACTTAATTCCTATTATTGGATAATATGATGGTCTTTCCTCAAATTCCCAAACATCATTTCTTCAATATTGTTATTGTTTTTATTTAATAGATAGTAGCTAACTCTCATCTAATAATACTTTTTATAAAGGATTACATTCTAACTAATATATAAATGAAAATTATTATTCTAGGGTTTGTAAATATATTTTAATCTTAATTCTTCTCCCTACGTCAGCTATGACAAGTTCTAATAAATATTTATTTAGGTTTTATACTATAGAGTTTAGAAACATTTATTTTCTTCTAAACTAGACTTAATTTAATTAATATCATTTTCAAAATCGTCTATTGGGGTTTCATGTATCATATTGTAAAATGAATTAGCAACATCATATTTTTTGTAATTATCTGTAATGAAATGATCTGTCTCATAAAATTTCACAAGAAAAAATCATAAACAACCCAGCACTTCTTAATAAACACTCAATAGACATTTGACGTTTCAAAATATCCGGAAAATATTTCTTTAGTTTCTTTTAGATCGAACATATGATGTTTTTATTAGAATTCAAGATATATACCGAGCATATGAAAAAATTAATGTACATTAAAATAAATATTATGTTATTATGATGATAATAGGGTTTACATTTAACGATAGTCCTTTTAAAAACTATATTAATGATATAACAAGATGTGCTTATAGATTTTATAGAAAAACACGTAGGAATACTGTATTCAAAATGTAAAGTCAATTCCCTATTATGAATATTTATTTCTCATATTTATAAAAATATATGTTTTAGGTGTTCTTGGTTTGTATTTAATGTGTTTAATTTCAATTTTTTTTTAAAAAAAATAAATTATTCCTTGATTATCTAATTTTTTACAATGGTCACTTCTTATTGAAATTATATTAAAATATTTTCTTATTTTGGAAAAATTTAAAAAACAATTTAAATTGTGAATACAGCATTTTTATGATTATAACATAAAACCAAGTAAATCTAGAATAATAATCAAATAAAAAACAAACATATTATTTACCCACCATTCATACTTCTATTTATTGTATAATGAAAACCTTATGAATATGTTTTTATGGTTTAGATGTATCAATTTTGTTAATGGTTTTTAAGGATGACCTATATTTTTTCAATTTGACTAGCATCAAATAATATATCATCTTTAAAATAAAGACTATGAAAATAAAAAAAATACATTTGAAACCATTTATGTAATGAATATATTTTTGTCAATTACCATGTATTTTATGACATATTCATCATTAATGATTACTTACATCTGAACATTTCAATTTATGTTTACATAGGTAATTTAAATCCAATGTATAAACATTGTCAATTCGAGGTGCTCTAAATATATTTAGTTTATCATTAAATTCTCAGAATGAATTGTTAGAATAGTCAGCATAGAATACATCATTAAATATAATATAAACACATTTCAGGTTGATATTTAGCCCTTAAAAATTTAATACATTGATAATTGAGATAGCCTTTGGATCCCCAACAATTCCAAAAATAATAATTTTTTATATTGCACTATCAATAAATGATACTAGACCTCTATTCATTGGAGTCAATGTATGGAAATTGGATTATTTGCCACTATTTTTTCTAGAGAATACAATATATATATATATATATAATGCATCAAAAATTTCCATGTTCATTTCATCTACAATAACATTCTAAAAAAGTTATACTGGTAACCATGTTTTCTTGGTTCTAGCATTTTCTATGAGAACTGATCTGGGAATCAATATGTTCCATATTATTCCAAATTTTAAATTATCAGTTACATTTATATATTTAGAAATAATTTTTTTTAATACCACTAATTTAATGATTATAAATATAATATTTTTTTGTGAATGACCTTTAATACATCAACAATAAAATATTGCATTTTTTGATTAGGGTAACGATAATTTTTGTATGGATTTTACATTTCACCCATGCGTTCTATTCAAAATTATTCTCTTTTAATTAAATTATTTCCAATAAAATCAATAAATTTATTTTATCATATATTTTAAAAAAATTGAATAACATTCATAATATTCTACTTCATCCATTAATAATTTATCCTTTTTATTGATCAATACAGTGTGATGTCGATGAATTTATGTTTTCAATTAATTCATGATTTTGTTTTAACATTAATTATCATTCACAAAAAAAGTGTTAATTTTTTTCAATGATTTCTACCTATTAAATAAATAATAATATTTTTAATAACAATGAAAATTGTGATACTAATTTATTATTTTTGAATCTATCAGTCCAGAATTAAAATTTTAATGATTTTTCATCTCAATTTCTTCTTTTCCAATAAAGTACAAGTTATCTTTGATATTTGATGGATCTTTTTCTAAATCATATTTTGATGAGGTACTAGAGTATTTTGATTAACTACATGAATATTTGTTACTTAATTTTTCTTTTTTTTCATAATAATCATTCTTTTGATCATTATATTGTTTCCTTTTTTCCATCATCTTTCAAAAGTGAAAAATAATTTTTGATATGAACCATTTTTTTCGTATATAGTAAATCACTTCTTGATGTTCTCAGTCTTCTATATTGATTTATTTTCTAAATACTCTTTTCTTCTTGTAGAATATGTAAAATATTCTATCTATCTGTACTAGTTCCTTTTTAAAATCAATGGAGTTTGATTCTTTGTTTGGTATGACATATTCTTTTGATTTACTTATGCTTTTATGATGTCTTTATTTGAGTAGTATATTATCTTCTAACTACAATCTTATGATCTTATACATCAAGATTGAATTTTTTTCGTATATCATCATAGTTCTAATTAATTATAATATTATCAAATTTTTGACATGCGATAATTGATAAATAACTATAGATATTTCATTATACATTAAGGGTATTAATATAAGTATTATTAGTGCTTTAATTAGTTTAATGATATGATATCCAAATGTAGTAATATTTTTGAAAATCTCTGTTAACCGTTTATCCATTTGTGTGATTCTTTCTTCATTAAACATTGTAAATGAGTTGAACATTTTATTTTCATCAGCATATCTCATCTGTATAATATTTTCTATTACTTCACATGTGACTGTTATTGTATGTCACATCACATAGGTAGTATACATTTTTATACACAATTAAATTCATCTTTTCTTACACTATAGATAATAACATTCATTGTGATTGAATTAGATTCATATTCTTCTTCAGTTTCAATTGTGAAACTCTCTAGATAAATAGGAATTACATAAGTAGTTTTGATCATTGAGTTAACATTAATTCAAGGATTTTTCAGAAAGATAATCATTCTTGTTTTCTAGTATCAATCTATTTCTCTATAAAATAACAGATGATGAACTATAGACATACATTATTTCAGATTGTTCATTTCCATTTTCATTATAAAATACCATTTTTTCAGCTTGATATAGATTTATCACAATTTATATCCTCTAATTCCAATTGATTGGTAAGAATAATACAATGATAAAACAAGAGTGGTTTAATTATGTTTTTTATATAATCACAACTAATTAATTTTTTGAATCCCTATGTGAATTTTTTATTATATCCTGAATTTACTTATGTAATGATCATAAGAAGAAGATAAATAGAAATAATAAACACATCTATTTTTAGTGGTTTAGGGCATAAATAATCCATACTTCACACCACCAAATATCTCTCTATGATCATCGTGAAATTCACTAGAAAATACCCCCTTATCACAAGACCATAAATCGAAAATTGAGTTAAGCTAGTTGACAAATTTTCAATAAGACTAGATAGAGACTTTTAGATCATTTATCTGGAATTGGTAAATCCATAAATTAGTACAAAATGATGATACTTAATCCAAAACTGAGTATGAGTAGTTCATAATCCAGTATAAAAAAACATTAATTTTTTGATCATTCAGGTTTATCTTCACATTTAAAATAGAAACAATTGACATTAGATGTCTCATCACATTAATAAATGAAATATAGAGTACTATGAAGAAATCTGTGGAACATTCAAAGTGTATACTCTTTTGTAAATAACAACGTAAACCATTCATTGTAGAAGAACTGAAAAATATATTCATAATAATAGAATAATATTTGTGAATATTGTATCACCTAGATATTGGAAAGATTGATTGGAGGAATATACATAAAATATGGCATGATAAGTTTTTATAGATCCAAAAAATCATCTAATAGGTAATACATATTATTATTCAAAATATTATAGGATATTCGTTAATTACCTAAAAAATAAGTGTATTTTTTTCTATTGAATTTAGTTCTTGAATCGATCATAATGTTCATTGAATAGGTCATAAATGGAATTTATCATATCATTAATTATATTTGGACAATTTCTAAAATCTCATAAAACAACATAATACCAAATGTAGGGTTCAACTATATAGAGTTAATTCTCCCAACCAATTGTTGACAATTTCATGTTGAGAAAAAAAATAAACTTGATGGACCCTAAAAATTGACTCTCAAATGTAGGGATCCTTACCTAGGGTTAATTAACCATACAATATTTTTAAAAAAAATTAATGGTTCCATCCACACATATTTTTATTTATCCATATTTTTCTAATAACATAGATTTTATTGTCTATATGTACTATTTTTATCATATGGTTCATTCCCTAGGTGTTGTTTCCATGAAGAGGTTTTATTCCCTACAATGCATTTATCAATGTAGCATATGAAGAGTGGTTCCTTAATACCCTGAAAATGAGTTCGGATCACTATTAAAATATGTTCCTTGAATTATTGTTCAGAATAAATATTCCATTAAAAATAAATTTACTAAAATTAATTCATTGTAATATAATTACTAAAACCAACAATGTTATTTGTGAGAATCAAAATCAATATGATTAATATATTGTGGTTGAGATAATATGTTACCAATGTATAGAACATTAGGGTGTGTATTAGTATTGTTATATATATCCTAGAAGTGAATTTGAAATTCATTATAATTGGATCCTTATGAAACTATATCATCAGTAAAATCCTCTTAAAATTAATATACATTATATAATTTGTGAACAATTTATCAAGATCAATACACACATCTTGCACATGATCACAAATCAAATCTACCGTAGTACATGAAGCCTAAAACCACTCATCTGATGGTATACAGATAGTGTATCTTATTAAATTTGTATTGTTAGATAAATATTAGAAAAAAATTATCAATTTCTAAATGATACTATTAAATATGTACATAGTGTAAAAAATGAATAGTTTCTATAATTATTAAATGTATATGATACAGTGAGAAAATTTCATGAACTATCACCTCGGGATCATGTCATGACTACCCCAAACCTTCCTTTGAGATGATAGGGGCAGGAGACTTGCATTGAGTAAGTATATCCCACCAATTGGAGTCATTTTCTTATGAATCTAGACACACACACACACACCTCCATGCTACAAGGGCTAGAGTGTGAAAACACAATGTAAATAAAATGCATTCATATCACTAATATCCCTTTAAATTTCGATAGAAAGTAATGTAGTAATTTTAAATAGAGCCAGAAAAAATCCGAGAAAATGAAAGACAACATTAAAGTCTGACCTGTGAAAAAGGGCACAGAAGCTACTATAGGAAGCATCTGGAAACACATCATATCATATGATCCCAATAGGAATCATGTAGTGATGGTCCTGATCCTACTCCACCATTAATCCAATAATGTGTCGATAATATGCACAAGACATGACTCATGTATGAAAAGACAGTGTAGTGATGAGTAAAACAATACTCAGTATGGGACCTGAGACCCAATGTAAAATACCATAAGTGAATCACATCCAAGAAGATACGGTCTGATCAACAGTGATATATTTTTAGATCACATATAACCAAAACATCTATGTGTAATCATATAATATTTCATAGTGCAACATATCATCCACTTCTAGCCATATGGTTTCAGTCATAGCATGCTCAAAGCTAGGAGGTCACAACCCTCAAGTTATCTAATAGAAAACACATTGAACTAATCAACCCAAATTATATAACAGAATATATGCCCTTGATACGACATGAGTTTTCCTTGATATTTTAGGTCTCACTGAGAGAAATATTAGTGATATCGTATCCAATAATAAATCATAGGATTATTTTCAATACACTCTCATTCTAGGAGAACTCTCTCCTCAAGCTACGAATTCATCAGAGACCCTCCCAAAGAGGTCTCATATCATTGGGCCCCATCCAAATTGAACACACTTAGAACTACCCAATGTATGTTGATTAGTTTATGTTATGATGGACGGAAGGACATCGATACACAAATACGGGTCCTACACCTAATGTTCACTAGGGAACATACTGGCTCTTTTGGAATTATCATCCTTGATATGGGATGATCACTCATGTATATCATAGTCACACCAATGCCGCAAACACTATTTTAGGTACGACGAAGAGAATTGGTGACCCAACAGGCCCCTTGTATGATCTATACTCCACTTAGACCAGTTGGGTCACATTGACATTGTTAATATGATATTCCCACTAAATAACATAGAATCAATGAGTCTCTTAGACCCACTGGGGAACTTACACCCACTATGGTAACTCCCTTCGGAACACATGGCATTCTCAATGATAAGAATGAGAACATACATCCAAACATCATAGAGAAGCCCAAGGTTATGGTCTCATCTTCAACTATAACCCTCTATGATGGAATCGGGATCCTATGTTGATACCTCATATGAAATATAATAGGAAATCCAATATATTCTACTGGTCTAACTGAAGTCCCACCATATCATCTCAAAGGACCACCTCATAAAAAGGTTCTCAACTCCACAAACGGATCACCAATTGGACTTACGGTATGAACGTTTTGAGTGTATTAGTGAGATGGGGTCGATTGGGTCAGATTTCGATCCGACATGGTCTGGTAGTCCTAACATAATCATGTCTGGGGTCAGCATACCAAATTCAACCTGCCAATCTGACTGAGTCCACCGACATGACCCAGTTCGAAGACCTGACATGTCGATCCTGACATTCCCTTGTGGGGCTTGGCCAGACCTACAGGCCTAGCCCACCCTAGTTGGCCCATGCAATTCATCCCACCATTCTTCCCCACAAACTAGATCACCCAATATGGCCCTCATCTAGTGGACTGGTCTCCTTCAGAATGTGTCTTAGCTGTGTGTTGAGTCACCCAGTTCATGCAGGCAGGCTACCCCCAGTAACTAACACGTCCCCGAAACATTAGACAAAACATCTGGACCGGTGACATACTTTTCTCAATTGATATCGGTAGGTACTTCTAACCCAACTCACTAGGTGATCTATGCATCAGGAGCCTATTATACAATTTATAACACTACACATTATCATCTAGTGCCAAAACAGCTATACATGACTATGTTTGATAAATTTCATCCGCATGAACCAGTGGATGTTGGTCGGTTAATTGATCATGATGATAAATTATCACCAACTTACCATCCTGAATAAAAATTGTTGTGCTATTGGATCCCATTAGGGAGATCTCATCATGAATCATGAAAAAATCATGATCCTACTCTAGAAATCCCACTGGATTTATTCATGAAGATATCCTCAAGAAAACAAGTTATATCCAGGTTAAAATAGTATACCTAGATTTTTTACTCAAAAAGCACATGTAAGAAAATAAAACCCATTCCTATATAATGCATGAACATATCTCTCTCCCTACAACTAGTTCAATCATTTACTGAGTCAGAAAAGTGGTTCCCATAATCCTCATGTGCGGATACGTTGGCCGCCACACAAACACTAGAGTCCATGTTCTGAAATCTATACTCGAGACACATACCATTATTATATCTAACGAATATCCCAATTTTTCAATCCCAATGTGGAACCAGAATATTTTAATACAATACATTCACAACCCTTACTTGGGGAATATGTCATGACAACCCCAAGCCCACCACAGATAGGTTATGGGATGGTGACTACCTCCAAGTAGGCATAACCCACTAATGGGAGGGATTTTACTAAAAACCTATACATGTACACCGAACTGCAACCCATAAGGGATGAAGAGTGAAAAACAAGGTTAATAAAATTAATAAATACCAATACAACACAAAAATATAATAAAATTGAAATTAACTATGTAATGTGAATCCATGCTAGAAATGATCCAACTAAAATAAAAACCGGCAATGTATATCCTAGAAACAAGTGTACTGATTCATCTCTAGTATGTATCCAGAAACACATCAACTGATCTAATCCCAAAAGGCCTCATCCGGTCCTGGTACTAGTCCTACTCCACCATAGACTCCACCAAAGCATCAATAATTTTGATAATACATGACACATGGGGGCCAAGCCAGTGGGGGGGAAGTGTAAACCATACTCAGTAGGGGGCCCCAAAACACAATTTAATATAACACAAGGCAAAAACCAACAACTTAGAGTTAGTTCAACACTTGTCTATGTCAACATCACATATAACTAAAACATTTAGATATAATCATAAAGTATTTCAAGAAGCAACGTATAATTCAATACCAAACTTATGGTTCAATTTATAGAATTCTTCATTTTTGGGCATCCCATACCTTGAGCAATCTAAATGAAATCATATAGAACAAGACTACCAAAAGTATATGTGAGAGCATCTAGTCTAGATACATCATGACATTTCCCTAAGATTTCAAGTGCCACTAAGACATGTAGTCTCGATATAGTATCCAGTCATTTGTCACGAGATTCTTCTGGAGACACACATATTAAATAAGAAATCACTCTTTGTGTTATTAAGTCATGAGATACCCTCCTAATGTTTTCATGTTTCATAGGGCCCTACCCAAAGAGAACACACTATGTACTTCACAAAGTACACTAATCAGGTCACGTCATGAAGGAAGGAATGATCTTGATACACATATAGGGGGTTATGCACCTAGGGCTCATAAGGGGACATCCTGGCCCTATTGTAATTATCATCCAAGATAGGGGATTATTTCCCATGTAAATAGTGGGAACACCCATGCCACAAAACCTATCTAAGGCAATAGGATTAGAATGGAGCACTCATCGAGCTTCTCGGTTTGCTTTATACTTCACTTAGACATAGTAGGGCACGTAGACCCACTATGACTTTTAGACCTGATGGGGAACATAAACCCGCTGAGTCAAATAAATTAGAAACATGAGTTTTTCTCTATGACATGAATGTTAAACTATATTTTACCTTCATAGAGAATCCCAAAGGTATGGTCTAAACCACTTCTATCATACTCTATTATGGAATCACGATCCTCTATGGATTCCAATTAATAATTACAAGGAGGACTCCACTACTCCCTTTTGTTCTATCTAAATCCACACCAAGTCATCTTAAAGGGACAATCTCATTTAATGGGTCTGAATTCCTCAAATTGTTTATCAATTAGACTTACGATTTGAATGTTATGGGTGTTTTAGTGAAATGGGTCAATTGTGTCAGGGTCCGGGCCAACCCAACCTGTCCCCATTGGGGGTTTTTTGACCCAACCTAGTCATTCGACCCAACGAAGGACTCTCCTGACCCAATGATTTGACCCTAACAAGGCTTCCCCAGTTATCTTTCGTGCTTCATCCTTCTGAGCCACCCCTCATCTTGTATGACACATTCCTTGAGAACGTGTCTCGACCACATGTTGTGTCACGTAGTAGATGGAGGTGCATGCCCCTCTCTTATCTATTCATTCCTCTTACACATACCAGTATTCTAGCACAAGTCCATTGACCGTGTTCCATTGGCTTAATGCAGTGTAGCCACATCACCATCCCAATTTGCTGCATCCCGCCTCGGCGTAGCCCCGTCTCCACCCACAACTGATCCACTGAACGCTCATCTCACTACCACCATGGACATTCATGTTCCGTATAGGTGACCCACCGCCAACCTCTTTCAGAACTAATGTGCCATTGGGGTCTATCATGGACCACCAGACTATCTCTGGTGGTTTTTCCTTTAATCTAGAAGATATTCGAGAGTCCATATTTCAGTTTCTTCATCTCCATGGGTTTAAATCATCTTTAAGGAAACTTTCTCCAAAAAAACAATCGAATAGTGGTTTCTCTCATACCTCCTCAATTATTTTGAAATTATGGTCAATGCATCACTATTGTGCCTCATCCATTATATATCCAAGATATGAGAACATTGATCCATGAAACGGTTATGCAAATATTGACCGTTCATCATCACTCAAAGAACGCAAAAAACATGGAAGATGAATGCACAATATGAAACCTATGAATATAATATATGTTGTTTGTTCATTATTTCCTAGATCTGATATGGTTAAGGATCAATAAAATGATGGAAAACCCTGTAATCAACCATAAAATCAATTAATCCCCAAATTAATATCAGTAAGTCAAATCCTTTCATAAGAACGATTGATCTGAAGATCAACCTATTCATGGGTTGATTAGTGTTCTTCATTTAGAAATAAAATAGGGTGAAGCATAATCAAAAAAAAATTATTTACTTGGAAAATATGATTTTTCATTTCTAGGGTTCTCTTTTCATTGTAGATTCATTAAGAGACATCACAATCTCGAGTCTCATCAACCCTTGAACCACTATACTTCGTCATTTCATATTAGTCAGTCATCATTGTTCATCTCTCACCGAAATAAAATCTACTTATACTTAATTAAATCTATCTGTTTATCCAATAGTCATGTAGCAATAATATTCAATTAATTTAGAAATTCTGTTTTATTATTTCTCTTATAATGAGTCATTACATCGTTAGATTGTTTCATTTATGAAACAATGCTTTTTTATGCTTCATTTTTAATGTTTTTATGATGTTTCATTTAAGAAATGTAAAAACTCAATCGATATTTATTTGTAGTGAAAAATTATTTTTAACATAATAAATATTCATATGTTTATTTAATTTTTTATTTAAATGAAAAAAATGTTTTTTCTCGATTGACATGTTTCGATCGATGTTAGGGCCTTCCTAAGAAAAACTGACTTCTCTAAACACAATGCGGCCTTAAGATTTCAAATCCAATAACTCATTTAACGGTTTTTAAAACCAACATCATGTGTTATTTTTAATAAACAAAAAAGATCATAATATTATTCTGGGAAACCTATGACTTGGAATCATCTGTCATCTCTGTTCTAGGTTCTAAATTAATCAAAATAATTTTAAAAAAAATACATGGAACTTTCCAGAAAAAACATAAAATTACTCTTATATATGAATAAATTTAAACAAATAAGAGTGTCAGTGTAATCGAGAAGAATAATTATTAAATAATTTATGTTAATATATGATTGTTTTTAATAAACTAAATAAAACCAATTTCCATTAGTGACAAGAATTATATCTTGTTTTATATATGACTTATAATATAAAAACATTCCTAATAACATATAATAATCTATATTATATTAATGAGGAGACAAATTGATCACATCATCATCCAATCAACATGATATTGTTTGTTCATATTAAATTATTCATACTTTTTCATGTTGAATCTTTTATACCATATTCAGATCATCTCCATAAGTGATAAAAAAACTACTAATAACCAACCTGAGGTTATGAATATTGAAGGGATATATTCTTTGATTTTACATATGTGAATAATGATAAAAAAACCTAATAAAGAATGTCAAAATCATATATTCTTTACCGAATAATGAATAAACCATTTTATAAATATTACATGAAAATGGTTTTTTCTTCTATTTGAAAATGTTATTATGTGACCATGGTAATTTCAAATTATCACAATGGTAATACTCTTTTGTAAATGTTTTCCCATATATAATTCCATCCATGGACATATGATATCAACAAGCTAAAATATTGATAAAATTATTTTTTAGCAAATTTTAAACAAAATTTATAATAAATATATATAATAAAACAATAATGATCAATGATATAATATATATAATCCATGGTTTCCAAAAAGGGATTAATATATATTTCTATATATAAAAATGAAAACTTTTGTGATCATAATATGAATAATGTATATTGATTATAATGAATAATAATTAAATCATAAAAAATAAACCAAATACATAATCTAAAAATAATGGATCCATTAAGAGGATATATATAGATCACATTACAATGCATGCAACCACTTTACATATCCTTTTAATATGATATAATTATGGTTTACTTGAAAAAATAAATCAACACACAGAATTTATGTTTCATTTAGTAATGAATATGACATAAAAATGTTCTTCAAATATTGGCTTAAATAACAAATTTCATTATATCATTAGATTATTACCATTTCCATAAATAAGCACCTCATACATCCTCATAGACATCACATATTGTATAATTATTAAGAAAATCTCTATGAACTCGTTAATTTAAAATAAAGTTCCATTGGAAAAAAATATTCAATAAAAAATTATAAATGATACACATTGTAACCTCATGCACTATCAGGTCCTCAGTCAAAAATTATTATTAAAATAATATTTTATTGACTCGCATGATAAAAATACTGATTTTAACATTGAATTTATATTATCCTTAGTTGTAAATTTTGAATTAAAATTATATGGTTTTCATAGTATAATTTTTTACATATGTGACATGTTGGGGGTATGTGAAAACAAATATGACCAATTATCAATTTGTTAAAGACTCTCTAGTCTAACAGTATACAAATTTTCATTGTTAATGTAATGGAGAAAGTCATAAATTTATATATTATAGTTTTATATAATGGATCAAATTTTGATTTAACATTACATTATTGAGAATTTATTTTATGTCAATTTTTATGAGAGTGTGTTATATAGAGTTTTTTATAAAATTTACTTGATTTTGTTGTACATTGTAAAATTCACGAATTAATAGTTTGATTGATGAAAAAAATATTTTTTATTAATATGTATATATCTATATATATAAATCATTGAAAATAATGATTTTGTGTTAAAATATATTTAAATGATTATCCTAAACATAAATACCATTAAAGAGAATTTTTTTTATTATTATTTAGTTATTTAATAGTACATAATTTTATTAAAAAAATTTGAAGTTTTCCAAAACTTATTGATTTTTCATGATAATGGAATACCTATTGTTTATCTCTTAAGGGATCATCAATTTCATCATTGGTCTACCTTCCACTAGAGAAGTGATGATGAGTTGGTTATTCATAAAAAGATAATATTTCTAATTTTTGGAAATTAATCTAAAAATCTTCTTATTGTTATTTTTCTAATAAATATTTTGATAATTGTATACGTGTGGTTTCTCCCAATGAAATTCATATAAAAATATTCATAAGGTCCTTATCCATGCGATAAATAAAATTTATAGTTTTTAATTCGAGAATTTAAATTCATATTTTTTGTTGAGAGATAGGAAATGACCAGGACCATCAAATTAGTACGGCTATGTATTTTTGAAATAAATATTTGAACAATACTATGAAACCAGGGTTTACTAATTCATTCTCCCAATTCCATAATGGAAATTGAATGGTTTAGATGTATAATCATTCAGGAATATTTAAATAAAATGTAAATATATTTCATAAATTTAACCCACATTTAATATGATAATAATATATTGTATTATTAAATTAAATCCTTCTTAATAGAGTATTTTATTATTTTTATAGGGAATAAATTGTATATTATTTTTATATTATAGAAAAATAATACTCTATATTGGTAATATAATATGGAAAACTAATAGGTAAAATAATGAAATCAACTATTTTATTTCATAGATGTAGGCCTTTGGGGATATATAATGATTAAAAATTTATGAAATTGATTGTTAATCCATTTGTTTTATCAATTTTTATAATAAATTTTCAATAAATTTAGACAAGTTATATTTGATAGGAATATCTTGTAGGGTTTTATTTGAGTTTTCGGGTTAGTGATGCATATGTAGAGATGTATTTATAGACTAATAGTGTTTAATGAGAGATTATCAAATACTGATGAGGTCAATGATATTTCATATGTGGGTATTGTGTATATGTATATGCACATTCTAATACAAAAAATTGGTTCATTTAAATTATGTTATATCCAAATTCCAATAACATACAACGGAGTTGATGTAAAATATAAGAAATTGGGGAAAATAAATTATTTTATATTATGGATAGGTTTTTTTAATAAATAATTAATTGGGGAGGTATGATAGAAAATTTTAAATTAGATGAAATATGTAAGTTCAATTTTCATAGTTTTTCAATTAAAATATAGTTTTAACATGATTATTATCATTGGGAATGATATATTTTAACAAATAATGATTATGTAAAATGGTTTGAATATATTATAGTTGTTTTATTTAAACAAAACTACGTATTTGGATTAACACCCCATATGTACACCATAATAGACATAATTATTTCATTGTTTATCAATTCTATAATGATAGTTACCCAATGAAATTTGATAATGGATGCCAAAGATACATATAGTCATTATGGCTTGGAATGCTAAAATTAAATATTTCTCGACTCAAACAATATTTTCTTATTATCAAACACAAAAAATTACACACACACAGAGACACATATATATAAATATATATAGGGATTTTTGTTGGTTTTTCTTATGGGTAATAATTTGAAGGCATTACATAATATTATTTTTTAATATAAAACTTCGTAATTCATAGCATTGTAGTCATTTTTTATGTCACATGTTATGATTATTTCATTTAAATTATTAATTTTTTTTATATATGATTATAAAATTAATATCATATCATCCCCGTGATATTGATTAGGTTATCTATCCTAATTAAAACATTATTATGTTTTAAGAGGATTTCTTGGTGTTAAATGGATCCTACGGATCAACTAAATCATGTTTGGGTGTTATAAAATGGAGATATAGGATCTATTATACAATAATTTATTATTGAGAATATTTATTTAATTTTAATGGGTTAGTTCAAACTCAAATATAAATTATAGTTTTTTATGAATATATATGTTCTAAAAAATTCCTACTATAAATGGTTGAAATGAATCAATATTTTCTTGGTTGAAAAATTTATATTTTATAATTTTTATTACACCAGGATTGTTAATAAAATTTAATTTGAGGAATTTAATTTTTATCTTATCATAAATAGTTATTTTTAGACTTTTTTTTAATTTTGAACCACATTTAGAAGTGATACTATTTAGTTGATTAAATATTTAATAATAAATTGTCTATTTTTCCTTTAATTTTTTTTCGATTTTGTTTAGTCTACAAGGAATAATATGATTTTATAATCAATTTGATGAAATTTTGTATTATCTTAAATGGGAGATATAGTGTTGTTGGTTAATCAATGTAAATACTATAAGGGGTATATTATTATTGAAAAAAATTAATGTATGTGACTAATTATACTTATTATATTTTATTTAATTTTATTATTTTAAATTGAAATATATATACTATAAAGGATTAATCATTCCATGTATATTCATGGGTTTTTATTTTGAATTATATATCATAATTATAGTGATATATCACCACTTCTAGAGTTAGTTTCCGTACCTTTGATAGACGAGAGTCATTAAATGATCTTGAATCATATGAATGAGTTGTCATAGAGGATGACACCATATTTTGAGGCCACAATTACTAATTATACTTATGATACTCAAATGAAAAATATTATCACACATAAAATTAATAAATAAAATAGGGTGATATTGATTTTATATATAAATTTGATCATTTTATATAGATTCTCATCTCTCCTATTTATATAAATGTGTGCCAAATATTATTAATAATACATGTAATTCAATGATACTATTGTAAAATATTATTTCATACTGAAAAACATGGTAAATATTCATTTTAAAGTTTCCAAAAATTGTTTTATGTGCAGTTTACACATCTCTGTTGACGATGGAGAAACATATGTGTTTAATTGTACACTATTAGGGGATATGATATTATTGTATTTAACTAAATAGTTTTTAAAAATTATTATGTTTCATTATGATCTTAGTATTAATGAGTCCATGAAGAGTCGTATATTCAAATTTTTTTGTTATTATTGTTTCAATTTTAGGTGAAATTATTTTATTTTGAAAACTATACTAATTTACTAAATAATTACATGTGTTGAAGAGGGTGACCGAGATTTATTTTAGATGAATTTTATGACTTTGTCACTGAGAGGATTTGGTGGTGGATCATTATGAAGATAAATTAGGTTGTTCAATGAGATAAACAAATGTGATAATAGTTGGTTTTTTAGGATGGTCTCTAATTTATTCATTCTCATAAGATATTTGCATTTTATTTTTTCTATAATTGTAGATTAGTTATTATTTTAGGGGACATATCGAATGATAAAGTAACTTTCTATATTTTTTGCGGAACCTGGCCCATCATTTTTTAGGATATAACTATAAGTTATATTGGAAGTGCTTAAAGTTAAATACATTGTTGATATGTAAAATAAAAATAATTACCACAGAGTCACAATTAGTGTTTAATATGTAACATTGTTGATGGATGATGATGGATTTTCACGAGGATATTAAATGTAGATTAATGTTATTATGGTCGTTCATGTCATAATGAATAAACCAGCCTTACTCATGTTCAATATAAAAAAATTCTATCAAATACTTGTGGACATCAACTGTAAATGGTATGATTTTAGTAACATCTATGATATTTATATCATTTTTATATATAATAATCATATTCATTAATTTACTGATATATATATGATTATTTTGGAATTTATGTAGAGAGTTATATAGGTGTTTTAATAATAGATGAAATAATATTAAGATGGATTAAATCATTTGGATATGCTCATCACATGAAATTTTATTTTATGTCTTCTGGATGAATTAGATGTTTTACCTATACAGATGTATAATGTTATGATATCTTAAATATAAACGACTAGATATGTCAATTAAAATAAAATGACCGTCAATAGTAGAGTTGTATATTTTATATTAAATAATATAATTAATTAATAAATATATATTTGTGTGCGGGATTAAAAAGATGATTGAGTTAAAATTGACTTTATAAAAATTTTATCCACCACTATTTTGAGGGATATTATTGTACTAGTATTAATGGAATGATATAATGAATTACCCCTTTTAGATAATTGATCAATTTTATTTTATTATTATAAAGGAAACATATTTTTATCATTGGAATAGTTTTTCAATTTTATTTTATTTTTTATTCAAGGATTTTATCCCAAATAGATTCACCTAATTAATTGGTTCAAATGTTGGTGATATTGTAATTAGTATATCATGAGGAACTCAATGATAAAAGATTCAAATTGATTGAAAAGAACTATTTGAGAGAGCATGGATTAGTCATGAATTAGGATCATTATTGTTTTGAGTTTTAATAGAATAACATCTCTTAATAATATAAATATTAATGATCTATAACAAAATTTATTATAAATTGATAATTTGAATAGTTATTAGGTTCAAAATGTGTTTTATTATTATGTATTATTTTTAGTTATCATTTTTCAGGGTGTATTAAAGTCATATTCCAAATATGAAATTAATTATCTATTATTGGATATGTTAGTTTTTGGTTATTTTTTAGGGTTATGAACATTTTTATAATGTTTATGGAATTGGTGATTTATAAATTTTGTACAAATTTTTTCATTATAATGATAAATAATTATGGTATAATTATGGATCATATGATGTTAATGAATTTGATCTGTTGTTATGTTTCCTTGACCATGTCCAAGATCTATAGTTTCCTTTTTGTATCAAGAAAAAATATTGTGTTTATTTAATTTTTCTCTTAAATTTCAATGTTAATGAATTATATTTTTCTAACAGTAGACATATATATGTAAAATGATAATTTTTATTTTACATTTTTTAAGCTCTCCTTTTGGTTGATATTAATGACTATATTAATAACAATAAAATTTTTTGAGAGATAAATATTTTATTATAATACATTTATCATGTGATTAAATTGTATGTGAGCATATGGAAATAATTTTAAAATATTTTATTTTGAAATATGATAAAACATGATATTATATATCCAAAAAAATACATATCAGGTAGTTAAGTTGCATGTATTAATATTTTTTAGAAATTATATCTTAAGTGAATTATTTTTTTATATATTTAAATAAGTTTAATGTGATATATTTTATTTCAAAATATCCTAAATAATTAGAAGATAATATTGATTAGGTCATTATATTTAGTTAATATTGATAAAATTTAATCCTAAGGTAATAGTAACATCCTAATATATTTATTGTGCATGTTTCCTCAAATATACGTTTTCTAGGATGGAACAGAGGAATGGTGGATGAAGAAATAGTTTTTTTTAGGAATTGATATATTTGATTAAAATACATTGATAATTATGAAATAAATCTATGTGAATCCTACTGTTGAGGATATATTGTTGCAATATCATCATATAATGAGATATTATTAATGGTGCAGAGTACACTATTATTTAAAATAACATTAATGATATGTCCCATCATGTGTGTGGAAGTAATTTTGAATTAATCACATGATTGAAGAGATAATTTAAAACTTATATACTTGTTGGCATGAAATTAATAACAACCCACCCATATTGTATAATAATGTTAGCTGATATTATAAGTTTCTTTTATGAAGTGGGACACAAATAGATTTATATCATGGTACCTTAGTTTTCAATAAAAATGGTATATAATTTTAAAAATAATTTATTTTAATATAATTTTACTCAACAATATGTTATTGGGATAGATTAATTATAGATATTGTGACTTGTTTATCTATATTCCATTGAAAAAATCATGTAGTAATATTATTATTGAAAGTTTAATGAAGATATATAATTTTATACATATAATTGTTACCCAACATGATATTTATTTTTGAGGTGTATAAACTTGAGAAATGTAAAAATAAAGTATATTTCCATGGATACTAATATCTAATCTAATTATGAATTCAATTTTTTCCTATTGATACTAATATCGGAATGAAGTATTATGAAAAAGTGGAATAATAAATATCCCCCACATAACAGATATAATCCTATACTGGTATAAAATGTATTAGAGGCTATACTATAATAACAAATTAAAATTATTCGTGGTGGATGGAATCACCATATGTGATCACAATAGTGTCATTACACTATTTATTATCACAAATAGATTTATACTACATTTTTTAATGTATGATATAGTCATCCAAACAGATTAAAATAAATGATATATAGATGTTATAAAATCATATATGGTTATGTTGATCCTTGTTTCGTAGTAAATTGATTGGGTATTACTTATTTAGATATAATGTATTAGATCTTAAATTAAAGTGGGATCTTAAAATGATGAAATACACTAATAATAAATATTCAGAATATATGAGAAGATATTAATTATAATGAATCAGATTGGTATTATATCTAAACGAAAATAAAATCTATCCATTCAAAATTCATGAATGGAGTTCCGAATTATCTTTTTATTAAAACCACTTCTTAGTAATATATAAAACATTTCTAGAATGATTCCTCCCAAAACATTGATATAAATATTTAAATAGAGTAAAAAATTACGCCATCAAAAACTGAAATTTATATAGTCATCCATATGATAATAAATAATTCAAAAAAATTGTAAATGAATATAGAAATAAAATAAATACATAAAAAATAAATAAAATCTCCACAATTAAAAGGGAAAATAAAACAAAACATAAAAAATGTAATCATTATCATTAGTATCCCCATATAATAGGACACATACATCCTTTGTTATATAGAATATTCCCTTATCATTGGATTTATTGAAAAAATGGACTTATTATTGAATAATATATGTATACATTCTTTAAATGGCATATTCAGTCTAATCAAATTGTAAATTTCTAAATTCAATCATTGAAATTTTTAAATATGTTAGTTCAATAACATATATTATGATAACAATATAAATAAAAAAACATTCAAAGGAACTAGGTAATATAACAGAGTAAAGTAATGAAATCCCTTAAAGTTCTTATTAATTACCTAAGAATCATGGGAATGCTTCTAAAAAATTTGTAAAAAATTATTTACCTTCTGATAATGAACCAATTCATACACTACTAATTGCATCATTTTCTATGTTATTCAAATAGACATTTTAAAAACAATTTCCTTGTAAAATAATATAATTAGAATCTAATATGTTTCTAGATGACATGACCAATTAACAATAATATTCAGACATAAAATTTTTTTCTTAGAAATATTCATTAATCATTCAATGACTATAAACCAGGTCATTCTACGATACATGATTCATACAATATTCAAAAGACTCCCTATAAAATTTAAAATGGGGTTGGATCAAATAAAATATAACATAATTGAAATATAAATAAATTTAAATAACCAACAACACAACTCCTAAAATATATTATTATTTAACCCCATTAACATTCAATAATAAAAATCATAAAAAGATGTCTAACTATAAAACATCCAAAAATTAATCACAATAAATAATAGGATTAATTATAGTTACACATGTATATAAAAGGGACTCATACATTTTTAAACAAAAATAATATGTCTTTTTAATTGGGGTTTTTTAAAAATGGATATATAATCCAAATCATCTTAGAATTATTTGAAAACCACAATGAAAATTTATCAAGAAAAGTTTTCTTATAACCTCATTTTTGACCCCATTTAGGAAAATCCAATTTTTATCTCCATATAATTTTACAGGCAATACATTGAGTTCTATTAAATTCATCAATGTTCCATGAACCATTCATGAAAATAATATTTCCTTATCAAAACACAAGATGATATTATTGCATATAATTGTATTAAAACCATTTAATAAATGAATGTAAAATCAACTAATATTACAGATAAAATTAAAAAATCACACAACCAATTATAAAATGAATCAAACAATAAATATATTTCAAAAACATTTAAATCCATATAAAAATAAACCATTGTGAATTTAGATGAACAAATTTTATCTAAAATAATTTTATTATAGGGTGATAAACCATTTATGAAGACTAAACAATTTGAATGGGGAGATCATTAAAAATTATATTACAAACAACATTATTTAAAAATATATATCCATTTGAAAAATCAACACGGAAAATTTCACATATCCTTGGGATGAGACATATAAATTCCATTGAAAAATCCACTTGAATACTATTTTAATACAAATACATTTATTGTAAATGTATCTGAATTCATAAGAGATCTATGGATGAATGAATTTTAAATAAATGATTTTTTACATAATTCTTTATCAAACAATGTTACAGTAATAACGGTGAAGGATCTATTAAGATTAGTGTTTTGGAAATTGTGTAAATTATAAATGATTTACAATGATTATAAAAATGATAAGGATTATTTAATCCTCTTGAATCAAGTATTTATAAGTTAACCAAAGGACACTTTATCACATATGTTTTTCTAGGGATATACATATATAGTGATTGGTGGGAATAAATCATAGTACGAGATACTAAATACAATTAAAAATTAATATATTGTCATGGATATAATTTGAAAATAAATTGAGAGAGTATTCACAAGTATTTTTTATATAACCTAGAGGTGTGTCCACAACATAAAAAAATGAATCTATAAACATATTAAGAATTTTAAATAATAATGTGTAATAAACCATCTAAACATCTTTATTCAACAACTAATAGCACAAAATGTAATATTCAAATAATAATTATTTCCTTTGACATATTGATGAAAATATAATCGAAAAATTCATATTTCATAATTTTTGTATTCCACATAGAAAATATTAACTCATTCTATCAATAATCTAATGAGATTGATGAATGAGTTTAATAAGAATCAATGAGTCCATTAGTTTTTAAGGACCTAGATATTTTTTCTTTTTAAATCCTACAAGAATAGAATTTGGGTTTCAATATTGAAATAAAAATTCTAGAATGTGTTATTATTCTCTATAAATAACCTTATATAAAAATAGTATTGGGTATTCAGTATATCCTAATGGTGGGGGGGATATAGTAATTACTTTAGAATAATAATTGGTATAAAAAGTGGATTCTAGATCTTGATTAATGAGACAGAATAAAAATAAATCCTATATATAAATACAATTAGAGAGTAATTGAATTATAATATTCTCAAAAAAAAATTAATTGAAATTATTTCACTAACTACAAAGTATATTACTTTATAAATTGAGAGAGTATGAAAATACCGATCATTGTGAGGTAACTTTAGAATGATTTAGTATACTACATTGTATCCATAGAAACTCAATAAAAACTATATAATATAGAAAATGAGTGAAACAAAATTATTTTTTCTTTATAGTGAATGAAATACGATGGAATGGGTGATATATAAAATTTGATGATAATTGTTATTTATCTTTCACATATAGCTGATTAAATTATTGTTTTTTTAAATATACCAAGAGATGCCCAAGTTTTTTGATAATAGAATTTGAAATAATTAATATTTTTTATTATTGTTTGGGGTGTGTAACTATAAATATATTCATACTTAACTTTTTTCATGTGAAAATAAATTTAATAAAATATTATTCCCTTAAAAATAATATAATACACTTTAGACTCTAGAAGGTTCATTATAGGTTCTGAAGGTACTTTATATTTAATGAAAACATTATAAAAAGTTAATATATTATTTAGGTCCTTTCATTCCCATATAATAATTATTACATTATTATCACATATTTATGATTTCATGAATCATATGAAAAATGAAAAGAATATATATTTTTTACTTGAAAATAAATATTGTTTTGGCCAAGAAATTATTACATTTTAACACCAAAATAATTATGATCAAATGGTTTCAAATATGATATTTTTTTATCAAAATAAGATTCTAAATATGAAAATTTAAATTTCATATTAAAAATTAATATTTCATCGAATAATATTAATTTTAATGTTCCATTTATATTTTTAACCCTTTCAAAAATACAAATGACATAAAAAATATGTTTATTTATTGTAGTGGAATAAATAGTTTTTTATAAATCAACTTTTGGAAAACTATTTTCTTGTAAAATATTAAATGGAATTATATATTTTATAGAATATTATAAAATATTATTTATATAAAAAATTTGATACAAAATATTCAAATCATTTTTTATAAAGCTAAGACGTAAGGGCCTCTTAATTGAATTAAAAAAGGAGTGCATGAGAGGAACAAGGCAGTAAAAAAATTCATGGAAAACAGTAGGAAAATTTAACCTATTTTATAGCGGGTACTCATGATATGGTTATAAAGGTGCCCACCTTTGTCGCGGGAGTGACAACCCCTCCTTCCAGACTCTGCATACATCCATTCGCCGCCTTTATCATCTAAAGGTAAATCTGCAACATTGGAAGTAGTCGGAGCGGGGGTTGACTCAATATCACAAAAATTTGAAGAAAAAAATAAAATGAATTTGAAACATTGACATTACTTTTTACCTTCTCAGAATTCATTGTGATATCCAGCATGGGTTTCATACAATCATTCTGCAAAGAGTTTCCATTAAACACCAACTCCTATATGTTGTTGTTATGTGCACCCTCTTATTTTCTTGCTGGTAAACAAAGTACCTTCATTAGCCAGTACATCAATGTGAACACCCAAGACCTATAGTATAGAGGGTTCCAAAACCACCTAATTAGTTCTTTGCACTCTACTGCTATCACCATTTATAACATGAAATTTGGTCTTACACATCTCCAAAGTTGCAACAAAAATTAGTAACATACCTTTCTTCAATTTATGGGCATGAAACTCATGATTGGACCTATCATCTGCAACCTCTTGTGGTAAACATGCCCTATCATCTTGAATATCTTATTAGTCATATCCATTTATTTCATCATATATTCCTCTTACCATAGAATCCATTAAAGAGATGCTTTTCTTATTTTGATTACCTTCATCAGCATTATCTACCCAGCATGTTCCATCCACTTGGGTAGTGGAATTAATCTGTGGTAAAGGATCCTCAACATCAATTCATCGGTCCATGCCAGTAGGTTATATAACATTCATATATCATGTATGTAAATAAACCTCTAAAGGATCGTCAGTAGCCTTATAAATAACATCATGCTTTTGCATCCATCGACAGTGCATCACATCATGTCACTTAATTTGGAAACTGGAGTATAACACATATCTCCTACATTGCAAATCTGAATGTCCAATAATTTGACAAACATTACAGAATGGTATCATTTTTTCATTTTAAATTCTTTAGAAAAATTCATCATTATATCTACATAAAACAACTCGATCAATCAGTATAGCACTTAGAACAATTTCAACTAGAACCCACACATAATAACCAAAGCGAACCTTTTAGTTGCATAATCCATTCTAATAGGAATGCTAATCATGGAAACGATGGAAAATAGGATCTCAGGGTTCCATAATACCCAGTTCAGACAATGGATTTTGACCCATACTTGATCATATGTATCTTTAAATTCATTCAAGGAGAAGCCCAATTTCCAATCATGAATCTGCATGTTTCTAGGAATGATGTCAACAAAGACTACACTGCACTCACTAAATTTGAGATCCATAGAGGAAAATATTATATACAAGTTACCCCATCCAGTTTAAATGCATTTGAAATCAGAAAAACCCCAAATCGTGGCAAGACGCGAGACAAGATTAGGTAATTTCCAGGGTTTTGTACTGTGAAAAAGTGAAATCTGAGCTATAAAAGAGTGGTTTCATATATAAATCTGAGTGGAAATCATATCCCCAATAGCTGAAACCTGTACTATAGTCCCTTTTTGGATGATTCACAAGGGGGTCGGTTCTCCAACCTGACAAAAGAGCACCATAAGAATTCTGAGAACCTCCTGGCTCAGAGTCACCCTCCGTCCGTGTCGTTGAGGAACTCAGAGATGACCGACCGACGAGCTGTTGTGCGGAGAAGGAGTGGAGATTAAGGGACCGTGAGTTTAGATAAAGCTAAATGTCGAGAGGTGACAGAATTTGACTCTCCAGTTCCTCCTTTCATTACTCAAAATATTTATCTAAATTCAAATTTCTTTTCTAAAATAATTTAGTCAATAAAATTTGAATAAATAAACATATATTTATGTTTTTTGAAAAATTAAAATTTTTTAATAGTTGTGTTTGGTAATATATAACCTTATTACATAAGTATACACCCTATTGGTTCATTGCGTGTTAGTGGTAATAAACTTTTGTGGGTTATAAAACACTAATATATGTGAGATCTCTAACAACATGGGAATCCCATGTAATCGATTTCACTCAAAATATTTTGTATCATTGTGACCCCAAATACATTGAGCTTTTCTCCCAAATTATTAAATTTTTTTGATTACATGGAATTAAAATCCAAAAGTACTGAATTGTTTAAAAAATTTGGAAAACTATATTACATGCATGAAATCCATTTTATATTTGTAATTATTAAAAAAATAGATTTAAAAATAAATTTCTCATCATCTATATAAATAATTACAATAATTATTATTCATATGCAGGAGAAAAGAAACTAAATAAGCATGATATTAAATGATTAGTATTGGTATGTGTAAAAAATATGTTATCATAAATGAATAATTAATAAAAAATGTGAAATTAAAAATAACTGAAATCATATTTCATTTAATTAAAATACAAAAAATTAAATGCATCCAAATATTTTATTCATATTGAAAGTACTCTATATAATAATACCTCAATATTGAATGAAGTTAATGCATAATTATTAGAATCAATTTTTACCTAGTCCATAGAAATATTAACATAAATGGTACAAAAAATGCGATTTAAAAAATACTAGTTTTAAAATGATTTGACTTTTTCAACCATAACTCTATGAACACGATCTTTGAAAAGACAGTTTAAAATGTGTAGGATTAATACCTAAAGAATTTTTTCAAATAAATTCATCCAATGAGAATACCAATGCATTTTGTTATTTCATTAACCTATCCTAAACCCTTATCATTGATATCTATGAAGTTTTTCATATATTAGACAATCAATATAAATTTGGGAAGAATGATCACTATTAAATAAACATACTAAGTAATGATTAAAAATATATCCATATTTCCCTAGTAAATCAATAACATTAAAATGGATTACTAAAAGTGAAACTATTATATGTTTTTTGTAATAACCATAACCATCAAAAAATAAAATTAATATAAGAACAATTATAATTATTAAGGAAAAATTATTATGATAAATTGAATATTTTGGTAAAAGTTACTAATCAAAAAATAAAGTGTGATTTCATGATAAAGTTTACCGGTTTTTAATTTTCATGGTGAACCCCATTGAATTTGACAATTAATAGTAAATAATTAAATATATTGAAGATAAAGGATAACTAATTTAATATATCAAAAGGAGATAATGATACACCATACAAATAATGTATGTGGAGACTATGACATTAATATCACAAATGTGAAAAGTAATATAATAAACTCTTAACATATAATCTATTTTGGTTGAAAGCTCATTAAAATCAAATATAATGGAATATAGATGTTATTAAATTTCATTCATAACCATATTAATATTTTTTTATATCATTTACTATCTACTAGTAATGTATTGAAACCTATTCATTAATATATTTCATTATTTTCATTGTCTCAAGTGTTAATTGATTTTTTTATCAAGTTTGAATGAACTTGAAATTTTTTTCCTTATTAATTACATAATTAATTCCTCATATAAATAATTTAAAACATGATTTACATATTATATATATTCAACATCTATTCATATATTTTAGTCTATAATGTTTGGATATATGAAATTAAATACATTGTTCATAGAGACTGGTGGTCGTACGTACACAAAAACGATGCTTCCATTTTCTAGTAAAATATAATGAAGGAGAATAAAATAATATATGTTTTATAATAATAATTAAATTATAATATTAATGTTATAATTATCACATATGTTAATTAAAACCATCATTAACTCATTATATATAGTGAATTATTAAATGACATCGATTTTAGGAGGATGTAGTCCACACTTCCACAAATGATGTTATCATATTCCAAAATAGATTGAAGTCCTGAATTTTTTATGAATTACAGAGTCATAGATGAATCATTAATATAAAATATCCAATATATTAAATATAAATACATCGTTATATATGTTCATGAATGTTGGAAATAGAATAATGAATGACATTGGTTCCTTAGGAGGAAATCCACCACACATTTGAATGATGATAGAGTATCCAATTTAGCCAAAGTGTGTGAATGTTTATATCATAACATTATGAAAAAAATTCATCAAATTATGGATAATTTTTAAATTTTATAAGAATGGTATATGAATAATTTAATTAAAGAAGGGATTATAATATATAACATCATTGAAGAAAACAAAATCTTTTTTTTGAGTCCATCTATTTTATAAAAAAGGTAATTCATAATTAACATTCATTCTAAATTAAGTATTATAGAATGATTTTAGGTATGTTGGGAGTTGATTATTTAGGCTTTATATGATACTATTTTTTTGAGAAGTGTGAATAAGTGGGGGATTGAATGCATTTTTATAGTGTAGGGGAAGTGAAATTCTTGTAAATATATAAAACTCTAAACACTATTGGGAGGTCTGTATTTAATTTTTCCTTCCCAAATATAGAAATATAATCATAATAGTTTATATATGGTAGATATAAACTAACATAAAAATAATATGAATAAAAGTTTTATCATTAGGTTCATTACTGTTAATGTTTCCTTATTTTATTCATTTTTGTTCTTCATTTTAGTTAACTTATTTAACCTATGTAATTCATACATCAAGATTAAATTAATAAAATAATTATTAATAAAATAGAACAAATAATTTAACAAAATAATATCTAAATTCAATTATAATATTCCCATGTATGATGTAAATAAATTCAATAGAAGAATACATAACATGCAAAACGTGTCTTTAATCCCAACTACACTAGTAATGTTTTAAAATTTTCATGAAAATTATGTTAATTTTAAAATATTAATTTTTCAATTAATTAACCATAAATTATATTTATTATAATTTAAAACTCAATTTTAATAATATATGATTTTCATAATTTTATATCATTTTTTAAAATATTATTTATTGTAAATTAATAACAATATCGATTTTGACATTTTTTATTTAATTTTAATTAAAAAACATAATAAAATATTATAAATAAAATACATTATGCTAATATATGTTTCACATTAAATATTTATTTAATTTAATATTGGTGAAAAATAATTATTTCTATTTTATTCAGTCTTAATATTTTCAATATTGATTATTTAATTTTGTTGTTAACTATATTATTAATGTGTTGGAATTTCATATGAATTTAAAGTAAATAATTAAATTTTAGATACAAATGATAAATTATTATGATTAAAATAAGTTGTTTATCTTTTAAAAGGATATGTATAATAGAAAATAGGATATTTAATCTTATCATAATGCTTTATAAATGAAAATGATAAGGATGATTATATTTTAAACTTTTTATTTACATAACTTTTTATACATGACAGTTTCCTAGAATAATATCCCAATAAAACATAAAATCCAAAAACAATTTGAAAATGGGTGAAATATGGGCATGCATTGGTTTTTGGAAAATATTCCATATAATTTTTTCCATAAGATTATTTCTTAAACACTATATTGTTAATTTTTAACATAGTAATTAAAATTAATTTAAAATAATTTCACTAATAATTAAGATAAAAAACTATGTTTATGTTATTAGACTCTAAATATTATACTAATTCAAACTATGTATATATGTTATAGAAAATTAAATACAATGAAGTGGACAAATTATTTTTAAATATAATCATATAGATGTTGTGATAATGCGAGTTTTAATATGATAAATGTTCAAATGTTCATTTTTATTTATATCATTATTCCATATCAAAATTAATAAATTATAATAAATAGGATAAATAGTTTTATAATTTATCTTTTTTACATTAAAACCATTTTAGATTATTATTTTACTTTAACAATTCTTTAAACAAATAGGAAGTTTCAATTAATATTTAGCTTCATTACAATTCATAAAAAAATGAACATTCTCAGTTAAATTAGAAAAAAATTCCATAATATAATTTTGAAATTAATATATATAAATAAAATTAATATTGAAAAATAAAATTTATATATGGTTCAAATTTTTTTCCTAATAGAATTCCTATTAAATGGCAATAAACTGCATAAAGAATAATAAATATTTTTTATGATTGATCTATTTATTTTTGATTAATAGATCTATAAATATTATTGGATGATTGTAAAAAAATCTTGAATTTATAATATATATATTTTAAAATTTTATTTACACTTATTGAAAGGATGAAATTTTATAGCTAATATATAACTGTTAAATTAATATTACTTGTCATAAAACATAATTTTTTGAGTAATGCAAGATAACACAGTGTTGTGTATAGAATATGACTATCATGGCTTTTCATGTAATACATTCTAAAATATAATTAATTTTATTCTAAAAGATAAGAATTATAATTTCAAGGGTTTTTAAATTCTCCCCACTATAATTAATTTGAATGCACATTATTCCAACACAACCTTTATAATCAAATGTTTGTTATTTGAAAATAATTTTATTGAAATACCCACATCATAAAAATAGTAATAAAATATTCTCTTTGCAATAAATTTTTAGAATTATGACGTTCAGTAAACAGGATCCCATTTAGGATAATATAGTCGGTAAATGAAAACATGGAAATAGATTAAATATGTAAATATTTCTAGTGATTATCCAAATGAATGTATATTATATATGAAGTTATAAAGTCCTAAAACAATAAATATTTAATGATATAATGAAACACTTAATTTATCGAATATAAATGTAATATGATTATATATTTATTCTGAGATCCTTTTCCTAAAGATGAATAATTATTTCACTCTTTGATAAAATATATCATTTTAAATACTTGATAAATTTATATTTTCTAATAAAAATCATAGTACATGGTTGTTATATGAACTAATTTTTTCATCATCTTTTATCACAGGTTGCATCACATGGTGAACTCACTTAGTAACATCTAAAACATGAAACAAAAATCCACATAATATATTTTATTAATGGTCAAATTATTGATATTATTATTATCCATCACATTATAGGGACGATAGATGTGTTTCGAAAATGAAAATATTAAACAACATGAAGTGGATATTAATCATCATATATCGAACAAATGAATACATTCATCATGATTTCACATGAAATTTTTTAATGACTCTAATTATTATTCAAACATATTGAAAATAAGATTTATAATATAAAACATATGTAAATCATGTATTATATTATATATTACATAGGTAGAAAAATGTTTCAATATAAATAAATGATGTGATAAACTCTTTTTTCCAAAAAAACATTAATCATTTCCAATGTAATCATTACTATCAGATTTATTTTGTCCAACTCAATTACATATTTATTAAAAAACAATTATCCCAAAATTAGTAAAATATTAAGGGTTATCTTTACCTTAAAAATTTGTTCTTTATGAAATTAAACTTCTCAATGATGGTCTTTTTCTAGGTTTTCAAGTCCATTCAAAATACAGATCTAATATCATTAATTAAAAAGTATAAAAAATAGAATCCTCATGCATTCCATAATTGTTAAAACTATTGCATAATTGATAAAATACTCAAATTATATATTTCTTAAATCCAATATTAATCACATTATTCATTAAACATCATCAATTGTAGTAGAAAAATCTTTTTTATGATACGTTAATCAGTCATGGTGTACAATCCTTAAAATAAAAAAAATTAATTTCCTCAAGTCCCATATAATTGAAGTTGTAGTATTTTATATTAGATACCATTTTCATACCCACAAAAACACATTCATAGTTTCATTTACCCATACACCTCTATACAACATCTATTTATTATAACATAAACCTATATAAATATTTCAAAAATTATTACATTTGGGGAAATACTAATTTCCTTTATTCCCTTTATCTAAATATTTTACATCTATCCTGTTGTTCTTATGCTTCCCTGTGAATAAATTAGGCACATGTAATTATTTCGTTGTTTAGTTAGAACATGATAATATTTCCTTATATAATGGGGATTCTTGTGAGATGAAATCCCTTTCAATATTTTTAAATAAGACCATAAATGATATGCTCATTCATACACATTGGATCACATTCATATATAAGAATCACATTCATTCTATTAGTCTCCATTTATAAATTATGATATATACTTTATTAGGTCATATCATTATGGAACATAATGTTTAATATGGAATCAGGTAACGTTTTTATCATAAATTGAAAAATTTATGTGTAGATACTATTATAATATTAAACAAGTATTCTGTGGGATGTTCTTTTGTGAATATATATAAATTATATTGGGGGTTTATTTTCTCCGAAATATGTTTTATTATATTTCATTTTCAAGGATTCTACTAAACAACCCTTGATTTTAACTATGATGACCAGACCTCAGAATCCCAGAACTGATGTCTTATTTTATAACATTGTCTGAATGACATGGAATATTTATCCTAAATGAATAATCTTTATTATTGTTTTGGAAAACTATATTACAATCATGATACCCATTTTACATTGGAAATAATGAAAACCATAATCCATGGCATTATAAAATTATCCATATCCACTGAATTCATGTCAATAATTCAAAACAATACCCCATGGAAAGGAAACAAATAACCACGATCATACATGATCAATAAGGGTAAGCGTACAATAGAACATATCATGATTCAATAATTAATAATAAATATGTTACAATAAATATATGATGAAATATTAAATTTAATTAATATGCTTAAAGGTAAATTTATCCATATAATTTTTTAAAATATAAATACTTTAGATAATACTTAATGTATATTGAATGAAGGGAATGCATAATAATTTGATTCCATGTGTCACAGGTACACAAAAACATCAATGTCCAACCATCAAAAAGTCAAAATTTTACGTAATTGTTGTGAACTGATTAGGATTAAACAACCCTAACTCTACTATCATGACCATTAACAATACATTATAAAACATATTGGTTACAGATAAAAAGGGTTCATCCAACTAAATTACTACACTAAGAAAATTGATGCACCATGGGGATTCAATTAATGAGTCTCAAACCAATTTCATGAAGTTACTAAATATTACCTATATATTCAATAACATATTTAAATTTATTATCAAAGGTCATTATTAATCATCTTTATTGAGTAATGGATACATTTTTCCAATATTATCATAGTAAATTAATAACATTCTAAGGAATGTATGAAAAATCAATTATGGGTTTGGGAGTAATGATATACATAATTTGAAAATATAGATATTTCATTAATATATAAGTTTATACAGAAAACTATTATGAGACATTTACTTTTTAGAACTTTAACAATCAAAAAATAAAGTTACATTTCTAGATGAAAATTAGTTGATGGTTATTTTTAATTTAAATCCACATGAGTGATATAATTCAAATAAAAAAATTAAATACACTAAATAATATTATATAAAAGATATAATTTATCAATATGGAATGAATATACACTGCAATATAGAATTATGTGGTGAATATGACATTTATCACACATATATTTGATGTGAGATGAAAATCCCAAACCTTACACTCTCATTGGGTTAAACCCTCTTTAAAATCATGTATAATGGTATCAAAATTCATATAAACATATAATATATCCATATTAATATTTATTATATAATATATTTTCCTTTTATATTGTATTATAACATGTTTATTACTAACATCATCATTTTCATTATTTTATTAGTTGATTACGTTCCTTTTTAAGTATGTTTTGACCTGAATTTTTTTTATCCATTTAAGAAATGATTTAATCATCTAAATAATATAAATAATTTTTTAAATATTATATATTAAATATATATGTATTTATTATATTATATAATGTCTGTAGATAGGAAATGAAATGCACCATTCGTGGAGATGATTGGTCCTACATAGGCATGAACGCTGCTTCAATTTTCTGGTCAAATTAAAATGAATGAAAATTAAATATTATATATATATATGTATATTATAATTATAGTCCAAATTTATATTTACATTTTCCCAATATTTTAATTAAACCCTTCTATTACTAGTTACATGTAGAGTGTGATTGAATCACGTCGCATAGAGGAGGTAGTAGTCCACACATCAACAAATAAAATATTGAATTCCCACAAAAAAAATCATGATGGAATGGGTTATATAAAAATTATTTTAAAATTAGTAAATAATAAATATCATAAATATAATATATAAAATATAAATATATCATTAATCCTACCATGAAATGTGGTCATGGGAACGAATGACATTTACTCAGGAGGCCATAGTCTAATGTACACAAGAATGATATTGTGTATCCCATTTTTGGAATTTTTGAAGGTGTAGGTCATAACCTAAAAATAATAACATATAATTATATTTAGGATACATATTTTATTAAATAACCAAGATATAATAATAATTTATGAGGGGGAGAAAAAATAAAATAAAAAAATATCTTTGATGAATGTTACCTCTTGTTTTGGTAACTCTTATTGGTTTATAAAAAAAGGAAATATTGCACATAATTATGACTAATGTGAGGTTTTTAATATTAGGTAAATGATTTTTTAGCATCCCATTTTGATTTATATATGTATACAATTTGATGGATTGATTGCTGTTATTATTATAGAGGAGGAAATGAATTTTATTTAAATATAAACAGGTATATATAATTAAATGGTATACATTACTAAATGTGAATCAAACCATGTATATATATATTATTAAAAGATATTTATGTTAGATAAAAACAAACACAAAAAATTATTTCATATAAATTTGTCCCTAATTCATTAATTTTCATTAGTTTTTTCATTTTGATTATTCATTTATGTAGTTGTCCATCTAACTCATGTAATTTATAAATTAAAACTAAATTGAAGAGGTAATTATTATAAAATTTATAACCATGGATAATTAAATATTTCACCAATTTTATAAAATAATAATCCCACATTTTTTGTAAATAAATTCAATATAAGCGTACATAACATGAAAAAACATGGCATTAACCTTAACAGTGCTAGAACTATTTTTATCATTTATAGGTCAATTTTCTAATCATAAGAAGATTAATTGGTCCATGAATAAACCATATTAGATATTTATTAACACATATAAAAATCATAGAATATGATAATTTTTTTATAAATTCAAAATAATTCAATAAAATATAATTAATTGTCCAATTAAATTAATGTCAATTTTGTTCATTTTAATTAAATTTTTATTTAAAAATATTAAAAATAATATTGGAATAATATTCTATTAAGTTAATAGCTATGAGACATAAAATATTTATCAACAAATATTAGTGGATATTAATTCAATCAATATTATTAACTTTTATTTATTTTTTTATCAATTATTTTATTTACTTAATATATAATTTATAAGGCCCCGACCTCAAACATTACAGAATCTTCAATTAAATTAATAATTCACATTGAGGATATCTTCAGGATTAGAGATTTAGTGAATTGATAAATAACATATACATAAATAATAGAGTATTAGAATTTGGCAAATCTATTCACTGTATATTTTTTCATATAAAAAAATTCATCAAAAAGAAATGTGTTTAGTTCTATGCTTTAAACGACATGTCTCCTCCTTGATCTCATTCATGAATATATTCAACATTAATTCATGTGAAAATCATTTCAAAACATGGTCTTAGAATAAAAAGATATGTAAGGGATAAATAAAGAATAAATTTTTTAGTTTTTCAAAACAACAAGTAAACCATGAATAATTAATCCTAATGTAATACCACTCACCATTAAGATGTAGAAAAAACACATCAATGAATATAACCTCATTGATTAATCTTTTTTAACTAAATTATTTTAAAAAAACCCATAGAAAGCCGCATATAAATCATAATGTTTACTTGGGATATAAAAATTCAATAAGGTAATAACTATACGGTCGAATTTCACACATATAACTAAATAGAATAGTCATACGGTCGACTTCCATACCCATTGAATTGGACGTTATAATGAAACCACACATCCTTGGTTTATCATGGAACCAACCATCATTTGGTTTATCATGTAACTATCCGTCATTGGTTTATCACGTAACCACCAAACAAATGTCTATGTACAATAATATAATAATAACATGTAAAATAATTCAAATAAAATTTTTTTATTAAAAATATTTCATTTTAAATCACAAGAAATTATTTCAAGATATTGAAATACTAAATCAATTAAAAAATAACATTTTTAGTACCAAAATATGTAAAATGGTTTTATGGTATTTGTTTTCTATTTAATAGATCACATCTTGTTATGGAATCTAAATACCAATAATGCTTGTGGCGACAAAAAGGTCATTATTTCCGCATAAATTAAAAATATCTCTTTTGTTATTTAGTAGAAATCTTCTTATTAAAAATATTTATATTGAATGAAAATAAAATTTAAATGGTTTTATTATACACCTTGTAAAAAAAATTTCTACATTATCAAAATCTGTCTCAATGTAATGAGATTGAGCCAAAGTCTCTTACCTTGTGTTCAACATGACACATTTGTACATTAGATTCATAAAAAATAAAATAAATTTAATTAATATTTTCATACAATCCTTTTTCCCATTTATTATTCTTTATAAATCACTAATTACCAAATTATAAAATTGACAAAATTATTTAAGTTTATATCGGTTATTTTTTTAATATTTGGTATTTTAGTCGAAAATGATCTTTTTATAATTACAAATTATCCATCTGGTAAAAGGTAAATTTTCTCCATAATAGTTTTCATGATTTATATATAATATTTATCCATTATATATGTATTTATAATAGCCCATATCATTTGGATATTAAAAACGAAATGTACCATTCATGGCGATGTTAATCCATATGTACGCATGAACGCTACTTTCAGTTATTTGTCATATTAATGAAATGAATAATAAATGAAAAATATATCCATTATTATCCCATTATAATATCATTTTAATATATTTTATATATTTTCCTTAATTCAATCAGATATACATTCTATGTATGTGATGAACGAGTCATATCACATTGTGGGGGTGGTAGTCTGCACTTCCTCATATGAAATTGTCCTATTTATGCAAAATGAAAATCATAAATGTATGTTCTAAAAGATAATTATTAATGAATAGAGGTAAAATAAATATCATAAATATCATATTTAATTTTATTTACATTTTAATGGACAACATAATTGGTTGTAGGTGAAGATAAAACAATCATCATTTTGTGAAGTAGTACTCCATCGTCCAGAGAAACGGTATGTTATATAGCAATTATATGGACGTGTGTGTAAGTGTTGTTTGAATAATTCTCATAAAAATTACCATGTATATTTTAGATAATGTTTTTGTTATGTAAACCATGAATTAGACGATCAAATAGAGTGGATAAGGAAAATAATGTAAAAGAACTTGATAGAATTTATTACCTCAAATTGGGTAACATCTTATGATTTGATCTAAAGGGATTCCTTTAATTTCCTTATATATAAGAGAAGTATACAAGGAGGAATGTAAGAATATTGTAATCTTATTGGATCAGAGTTTGGATTAGCCAAGAGGCTTGATAGGTGTGAGTAATGGGTTAGAGGTGGTGTCCTTTTATAACATGGAGGAGGGGTGCTTTATAAATGTCTTGAAATACTATATTATTATTAATAGATTTTCTAATTATAAAAACAAAAAGGGGATATATATCGATGATAAGAAGAGTATCAGTTAAAATCCTCTCATCCAATGGGTTTTAAACAAGTTTTGGTTATATAATTAACAATATATTTTAGCTTTTACCCTTAGTTACTAATTTAACATTTACCATTTATTCTTGTATATTCATACTATATAGTTAATATAGTAATAATAAAATGAAAATAGAACCTAAATTGGTTCATTAATGACATAATAAACCATATCTAGCTAATTTTATAAATTATAGATATTTTGGAGTATTATGTCATTTAATAAAATATTATTTGTTTTAAAAACAAATTTTTGTTAGTTTATATACTATTCATATCATGAATTTTAAAAAATATATATAACATCTCGTTTCATTTGAAAATTAATAATTAATTCGAATATAACAAGTAATAATAATCCATAAAATCTGTGGATGGCATAAAAGTTTCAAAATAAATTTATTTTAATTATTATAATCTCATTTATTTAGAACATTCTTTTATAAGGTAATCACTAACTCATCAATGTGTTATAAATAAATTTATTTATTTGATTTCAAAAAATTATAAATAAAATATCATAATGTAGGAAATCGTTTTATAATTATTAAAACTATTTATAGTCAAAGATATCACTTTTATACACCCATATAATTTTTTATATAAAGATATATGTTTATGTTATATTTTCCAAAAAATTTAATTAAATGTTATTAAATATCATTTTCACACTCAAGTGCCTCCATGGGGTCCAAAAATATACACAAGGATTCAAATGGTCAGAAATGACTCATAAAATGGGATTAGAAAACATGTTATGTTAATTTATTATTATTAGAGTATTATTTTTTATCATCCATTAATAGATTTACCCTTTAAAAATTGTAAATAAATTTTTTATTGAAGTTAGTATTCATAATGTTTAAAAATAAAATATACTTATTTATATAATTAGGACCACCATATTCTGGATATGGAATCCATTTTTTCGAATTAAAAACATATAATATGTAGAAAATATTTTAAAATTAATTCCCTTTGTCAAAACCAGAAAGCATGTTTTTACGAAATAATGACTATCAAAAGATTGACATGTGTTTATATATAATTAATAATTTAAATGACTTAAAATTAAAAAAATTAGATTAAATGGTAAAATAATAATATAATTAATCAATTTAAAAAAATAAAAACATAATCTAATCATATCAATAAATCAGATGAAAAAACATTTATTACTTAAAATACAGTATTTATCACTATTCATTAAAAATGAAATTAATCAGATTAATACTATTGTTTTACACACAATCAATTTTGATACCCCTATTCTTTAGAAAAAGTATATATATTGTCAAATGGAACTCGTAAATTTAAGAAACATGATTTAAATGGGGTTATCCATGAAAAGGTGTTAAACTATACATTTAAAATTATTATAGTTTTTAATGCTTAAAATTGGATTCATTATCATTTTTAGACTCTACAATTTATTGTATAAATGTAATGTCATTTAAAAAACATCTATAATTATATTGTATTTAGTTATATTTATTGCTGCTAAAAGAACATCAAGGTGTTAACTACCATTTAAAATAATAATATTATTATATTTTCATTCGGTATTTATCAATTTTCTGTGCAAGGTAAGATTTTGGGGGAACATAATGTTTTGTATTTATTACGCTATTATAAATTACATCCCCTTTTATGTAAAATTAATATATAATTCAAAAATATTAATCAATATGTAAATATCATATTGTTTATTTACATGGGATGTTACATCCTTCCCTACATTTGGAAAATTCACCATGCAATTCTATTCCCTTATTAAATTAGAGGGGGTATTTATTCATCATAGCAATTTCAGATTCACTTGTATCCTATTCAACCATTTGGTTTTTTGAAAAAACATTTTCCTAACAAATTACCATATTCTACAACATGTGCTCTCTTTGGTCAAGAATTTGGACTTGTTGGTCCACATGATAAATATGCTCTTTCAACTAAAATACCACTGGACTAAAAAATGAGATGGATCCAACATTACATTCATAACAATGTTACATGAAAGACATTGTCTACCTAGGATAAACATTTGGGTATATCCAATATATAGGAAAATGATCCTACTATTTCTAGGATATCATATGGTCTAATAAACATTATAATTAGATTTTCCGTCTTACCAAAATGAGTAAGACTTTTCCATATAAAACGTTGATAACGACATGATAACTTATGATAGAAGAAAGATCCTAACTCTGATTATCTATATAACTTTTCAACCTGCTCAGAGATGCTCTCATGTGCTTCTAAATCAAGTGAACAATTTCTTCCATCTATTCTCCGAATTCTGGTCCCATATACATCTTTTCTCATAGTTCACCAAAAAAATATAGAGTTAGACATCAATTTCCATATAATGCTTCAAATGGTTTCATTTATACACTTGACTAAAAATTGTTATTATAATTCAAACTAAAAAATAAAGCAGTTTTTCCAATATCCCTGGTAATCTATTGAACATGAATGTAAAATATCTTCAATGGCCTGAATTTGTCATTTTTAATGACCATCTGATTGAGAATGAAATGTTGTATTGAAATTTATTTTAGTTAGAAATAACTTTTAAAGGGACTTCCAAATGTCATAAGTTAACCTTGAATCATGATCAGATACAATGTAGAGCGTAAATCCATTCAACCTGACTCTCTCTTTAACATACATCCGAGAATGCTGATCTAGAGATAGAGAATCTCTAATAGGAAGGAAATGAGCACATTTCATCAATCGACCAACCACAACCCAGAATGCATTTTTACCATGAGATGTATGCGGTAATACCACAATGAAATACATGGATATATTTTCCTGTTTCAACTCAAGAATTGGTAAATGATAAAGAAAACCTTTCTATAAATTCCACTCTTCTTTAAACTGTTGACAATTAAAACACTTCACTGTAATGTCAACAATAACTCATTTCATTCCATACCACTAGTAATACTCCCGATGATCTTTGAACATCTTAGTACTAATGGGATTAATTTAAAATGGAGAACTATGTGCTTCACATAATAATAAATTCTTCATATGTGAATCATAAGGAATGAAAAATATCTCCTATATCTCAAAATACAGTCATTGTTAATGATTAAATAATGAAATAAAACTTTTTGTACCAATTCTCCCTTTTTCTGTATTTCACAATCTCCATTATGTGCTTTCTTAATTATATCTGATAGAGGAGATTTCACTGATACATGAAACAATATAGTGGAATTTACAGCACCTAAAACATCAAATCTAAAATTAATCAAATCATTATACCAAGAATCTCGTTTAATACATAACATTGTTAATGTTGCATTACGTATTCGACTCAAATTATCGACCACTTTATTTGTTTTTCCTAAATGGTAATGGAACGTTCTATAAATATTCTTGATTAATTCCAAACCAATTTTATATATCGTGTTAGAGTCATTCTATGTGAATTTATACATCAAAAAATTTTCGTATGTATATATTTACCATTTTACTCCATAAGAATTAAGCCTCCAAATTTATAAATAAAAAACAATGACATCTAATTCCAAATATTCATTAGGGTAATTTAATTCATGTGGTTTAAACTGACATGAATGATAATAAATTAACTGATAATTCTCAATTAGGATACAAGCTTGTTCTTTCAAATGAAGAATCACTATAGAAAAAAAATTTAGTATCCTTGGATAGTAATTCCACAACTACTGTATTCACCCACCAAATTTTCAATTCATGAAATTATTCATCACATTTTTTTTACAAATAAACTTAACACCTTTTTGAGTTAACGTGGATAGTGGGATATATAAAAATGGAAAATTTTCAACACACAGTCTATAATATTCTACAAAAACAAGAAATCTAGTGATCATAGTTATATTTTTGGGTCTTGGCCAGTCATCCAAAACTTTTGTTTTTCAGAATCAACAAACAAGACATTTTTAGAAACAACGTAACAACAGAATGATTTTTTTTGTATCCATAACTCATATTTTCTAAATTTCTTATAAAATATCATTTTATTTATGTTTTTCAAAACAATCATTATTGGGCTTTCATTTTCCTCTTTAAATTTTGAATACACCAAAAAAATTCAATAAACACAACCAAAAACATATCCAATAACTCATGGAATAATCTATTCATATGATCCATGAATAAAGCATGTGCATTGGTTCACACAAAAGTCATAAATACAACTTCATAATGGCCATGCCTATTTCAAAACATGGTCTTCATAATTTATTCTTCCTTTAAATTCTATATATGTTACCCCTCTCATATGTCAATAATCGAAAAAATACGGAGGTCCTTGGAGATGTTAAAAAAATCCTAGATGTGTGTAAAGTGATTCTTATTAATAATAGTTAAATTATTAAGGGCTCTATAATCAATGAAATGTCTCATTGAACCATCATTATTTTTTACCAACACGATTGAATAACCCAATGGTCATGGGCTAGGTCGGATGAAACCATTTTCAAACAACTCCATCAATTGATTCATTAATATTAAAAGATCATTTTGAGCCATTCTATAAGGGAGTTTTAAAATTGGATAAGATTCAATAACTAAGTCAATAGTACATTAATATTTTTCATCAGCTATAATACTAGGAATATCATCAACAAATACATAATAATACTCATTTACTACAGGTACATCCTTAGTTTGAATAGTTCCATTGTTTTCAATAATATCTATAAGGTATCATTCATTTCCATAATTAACTAGTTTATCGTCTTCCTGATATATTATCAGAGATAAGGGTTCATTATTGTACAGAAATTGAATGTCATTCTGAAAAAATTCCATCTATTTCAACAGTCAATCTTATCATGGTAAATAGAAATCCAATCCATTGAAAAAATATAATCAATCACTATGAGAGGAAAAATAATATGTTTTATATGTAAAATCATTCCAAAAATAAGGATAAGATGATTTATATAATTTCTTTTTTCGCCAATATTGACCCCAGGTATTTTTACTATATGTTCTAGATTCATTTCATGTGGGGGAATTCCATGTTTACACAATATTATCTCAGAAATGAAAGAATGTGTTGTCCCTGAATCAAACAACCAATTAGAAAAATCTAAAAAAGAAACAAAGTACCAATACAAAATCATTTGATCATCCGATATCAACCATAGTATTTGAAAAATATTTCTCCACACCCTCCTACTTTTGTTCTCACTAGTCTCTACCTTGGGTAATAATCTTTCGACAAACATTGACATAATGCACAAACTCATTGCAACTAAAAAATCATACCACTGTTTTTTCATTCCATGTATTATCATATTACTTAAAATTATAATCATTATGAATAGAATTTCCATACTTGAACACTTACTATACATTGATAAACATTCTATAGGATGCTTTTTAGCATACTTCACACAATATGGAAATTTGTTTACCTCTAGGATTCTTTGTTGAATTCTTTCCCCTTTCCTGCCTATTGGACAACTTAATTTTCTTTATCTCACAAAAAAATGGTCTTTAAAAAACTCCATTACTAACTTATTGATACATCTAAAAAGTTTCTCATATATTTTGATTTCAAGAGCGGATAAATCTCTTCAATATCACTGATTCAATCCCGATTAAAATATAACAATCTTACTATCTAGATCGTGAATGCAATTTGGATCATAATATGCTAGTCGAGTGAAAATTTCATTGTATGCCTCTATTGAGTCATTCTCCTACCTCCATTACAAGAATATTTTTTTCAATCAATGTCAAACATACTTAGGAAAATATTTCTCATGAAACACACCTTTGAATTCATAACATCAAAGAGAAATAATATCCTTATTTTCCATGATATTTTTAACCAATGTCCACTAATGTTCTACTTCCCATTCAAAAATATAAACATTAGTACTAACAATCAGAATGTTTGTACAACCAATTAGATAAAAAATTAGTTCCATTTATTTGGTCCCCCCCTTTAGTACGAACAGGTCCACATGATCCTCTAAATGATGGGGGAAGTTACCTCATGAAATTATCCACTATAGACTTGTTAACTCGTGGATGATCTGGTTTATCATGTAGATGGTTACAACCATCATTTTATATCTGATTCAACTATGTTATTACTATATCAAACTGTTTAGTTCTAATTCATATCATCTTGGGTTGAAAATTTGGACAGTTATTCAACTTTGTATGCCTTCCTAGAAATCCTGACATGTTACCTCTGTGGGAAACCATTCTGTATAAACATATCCTAGATGAATAAACATGGTAAATATCAAATGATATATATTTTAAATGTTTCTATAATTTAATAATAATTTATAGATATTATTCAAAAAATATTCTAACTCATAATGTTTTCTATACTGATCTCTGATACCAACTATAAGGACACAACCATAAACATTACATAATATTAAATTAAGATAATAGTTCACTTTCAAGATATTTTCAGGTTTATTGATTTAGAGAATAAGGTCATAGATTATATATAACAACTAGAATATTTCAAATTTACACTTATACTTAATATTCATTTTTTTTAATAAAACCAAAAATCTTTAAAAGGAAACATAATTAATTCCATGATTTAAATAGCATGGAATTTCCTTGATTCCTTCCTTGACAATATTCTAATTTATGTAATGTAAAAATAATTTCCTAAAATGGGATGAGCATAAAAATATCATTAATGTATAAATAAATTATGAAAAATGGTAGTTTTTCAAAGGAACAAGTAAACCATGAATACATTATCGTAATGTAATACCATTCGCCTTTAAGAAGTAACAAAAACAAATCAATGAATATAATCTCATTCCATACCCTTTTTAAACCGAAATATTACAAAAAATTTAATAAAAAGAAACATATAGTATATAAAGGTAACTTCAGGCATAAATATACAAAAATATAAAAACCATATTATCAACTTCCACACGTATCAATAAATGGAATAGACATACGACCAACATTCATCGCCAATGCATTAGTGGTTATTACGTAACCACTCATCCTTGGTTTATCCTAGAACCACCCATCATTATATTTATCTTGAAACCACCTGTCCTTGGTTTATAATGTTACCACATGTCAATTGTCCATGTACCATTTTATAATCATAACATTTAAATATTTTAAAAATCAATATTTCAACAATAATATTTCATTTTCAATCACAAACAATAATTTCAAGGTATTTAAATAGAAAATCCCCATAAAAAGTAGATTTTTTATACCAATATATTTTAAAATGGTATATGTTCTATATTTTATATTTAAAAACATCAATTATTGTTAATTATTCCTAATATCAAATAATTATTATATTTATAGAAAGGTTTTTGTCACCGCATATTTTAAAAACATTCATTTTTTTGGTTTAATAAAACACTTTGTAGAAAAAATATTCCCTTTGAAATAAAGTAAAATTAAAATGGTTTTATTATAAACCATTAAAAATATATAGGTGTATATTACAGAAATGTCCCTAAATTAAGTTTATTGAGATGATTTCCCTTATCTCATGCCTGACTTCACTCGTTCATTTAGTAGTATCTTGAATAATAAACATCTGTTAAAATGAACTTGTTAAAATTACAAATTATCTGTGTGGTCAAGAGTACATTATATATAGAATATTATTCATTATTTTATTATAATATATATCTTGTGTATATATATATATATATATATTTATAACATTCCAAAAAAATTAGGAATACTAATGAGATGTAACATTTATGGAGATGGTAATCTGTATGTAACCATGAATACTACATTCAATTATTTATCATATTAATGAAATGAAAATTAATTGATTCATAGGTATATTATAATTCAAAGATAATATAATTTTCTATATATGTTACCTATGTCCAATAATTTAATCCTTTATACTTTACATGTATTCCATTAATGATTCATATCACATTGAGGGGGCGGTAGTCTGAAGTTTCTCAAATGTAACTATCGTATTTATAAAACATTAAAAGCATAAAATCCTGCTATAAATGATAATTAAATAATCATAGAGATAAAAGATTTATAAAATATATCATATATAATTTCTTTTCCATCATAATTTCCAAAATAAGAGGAGTTAAAACAATATTGAACAATCATTGTTTCGTGAGGCAGTTGTTCGTCGACCACAAAAAAGTTATGTTCTGTAACTATTACATGGTGGTGTGTGTAATTGTGGTTTAAATACATTTCATAAAAAACCTAATAAGTTGTGGATACTGGTGTTATTATGTAAAAATCGAATCTGTAGAGAAAATGGATTTGATAAAGAAAAATAATGGAAAGGAACTTGAGAGAAGTTGTTAACTTAGATCAGGTAACTTCTTTTGATTTGAGACAAAATGGTTTCTTTAATTTCCTTTTTCCAAGTGAGAAAATTCTCAGAGGAATGGTGGAATGATGGGAGGTTATTTTCATATATTATAAATGATCCAACAGTCTTGATTTGTGTGAGTAATGAGTTATATGTGGTGTCCTTTAAAAAGCAGGAGGAGGGGAACTATATGAATGCCTTAAAAGATAATTTTATTATTAATTTATTTTCAAATTTCAAAAATACCAAATTGAAATATATCGAACATCAGATTAGGAGGGATCTAAATTATTTAATTATATTTATTTTAGATATTTTTAGGTCAAAATATTATCCTTATATTTTATCTTTAACCATTAGTTAAATAAATTATCTTTTTCGACGTCTTCAGGCATATTCATACTATATTGTTAGTATAATTACTATAAATTGACAATTAAAACTAATGTGGTTCACTAATTACATGTTCAACCTTATATATTCCATTTGGAAAAATATTATATTTTTAGGAATTATATATCATTTAAAAAAATAGTATTATTTTTTAAAAAATCAATTATTTCAATTTTTATGCAATTAATATAATGAATTTTAAAAAAATAAATAAAAAGACGATTATTTAGAAAAAAACTAAATCATTTCAAATATAAGAAGTAATAATCATCCATAAAATTTATTTCAGGAATAAAAATATTCAAAATAAATTTATTTTAAATTTTATAATCTCATTTATTTTATATATTCATTAATAAAGTTATCACTATATCATCATTGTGTCATAACAAAATTTATATATTTGTCGTCTCAAAATATTAAATTAAATACCATGATATGTGAAATATTTTTATATTTTTAATGATTATTTAATGGTGATGATATCACTTATATAACTCCATAAAAAAATTTCTACTAAATGTTATATTTTTATGTTATATTTTCCTTAAAATAGAACTAAAAGTAATTAAATGCCATTTTTACACACAAGTGGATCAATGGGACCCCAAAATATATAAAAAGATGAATATGGTCATAAATATTTCATTAAATATAATTCATACTTGTTTTAGTATAATTTATTATTATTATAACTTTATTTTTTACGGTTATTTACCAGATTTACCCTTTAACCATGTTAAATATAATATTTAATGAGGATAATTTTCAAAATGATTAAAAATACAAGTTACATATTTACAAAATCTGAAACATCTGATTTCAAATATGGAATCCAATTTTAGCAAATTCAATAAAAATAATTTGCTGAAATTAATTTAAAATTAATTTCCATTGTCAAAACCAAAAAAGCGAGTTTCTTATAAATAATAACTATTAGAAGATTGACATGTGTTTGTATATAATTAAATATAGAAATTACATAAAATGATAAAATTGTTATTAATTGGTAAAAACATAATATATTTATACATTAAAATATATTATAAATACAATCTAACAATATAAATAAATTAGGTGCAATGATAGTTTTGACATAAATTGATGTATTTTTCCTTATTCATTAAAAATAAAAAATATGAAAAAAATACCAATAAATTACCCACTTTAAATTTTTATGTACCAATTATAATTAAGTATTTTGTTTTTTAATATTTATCATATAAAAGTGAAAAAAAACATTTAAAAAGGGTTCTCCATCAAAATGATTTAAAATAACATTTTAAAATTATTATATTATTTCATACTTATATTTATATTCATTTTTATTTTAATCCTCTAAAATTTATTAGATATATTTAAATACATTTAACAAACATGTATAAACATAATTTAGATAGTTCTATTCAATTACCCTTATACAATTTCTATGTGCTAACTACCATTTAAAATAATTTTTTTTATATTATTTTTTTGTAAAAATGAATATTGTGTGGAACGTATGGTTTCAAAGAAAACTGTTGTAGTGTGTTAAGTATGTTATCCAACCTAGAATCTCATATTAAGTAAATATGTTATCTTATTCAAAAATATTAATAAATATGAAATTTTCAAAATTTTTATTTACCTGGGATGTTATATAATGAATCAATTTGTTTCAATTTCATAATCATTTTATGTAACTAATTCATATATAAAAGTAATCATAAATTACTATAAAAAATAAATCAGTTATCTTTCAAAAGGAAATAGATAACAAAAAATAGGTTATTTATATATAATGGGAATTTATAAATGTTAAATATAATGAAGGTTATTTTTCTATGTTTTTTCATACTTACTATTTTATACATGTAAATTTCATTGAATGTTTTCGTATTAACTCATAATATTTGAAAAAAAGAGAGTATACGATAAAAATATGGTCATCAAGTGGATTTTTAACATGTTTCATTCTCATTTTACACATAAAATTAGAGTTTAACGACTATTTCAACTAATATTTATCATAATACATGTTATTAATTTTAATTACTTTAAAAAATATATTTTTAAAAAATTTATCATATTTGAAAATAAAATATTATTATTCTTCAAAATATTTCTATCTAATTTTAAAAATTCATAAAAAAGTGTAATAATAATATTTAAATCTAATCCTCGAGATGGAGTGAAAAATTGAAGTTTTAATCAGATTAATATTCAAAATTTGATTATCATATTAGTTCTAAATTTATTATAAAAATAAATTGAATATTAAAAATTATATTAATAGGGTTATAATTTATCTATTATTCAATTAGAAATGTATTTGTATGTAATAATGTTTGCTAATAATTATATAAAAAACGATACTTTTAATCTAAACTGAAGTATTTTCATTACTCATCAGTAAATGAAACTTATAAGAAAAATATAAAAAATACATCCTAAGATAATTTTAAAAATAAAAATTCAAAAATTAAGTTTATATTGAATAATAAATTTTATAAATGGTTGATAATTTACATTTAGATTAGGTGGAAAATTAAATGGATGTAAAACATCATGTAGAATAGTACAACATTCTATGCACGAATTGGATTTATTTTTATCATATATCTACCAAATTAATTGGATTTCATTTTAAATATTTGTTGTTTATAGTATATGTATATATATATGTATTTATATATATACATTATTTAGTAAATATTATTAAAACCAACAAAATTAATGGCTAAGAGACACCTCTTAAATTAATTATGTTAATTGTAAAATTATGTCTTGCATAAAGAAATGTTAACTCAGAGTTATGTGTAGGAAATGATATACATTGAGTTTAGTGTGAACCCAATTTTCCACTCATGTATGGATCATTTATACTTAAGGATAATTAAATATTTTTTACTTAACATTGATTCCTTGGGAGTTAGATTATTTACCAAGGGTGTATGGGTCTTTTTTGAATCTTGGATTCCAATTTTTTTGGAAAATTATGCTTCTCGAATGGTTAGAGTAAACTGTGTTGATAGGCTGCACAGTTAAATCTATTAGTGTGGATGAAATCATTTTATGGAAATGAAACCTCACATAATGGGTTCATGGTTTTACAAACCATACAGCATAATCTTTCATCATCCCCCTCTTCTATAGGTTCTTGTACAGGGTTTGTGGATAGTTCTTCAAACTGTATAGACAAACCATGGATATGTTAAATTTTTGGTAATTTTTCCATTTTATCAATAATGATATATTTAACATAACCTTATTACTTATTCTGATTTCTAGTCATATAAGACTCCATTCCTCACATTTTTTGCCTTTTTGAAGGTATAGGCTATGGATTAAGATATACAATTCATCTGGGATCTATTCGAGCTTCCATTCATCACATTTGATGTTCAACGATATATACTCGAGTCCTTTTGAGCCCTTATTATTCTCTCTCGCACTCAAACTTGTTATCTATGAGTGATATTTCCCCCTTTTTTCAAATATACACTCCATTCCAATAAAAATCAAAATCTAATACTAGATGTGGAGAGTTATACAGGCCTATGGTGGGTCATCTATAACTCATCCCTTAAGATCAATGATTTCGGAATTGTTGTGTGGGGATGAATGATTTCATTGGGTTCCATTTATTGAATTTTTTTTCAGGTTCATAATCATTAGAACTATATTATTATTAACGTTCCAAATATGTGATTATTTCATATTCGTGACATCGAAAACTTCGTTCAACCCATGTACGATGTTTTTCCAAAATTTTATATTGGGCTTTTTAATGTTTGATACACTATTTGGGTATGCCTTGCCTTGACCTTATAAAGGTATGATTTTCAATAGTAATTGTATTAATTTAGTTTTTGTATTTTGTAATGGAATTTACCATTTATACTCATCACTTGATCCACCTTTGGTATGTGATTCAAATTGATAGAGTATTGTTAAATTGAAATAGTAATGTGTACTAGGTTTATGACTTGGCCTTATTAATTATAATTGAATAATAGGATACATATATGTAGAACCCCATACCATATTAATGGGTGGTTTTGTATTGAACCATAATTATAGAAAATGCATTAAATGTATTAAACTAATGTTTTAATGCAACTTGGTCATGTAAAACTGTTGAAATAATTTCTAGGACCTAATAGACTTTTTGATTAATTAAGACTCGGTAAAACTATTGCATGCTCAAGTATCCTTTTCAATATAATGAAAGTTAATGGATTGAAAATTATAAAATAAAAAAAGAAATCATTTTCATATAAATGTGTATTGACTTGATCTTTCCATTGAATCCATAATGAAATCCTTGTTCACTCGGGAACACCATTAGATTTCAAGGATTCCTTTTGTTTTGCTGAAAACCCAACATGGACATGAATCATGTATAAATCTCAATTCCTTGTATGACACTGTAAGATATGTCATGTATTATTATAGGATTAATTACATACACTCCTTTGATCATGCATTGACAAGAGGGTGACATGGTTAAATCCCACCAATTTCAGTGGTTAATTAGCATCCTTTTACCATGGATAAACTCATTACACTTGATTGGCCTCTTATTTTTGAATACCTTAGACTATTCTCCTTGGATTACACTCATTCACTTATACAGGAAAAAAATAAATATTGTATTGTTGACCCTTTAGGTCTACATTTCTGTTGTTATTACTGTGGAACTTCATTATTAAATATAATTTCAGGTTCAATTGTTATATCATAGAACCATCACTATTTTTAACATGTGACATGTTTATAAACTGAAAACAATAAATTCCTGATATGATTATTCATTCAGACTCCATCAAATAGATGAATTAGGTATTTGGGTGTTTAGTTATATTTTAATGCTTAAATTTATAAATACATGATTTCACACAGTTAAATTTCTATTACATGGGTTAGATGTTATAGTCATTAATTTTGGTGGCCCATAATGTTTTATCTCACACCCTCTCTAGGAACCTAATGGGATCCTATGTATATTATATGAATGTAGGTGTTGATAAAGGGAAGCATGTATCTCCAAACTATTTATTACTTTCTATTTAGGATGAATTTTGTTATCAATGGACGGAGCTTGAGATAAATCTTTTTTGGTTGTCTTTTGTGTTACTTTATAATTTTGTGCAACATTTTATGAAAGTTGTATTGTATACATTTTTTCCAATTCTATAGATTAATGATATATCATCATCAATTTTTGTATGTTATTCTATTTATTTAAATTATTTTTAATGTTATTATTATTTATGACGTTTTGTATTTTTAACTTATATTGATTACTCTATTTTCCTTAATTTATATTTATTGTCTAGTTTTTAATCATTTAATAATGGAATAGAATACCCATATACACACCATAAGACCTCACTTCTATTTGGAAACCCATAGAATTTGAAGAGATGACCTTCCGGCCATGTGGCCCACCATGTTTGAGGAACCTATTATGTGGAATCCACTTCAGGGACATCACTAAGTGGAATCAGATGTGGTTTATATTATTTCTTTACTATATGAAAACATTAGTCAAGTGATTAGGAACGTTGGGGAAATCCTGATCAATCTTTATTTAGTTTTTTGAACCCATTTTTAGGGTAAAATCCCTGTTACACCAAATATAATTGGTGTTTTTTTGTCCTATTATAGATGAAATTATTTCATCGTTGGGTGATACATATGATGTGTGGTGTTGTCGATTATTATTCAAATTGAGATTATATTTTATCCTTGGCTAGATGGTATGAGGGTAATGAGTATTGTTACATGTATCATTACAGGAACCAATAAGATTCATGTCATGCATATTTCCTTTCCATATATATCTATTTCTTTTCTTTTCATTGCTTGATATTATTTTTATTACTCAGTGATGTTGTGATAGTTATCTTATGATTGTATTATTCATGGTTGTGATTTAGTGATTTATTTTCAAAATCCATGGGGTTTATGGGACCTCATGTGTTTGGATATGTATTTTATTAATTTGATCCATTTTGATATACAGAAATGGATGTCATTTTCACTAAAATGGGGATTTATACTGATTCAACATTAATGAAAATCCATTATAATGTAAAATATACTTCTAAAATGAAATTATTTCATGTCAATATCCCACCTTTTAATGATTTTTAAGGGTAAATGAGTGATATTGGTAATTTAATGTAAAATAAAATGAAACATATACTTGAGCACTTACCATTATATAGTTTTCTAAGTGGGTAGTTGGGGCAGTGAACATTGGGATGTGAGACCTTCCTTTTTTACCTTCTAAAAGTATTTCTACCTATCTGTTTAAATATTTTTTGAGGCATGTTCATGGAATTTGTAGGAAAATGAAGCTATGAGGTCCATGTATCATACCATAGTAATGTGGTGAAAACCATAATCTAGACATGATGGGTCATGAACCACCAGAATTACCAGTAGGAGTTCCACTCATGGCACCACATTCTATACTTGATATATAATCAAATTTCCAATTTGGAAATAGATTAATATATATAATGTAGGACATGCATCATTATCCATGAGTTTCACAAATAATGGATGATTTATCTCTTGAGTTCTAGCAGTATCATCATGTTGCCTTCATAGGGGAATACAATCTAGATATTGTTGAGTCTTGAATAAAGTCAAACTAGTATATCATTGAGAATCTGGATATGAATTCAGAGTGAAGGTTCAGACATTCTACTTACATTCTTCTTGATTCTGCTATGTGTTTGAGGGATGTGATAACCTAGGATGGTCAACATCAAGTCATTTTACGGTTTGATGTCAAGATTACCTAATGTGATTTGTTCATTCCTCGTACTCTAATAGATTACAGACCTAGCGTGTTCATGCATCTAAAGTAATTTTATATATCATTTTTGGAGTATTCAGTGAATTCCACCATGTTACATTGATTTTCTTCACATATATCCACTGATTAGAATTCACCTACTAGTCAATTTGAGGAGGGTTTTGTGTATTCCATCAGTATGCAGTTGACTATATATATTCTTCTGAATTTTTATAAAATATTCAATCATTCCCTTACCACTTAGCACATCCTATGGTACACAAATATTACCGAGCGTAGAGGATTGGTGTCATAGCAGGCCATCATTTCTCTCAGTGGAAGGAAAGGTTCCCTTAAGCTTTCTCATCCGGGCAGTGAAAACTAGAGTACCCATTTAAAAAACTCCATGTTGTATAACAAGTGTGGTTAATATGGGAATCATAAGAATCAGATTGATAGATACATACTAGAGTGACATGATATTACCTATATGTGGTATCTTCAAGAATGTTGGATGAACATTATACCAGATTAGACTGGAAAAGGGCATTTTCATACTGCACATTCAAAATTGGGTTTTTTTGTGCAATGTTTGGCAGTGATTTGTAATAGAACCAATAGGATGTTCCATGGATGATGTTGTGGCCATGTTTTCTAGACACGTGATCACCAGTAGTGTGATTGGAGAATTTATGATCACGGTAATATAGATATTTCACAAGGTAATTGATCAACAAAATTGCATGCATTACAGCGGATATCCATGGATTGGGATGAATTATTGTCTATATTATGAGGCATTATTCTTTTAGAATAAACTACAATTTCATCCTTATTGGATACAGGGTCATTGAACGCTTATATCTCTATATTTATTATGAAATATAAACAATTATATATAAAATATTATTATGGTGTAATGACCATAGATACACTATTAGTGGTTGGATCAGAGGGAATACACAAATGTAGGGACTGTCCCCTGGAGGGAGGTAGCTACCCTTTCTTATGGAACCTCTAAATTCATGTGATGAAAAGATACTTTTTCATTCATAGGATGGATTGGTTGGTTCAGTATCATGCTTTTGTATACATCTATTGCTACAGGGTAACATTTAAACCATCATTGGGAAGATGTAGTCAACATAAGGGTGATTGGGATCTCAAGGCAGATATAGAGAGACCAGATCAACAAGGTCTCGATTGAGTGACTGACCAGATTACAAATCTCTAATGGAGGACTTGGGTTTACAACACGATGTTTTCCCATAAGTAGAAGATCATTTCAGGGTCATCATTATTGATAATTTGAATAGATTACCTTCTTATATTGTATTAGAGTTTTCAATTTATCAAGATAGAGGAGTGGCTCCAATTTCCATTCCTCGGTATAAGAAGTCAGGTGCATAGGATTAGGGAATCAAGCAACAGTTAGATTATTTAGAGGCTAATTTCATTATACGACCTTGTATATCTTCATGTGATTCACTCTTTATTATTACCAAAAGTCATATTTAACATTAGATATATGTATAAATTACCAATTTGTGCACCATATTACAGTCAACAATCAGTATCCTAATCCTCTAATAGATGATATCTTCGACAAACTCTAATGAGCTAGGGTATTCTCTATGATCGATAGGATATATGGCTACCATCAGGTGTGTTTCAGTCCATTATAAATACATCCTATAGATATTCGTAGTAGATATGTTCTATATATTTACCTTTTTATATCATTTAGTCTTACAAATGTTACCTCTTTTTTCATGGCTCTAATCAATAGTATTCATTGTCCCTATATTGACTCCTTTTTCATTCTCTTTGTGGATTTCTTCTCAGTGCATTATCATAATCATAAAAACCATTTTAAAAAACATGATGTCCTTCTGAGTACAATAATAGGTTATTAGTTGTTTTCCAAGCAAGCTAAGTACGACTTATGGGTCAATAAAATTAACTTATTTGGTAATATAATATCAGAATCATGAGTATATTTTGAGAATTAAATGGATAGTGCTATAGTTACATAAGAGTATACTAGGAATTTGTTTAACATACATAGATTCATGGGATGTTTGGATATTTTTGGAATATCATTCAATACTTCTTATACCTTGCTTCTCCTCTCATAGTTCTTAAAAATAATGGTATTATATTTCTATGTCTCAAATCATGTGAGAATTACTTTCAATAGATTAAATGGAGGTTTTTCTCAACACATATTTTGATTTTTCTAATGAAAATAATCATTTATACTATCTTCTATGATGCATTAGTTAATAGCCTAGGAGTAGTGCTGATGAATGATAATATAGTTTTTGATTTTGGATCTTGTAAATTGATTCCTCATGATAGAAATTACCCAATTCAGGACCTTGAACTAGTAGAAGTTTAAATGCCTTACATTTATGGAGACACTATTAATTATGTGAGCACTTTGTGGTGTACACTAACAACAAGAGCCTCAAATTTATCAGTACTCAGTGTGACATGAACCTCAAACAATAGATATGGAACCAATATCTCCATTAATTTTATTTTGATCTTGTATATATGCATTGGATGGGCAATATGGTTGCAGATGCACTGAGTCGATAAGCTCAAATACAGGTTGAACATGAAGTGAGTCGTGAATGGAAGTTAATGAACCTATTTTATGAGAAACTTAAAGAGTTTCATGATAGTCACATGATGTCATACCAATCATAATTGAATGATACATATCTTATTATTTAGATGTTAAAGGGTGTATCATTTTCTGATTCTTATGGATAGTTCTTCCGTGATAGTATATTAGGAGTTAACCCACCTCCATACTACTCTGTGGACATGTATGAAACCATGTCAATAAATGGATGTATCTAAGTTCCTACAAATATTAGAGATGATTTAAAGGAATATTCAAATGCTTCATATTGGGTAGTTCATCCATGTATCTCAAAGATGTATCATGAAATGTGATGCTAGTATTTGTGGCCTAGGATGAGTCATCTAATAGTGGTGTTTGTCAAACGTTTTCCAAATTTCTGTATGTGAAGGTGGAGAACAAATGACCTACGTGCTTATTACTGCCTCTTCATGTCCAAAAATAAAAATGGGAAGATGTTCCAATGTATATTGTAGTTGGATTAAGTAGATCACCAAGATGTAGTGACTATGAATGGGTTTTCATTAAAAAACTAACGAATTGGATCAATTAATTTCTACTTGAGAGACTTTATTAGTTTATGATATTGGAAGACTATATGTCCATGAAATCATAAGAATATATGGGGTCCCACATAATTCATTTTACACTGTGATTCTCATTTTACATCACAGTTATTGTAAGGATGCAGAAGGCTGTGGGAACACATGTGCTCATATGAAAAGATTGTTTTCCCTCATAATAATGGAAAATTGGTATATACCATATATATTCTAAAAGATAGTCATTGAGAATTTTTTCTTGATTTCGGTGCCACTAGGAAATAGAATATCACTCTGATTTAGTTCTCCTACAATAATATCTTCCAATAAACTATTCAGATGGCTCTTATGTAAGACATATATGGTTGGTCATGCCATTCATTTCTATTATACCTATAGGTAGGTTGAGACATCCCTACATGGACCATGAATTATTCATGAGCCATCATAGGAGAATTAAATGATCAAAATTTGTATTACTATTGTTCTGTATAGTGAAAAATATTATATAAATTTCCATTAATGAATTCTAGTGTTCAAGGTATGATATTATATTTTTCTTTGAGTATCACTGAGGATAGGGCATATCTGGTTACAGAAGAAAGACGAGATATCATCTCTTATATATGGATGTTTGTGATTCAGGAGAGAGTTGAGCTGGTAGAATATTAGTTTCTATTGCCTCATAGGTATGGTTCCATGAAAGACATCAATAATGGTTGAATGCTTCCACAAATTCATGTCTACCCAATAAATAATATTGATCTCGAGGATTTATAGATAGATGTCAAATAGTACTTTTTGTTGTATCATATACAAATCATTGAACATAGATTGAAGGTTTTATGAGATTGGTTTGTCCCTCTAGTATGGGTTTTATGGCATCACAGATGCATGTAGTAAGTGACTTGGGAATAGGAGGCTGACATACATGCCTAGTGGCTAGAATATATCCCAGATAGTGTTTCACCTCTATTGGAAGGCCAGCTTGAGTATGATTTCTTTTAATCTGAGAATATTCTTTGATCCTGGGTTGTCACTCCTATATAGATCCTATAAAATTGATTTTATTTATTTATTTTGAACATAACATGGATTCATATGGATTTGTTAATGTACCAAGTGTTTCCAATGGTTGTTTAGGTTATAAAACCCATATTTCGGGAAAAATTGGACCATTCGTATGGTAAGAGTATACTATGAATTAGGTCGCATGGTTAAATCTAAATATACAGATGGTTTCAATTTTTGGTAGAGATAGCTCGCACAGTCAACCCACAATTTCCCTAGAAATTGGGATAACTGTGCAATGCCCCAACTTTTATAGGGTTTAATGTAATATTTGTGAACATTTTTTGAAACCATACAGACAAACCATGAACATGAATATTTTTTGGGTAATTTTTTAAATTTACAATTAAGGATATATTTAAATTAATCATATTCCATAATCTGATTTCCAGTGGGATTAGACTCATTTCACCTAATTTTGTAGATTTTTGAATTTCAAAGAGAGGTGTCATGAGATCTGCTTCCTCTGGTGTCTATTTGATCATTTGATTTTCATTTTGGATGTTAAATGGTAATTACATGAGTCTGTTTGATCCTTTCTTCTTCTCTCAGTCTTGAAATAATTATCTAGGTGTGATAACTTTCCCTTTTTCCTAGGATATACTATATTTCATGCAAAATTAAAGTTAGATATTTTAGGAGGATACTCGTACAAGGATAAGGTGGGTGGTCTATAACTCATCCCTTATTTTCGTTTATTTTGGAATTGTTATGTGGGGCCTACAAATTTTATCAAGTGTCATTTATTGAATTTATACATCATTTTTATAACCATTAAAAACATGTAGTAATTCCCTTTCCAAATATGTAATTAGTTGTTAGTGGTTACTCTAACAAATCTATCAAGCCCATGTAGGATGTATTTTTTCGAAATTTCCATTTACTGTTTTGACACGATTGAGCTTCCTTTCTTATGTTACATGGCCAGATCATTCTAACGGTATGATTTTCAATATTAAATTGATTTATTTAATTTGTGAATTGAATAATGGAATGTAATTTGTATTCTAAAAACATGACCCACCTATGGTGATTCCTTGAAATTGAAATATTAATGATAAATAAAAACATGAATGTATACTATCTATATGACAAAGACATATTAAATATAATTTAATATTAGTATTCATATCTGTAGAACACATTACAATGTTAATGGATGGTAGAACAGTGAAACATGATTATTGAAACATTCTAAAATTGATTAAATGAAGGGTTTCAGGCTACAAGGCATTTTCACACTAATGGAAGGAAAGACCTGAACATAATTGACTAATTTCTTAACTATGAATTGATTAAATGGTTGAATTCCCAATTTTACTTATCACACTAATTAAAGGTAATGGATTGCACAATTTTAAATATAATATAACATCATTATCAAACAGGAGTGACCTGACTTGAGCTTTCCTTGGATTATATAGGGAATACCATAATCACTTGCGAACTCTAATTTGAATCAACGATTCGACTTACTATGGTTGAATCCCATCTTGAACTGGATTATTTTATAACATCGTATTCCTAGTATAAATACATGGGATCCCTCATGTACTATTTAATGATGCCTAACATAGACTCCATGCATCAAATGTTGACATATTAGTGCCTTGGTTAAATCTGATCAGGACTAATTACTTCTCAACATAGATTTACCTTATATGAACTCCTTAAAATCAGTTGGCATATTATTGACAAGGACATAGACTATTACACTTGGATAACATAGTTACCCTACACTTTTATATAGTTATTATATAGTTGGAGACACTTTTTTTTATGTTTCATTTCTTATTATCATGGAATTGCATTACTAAATGTTAATACAGGTTTCATTGTTTCATCGTAGAACCTTCATTATTGTAAACATGTGACTAATTTATAAACTACTAACAATAAACTATAGAATTGTAAAATTATATAGACACCATCCAAGGGATGAAGTAGGTACATGGTTATTTCGTCTCATTGTAACGATTTAATTTATATATAGATACTTTAACACTATTAAATGTATATTACATCAGTAAGAGGTTATTGCACCAATGGTGGTGGCCTACTGATATTTACCCTACTCCCTCTCCATATTTTTATTAGTACCAGGGGAAGATTACCAAAATTTATCTGTTGATAAAGCAAAGCATATGTCATAGAACACTCGATTGATTGTTGTTTAGGATAGTTTATTATTGAAAATTATCGAGAAAGATCTCCAGATGCTTTGGATAGTTTTTTAATATTCATTATTCTTTGTCAGAACATGTTTTTCATACTATCTTGTATCCATTTTTTCTAGTTCTAAAGATACATGTCATATAATCATCATTTTTTCAATTTTATTCTAGTTATTTTTATTATTTTTATTGTTATCCCTATTTCTGTTGTCCCTTTAGTTTACTTATTTATCTTCATCTAATTACCTCTATTTATAATTATCCACTATGATGCACTCTAGTATCATGTGCATAATCTCCCCATGGACACACCTTGGTCATCACAGATAGTCAAAAACCTCTGGATTTTGGGGAGATTCCCTTGAGTCAATGTAGACCACCTGGATCAGGGAAACTATTTTGTGACATCCAGGTCTGGGAAATCACATGATACATATAAATCAAGCTACCTCTAAATTTTTTATTTTATTTTATTGGGGTGTTATAATGTTCATGTGAAAGCACATGGTAGGATTGGTGAATAATGAACCATAGTGACTTGAATTCCTTTACTTGTTCTAATAAATGTGATTCAAAAGACATGATTGTACTTGTTGAGACCATCATATCTACTTTATTAATTAGTTATCTCCTGTCGTTAACCTTTATATATTATTGTTTTAATTTTATCATTATTTCCACTACTCAAAATTCAGGAAAATAATATTTATCAATTTCCACATTAGAAAATATTAAAATAAAATCAACGTTATAACATTCAAATATCCATTTTCAAATGATATAAAATCTCTCACTATCATAAATAATCACTAATTACATATTATACAATTTTTATAAATATAAAAATATAATATCTATCATATTTCAAACATTCTATTATTTAAATTATTTTATATTAATAGTTTTCATAATTTTAAAATTAAACCATATACAGTTTAAAAGAGTGTCTGAATTTTTCATCATTAATTTTCAAATAGAATTAATTCTACAAGTTATTGTGAATATTATTTCATGATGTTTAATTTTCATTGTAATATTATGTTATACGGTCATTATAATTATAATAATTATTTTGGTATACGTTGGTTATTTTATATTAAGAGAATGAAAATTTTATGTTGTTACATTCTCCATTATTTTTAAATTTTATATATGAAATTATCACACTCCCTCAAAAATAAATATGTAATTTATACCTCATCCCTTCATTGTGATCATAAGATGATTTATTTATCATTTGATTGATAAATAATATATTCAAAAGTTAGTTTCTCAAATTCCTTACTAGTTTTTTGATTTATCCTGAATTTTGATATGGTTTTAAATATATGATATGCAATGTTCATATTCTAAAATATTTTTAATCTATTTTATGTTTTTGTCCAACATATTAATTCATAAGAGGGACACATTTAAATTTCCTGGGAAATGGAATTTTTTATATGTAATTATAATTTATTAGAAACTACTCCTAAAATGGGAAAATCTATAATGTTCCAACATACCTTGTACATTGCTTACCCTTTATATGAAATACATTTACCCCGTTTAAGATTATATTTTTTATGAATAAATTATCTTTGACATGAAAATATATTTCCTTATTCCCTTATCATCTAAAATCATTTGATGAATTGGAGTAGCAATAATATGTTTTTGGATCACATTTTATATTCTTTATAGTGACTTTCTGGATGTATGGCCTAATTGTATTCTTTATCCTATATTTTCCCTGTATGTAGATGTTCTAAACAATATCATATATATTTATTCATAATGTGGAATCTTAATACCCGATTGAAATTTTTATAATTATGAAAATTAATCCAGTGGATGTTGTTGATCCCAACTCTCTTGAAATCATGTCAGAAATACAATAACATTTTTACCAATGTATGAATATCACTATAAATATTCAAATCAATTTTTTTTATATATGTAATGATAATGTTTAATATGATACTCAAACCCTTTTAATGAATACTCTAAAAATAGAATTAAATATAATATCCTAGTCTCAAAAATTTTATTATGATTACCCATTAATTCTCTAAAATTATTGAATTTAAATATTTTCCAGAAACTTGTTTGGGAAATCCTCTCATATATTGAAAAATGAGTTAATATTATTTATATCTCAATTACTACATATGATGGACATTTTAAATATATTTATTACATACTAAAGTAACAAAAATTTATAGTTATGTTCTGTAAGATATATATTTTTATGGGAATGGGATTGAACAATCCATTGATTAGTTTAATCGTTGATTTACCTTCCGAACATTCCAATAATCTTGTATTTTATTCTACAATCTCTATTTTAATAATGTCATGGAAATAATTTTCTAACATATATCAATACATTAAAGGGATTACAATGATAAATAGAGAACACCACTCTATGAGATTGAATATAAATATCATTAATTTATTTTTTATCTTATGTGATACATATAAATTTAAAAATACATAGTACTCCATTTAGGTCAACATTGAAAATAATGAAGGTCCCATTTTTCATAGAAACAATATTCTTTTTTATCATAAGTCCATTTATTTCTGATTTGATGATATTATCTATTAATTAAGGATTTAATATAATTATGGATATGATTAATGATAAACCATATCTAATTAATTTCATGTAAATTATTACCATGTCCTTAAATCAAGTGATATCCTTCAATACTCATCATTGAAAGAACTCAGGTGTCTTTGAAACCATAAACATGAATGATTTGTTATATTTTCTATGGTGAAAATGGACAGAAAAATCATTTTCTTAATGTATATCCGACCATATAAAGTGAATAATGTTCTATTCATTTTTTTGATTTATATATTACACTATATTAGCTAATGAATATATCACACTAATCCCCACAATTATATCCTCTCCATATCATTAATGAAAATATAAATCAAACATACTATAAATCATTGGTAGGATAATATTGTTCTCAAAGGTTTACTAAAATAGATTCATAGAAAATTACATATTGCTTATTAATGGTATATTATTAAATTCAATTTAGTGATTCAGAATTATAATTTTCAAATCATTCACCCACATAGGGTTAATTTAGAATTTGTTCCATAACCAACGTATTCATCAGTTATTGGAATCAATCATCACACTTATTTTACATGCTAAACCTCACTATCTTTAAATTATATATTTTTTTAAAATATTTTAAAGGATTTCTAGAAACCATATATAGTATCCTACAATAACTCAGAAAGTATGAAGAGTACTTAGATTTATAGTTCATGGCCACACCACATTTTATTTTTTTTATCTAATAGATCATCCGGGATTCATTTAGAGTTCAGAATGTGACCAATGAGTGTGAAATTTTCAAATAAAAAATCATTTATTTAATTTTCTATAAATAACAACATACCCTACATTTTGAAATATTATTCATAGATCAGCCTCCTAAACCAATTTAGTTTTTTAATTTAATATACATTCATCAATAATGACAACTATAAATTCACCTAGGCATTCTATAATTATTCTATTGATCATGTCCATAAATTATAAATCAATGATTATTCGGAATATTGTCAAAAAACTCATATTGTTAACATGTTGTTATGTAGCTAATAATATTTTTATATTATTTTTTGTCACTAACTTAATAATACCTATATAAAAGTTCAATATTGGATTTTAATTTTTTTATTTATAGTTTTATAATAAAATCATCAATACATATATGATTATTTTTTTTCTTCACTATGATCCCATTAAGTAATATATCTTAAAATCAATTTATTATTCATATATTCTTCACATTTAAAAATGATTCATTTAATCCATAAAGATATACCCATGTATGAATAAAATCACTATCAAATATATTTTTTTATTTCTTCTTCAATTATTATTAATCTATATTTTAATTTCCATATGGTGTATGAAATAAAGATTTTGAAATAAGATGAAGTAAAATTAGTAAATCAACATATCATAATAATGGGAGGTCCATGTATTTTATCAATACATTCATCGATATATTTCATATATATATTTACAGTTTCAATATTTATACTCTCATATTTATAAATTGAATCAATAATAATTTCCTATCGTGGAAAATTTGAGGTTGTAATATACCAGACATAGAAAGTGATATATCACCATTGTAAAAAATCACAGATGTAACGATTAATAGAATTAAATATATCATTATTCAACAGTTGATGCTCAAATTATACATTGATATCCAATACACCACTATAATTATATAAAAACACTTTGGAATTAATGATTTGTAGGTTGAGATATTCATTCACTATATATGAAAATTTAGTATTTAAATTTCCTTTATAATTTTGTACTTACTATAAATGTTTTAACTTGTTATAATTGGAGACAGTAAGGGTTTAATTTAATATCATTTTGCAAAATGAATATAATAATAGAATGTATAGAACCATAATCAAAAAGATTAAATTATATCTCTGCTTTTATAAAATGTTTAACCTCTAATACAATATTTAGATCTTTTACATTATCCATATTAATATAAAAATTGAAAATTTTGTTCTTTGACCTATGGAAATGGAAATGGTGGTATCAACTTATTTTCTTTGTATTAAAATATTGATTATTTAAATTTACATGATCCATGCATTTAAGACATTTAATGTTATTTTTATTATCATTATATTCCCTTTTTATTGGCTTTTACAAATTGAGGATTTACATCTACCCAATTTATTAGAGACACATATCCCTCTTCCATAAAATTTCTACACATCATATAACCATTAATTATATTAAATAAAAAAATATTTTTAATTTTTTTTACATGGTTGTTTTTCATTTATTCCAATTTCCTTTGTGGTGAAAATTAATTCGGAAATTTGGATCTTTCAACCTCTTATAATATTAATTTATTCCATGATTCAACAATGATCCTACAAATGCCATTTCCATTATGATAGAACGCAACAATATATCTTAATATATCACACAATATCATCCTAATTGATTGTATAAATGGTTTTTCTTGTGCCCGAAAAATTAATGATTGATTTTCCCATCAAAATCAATGAAAAAGTGTGAGGAATATCGCTAAAACAACGTAACTGTCAAATCTTAAAATTCATAAAATAATTTTCAAATTATGTTAATTAAGATAATTTATAAACACTATTATTTTATGTGTGATAATAAATGTGGAAATATATTTTATTTCTTACAATTCCATGGATTCTAGCTAATTCAATTGATTCACATTCCTGATAAATGTTCATCACTGATCATATTCTCCCTCCGAGTGATGAACTACCAACATAAATTTTAAATACTAAATAAAATTGAAAATAGAAAATATATTTTCAGAGAATTGTTCCATTATTTTTATCAACAAATCTTTGTATCCCATAAAAATATATATTCTAAAAACATTATGTTTTCAAAATGTATTGGTTACTACATAGGTGTGGTTGGTCTCTTTACATAGTTTATATTATTTATCATTACTCGAGGTAATTAATTAATCATCGTATTGTTGTTTCTAATCATAAAAATAATATATTAATATTTTCATGATCAAATTTTCAATAAAATATGTTTTTATATTTATCCATATATATTCTACAATTTTTCAAAATGAAGAAATCTGAAATGACAAATGTTTTACAATGGGATTTCATTTAATAATAAATCTAATTGAATTTTTAATCCAATTATTTTCTAATATAATACCTCTATGATGTTATAAATGTGTAAATATATTATCCCATCAATAAATACAAATCAACGAAACTATACATTTAAATCGTAATGTATCTTGTGAAATCATAAGAATTTTGAATAACACAAACAAATCATAAATCATAAAGGTTACTAATGGAATCCATATAAAACATAAATTGTAGCTATAACAGCTACATAAGGAGTTACATTTGGAAACCCCATCATAGAATATTCCCTAAATCTATTAGGGGAATCATCATGTTTACCTCTGTCACATTACCCAATGAATTGGATAGCTATCTCAGGATCACACGCCCTAAGTTTGTCACAGAACCACCCACATACATAATTAATGCCAAATAACCATAACATAATCATAACGCATAACACAAGTATAATGTAAAGATAAAATTTCCACATTCCAATATATCAAACCAAGATATTGAAATAAACAATGCTTTATCAGATCAATTTCAAAACCATTTAAAAAGTGATTTTTTAAGCAAAGTGTCTCATACCACATTGAAGATTTTAAAAGAATTATCATTTGAAAATATTAATGTCCATATAAATAAATCATAAAACCCATTTTGAAAACATGTACATTAATGAGAAATATTTATAAGAATATATATTTAAAATAATTAAAATGATATTTTAGTTAAAGAGTTTTTTAACAAAAAGATAGACGCTTGAATAAAAATAATTGAGGAATAAAATTTAATATGGACTTTATAATATCATGAGAATAAAGGGATTTATTATATAATACATCAAATGACATTATATACACCATATAAGAGAGAATGGTTTCCTTACAACAATAAAGTCTCAGTGGAATTCTAAATTGAGATGAAAACCCTTATAAAGATTGTATCCTTAAATTAAGGATAAATCAATCACATAATTATGTGTGAAAAATATAAAAACTCCCAATATATGTGGATATTTTTGGGTAAAACAATCATAGGTCATTCATACATATTCATAGTATTACATATTATGTAGTACAAGTTGAACCCATAGAATTGAGATTGGGTTTAGAAGTTCTCTTGTAAACATTCGACTGCCTAACGACATCAATTTGAAATTCAAAAAATGGGTTGATGAGATAATAAGGGTATCTCATCACTTTGACGTAATGTTTAAATAAATAAGGATATATATTAACATATCCTAAAATAATAATATGTAAATTAAAAGACATATCAAAAATAATTCTTTTAAAAAGTGGAGGGTGAAAGGTTCCCTTACTGATTTGGTAACTTAAAAAACATATGCCATGTGAAAGAAGAACAATATAATGAAGATGTAAATACTAATTAATAAAATTATATTACACATACTGTACAATCAGGGGTATTACATACACCACACAATAGGAAATAGTGGCAAATATAGCATGGATCTCACGGGAATAAAAAGTGAGAGGAAACCCTTTACTACGTTGTAATCAACTAAGTCGTATGGCCAAAAGTTAATAACTGCCAAAGAATCACAAAATACCATGGATATAATGATAATCATGATAATATATATATCAAATGGCAGTACATAATAAACCACATGAAATGAATAAGTGGTGAACAATGGAAATCTCATGAAATAAAATTTGAGATAACAGAATCTCTTACCTCGTGTGCGACTTTACTTTTATGTTCTATGTTCTTCCTGAATAATAAACATAAGTTAATCTCTATGTCATTAAGAAATATTTTAAAGTTTACTATCATTTTTATATCTCTTATTATCTTTCCATAACAACTTGTTAATTATATGAGTTCATATTGATATTTTATCGATGTTTGGAACATGAGTCAAAAATTTACTTGTTATAATTACAATTTGTCCATGTGGTCAATAGTCCATTATGACCAGAATGATATTAATGATATAGATATCATATAAATCAATATATAACCAGTATATATATGTATTTATAATAGTATATAACATTTTGGAGATAAGAAATGAAATTCACCATTCATGGAGATGGTAGGTCGTACGTACACATGAACGCTACTTTCATTTCTATTTATTATTTTAATGGAATTAAAACATAATGATAAATAATTATATTATAATTATAGTATAGTATAATATATAATATCATTATCTACATCCTTTATACATCCCACATGTGGAATTAATGATTCATATCACTTTGAGGGGGTGGTAGTCTGCACTTCCTCAAGTGAAATTATCGCGTTTACCCATAATGGAAACCATAAGGGTTTCTTATAAATTGAAAATACAGAAGCATAATGATAACATAATCATAATATATATCATATATAAATACAGTTCCATCATAACAACCACCATGAGAGGTGGTAGATGGTAATTGAACAGTCATCATTTTGTGAGGCGTTAGTTTACTATCCACAGAAACATTATGTTCTTCACCCATTATATGGTGGTGTGTGTAAGTGTACTTATAAGACTTCTCATAACAACATCTTAGTATATTAAGAGAAATTGTTACATTTAATTTGGGTAACATCATTTGGGTTTAACCCAAAGGACTTCTTCAAGTGCCTTCAAACTAAGGTAAGGCTTCTAGGCGGAGGAGAGGGATGTAGGGAGAATAATTGGGAAGAGGTTGGATGAGCCTAAAGGCTTGATAGGTGTGAAAAATTTGTTAGGAGTGGTATTATTTTATAAAGAAGAGGAGGGGATCTTTAAGAATGTGTGAAAATATTATTTTATTATATAATGATATTCAGTTCTGAAGGTCCAAAAATCATTGTAGTCGAAGATAATATGAATCATGGTCGAAATAAAATCATCCAACATTAATTGGACAGGTTTTGGATAATATACTAATCATTATAATCATATTTATTTAAATCCTTTATTAATGAGGTAAATACTACATCATTATTGTGTCATATATAATTTAATTTATTTGATGTCTAAATTTCTTTTAAACATTACAATCATGTAGAAAATATTTTTATCTTTCTGAATAATATTTATTATCGAAAATATGACTTATATCACACCATATAAAAATTTATTTACTAAAAGATTGTTGTTTTTGTCATTTCTGCCTTTACTTTAAATTAATTAATCTAAAGTGTCATTATCACTCATAAATGGATCCATGGAGTCCCAAAATCGAAACGTATATGAAAATGGTCATCCATGACTCATCCAATAAGGTTTGGACAAGTTTGAAGATAATTTTTAATTATCACAATATTTTTTTTACCTCGAATTACACTATTTACCTTTAACCGTGATAAATAAAAGTCAAAAGTTATTATCCACCAAAATTATTTCCATATTATTGAACCAAATATTACTTAGTAATAACCACCATTTATGTCGTATTTTTGAAATTCAATTCATATATGTGTTATAATTTCAATTAAATGAAAAATTCCGTTTTTAACTACTACTAAGTGGTTTTACTATTCATAAAAAATAATGTTTTTCCGAAAAAGACCAAAACTTCATATTAAGTATTATTTGATATTCTGAATTGAAAAATGATTTTTATTTTTCCAAATTATAAACAAAAAAGTGACATTAATTAATTTTAAAATTAATTTCCGTTGTTAAAACAAATAGCACGTTTTTAAGAAACTATATCTATCAAAAGATTTATTTTTGTTTATGTCCAATTTTAAAGTGAAGTCAATTCCAATGAACAAAATTAAAATAAATGGTAAAAATATATTCTAATTACACTTTAAAACAAATAAAAAATATAATATATCCATATATGTAAATTAGATTAAAACACAGTTTTGAATTAAATTACAATATTTTGTACTATTAATTAAAAGATGAACTATATCTGAAAAATTCCAAAAATATACACAATGTAAATTATGATGTTCTCGTTATAAATAAGGATTTTATTTGGTAAAATAGAATGTATTAAAGTGGCCAAAACTATATTTAAATAGGTTTATCCATTAAAAGGTGGAAAATCATCCTTGTAATGTAATTTATTCTTATAGATAACTTCATTCACATTTTAAGCCTCTAACTTTTATTGGATAAATGTAAATACATTTTACAAACATGTATAATCATATTTTTTCTTATTTTTGTTCATTCCCACCAATAAAATGACTAGGTGTTAACTAACATTTAAAATAACAATATTATATTATTAGTTGGTAATATAAGATTTGAAAGAAACCCATTTTTGTGTATCGGGTACGCTATCGAACATAGTATCCCCATTAAAGTAAAATTAATATTTAATTCAAAAATATTAATAAATATGAAAAGATATTACTCATTATTTAAAAGGGATGTTACATCCTTCCCCCCTTTTGGAAATTGAATCCTCACAATTTTAAAACTGTGATTGAATACATGATTGAATATCCCACATTAGAAAAAGAGTCAATAAATGTATCACTTGAAAAGAAATAAAGAAAAGTCCAAAGGTCACCCGAGATAAAATATACTAGGATTCCATGACAACATGGATATGGAACTGAAAACAAACCATCATGTTCTGATGGAGAGTGATAGAAAACATGATTAGGAGAATGTTAACCACCAGAAAATCACAAACCTTTGATGGGTTAAATAGTCATTGATTCCCCAATAGGAAAAGTTAACAGAAAACGTTTTTTTAAGTAACATTTCATTAAATAATCTATTTATGAGCTTAACTAAAAACATAAGGAAGCATACTTACTTATCATTTAGATTTTCATCCTTTACTATATTTTAATCACAAATTCATATTTCCTCCAAATGATGAGTATTGGAGATGACTTGTTCACAATAAAAGAGTTATAATGAACATCGAGAGAATCAAATAATACAAAAAAGATGAACTATATATTTCCCTTGTCTTTAGATATTAACTAAAACCAAAATGGTTAGTACGAGATCATATAATCCCCCAAAAGGATAATCCTTTATAAAAAAATATTTATATTAATCTCAGTAACTCAAAATAAGTACCCAAAGTTCATGAAAGACCATTCAATACATAATTGTCCTTAAAATTTCATCAAAATAATCAACACTATTATGGAAACCCAAAACTCATAAGTATTTAAATCACATAGTCTTCCACAGTAAATCTTAGTATTTATCCCCAAAAAAATCGACTACTCTTAAAGTCTCATACTGAAGGGTAAACAACCTAATCACATATTACTTATGATAGGTTAATCCATTCTATAAATAACCCAAATCAACCCATATTTTTTCCAACAAAATATTTCAACCATTACTCTACAATTTAAATCCCAAGGAATTCTATTTTCCTTAATCAAATAGTATTCCCAAAAGAGAGAATGTCTTCCAAAATAACATTTATCACATAAACACCATATAATTTTCCTATACTAAGAATGTCCATTTCATAAAACATATAATCCCAAATTAACATATTCTTGATCAATAAAATCATTTTACTAAAAATAATTAGTCATACTAACCAGGGACTTCACGTAGTCCAGTAGTAGGAGATAAATCCCAATCGCACTTTGGTGGTGGGTTATATTACAATAGCTTTGCCCGATGCGACCGATTGTCACACGGTTTTCATGTTGTCATTTCTAAAAAACTATACAATTTAATAACATTCCAGGAAAAAAGAGAACATTTCTTCAAAAATAACCATTACATATTTTTCCTCAAAAGTTATCTAATACCTTTCATTTTGCACCCCAAAATTTAATAAGCATTTATCACTTATAAAATGACTATGAATCATTCTATTATGTTAATCATTATGGTTATGTCACTTATGCTTAAATTACACCCTAATCTAAAAAGTTATCTAAACCAACCATTGATACCGACTATAAGGACCCAGCCTTAAACATTACATAATATTAAATTATTTAAATAAATCACATTGAGGCTATTTTCAGGTTTAGTGTTTTAGAGAATTATACCATAACTATTACATAACAACATCAATGTTACATGTATACACTACTAGTCAATATCCATTTTTTTTATAAAATAAAAAATCTTAGAATGAAACAAGTCTACTTCCATATTTTAGACCACATGACTTTTCCTTGAACCCATCCTTGACCCTATTCATCTTTATGTCATGTGGTACAGATTTCAAAAACATTGGATGAGCCTAAAATGATCTGTAAGGGTTATAAAATAAGGAAGAAAAACATTATCCCATAAATAAATACAAATCAATGAAACTATACTTTTCAATCATAACATACCTTACGAAATCATAAGATTTATGAATAACACACACAAATCATAAATCATAAAGGTTACATATGGCTTCCATATCAAACATATATTGTAGCTATCATAGCTACATAGGTAGTTACACTTGAAAACCCCATCATAGTATATTCCTTAAATCTCTTATGAGAAACATCAGGTTTACCTCAATCACGTTACCCACTGCATTGGAGAGCTATCTCGGGCTCACCCGCCTTAGGTTTATCACGGAACCACCCATATACGTAAACAATTCCCACTAACCATAACATAATCATAAAACATAACAAAGGTATAAAAGAAATATAACATTTCCACATTCTAATATATCAAATCAAGATATTGAAATAAACACTGCTTTATCAAAGCATTTTAAAAACCATTTAAATAGTTATTTTTGAATCACGGTGTCCCATACATCATTGAAGCTTTTAAATGAATTATCATTTGAAAATATGAATGTCCATATAAATAAATCCTAAAACCCATTTTGAAAACTTGGACATTTTGAGAAATATTTTGAAGAATAAATCTTTAAAACATTTAAAATGATATTTTAGTTATAGAGTTTTTTAACAAAAAGAGAGACACTTGAATAATAATAATTGAGGAATAACATTTAATCAGAAAATTATAATATCATGAGAGTAAATTCATTCATGATATAATATGTCGAATTATAGTATATAAACCATATAAGAGTGAATTGGTGTATAACAACAATGAATTATTAGTCGAAATGTAAATTGAGATAAAAACACTTATAAATATGGAATCCTTAAATTAAAGATAAATCCATCAGAAAATTATGTGTGAAAAAGATTAATACAACCAATATAATAGGATATTTATGTGTAAATAAATCAGAGGCCATTCAAACATATTAATATGATAAAATATTGATGATGTAAAAGTTGAACCCAAAGATTTGAAATTGGGTTAAGAAGTTCCCTTGTAAAAATTCGACAGCCGAACGACATCACATTAAAATTCAGAAAACGATTTGATGAGATAAAAAGGATATCCCATCACCTTGACATAATGTTTACATCAATATGGATTTAGAATAAAATATCCCAACATAATAATATGTTAATTAAAATAAGAAACAAAAAAATCCTTTTAAAAAGTAGAGGTTGAATGGTTCCCTTACCGATTTGGTAACAATCAAAACATATGCCAAATGAAAGAAGAATCATACAGTGAAGATTTAAATTCTAATAAATAAAATTATATTACACAAATAGTACAATCAAGGGCAGTACATACACCACACAATAGGAAATAGTGGCAAATATAGCATGAATCTCACAGGAATAAAAAGTGAGATGAAACCCTTTACCACGTTGTAATCAATGAAGTCGCATGAAAAAAATTTAATAATCACCAATGAATCATAAAATACCATGAATATAATGAGAATCATGATAATATATACATATAAAATGGCAGTAAAAAATACACCACAAGCAATGAATAAGTGGAGAACAATGGAAATCTTACAGAATTAAAAGTGAGGTAAGAAAATATCTTACCTCGTCTCCTACATGACTCGTATGTTCCGTGTTCATACTGAATAATAAAATTAAGTAAATATCTACTACATTAAGATATTTTTTCATGTTTATTATTCATTTTATATCACTTATTATCTTGCTATAACAATAGGTTAATTATATGAGTTCATATTGGATATTTTATCGACGTTCGGAACTAGTGTCAAAAATGAACTTTTTATAATTACAATTTGTCCATGTGGTCAATACTAAATTATCTACAAAATTATATTAATGATTAAGATATTATATAAATAATATATAACCAGTATATATAGATATTTATAACATTGTATAACATTTTGGAGATAAGATATGTAATGCACCTTTCATGGAGACGATAGGCCGTATGTACGCATGAACGCTATTTTCATTTCTATTTATTATTTTAATGTAATTAAATCACAATGATACCTAGGTATATTATAATTCCATTATAATATAATATATAATATCTGTAACTCTATCCTTTATACATTCCACATGTGGCATTAACGTGTCATATCACTTTGAGGAGGTTGTAGTCCGCATTTTCTAAAATGAAATTATCATGGTTACCCATAATGGAAACCATAAGTGTATGATATAAATGAAAAATACAGAAGCATAAATAAAACATAAACATAATATATAACATATATAAATATAGTTCCATCATAATGGCCACCATGAGAGGTCGTATGAGGTAATTTAATTCTAATCGTTTCTTGAGATATTAGTTTTACATCCACAGAAACATTATGTTTTTCACCCATTTGATAGAGGTGTGTGTAAGATTAGTTTGAATACATCTCATAACCACATCCTAGTATATTTAGTATACTGGTGTTGCTATAAAAGAAAGGAATTAAAATATTTTATGGGTTTGAGAAGTAAAATAAAATAAAATAAGTAAATAGAAACGGTTACCTTTAATTTGGGTAACATCCTTTGCTTTGAACCAAAAGGACTGCTTGATGTGCCTTATACTTAAGGTAATGCTTCTAGGAGGAGGATAGGGATGTAGAGAGATTAAATGGGTAGAGGTTGGATGAGCATAACGGCTTGAGAGGTGTGAGGAATTAGATAGAAGTGGACTCTTTTTAAAAAGGAGAGGAGGGTATATTTAGGAAAGTGTGAAAATATTATTTTATTATATGATGATATTCAGATTCTAAAGCACCAAAAATAATTGAAGTAGAATATAATATGACTAATGGTCAAAATAAAATCATAAAATAGTAATTGGACATGTTTTGGATAATATTTTAATCATTATAGTCTTCTTTATTTAAATAATTTATTAATGAGGTAAATACTTCATCATTATTATGTCATATATAATTTAATATATTTGATGTCTAAAAATTTAAAAAAACTTCTATCATGTATTAAATAATTTTATATTTCTAAATAATATTTATAGTATAAAGTATGATTTATATAACACCATATTAAAATTAATTTACTTAAAGATTTTTGTTTTTGTCATTTTTGCCTTTACTTTAAATTAATTAATCTAAAGTGTCATTATCACTCTTAAATGGCACCATGGGGTCCCAAAATAGACCAACATATTCCCATATTCGGACACGACTCATCCAATATGATTTGTACAAGTGTTAAGGTAATTATGAATTAATAAAATATTCTTTTTACCTTGAATTACCCTATTTACCTTTAACTGTGGTAAATAAAAGTCAATAGTTACTATTCAACAAAAACTATTTTCATCTTATTGAACCTTGTTTTTTTACTAATAACAACCATCTATATCAGTTTTTTAAAATAAAATTTACAGAAGTGTTAAAAATACACTTAAATGAAAAACATAGTTTTTTAACTACTACTATGTGGTTTCACTATTAATCAAAAATTGATGTTGTTCAGAAAAATACCAAAAATTCATCGTAATCATAATTTTATATTATGAATTCAATTTTTTTTATTTTTCCATATTAAAAGAATAAAAATTTAATTAATTATTTTTAAAATTTATTCCCATTGTTAAAACAAATAGCATGTTTTTATGAAACAATAACTATTAAAAGATTGACACTTGTTTATGTCCAATTTCAAAGTGAAATCAATTCCAATGACCAAAATTAGATTAAATGGTAAAAATATATACTAATTACACTTTAAAAACAATTAAAAAGGAAATATAACCATATCAATAAATTATATTAATACACAGTTTTGAATTAAAATACAATATTTTTCACTATTCATTAAAAAATGAACATTATCGGAAAAATTCCAAAAATTTACCTAAAGTAAATTTTTATTTCATCATTATAAATAAGGACTTTATTTGGTAAAATATAACGTATTAATGTGACCAAAACTATATTTAAAAATGGTTCACCATTAAAATGCAGTAAATCGGCCTTTTAATGTAAATTATGCTTACAATTAAATTCATTCACATTTTAAGCCTCTAAATTTTATTGGATAAATGAAAATACAGTTAACAAAAATATATAATCATATTGTAGTTAGTATTTTTCATTCCCGCCAATACAATGGCTATGAGTTAACTACCATTTAAAATAATAATATTATATTATTAGTGTGCAATGTAAGATTTCAATGAAACATGTTGTTGTGTATCAGGTACGCAATCGAATATAGAATCACCATTAAAGTAAAATTAATATTTAATTAACAAATATTAATAAATATTAAAATATATTATTCATTAATGACCAGGGATGTTACAAATTATTTCATTGAAAACTGGTTAATCACACAATCCTAGTTGATTAAATGGAAGCATGATGAATGAAATCCCAATTTGATCACCCTAGTAAACCAAAAATAAAGAAGAAACTATTTGAATGGTGTTGTATAAACATGAATAATTATTTAGCTAATCTGGTGATATGAATGGTTGTTCTATTGGATGTTTTTGAGGTGATGAGGAATGGAATGGGACCTTTGAATGTAGGGTAGTTGTTTTGTGAATCTGAGGTTCTGTGGAGCTAGCATGTTGGGCCTTTGTATGGTTCCATTATATTGAGGGATCCCATGGATCCCTTTTGATGTTTTCATTTTACAAGACAACCTGGCGTGAATGCTTAAAATTATTCTTAGTCTTTATTAATTCATTTGTTGTTTTGGCTCGTGGTTATGCATCTTAGTATCATATTAGTGGAGGAATTATTTAAATCTAATAAATTGAACATGATAATGGGAAAAATATAATGGGTAACTAATTATTTTCAAACAAAGGGTTTTTCTCTATTTTTGGATGTTGTATATCAGTGTATATAGATATAGCATAAATAGTGGTTGTGTACGGGATGGTTGTCTATTTTGAAACCCTTATGATTGGATGACTACTTTCTTACAAATATGTATTATATTCAGTTCTTCAGTTTCTTATATGCACCCCACCCATGATGAGAACGTCGTGCCGAACACCCCCATTTCATGGGGGAGTATTTTCTAACATTTATATGAGTGGCTGGTTGTTAGCTTCTTTCAACTCCCTATCCTATGTATCCTAATACACATTAGGCTGTTCGTGATGGAATAAGGTTCATTATTTCCCATGAATCATTAGGTAGAGTCGTGTAGTTGTAGTTGGCAGAAGTGTGTGTGGGTATGTTTTTTTCCTAATTTTCATTGGGATGAGGACACAGTGTGTTTGTGCATGGTAGTGGTCGTTCTAACCTTGGTGTATTCTGGCTTGGTGGTGGTGGTTGTGGCCCAGGTGTTTGGAGGCGTGGCTATGTGTGATTTTGGTGGTCATGGTGTTTTCGAGTTGGATAGACTTAAGATTGGGATGGCCCTTGGGGTTATGGTAGGGGAGGTTTTAGGACTATAGTGGAATTTTTGGGATATGTTTTATGCATAGAATGTCCGAATTAACCAGTGGTAATGTGGTGTGATGTACCCAAATATTGATGTGTTATTACCTTTACATTATATAACATGCGTTAATTTGGGAATGTGAATTGGTGAGTCTAGGTGCATAGTTTCCGTGTTATGTGTTTTGGTAACCACTCTTCTCAGAGGGCATAAGAGTGTCTCCCCACTTGTGCATGAGAGATTTTTTTCCCTAATTATTATACCTTTATAATCACCCAATGTATATAAAATTTCATTTAGGTTTCTAGGAGGACAATAAGGACCATTTCAGACCTTCATGATTAGGACATTGGGGGTTGTTGTTGATGTTCATACATTCTTCAGGTACATTCCCATAGAGTTATTGTACCATGTATTACATTATATTGAACAAGAATATGGGAATGGATATTTGTATTTACTTTTACTTTTACTTCATGGATTGTTTTGGGTTCTACCATCTTATATCTTGATCTTGTTCTATAAAATGGTAATGCCTTCTTTACTAGGTGAGATTATATACATTTGGGGCTATTCGCCACTCTCGGTCCTATTGATGGTGGGAATTTGGAATCATTATTTCCCCTTCACCTTGAATAGGGAATGTTCTAAAAGTTTCATGCCCCTTCCCTCATCTTGATGAAGGCAGTTCATGACAGATTCCGCTCTCTCTTTAGTCAATTGTATGTCAAAGTTGTCATCATAGATTCAATATCAGAGAAGTCAGAAACAAACAGACAATAATAACAATATAACAATTCACTTTATCTCAAAGACATTTAATTTAATCTCGCAGTTTATTTACATGAAATTAATTTTAGGATCCACTATTATTCCTCTCTTAGAAAAATAATTTCCCAAAAACCACATTATTTTTCTGAAATTTATAGATGGAGATCTTAGCATAATAGGGATGTTATCACACAATTTCAAGGATGATATCCAATTGATCATGGAGTTCCTCAAATTAATATAAGTAAAATAAAATATCATCCACATGAATGACTAAAAAACAGTGGAATTTTTTTTGGATGATTATGTTAAATAATTTTCCGAGTACTATATGACAATTAGTGAGACAAACTTGAATAACCAAAAAATCAGAATGCGCATTATAGATCGTAAATATTTTCATATTTATAAAATTATTTCATAAATTCAAATTATGATAAAATTATTGATATTAAATCCTAAAAAACATGCTATACCCTCAATGTTTATCAGATATATCATCACTTACGTCAAATGGAGATGTTTCATAATGGATACCTAATTTAACATTGTGTTAAAAATATGATATATAATGATCCCATATTCCATTATAGGAAGGATGACATGTTATTTCAAAAATAAAATGAAATGTTGAATAAATATAATAGCTGTATGTCATAAAATATATGTTATTATGATCAATTAACTGAGTACGTGTCATGCGATATATAGGGAAAGACATTGGAATTTTTCTATGGATAAAATAAAAGAGTAAAAATAACCTATCACCCTTTTGTGGTAATGTATATAAATCATTTAAAATTTACTTATGGCATAAAATCACAACTTTATGAATTAGAGAACTCAAATTAGAGTCAAATACACCAAATAACATCTTTGAATACTAAAATTTGTCAACTCTATCAACTCGAAATATAGTATCTTATCTCCCATATATACAATCTCAGTCTCCCATAGTGTAATAAGAGACTCCATTATGAGATTGTATATAGTGTTCATGATGATAATATAAAATATGGACTTTACCACATCATATCAAAACTAATCCTAAAATAATATCATGGATATGAAGAAAAATAAACAATAAGGCTCACACCACATCAATGTGTTCTCACATATTCAGAAACATGGTTTATTAAAAACCATCCTCAATCCTCTATCCTAATGGAATTAAAATATCCAAAAATTTAATAGAATATTTGAATAATAAAATACAATATCATAAATTAAATTTGATAATATGAAAAAATGATTAGTACTCGTGCTAATAAAATAATTTACCATAGAGGATCAAATAAACATTATACCAGTATTTATATCAAATAGTCATTAATATTTCTATAGATAATACTATTATATATAATTATTTATGGTCAGAAATCCTCCCTAAACATTTATATACCAATAAAAATATCCCATTGAATGATGATAAGATCGAATACACTTAGAAGAATCATTACAGGCCTACAAACCCTTTATAAAAGTGGGACCATCCTTACTACCTTGGGAAAACCATCTATAGAAATACATAAGATATAACAAATTTATAAATAAATGCATTTTTAGGTGATTCCATACAATTTTTTAGTATAAAAAAATCCTTACACACTGACTGAAATCAAACTAAAACTTTCTAATTTTATCCACATTCATTAGTCTAGAAACTACTAAGTAATATTACATGTCATTTTCTAAGAAAATGATAAAATCAAGATAAAAACAACACAACCCAATATACACTTCACCCCATGTACCGAAATATTCTTTATTAATCCATATCATAAATATAAAATTCCACGATTGTGGTAGGATGTTACATGATAATCACCATCAATGCAATATTGTAACTCATAACAATCCAAAACCTATATTACATAAGGGAATGACATAAAAAACAATGATATAGGTGCATCAATTCAATGAAAAATGTAGAATACTAAAAACATTATCTCATTTGTATATGGTTATAAAATCCTATTTATTCATTACACATTATGTTGTTGGATAAATCTATTATTTTTGAATTCTCTTAAAAACATTTATGGTTAGACACTCATCTATCTTAACATGCATTATAGTGCTCCACCATCCCATTCTAATTTATTTATTAATGTAAGATAAAAAACCCACCATTAAATCTATATAAAATTAAATAAAATTAATATTTTAATAATCCTATTAAGAAATACCATTGATTCTGAGGGACCTTTATTAAATCCGAAGATGGATGGATTCTCAGTAATAAATTACAAAAAATGGCCCCACATTTATCCTTTTTATAAATTACATGCTTGACCCTTAGTCTGAATTATGAAGACTACATCATCCAACAATAATGGTTCCATAATAATATTTTATTAAAGAAAAAATCTCATAGATTCCATAGTCAGATTAACAAGGATTATTCTTGGTGTTATATTTTAATAAACATAACATAATAAATAATTATCTTATATAGAGATTCCAAAATTCATATTAATGCCTTTATTTTTTTTATGAAATCACAGATTCTATTAGTGAACAAAAATATCATAAAAAAGGAAATGATGAACACAAATAAATTACCCATTTGGGTTATCTAAATTGCATCATCCAACAATCCAATTTAGGGTAATAATCACATTACCACCCATGGTAACTCATGATAGGATGTGGATGTGAGATAACCAAGAACTCTCCAATATGTAATATCTAATTTTTTATGGTCCTAAGTGTATTGTCTCAGATTTTTCTATTTATTATTTTTAAATATTATATGGAATTATTTCTAGACTGGGCGCAAATATGGCACATCATTCTGAGGTCCTATGAGACCGGAATGGGGGTTTGAACATTTTAATGTTATGTGAGTCGGCGCTTGTGCGCCATTGTGGTAGTTTCCAAATGGATGCCCAGATTAATAATCTAAGGGCACCATTGCGTTTGAGATGGAAACTTTACCTAAGAATGAGTCTAACCTCGACTGGCATGGAACGAGGGAAAAATATAATTTTTGGATTTTTTAAAGTAAAACGAAATAAAATAAATTCACAAGTTTACTTTATTTATTTTAATGAAACATCCTCTACAGTGCGGTAAACGACACCGTTGTTTCTAAAATTAATGAAGCGTCATAATTAGGCAAAAATGTTAAGTTCGAATCATTAATACTTCCACTCAATTAAATTACAAACATGTTTCCCTTATTATGTGGATAATCAAAGGTTTCTTGTTGGCGACGATTGAGAAGAACCTCTGCAGAATCTCTGGGATGTTGCAAAAAAACACTCGGTGACGAACGATTATGGATTCGATGTTGAGAATAATAGTACCAAAAAAAATTCAAGGATCTCAATGACGACGTCAACATGAAACCGCTGTAAATTATCGATCCTTTCAAAAGGTCAGGGTTTGTTATTTTAATTATTTTACCCATTTTTGATTATAAACGACGAATGCGGATCAACCACGAACATGATGATCCGCAGATTCATACGTTATTGTGGGAGGGTTTTATCGGGATGATTCGGGGAATTGATCCATTTTGTTTTGTTATTTTTGATTCTTTCTCCATTCAATACTATTAACAGGAGCAGATCAACGTCGTGATGAACGACGGTGGGGGTTCGTTCCTCACTTTGTTTATTGGATTTCTCACCCTTTCCCTTCTCGCACGTTCTTCACTTTTCCTCATGGGATGACGAACAACAGATCATTGTGAATCCATTCGACGAAGGAAAAATCCCAAATCGAAGGTTAGACACCGCAACATCCTTCATAGTTGCGGCGACGATGCACAAGATGAATCAGAACAGATCGAAAAAGGGCTTTCTTTGAGCGTTCTTCCTACGGGAAGATCAAATCAGGTTATTGGAGCCAAACGGAGGTCCAGAAACACGGGAAGCGGCTTCATGGTGTCGTGGATACCTAAACCTGAAGGTTTCATGGTGATCGGGCAGCCGGATCAACAAACGGATCATCACTGGAGGTGCGATTGCAGAAGTTCATGTTTCTAGACATTTCAAGAATACACAGCATGTACTTCCTAAGAACACGCTGCGTAGAACTGGTGGAATCAGCTAGGGTTTTGGGGGCATAGAAGAATCACAAGGTGTGTGACCCTGGTCACAGGCGTGTTGAACATTCCCCGAAGACTCGGCGTGTACTTTGGTAAATACACAAACACGAGTTGATCAACACGGCTTCAGGCAGCATGGCGTGTACAACATGGTAGAGACGGCTACTCAAAACACGGCGTGTATCCATGGGGTACATGGAGACAGGTTAGAGTACACGAGTTGATAGCCATGTACAGCCACATGGCCAGTGACATGGGGCCAACCCCCATCACCCAGCCACGGCATGTACATCATACCACCTGCCATGTACTCAGTTTTTCTACACAACCATCCTATGACACGGGCCGTTGTACACATGTAGTACTCGGGGTCAGACCACATGGCATGTAACCTTTCTACACACCGGGTACGTTTTTGAAAAAAGCATGGTCCTCTTGTTCATCGTATTTTAGAAATCTTTGATTTGGGTTATTGCCCCATCTTCTCGTTCCCCTGAAGGTCACACATCATTTCCTCACACATAAGTATGATCCATTCAGTATGAATTTAGGTGATAGAGTCAGACATCTATCTGAGAGGCCTGGATCGAGATCCTTTATCCATTCCTGACCCTTGGTAGAGTCAGGCATCGACGTGACAAACTATAACAGGCGTTGATCCTCTACCTAGCTGTTCTGTCACCTAAATGGTGAATCCGGATGAGTCGTGGAATCTTCCATGGCCCTGGAAGTGATCCTCATCTGTGTATTGTGATCTTTCCCGCTCAAGAGTCTGTCTCTAGTAATGAGTGATTTCTATCTACCGTAACCTTTCCACTTAGGAGTGTGTCTCCAATAATGAGTGTAGTTACTTCTCGTGACGGTTTGAGATGAACACCACTTCTCGGAAGTACTTCATCAGATCTAATGACTCATGGAGTGTGTTCTCACTGAATGAGTGCATCATGGGATCTTCGAACAGAATCCCTAATGGGGGTATGCGGTTGTGTGACTTGTATCTAGACCACAGGTCTGGGTTTTGAGTATATATTGTCTGTTCTATATGTTCTATAGACATATACTGTGAAAAATTCACTGTACATTTAATTTCTGTACTACATTGTGGTTTTCGGGGTCCTCTACTGAGTACTGTTAAACTCACCCCTGCACATGCCTTGCCCGCACATCTGGTGTCTTGTCTGGATGCGCAACCTTTTGACAGAGTCCAGGGTGGACCAAGACTGGACCGAGCTTTCTGAGTTCCCTACAGGCCGAAGTGTTCCTATAGCTACGACTAGTAGTCCCAGTACCTTTTTTGTTTACAGGTTGGACATTACAGTTTTCATACGCTTGTTTTTAGTGGTCTTGTATTCCGGCCCAGTTTACTTTTTAGTACCATACCTTTTGTCATACTCTGTTGGTAGGGTTTAGTTGTATGCATGCATTTTTGTTCCTTTTTTCATTTCAGAATTGTGGGCATGGCGATATGCGCGTGTGTACAGGTATATAGGAAATTACTCCCATGTTAGAAATATGCCTACTCGGTGCTATACACCAGCTCATGGCCTTTTGGAGGCGGTCTTGTGGAGTCACGGCTTGGGCCCCACTTGGACGGGTCATGGCAGAGTGGTATCAGAGGTGGTCGGTTCTACCTTAGGACCAAGAGTCTGTGGGGTTGGTATGGGGTAATAGTGTTGAGTGTTTCGTGTTCAGCTTTCAAGCCAGAGACCCCAGTGTTGGTGAGGTGGCCGATGTATCCCTACATCGGGACTCTAATAACCTACATTTCAACTCGGTACACAAAAACACTGGTTGTGGGGAAATAAAAAGGTTCGTGCATCATATTGGAATGTGTTGTGTTTTCCATGTCTGTTGTGTCAGCTATCCAGATACACTCATTGACCATGGTACATCATGTTTCCTTATAGGATCACTCTGTGATGCATAACCAATAGGATTCAGCAGTACGATCACGAGGATGACCCCCTTATGACGAGGCTTCGATATAGAGACCATTTCCCCAGGCTTTTCCACCAGGTGGTGAACCTACTATACCACTAGTGGAGCAGCCATTGGTACCTGTAATACCAACCAGCGATGAGCGCAGGCTTAGAGCGCTCCATGAGTTCCAGAGACAGAGACCCCTCAGGTTCTAAGGAACTCACTACCCTCAGGCAGTTGAGGACTGGCTTGAGGCGGTGACTAGAGTATTCCATCTAGCGAGGACACAAGCACACCATATGGTGATCCTAGGAGTGAGCCTTCTTTAGGGTTCAGCGGAACGATGGTGAAGTATGACCACACAGACTCATGATGAGGATACTCCTTCATGGATAGAGTTTGAGAAACTCTTTAGGGAGGAGTTATCTCCAGTTACGCTGAGATCTGTACGCATCCAGGATCTTCTTTAGCTCCAGCATGGCAGTATGACAATAGCTGACTATTCATCGAGGTTCACCAACCTCTCCAGGTACTCGATGGATATGGTCAGGGATTAGTACTTTAGATCTCGGACCTTCGAGCGAGGTCTACTATTTGACATCAGAGCTAGTGTCATGCCTCTATGCATATCGACTTATGATGGAGTGCTCGAGCGGGCCTTGGACATCAAGAGTTTCTTGGTAATGTAAAGACAGCCGCTAGCAGTCAGCATCATGCAAACTGGTGAGGAGACCCCGAAAAAATGGAGCTGACATCAGGCATGGGGATCTAGACATGGGAAACATCATAGGATGACCCAGGACAGGGGATCGATAGCCTAGGGCTTCCGGCAAGATCTAGCCAGCCTAGGGAGAAGCGATTTTATGGATGCGACGGTAGGGAACATCTCTCTACAGATATCACGACCCGTGGAGCTGCTGACAGATAAGTAGTGGATGGACCACCAAGGAAGAGGCATAAAATAGAACAGGAAAAATCACCAGGAGGAGAATGTGGTAGAGGAGTAGGGAGAGAAACAAGTGGTGTCATACGATTCGACTTACTTCCACCACCACCCCCAGGAGGTCCGCACCAGGCTCGGGGAGCTGGGGGACATGGATGGGGACAACTGCATGTGGTCGAGGCATATGAACCAAGGGCTCCAGGGATGATTTGAGGTACGATCTGTGTCTTGTATACCTTAGGTTCCAAACTCATAGACACAGGTTCCAGTCATTCCATTATAGCCACATGTCTTGTATAAAACCTTTAGATTCTGGTAGAATTGTTGGCACGATCCTTACTCTTGGAGACACCTGCAGGAGGAGACTCGATGATCACGCTCCATTGTAGACAGTGTGATCTTACCATTGGAGGTGAGAGTTTCTGTTGGATCCTATTGGTGTTAGTGTTGAGGCATTATAACTTCATTCTCGGTATGGATTAGTTATCTTCGGTCCATGCCCAGATTGAATGTTTTAGGCGAAGAGTGTGGTGTGTCCGTCATGATGGAACGAGGTTTTCCATTGTCTGTGAAAAGGAAACCCTGGAAACACAAAATGTGCTCATGCATAGGAGGGTGCAGCTGGTCACTCATGAGTAGGATAGACATACCCTCAGAGTAGTAGATGGCGTGAGCTCTCTGTTCCCAGCTTTGGTGGAGGAGTATGAGGATGTCTTTCCCGAAGATGTTCCAAGATTACCTCCCCACCAGGAAATTGACTTCTTCATTGACTTACACCTCGGTACGACACCAATTTCCTCATCAGAATATCAGAGGGATCCCATAGAGCTTCGTGAGCTGAGGGTGTAGTTGGAGGATTTGCAGAGCAAGGGTTTCGTAAGACTCAGCGTCTCACCCTAGGCGGCCCCAGTCTTGTTTGGCAAGAAGACAGATGGGAGTCTGAGGTTGTCTGTGGATTACCGGAACCTGAACTAGGTGACGGTGAAGAACAAGTATCCACTACCGGGAATCAATGAACTCTTCGATCACCTAAGAGGGGCACTTTGGTTCTAGAAAGATGATCTTCGGTCAGGCTATCACAAGCTACAAGTGCGGGATGAGGATATACCGATGACGACTTTCAGATGTCGCTACGGTCAGAATGAGTGCTTGGTGATTCCTTTTGGAATGACGAACGCCCCCTTAGTGTTCATAGGGCTGATTAACTAGATCTTGCAGCCATACTTGGACCGGTTCATGGTGGTCTTCATCAATGACATCCTCGTGTACTCAGCATCAGAGGAGGTGCACGCAAGACACCTATGGATTGTTCTAGACATACTCTGGGAGCACCAGCTTTATGGGAAGCTCTCGAAGTGCCAATTCTAGATTCAGGAGGTCCACTTTCTAAGTAATTTCATCTCGGCAGATGGAGTAGCTTTATATCCATCCATGATGGAGGATGTGTTAGCATGCGAGCCACCTCGGAGCATGACAGAGGTGCGGAGCTTCCTTGGGTTGGAAGGATATTACAAGAGATTCATTCCGGATTTCTCCCAGATATCAGCACCGATGAAGACCTTGATCAGGAAGGGTAAACCCTTTGTGTGGACAGGGAAGTGCCAACAGGCTTTTGAGTAGTTGAGACAGAGTTTGACGAGCACCCCAGCAATGAGATTACTGGAGGAGGGTGTCGAGTATGTAGTTTCCTGTGATGCATCAGGGGCCAGGTTCGACTGTGTCCTGATGCAGTGGCATGTGGTGATTGCATATGGTTAACGCTGGATTAGGCCACATGAGCTGAACTATGAGACCCATGATCTTGATTTGGAAACACTAGCCATCGCATTGAAGGTGTGGTGACACTACCTTATGGGAGACCAGTTTATTTTTTACACTGACTAGAAGAGCCTCAAGTACATCTTTTCGCAAAAAGATCTGAATCTATAGCAGATATGATGGCTAGAGTTACTCTAGGACTATGATTTCGAGATCATCTATATTCTTGGAAAGGGGAAGAAGGTGGCAGATGCTCTTAGAAGAAGGTCGATCTCACTACTGTTGAGGGGGTTGACACATTAGTTAGAGGCGTTATAGTTATCCTTCGCAGATGGAGAGGATACAGCTTACCTACAGTCGATGGTTGTCACCCCTCCACTCATACAACAATTTAGGGATGCACATCTTGGGTATGTCGACTGTGTGGATTTACGTGCCCAGTTATCCTCAGGACATGCTCATCTTGGATATCCACAAGGGGGAGCACATACTTCTTTCCATAGGATGAAATGTTGTAACAGTGGTGTTGCAGGAGGAGGTAATAATGGAGTTTCATACATCCCATTTGGCGCTTCATCCTGGGGTGGAAAAGATGTTCCAGGATATCTGATGATAGTCATGGGGGTCGGGCATGAAGAAAGCAGTAGTGGATTTTGTTTCTTGATGCCTCACATGCCAACAGGTGAAGCTTGAGCACAAGGTTCGAACATGATTAGCTCACCCCTAGAAGTTCTAGAGTGGAAGTGGGATGGAATAATGATGGTCTTCATGATAGGCTTACCATGGATGTCCATGGTTCATGATTCCATCAGGGTGTTCATTGGCCGACTCACCATGTTTTCCCACATTTAAGCTATCTGGTAGCAGTGTTCCGTAGAAAGCTTGGGATGCCTCTACAAGCAGGAGATAGTTTTGAATTATGGTGTCCCCTCGACTATAGTCTTAGATAGAGATGCCAACTTCATGTCTCTGTTGTGGAAGTGATTGCATGAGGCTTTGGGGACTCATTTACGCTTGTGCACAGGGTTTCATCCCCAGACAATTTGTTAGATGAAGAGGACCATTCAGGTTTTGTAGGATATGTTGTGGGCCTGTATCTTGGACATTGGTCGTAGTTGGGAGGACCACCTACCACTGGTGGAGTTTGCGTACAACAACATCTACCACTCCACGATTGGTATGGAAACATTCGAGGCCTTGTATGGGAGACCGTGCCGGTCATCGCTTTGATGGACTGTTCCCAGAGAGTTAGCACTCATGGGTCTAGAGTTGTTGAAAGCTACCATAGAGAAGGTGTAGATCATCCAGGAGTAGATGAAGACTGCACAGAGCCAGCAGAAGTCTTATGCTGACAGACAATGGAGACCTCTGGAGTTCGAAGAGGGAGACCACGTCTTTCTTTGAGTCTCACCTCAAAGAGGGTTACAGAGATTTGGTCGAGGCGGTAAGCTATCTACGAGGCTCATCGGGCCCTTCCAGATATTGTGAAGAGTTGGTGAGGTGGTGTACCTCCTATCTCTATCGCCACAGTCGCATCGGGTACATTATTTTTTCCACGTGTTGCAGCTTAGGAGGTACGTGCATGACCCGTTGCACGTCATCGACTGGGGAGAGACAGACATTGAGGATGGAGTGACCTTTGATGAGTACCCGGTGAAGATCGAGGATCTTCATAAGAGGATCCTTTATGGGTGTTCGATTCCCTCGGTGTGCGCCCGGTGGCAGCACGAGAATCTTTCAGAGAGCATGTGGCAATGGGAGGCCCGAATTCATGCCCAGTACCCACATCTTTTTGATTATCCTTTGTTTTGGCGTTTATGGGACATAATGCCCCAATGTGTGGAGAATTTAATGTCTCAGATTTTTCCTTTTATTATTTTTTAAATATTATATGAAATTATTTTGAGACCGGGCACAAAGTCGGAACATCATTCCGAGGTCCTGTGAGCCCAGACTGGGGGTTTGAACTTTTTTAAGTTAAGTGAGTTGGTGCTTGTGTGTGGTTGTGGTAGTTTCCAAACGGATGCCCAGATTAAAAATATGAGGGCACCGTTATGTCCTGGATGACAAATTTACCTAAGAATGAGTCTAACCATGACTTGTGCGGGTCATGGGAAAAAGTTAATTTTTGGATGTTTTAATGTAAAATGAAATAAAAAAAATTCACACGATTATTTTATTTCCTTTATGGATGCATCCGCTGAAGCGCGGTAAATAGAGCATCTGTTTCCTAAATTAATGACGCGTCATAATTATTCAAAAATGGAATGTTGGACTCATTAATATAGCCACACAATTAAATCCCAAACAAATTTCCCTTTTTAAGGGGATAATCAAATGTTTCTTGTTGACGACATTTGAGAAGAACCTCTACAGAATCTGTGGGACATTAGAGAAAAACTCTCAATGATGAACGACGACAGATTGAATTTGAGAATCACAGTGCCAACGAAATTCAAGGATCTCAATGACGATAGCAGCGTGACACCATCGTCAATGATCGATCCATTGAAAAGGTAGGGGTTTGTTATTTTAATTCTTTTCCCAGTTTTTTATTTTAAACGACGAACATGAATCAACCACGAACAAGATGATCCGCCGATTCGTCCATTTTTGTAGGAGGGTTTTATCTGGATGATTTGGGGAATTGATCCATGTGGTTTTGTTATTGTTGATTCTTGCTATGTTTAAGATAGCTAACGGGAGCGGATCAATGTCGTGACGAACGAAGGTGGGGGTTCGATCATACATTGTTTATTGGATTTCTCCCCCTTTCTCTTGTCATGCGTTCTTTACTTTTATTTATGGGAAAACGAACAAGGGATCGTTTCGCATCCGTTCCATGACAAAACAATCCCAAATCGAAGGTTCGACACCACAACGACTATGTAGAGGTGTGGCGGCTATGGCGCATGATGAATCGGACCAGATCGAAAAAGGTAATTCATCGAACATTCTTCTCACTGGAAAATCAAATCAAGTTTTCGGTGCTGGTCGGAGATCTGGAAACACCGGAAGCGGCTTCGAGGTGTCAGGGTGACAAAAACCTAATGGTGTCGTGGATATCGGGCAGCCGGATGGACAAATATATCATCACCAGAGGCGTGACTGTGGAAGTCTGGGTTTCTGGAAATTTCTAGAATACACGGCGTGTACTTCCTAAGAACATGTCCTGTAGTACTGGCAGCGGCAACTAGGGTTTCAGGGGTTAGATTAGAATCACACGACTTGTTGAACTTTCCCTAAAGACTCGGTGTGTACATTGGGAAATACACGGACATGGGATGACCAACAATGCTTTAGGTGACACGGCATGTACAACATGGCAGAGGCGACTACGCGAAACTCGGTGTGTATCTAGGGGGTATACGAACATGGGTTAGAGTACACGGGTTGATAGCCGTGTACGACCACATGGCCAGTGACATGGGGCCAATCCCAGCCACCCAGACACGGCGTGTACATTGTACCACATTCTGTGTACTCAGTTTATCTACATGACTAGCCTATGACACGGGCTGTTGTACATGGGTTGTATACGGGGTCAGACCACACTGTGTATAACCTTTCTACACACTATGTACCTTTTGGAGAATAGAATTTTCCTCTTGCTCATCGTATTTCAAACATCTTACATTTCGGTTAGTTCCCCTTCTTCATGTTCTGATGATGGTCAGGCATCATTTCCTCACACAATAGTATGATCCATTCAGCAATAATTTCTGTGATAGAGTCGGGAATCATTCCGAGAGGCCCGAATTGAAATCCTATATCCATTCCTAAGCCTAGGTAGAGTCAGGAATCGACGTGACCAACTCAACCGGGAATTGATCCTCTACATAGCTGGTGTATCACCTAACTGTTGAATCCAGATGAGTCGCGGTATTCGCCATGGCCCTGGGAGTGATCCTCATCTGTGTATCATGATATTTTCCACTCAAGAGTGAGTCTCTAGTAATGAGTTCTTTCTATTTATCATAAACTTCCCTCTCAGGATTGTTTCTCCCGTAAAGAGTGTAGCTACCTCTCGCGATGGTTCCTGACAGACAACACTTCTCGGATGGACGTCATCGGAGCTATAAGACTCATGGAGTGTGTTCTCCCAGAACGAGTGTATAACAGGATTTTCGAGCAGAATCTCTAATAGGGATATACGGTTGTGTGACTTGTCTCTAGACCACGGGTCTGGGATTTGAGTATATCCGGTTTTTTCTATATCTTCTGTAGACATATACTGTGCATAGCTGATTGTACCATTACGTTGTGTACCATTTTGTGGTATTCTGGGTCCTCTACTGAGTACTGTTATACTCACCCCTACACGGGACTTGCCCGTACGTCTGGTTTTTTTTGTAGACGAGCAGCTTTTTGACAGAGTCCAGGGCAGACTAGGATATGACTGAGCTTTTTGAGTTCCCTACAGGTCGAGGCGTTTCTACGGATACAAGTAGCAGTCCCAATACCTATTGTGTTTACTGGTTGGACTTTGCAGTTTTCAGACTCCTATTTTTTGTGGGCTTGTATTCCGACCCAGTTTACTTTTTAGTACACAACCTTTCGTCGTACTCTGTTGGTTGGGTTTAGTTGTATTCAATGATTTTTGTTCCTTTGTATTTTTTTTCAATTCAACATTGTGGGCATGGAGATTTGTGTGTGTGTACAGGTACATAGGCAATGCCTCCCATGTTAAAAATATACCAACTCAGTGCTAGTCACCAGCCCCTGGCCTTTTGGAGGTGGTTTTGGGGAGTCATGGCGCATGCCCCACTAGGATTGGTCGTGACTCTAACACCTATTTTGAAATGAAATTGAACCATATAATTTTATTTTCAAAACACTTACGCAGAGATATTATCATTCAATTCATTTCTAATAAACTGACTTCTGTCAACTAGACTAGCCATCCATGATGATCCACCTCATAGATATGTGAAAAAATAACCATGATGATTCGTGAATAATTGAAAGGAGGAAAACTAACTGAGTTCATAACAGATGAAATTTTTTTTATCCATGAGAAGATAAATTTTTACCCCTATGTTATTAAAATGAATTTAAAATAGAAGATTCTCTAAGATGAAACAATATGTGATAGCCTCTCACCACCCAAATATCCACATATTAGCATGAAGACATCAAATACAATATGGAGAACTCAAAGAATACTGTATTTTATACAAGAAATAAAGAAATAAATATATAAATTGTAAATAGAAAATTATATTTTGAAAAAAAAGTACAATTATTATGTACCTAATAATTATACACTGATTCAAATGTAAGTAAACTATCAGTTTATAATTTAAATATATAGTTATAATGAATTTATAAAATTATATTTTTTTATAAAGAATTGGGTTATTTTCAAAAGATCATATATTATTATCATATTCCATGAATTTTAAATTCAATTGTATGATGGAATGAGTTTTTAGGTAAAAACCCACTATTACACAATGAGAAAAAAATGGGAAAACCAACATGAAATATACAATCATGTTTAAAACAACAAAAAAAGATGATGATAATATATTTTGTATCTAGCATATAGAATTATATTCTAATGCATTATAATTAAACAATATGATATGAATAATGTAAATCCATTCGATATGGATTCATATCATGATCATTGGATATCAAATACTCTAGTTGCATTACGAACACGAAAGGGACATGTTTGTTTCTGTTCCCACTAGTGGTTCCAAAGGTTAAACATCTTCCCAAAACCATTTGAAAAACATTGTCAATATTAATTAATTATTTAAATTGATAATATAGTCAAATTCTATTCTTGAAATTATATTTAGACCTGAAACCATATTTAGGGGATATCATAATACAAATAGTATTCAAATTTAGATTTTAAAAACAAAAACATATTAAATCATTAATATATTATAACAAATACACTTTTATATGCATTAAAGAATTATATTAAAACAAACCAAATGATTTCAAAAATAAAATTGTTTGTAAAATAAATTTTATCCTTTATATAAAGACACATAACTCAATATCTTTCAAAAATATGAACTACTGATAACAAAGATTAAAAAAGGAGAAGATAAGGTACCAAAAAGACTATTACATTAATAAATCCATCAACCCTCTATAAAACCATTAGCTTAAGAATGCATAAGCTATTAATGATCAAATGAGATAAAAGGAGATGAGATCTACAATGGATCTTTGAATAAGAGTGAATGTCAAATCAAATAATGTTTACATACAATGATGAGAACTATCAAGAATGAAAGAATTACATCATGAATCCAATAATAGAAACATATATAGAACTAGTGAAGGCTTAGTTTATGACAAAATTCAATTCGTGGGTGACTAATCATTAAAAGTTAGAAAGGTATATTTCATATTTTTATAGTATTGGATTAGGGAACATAGTTAGAAGACAAGGATAATTATCCCTGACCCACCTATATAAGGTCTTTATAAATTAATACACAATGAAATCCATTTCATTCTTATAATCTATATATTTTATGAAAACCATGATCTAGATATGTTGTTACCCTTAACATCCACCCAAACACCAAAATAATTTATTTTCTTGGCATAATTTTTTTACTAATCCTTCTCAAACCGTGAAAATAATCCTTGGTATCACCACATTAACAAATCATATTGTTAGTACTACCCTTGAGCCCTAAACATGTGTCTATAATTTCTTCAACGGAATAAATTTTTTACACCATTATTTCCAAAAATCATGATAATAACCTCTTAGATAACCCAATATAAATCCAATGTATACATGTGAAATGAATTTCAACATAAAATTGTTTTAGTATAGGATCTAACCTATAGATATCAATTGTTTACTTCTCCCCAAATATTGTGCTCAATACTATGCATAATTCTATATATATAAATAGAATTTATCTAAGGATTAATTATTATTAAGTTTATAAATTACAATAATTCTAAACTAGTCATCATTATATAGATTAAACTTATATTTATATGATATAAAATACCATGCATCGGGTATTTACTTGGGGACTCCAAAATCATCATGAAACCTTGTAAAATTACTATATAGTATATGATTAAGAATCTATATTTTCTATCTATTACACTTTTTAGTTTATTTTTCTCAGCAAAAAAATTATTCCTACCATGATATTTGTGATCAAGTCCCTCACTCATCCTATATTCTCAAGTTGATGATACATATAAAATTAAAATCTTTTTCAAGACCCCTTTTTTATTATCCATACACTTATAAATCATAATAAATAATCACACAAATTATAAATGAATCATAAAAGGGGGTTTTTATTAAATTTACATTAGCCTTATGATATGTTGGCCAACCAAATCATTTATTTTGGTGAATTTCCCTATTTCATGGAAATAATAGAAAACACATATTAAATATTGGAGGAACATACTCAATTACTTAATCTTCATGTCAATAAATTTTTAGGATTTCCTCCCTATATCTAAAATACTAACACTGAAAATATAATTTTTTGATATCCCATGTAGTTACGGGTGTATGATAAGTCAACCCAAGATTCTTAAATCACATTTTTGTTATAGAATAACTCATAATTAATCATTATAAAGAAATATTAATTGATTATTTCAAAAATATAGTAATTATGACATGAGGAGTAATATCATGAACCAATTATCATGGATGATTTTTTAAACTCCTAATATAATAAAATTAATATGCAATAATATAGAGGATAAACATATTTTTTATACTATGGGAAATCCTGATGATATTAAACCTTATATATAAATATATTGAATATTTCATCATGTCTTAGTCATAAAACAATTTAGAAAGGTATTTTTGAATCATATTTTTGATACAAGAATTATTGGATGAACAAAAAGTATAGCCTTCTTGATCATTAATAAAAAATATTAAATAAGAATGTTAAAAACGACTTATTATATCATTAACCCTCAAAACCTAGTATTAATGAACATTCATATCAAATTTATACTTCTAGAGTTAATTATATACTATTTCATCCATCAATGATTTCCTTTAGTAGGATAAAGATATTGTTCATTCTATATGATAACGAATCATAATGGGTATTTCTCCATTAAATTGTGGATCTTTAGGGCCTAGAGAAATATTATGAAATCATAGAGGAGAATGTTTTTATGTGGAATGATTGAAAATATGAGGGATTTGAAAAATAGGATCCATGGGATTTCCAACCCATTCATGGGGATATTTAGGTATAATGTCCATATCAATTCATTAAATATTTATAAGAATTGGTTTCATCTCATTCCTCCTCATTTATAATGATTTGTGTTCAATTTTTCATTTATCATTACATACATTATTTTCCTTATAATGAGGATCATTTATTGTTAAACTATAATAACTAATAAACTATAATAATTTCTCTTTAGTAACGTTATACTCTTTATATGTGAATATATAAATTCTTATCTTTTGATTAGTATTTGTATCATTCATTTATACATATTTAAATGGCCTTTATATCATTAATGAAAAAAAATCATCTACTTACTCTATATCATTAACCAAGTAAGTTTTATCATTGGTCATTAATTGATATGATCCATATTTTTTTTGGAAATATATTTTTAATAAAAATCATCCCATAACATTCATTTTTGAATAAATGTATATCACAAATTCTTAAGTAATATATACTATTCTATGTTAGGATTGAATGACCAAACACATGTTATACTATTTGAAATTTTAATAAAATTCATTTATTCAGAGTAAATACACTCACATAAAAATTGGATTCATTAATGGATTTATAATCATTAAACATTTATAATAAACATCAATACTATAGTTAAAACATAAGTATACTATGATTATATTTCAATGTTTTTGGATGTTTCAATTGTTATATCACCCTTATCATTAAAGTATCCATAGATATATGATTTATACAGATTAAATAACCAATGGGGGATTCTTTTTCATACAAAAATTAACAAATGATTGAAATTGAATAATATTCATCTTTTATCTTCTTCAATGATAGTCTAAAATGATATTAATGTAAATACATAATCATAAAATATGTGAGAGAATCATTGTAAGGGATAAAATAAATTTCCAAATGTATTCTCTAGTGACTTAGTTCATCATATCCATGTATATTAGAGAAGAATTTGTATGTCTGAATTATATTAAAATAAAATCAATGTTCCAATCTCTCATCTCAAAAGTTGTGTTGGTTATATACCATATTAACACATTAACTGGTCATATCAATATTTAGGAACCACATTACAGATGTATTTATCCGATATATTTTTTTCATAAAACAAATAATCATCATACTATAGATGAATATTTTTTATACAAATATTTTTAATTTTATATTAATAAATACCATGAACATTGAACACTCCATTATACTAACCAATAGAATTCGTGTATCCAATTATGAAGTTATTATGTATATAAATCTATTTTCAATATTCTCGTTTATTTCATAATGATAAATTCAAATTAATTAAGAATATTGTATAAGAAATTATTATTATTATTATAATAAAACATACTATAGTTAATTTGAAAACTCAACTTCTTGTTCTTGGGGAAGACTATCCAGCTTATTGAGAAATAATTCATCATATTCAAATGTCATTAATTTCCCTTCAATTTTGAGTTCCTCCATAATAATTTAATCCATGTAACCCAAATTATTGTCAATTTAAATATGTAGTAATGATTTATTATTCCAAATACAATTCATAATCACACATTCCATGATATTTTAATACAATAATATTTTATATATAAGTATGTCTTCTATAAAAAAATAATTGTTATGAGTTCATAGAAGAGAGAGCCTATATATGCAAAATATCACATTGAATTTTATAAAATCATGTAGAACATGATTTTAATGATGTATTTTTCATAAAACAGTGATCTTCCAAGAAAAATATACCATGTATACCATCATAATCCAATATAGTGTTTTCACTAGTAATTAAAAACCCAATGTTTGAGTAGTTAAATCATAATTAATTCGGATCATTTATAATATGAGTTTATTCAATGAAATATAATCAAATATGAAATCAAAATATATTATTTATAAAATAAATGTACCATTCAGAAATACATTATCATGAACCACTCATATATTAGTTATTCTATATGAACATACATATTCTTATGGACATTGAGATTGAGAATTTTAATAACACTTTTTTTTCATTGGACTGGTGAATTGATTTTCATTATACAGAAAGTCCTATAATCTTTAATATTTAAATTTATGTAGTTCTTTATTTGTGCACTTTTAATCATCCACTATAGATACCATCCCCATCCCCAAAATTTAATCAATATGATGTCATAGGTAAACACTTAAACATAAAAACCATTAATTATACCTTTCTAAAAATACTCAATTCCTATTCACATTTTGTTGTAATGTATCCTAGTGACTATTATTTTATCCTAGTGTTAAAACAATTAATTTTCCATGAAACACTATTTTCCATTTTATGTCCACAAATCCATAATAATTGAAACTTATTTTCTTTTCAACCTTATGATCACATGAATGTTTTTCATCATTGGTAGAAATGTCTCTTATGGTTTAATGCTTTTTTGAATACATGGTTTTAAGAGACAATAAATTATTTTGATATTGATTTTGGGATGAATATAAATTTCATTGTAATATAAATTTTTTCTCCTGATATTATCATCTTATAAGAAAATATACTCATCCAAATTATTATTTTACTCAATGAATTATCCCTCTCTGTTTTAAAGAATTTCTTATGGATAATTTTTAATAAATAATAATTTCTTATTATGATTTAATTATAATTATTTTACTTTTACATTTTTTCACTTTCTTTATCAAAATACACCATTAATATCCATCAATTTGTATCTGATAGAAAACAAGGATTATAATTTTTATTTGATAATTTAGGAACAGCAAATATATTATATTAAATGGAGATCAATTTTTTCAAAATAAGTTGATAAAATGATCCAAAAATAGTTGGAAGTGTTTAATTATTTAATGATACCATAATAGTTTAAATATGTTTCAGTTATTTAAGGATTAGAAAATTGGATTGATGATTTCACATATCCAAGATCATTATTACTAGATTTTTAGAACTCCGTATTCTATCACACAAGTTTTGGTTTTGGGAAAATAATAACATTTTCCCCCAAACCATTTAGTATATTATTCCACATAGTTCTCATATTCTACTAAAACAAAATGTATTTACACAAGTAATATATTTAATAAATTATTGTAATTAACTACTTAAAAAGTCATCTTGATGATTTTTAAATCTACAACCGATTTTCGTATCATATGATAAATTTATTTTTTTACTAGGTTGCATTATATTTGGTTCATTTATACATCTAAAAAATAATACTACAAAATAACTAAAATCATATTTGATAAAAAATGAATCTTATCATGACTAAAAACAAATATTTGGTATCATATTAAAAATTTCATCATTACATATCATATATAATAACAAATTACATTTACTCAATGGATTATTTTTTTAAAATGATATATAAATTAATGATGTCACATTATTTATTCAATCTGAGCCCCAAAATTGGCTTCAAATGAATTCATCATAAACATATTTTTATGTTTAATCACTTGGGTATGTGGGAGTGACATAATAACTAATATCAAATACTCAATAGCGAAATAAATATAACCAACTATTCTAATTTTATATTATTATTATATAAGACAACATGATCATTATAGAAATATTTTATGTATGATCATAAAATCATTATAGTTTTCTATATTTCTTGCGTTTTCAATCATTTTTGTTTTAGATGGACATTCATGTGTTATAAAATATATAATGTAACACAACCACAATGTTTTTAGTCAATGATGGAATTATTTCCAAAGAAAATCTATCACAAGACAATTACCAATTACTCCATGAAATCATTGTTTACTGAGTGAATCAGATGTCCAATCCAACTATAACTTCAATGTGAGAGTTATTTATCACTCAATAACACTTTTATAAATATATGACTTATGCATATATCTATCCTGAATCAAATAATGTGGATGTTTAACAATATTATAGAGATTTATTATTTATATATCAAAATAAAAATATGTTTAGGTTATATGGATATTCCATACCCATTTTAAAAAAATCACAGGCTTATTTTTTACAATTACAGAAGGTTTAATTCAAAATAGATGGGATCAATAGAGATTATCACTGTCAAGTTAGGTAGTATAACTTATTAGTTTTGGGATAGAGCCCAAATTAAGTTATAACCATGCAACTATATAATATGAATCAGAACCCATAATTAATTTTCAATATAACATGTACATTACCGCATTTTTATGTCTCCTATCAATGGAAAATAAATCCATTTAAACATCAGGTAGTAAAAAATAATTAGAGAAAGGTTCATATAAATAATTAGTGTGAGACATAGGTATGAGTAGATTTTTCATGTTGTCCTCAGTAGGAAAATTAATAAATTATGTTATTTTGACATCATATGAAAAAGAACCCCATGAATGTATTATTTTTTAATAGAAATATAGATTTACCAAATTAATATATTGAAATAATTTAGTGATGTGGAATTCCAATTATATATTTCATTTATCGAGAGCATTTCCTGTTTAATGGATTGTTCAATAGTGATATGGACCTTTTTGGTTGCATATAGAAGAAGGGTGATGATGGGATTAATCCAAGATGAGGATTCTTTTGATTTTGGTTAATAATAACCGAATCCAACATATATTTCGTTATGTAAAGACCTAGAAATTCCTTGTAAAACTTTTCTTAAATACGTAGGGATTTTATGAGTCCTCGATTTCTGACCGCGCGTGATTTCGAGGCCCGGAGTGCCCGTAATGATCCGTCGAAGTTTTGTTAAGCATAAATTAATGTGCTTAAGAATTTTTACTAAAAAAGAGGAATAAATCTAAAATGTTTACTCTGATCAGAAATCTAAGGGCACCATTGCGCTCATGATGGTGATTTTACCCTAGGTGCGACTTAAGATTAGTTGCCACATGCCTCATGTGAGAAATCCAAAAATGGAATAAGCGTAAAAAAAATAATTAATTCAATTATTTTATTTTTCAAATTCTTATAACTCACAAACGGAAGCTCGGATTAAAAATATAAGACCACCACTGAACTCGTGAGGGATTTATTTATTTTGGAAGATACTAACATTGTCTATCGCGGGCCACCAGAAAAAGTTAGTTTTTAGCCAAACATAAAATAATAAAGTGACAATTATTTTATTTTAAAGTTAATAACATATAAATGCTAACTCTGATTTCAAATCTGAGAGTGATGTTGGGTTTGTTGGGGTGTGTTTCACTTAGGTAGAGCCTAACCTCGATCGGAACAGGTCGAGGTAACTGATAATATATTTCTAATTTGTGTTCTTGTACATTCAGCAATCGTACGTGCGAGATTTTATATCAATTAAACCGGTGCTCAGAATTCAAATATGAGGTCACCATTGAACTCGAAGTGTATGTATACACTTATGGAGACATTCACTACAGTTTCATTTTATCGATGATGGAAGTTAAATTTTGGGATTTCTAAATAATAATTAAATAAAAATATGTAGCATTATCTTATTTGAATGGTAGTTAAAACCTTTGAGGGGAGGTTGGTGGTGGGACCACCCTCACATAACCTCCCATGGGAGGATATTATGTAGTGGGGCCCACACAAACTTCATACCCCCCATTAACTCAACTTTATTTATTTGACACCCAACTTCATTAATTGATTCTCTCCACCTCCCTTGTTTTTGAATTTTAAATTTGAATCCATTACTCCGCATTAAATTAAATGTGTTGTCACATTTAATTAATGACAAATCTTGTGGTTGTGCCGTAAAAATAATAGATAACTATCTATATTTTTTTGGCTTAGCTTTCTTTGGTGTAAACATGGGGAGAATCCTTTGAGAATTATCCACTCCAATGGATAACCATCACCCACGAAGAACGTCTCTTCCTTCAAAATCGAGGAGGGGAGTGACACCCCCTCCCTCGCGTGGCCGGTCAGGCCGCCCATGGTCGGGCCGCCACACAGTCAGGCCACCCCTGGTCCGGGCCACCCCGGGTCGGGTCACCCTCGGTCAGGTCGCCATGGCCAATCCGACCTCGGCCGGGCCACCCATGGTTGGGCAGCCCATTGCGATGGACCCTCCAATCGACTCGGGTCGCTTCAACAGACTGGGTCAGACCTGCAGATTGGGTCAGACCGTAGTTCAGACCGGTTCGGGCCAGGTCAGTCAGACTAAGTCGGACCGGAAACGGACACGCTATGGTCGTTTACACCATTTAGCCAGCATCTATGGATATAGGTGTCTGATTGATTTACTGCCTACGGTGATGGAATTCTTGGAGTGAGATTATTCTTTTGGAATAAACCACTTGAGGTTGGATGCAGTTATGGTAAGGATGGGTTGGTTTAAGCCTAAAATCCTACCAGACCCTTGGAACGGAAATTACAATAACTTAGAGATCAGGCCTTAGATTAACGCACCATCTGTCATGTTGGGTTCCTTATGATGAGACGAAAATATGGGATACATCAACACAGGACATAGTGATAGTTGATGCATCTACACATGGCTCAAGGAGAGGACCCTCCTGGAATAGAGCATTCAGTGTGCATGAACCCTAGGGATGGCTGCGATGATACTGTAACATAGTCCTCTATGGATTCGACAACAATGAATATTGTACTAGAATCCTCTATAGGTTCGACAATTATGAACACTATACCAGAATTCTATGTGGTTCAACAACAATGAAAACTATACTGGGATCCTCCATCGGACCGACAGTTCTGACTTCTATTCCTGTATCCTGTGTGGGTCTGACATAATAGGTGGTCTTGTATCCTGTGTGGGTCTGATAGCTTAGCTAGTCCTATATCCTATGTGGGTCTTACTGTTTAAAAGAATCAGTGACTACATCGTATCAAATCTATCACTCTACAAATGATGTATACCTATTTAGTATGAGTCATGTATTTTAAACAATATCATCATGGTGATTGACTATATTTAATTTATGTAATGGTTTGTGAATGGGCTCGAGATTTGGAGTCGGACTACGATTGATAACATAGGTATATGTATGGTACTATACCTATGTAGGTTTGGTTGATTCATTGTGATTGTACCTTTCTACTATGGTTTATCCTTTATGGATTCTGGATGTCCTTCGGGGGTCTAGGGGTCCCCTGCTGAGTATTGTTATACTCACCCATGCACGACCTATACCCGCGCTATGTTGTGTTATGTGCATATGATGGTCAGCAGTGATCGAGGATGAGGGTGACGGATGGGAGGCTTCTTGGAGCTGGACTAGATGGGACATACCACATGGACAAGTTGTTCGGGTTCTGTACCTACACTTCAGGTAGGATTCCCTGGTGGACGATACAAGATCAGTTTTCCCTTTTTACTTGTACTTGTACTAGTTGTTCAGTTGGGTTTGTATTCTTTCCCACTTACTTTTAGCACACATATATTTTCTATATTAGTACTTGCTACTCCCACTACATGTGTTAGGACTGTGTGTGTTACAGGTTTAAATGAAATGACTTCCTTTTTTATCATGATTACTCCTTTGATGCTAGTCGCCAGCCCCTGGCCTATGGAAGGCGTGCTTGGGGTAGTCACGTCACGGGCCCTGAGGACGGGTTTTGACAAATTGGTATCTGAGGGAGGTTCTACCGCAGAACATAGGACTATGATCTATCTTACTATGATGAAAAAGTTTTAAGATTATTGAGTGTGGTTTTCAGTCTAGGGAGTCTAGTGTTGGTGCAGCGGCTGACGTATCAATACACCAGGACCCTGAATTCTGATTTCTGACTCAGTGCACGAAAACACATACAGCTAGTGTGTTTTCAAGAGTCTTCTTGTGAACTCTTTGAGTTATCTCTCATGGTATAACTTATGGATTGTGGCGCATCTGTTCCTTATAAGGATGAAACTGCATAGATAGCTAGATAGGGTTTCCAAGAGAGTACACTATGATGGCCCACTGAGTGATGAGGCTCTGGTTTAGGGAAGTCTTACTATGTTGGCACCTTCGAGTGGTGTACCAGCAGCAATACGACTCGTTGGAAAGAAGATGCCACATGTCGCATTGGAGGATGGTGCACACCGACTGAGCATGTTGGGTGAGTTCTAGCGGCAGAGGCCTTCGAGGTTTCAAGGCGAGACATATTCCCAAGCAGTAGAGGACTGGATGGAGGCAATTATTGGAGTTTTTCTCATAGTTGAGACACTAGTAGATTAGATGATGATCTTAGATACTAATATTTTACAGTGACTGAACACGAGGATGTACTGCATAGTGATGAGGTTTCAGTACATGGACCATTTTCTGAGATGGTACCTTTGGGCAGTGTGCCAACTATATCACTGCCCGTTGGTCAGCAGACACTAACAGCGGTACTGGTAGAGGACACTTATAAGCTTAGTTTCTTACATGTGTTCCAAACCCATATATACCTCATGTTATGAGGTGAGCATGACCCATATGATGGTTCAAAAATTTGTTGAGGATGTGGATGAGAGTTTTCTAGAGCTTATACAGCTTCAGTAGGACAACGTGTCGGTAGTTGAGTATTCATCGATGCATACCAATCTTTCCAGGTACTCGATGAATTTTATACGATTAGTGCTTTAGAGATCAGACCACTAAGCGAGGTTTGTTTAAAGATATCTAAGCCATCACTTTTTCCTCTATGCATTCCTACTTATGTTAGGGTACTAGAGAGAACCATTCTAGTTGAATGTTCATTGGATGAGCGGAAACATCCCGTGAATGCTAGAATTTGGAAAGCATGAAACTAGAGCTAGTCTCAGTGAATTGAGAGTGTAGAATGTTTTGAGAAGAGGAAGTCTTAAGGACATATGAATCTTTAGGGTAGAATACATGCAACAAAACCTAGGAGAGTAGCATGAGGTGGTGAACATTTCGACATATTACAACCACCCGCCTTTTCGGTCCCCACAATGCTTAGGGAGCTGCATGGTAGGGGAAGAGAATAGCTGCATGCAGTCAAGGAGTGTGAACCATGGTCTCTAGGAATGATTTGAGGTACTATCTGAGTCTACTACTAGCTTCTGTATCAACAGTTATAGATACTTATCATTCATTCCTTCCATAAAACATTCCTAGACCTAGAGTTTCTAGTTATGCTGTTGACTTTACCCTCCCGTATAGAGATACCATTGGGAGGATACTAGATAGTCACACTTACACCGATGGTGTGATCTGACCCTTGAGGTGAGAGTTTCGGTTGGAACCGCTTGGTGGTAGCGTCGAGACCTTATGACGTTAGTTTGGGTATGGACTGGGAAACCATAGTTCATACACAGATTGAATATATTAGGAAAAGAGATTTTGGTTTATCGACAATGTTGGGATGAGGTTTCACATCGTCAACAAAAAAATGAGTCCCAGGTAGCATGGGTTAAACTCATGCATAGGAGGGTTCAGTCAATCTCTCTTGAGTCGGCCAACCATACCCTCGTGGCAGCAGGAGTATTGTGTTTTCAGTTCCAAACAGGAGGGTCAAAATATGGGGACATCTTTTCAAAAGGTGATTCCTGGATACCCCCCCAGGCGGAGTGATGTCTACTATAGATAGAGTTTCAATAGATCTAGTGAAGATTGAAGCGGTGCTTTCTTTGGAGCTACCCACGAGTGTGACAGATGTACAGAGTTACCTGGGTTTGGCTGGATACTATTGGAGATTTGTTTCAGACTTCTCCAGAAAAGGGATTTGTATATCTAAAGTCTCATACAGTCACTCCTCCGCTTCATCATCAAGTTAGGGAGGTGTAACATGGGGACGCTGACTGCTAAACACGACGTGCTCAGATCTCCACAGGTTAGGCACCCGATGGTTTTTTAAAGGTGGGGAACATGTCATTCTCTTTAGAGGATGTACTATGGTACCAGTTGAACTTAAAGAGGAAGTGTTGAGGGAGTACCACATGTCTCCTTTAGTGGTACATTACGGAGTGGCGAGGATGTATCAAGACCTCTGAATACAGCAATGGTGGCCAGGCATGAAGAATGCAGAAGCATAGATTGTCTCATGATGCCTCAATTTTCTACAAGTGAAGGTGGGGCAATAGGTTCTAGCAGGTTTGGTCCATCCCTTAGAGGTCCCAGAGTGGAAGTGGGATGGGATACCCATGGATTTCATGAAGGGTATTCCATGTACATCCATAGGACATGACTCTATCTGGGTGATTGTTGGTTGACACACCAAGTCGGGAAACCTCCTACCGATCAGAGAAAAGGGCTCAGTAGTGAGCATGTTATGTCTCTATGTACATGAGATCTTACATCGTCATGGTGTGCCATCTATGGTGGGCTCTAATCGAGATTCTCATTTCACTTCCCGGCTATGGAAAGGGTTACAGGAGGCTTTAGGGGCACTGCTTCACTTGAGCGCCACCTTCCATCCTCAGACAGATCGTCAAACTGAGAGGACTAATCAGACTCTTGAGTATATGCTCCTTGCATGAATCCTCTACGTCGGTCGCAGTTAGAAGGATCACATACCCTTGGTAGAGTTTCCGTTTAACAACAATTACCACTCCACCATTGGTATGATACCTTACGAGGAACCGTACGGCCGACCTTGCAGATCGCCACTATACTAGACTAACCTAGGGGAGTCATCACTTGTAAGACCAAAGGTTGTGCAGGCTGTGACAGACAAGGTTCAGATCATCTAGGAGTGGATGAAGACTGCACAGTGAAAAAATAAGTCCTATTCTAATAGGAGACTCAGACCACTAGAGTTCGAGGATGGTGACCATGAATTTCTATGGGTCTCACCTTGATGAGGTCTACAGATATTTGGCCGAGGCTGTAAGTTATCTCTTGGATTTGTTGGACCTTTTCAGGTCCTCAGCAGGGTAGGCGAGGTGGCTTACCACTTTTCTCTTCCACCTTAGTTTCACTGGGTGGACGACATCTTCCACATATCTCTACTAAGGAGATACGTGCACGACCTGTCCCATATAATTGACCATGGGGAGCTTAACATTGATGACGAGGTGAAATTCGCGGAGGTTCTAGTGGAGATTGAGTATCGATATGAGCATGTCCTATGTGGACGGTCGATACCTCTGGTGTGCGTTCTTTGGGAACATGGAAACCTCTAGGAGAGCACATGGGAGTGGGAGGCTCAGATGCATGGTTAGTACCGCCATTTGTTCCCTTAGTATGAGTTTTAGCATAAAGGGACGTAAATCCCTAATGTGGGAAGAATGTAAATATCCCAAAATTCTATGGATATTTTTTTCATAAATACATGGGAATTTTATGAGTCCGTAGTTTATGATGGCGCACGATTCTAAGGCCAGGAGTGCCCGAAATGATCCGTCGAAGTTTTGTTAAGAATAAATTAACAAGTGTGAGAAGTTTTATGGAAAAAGCGTAATAACTCTTAGAAGGATACTCATATCAGAAATCTGATGGCACCGTTGCGCTCAGGATGGCAGGTTTACCATAGGCGCGACTTATGTTTAGTCATCATGGGCCTCCTCTGAGAAATCACAAAAATGGAATAACCATAAATCAAATAATTAAATAAATTATTTTATTTTTCAAATTCTTATAACTCACAAATGGTAGGTCATATTTAAAAAACAAAACCACCACTGAACTCGTAAGGTCTTGCTTTATATAAGGAGATACAAACTTTGACATGTGCGGGCTACTAGAAAAAATTAGTTTTTGGCCGTAAATAAAATAATTATGTGACAATTATTTTATTGTAAAATTTATAATGTCTAAAAGGTAAAAAAAATTAAAAATCCAAGAGTATTTTTGTGTTCGTTGGGGCGTGTTTCACTTAGGAAGAGCCTAACCATGACCGGCACAGGTCTAGGGTGACTGATAATATATTTCTGACGTTTTATTCAGGTACATTCATTAATCGTACGTGCGAAACATTATATATTTTGAACTGTTGCTCAGAATTGAAATCTGTGGACACCATTGAAATCACAACGCCAATATTCACTTAAGGATACCTTCACTGTAGTTGCGTTTTATCGAGGTTGGAAGTTAGTTTTTGGGGCTTATAAATAAAAATTAAAAAAATGTAGAATATATTTATTTGAAAAGGAGTTAAAACCTCCAAGGGCAGGTTGGTGGTGGGACCCGCGTGCATAACCTCCCATGGGAGGATATTATGTAGTGGGGCCAACAAAGACATCATACCCCCATTAAACCCCCATTAACTAACCTTTATTTATTTGACACCCCAATTCTCTAATTGAAACTCTCCACCTTCCTTGATTATGAATTTAAATTTTTAATCCATTACTCCACATTTATGTAAATGTGTTCTCACATTTAATTAAGGAAAACTCTTGGGGTTGTGCCATAACAAAATAGAACTATCTCATTTATTTTTTTCTTAGCTTTATTTGGTAGAAACTTGGGGACAATCCTTTGAGAATTATCCTCTCCAATGTTGAACCATCACCCACGAAGAACGTCTCTTCCTTCCAATGAAGAACGTGAGGAACGCCGATGACATCCTCCATTCTTAGACTTATTCCTTGGACATTTTCTTGTTATCCATCCACGGTGAGAAAGGGAAGGCATTGCCCCCAAAGAACATCTCCAATGACGGTGTCATCTCCTCCTGATGTCAACGGAACACTGCCGCCTTTCCACAAGTCCATCGAGCGAACACCGATTACAAGGTTGGGGTTTGTCTTGATTAAATTATATCACTGTTCCTGATCATTTATGTGGTTCGATGTTGGCCATTTGTTATGACCAAATGAGGAGGGTGCGGGCCGAACAAACATGGCTCGACGTGCCTCCGATTGGTTCTTAATTCGTTGATGACGGAGGAGGAGCTGGAAGGGCGCGGTGCCGACACACTACGTCAGAGAAGAACCGCGGCTAGGAGGGCTCCAACGGATGAAATAGGTGCGGCATCGTCACGCCATGCCATGCCGGGGATGTAGAACCACGTCCGAGGTGGGCCACAGCGGATGGAGAAGCACGTCGTCGTCATGTCGCGCAGTTGAGCCGATGTCCGTGACCATGTCGGGCTACGGTGGGGGTGGTGCGGCATTGCCATGTCGCGATGAGGGCAGGAGGACCGTGGAGCTGTCGCGCCATGGTGGCAGCTAGCCGGGCCGACCGCCGTGGAGCCAGAATGGTGAAATCAGTGGGTCCCGCGGCCCCTGAACTAGCATAGCGTGGCGGTTTTTTTCGACAAACAGGGGAGGGGCGCAGAACCCCCTCCCTAGCGTGGCTGATCGGGCCACCCAGGGACGAGGCACCCCATTGTCGGGCTGCCCAAGGATGATCCCCCATCATCCCAGCCACCCCTCAGCCGGGCCGCCATGGCCTGGTTGCCCATAGCCGGGCTTCCCTCGGCCGAGACACACGTCGGGTTGGCCCGTCCCCTCAGCTCAGGTCGCTTCCTCAGACCGGGACGGACTCGCAGACCGGGTCACACCCTGGTTCAGATAGGGTTGGTCGGATCAGTCTGACTGGGTTGGACCGGACCCGGATCTACTATGGCCGTCTACACCATTTAGCCAACATCGTGGGCTGCTGGTGTTCGATTGACGTACTGCCTACGGCGATGGAATTCATGGAGCGAGATTATTATTTTGGCATACTCCACATGAGGTTGGATGCAGTTGGGGTACGGCCTAGTTGGTATGATCCTAAAAACAAACCAGACCCCTGGAATGAAAATGCCAATAACTCACACACTGGGTGTCTGATTGATCTGTCTTCCATCGCGTTGTCTTCCTTATGATGATACAGAACTATAGAATACATCAAATGAAGACTTTGGGATATTTGATGCATCGACACTTGGCTCTAGGATCGGACCCACTTGGAATCAAGCGTCATGTGTGCGGGAAGCCAAGGGTTGGCTGCGATGATACTGTACCTGAATATTCTGTGGGTTTTACAAAGATGACTGCTGTAATATAATCCTTCGTGGGTTCAACAACGATGAATAAGGTACCGAAATCCTCCATTGGTTCGAAAAAAATGGAAACTGTACTAGGATCCACTATCAGACTGACACTTCTGACTTCTGTTCCTGTATCCTGTGTGGGTCTGACAGAATAGATTGTCGTGTATCCTGTGTGGGTCCAACAGCTTAACTGGTCCTGTATACTATGTGGGTCTGAAAGTCTAGATGAATCTGTGGCTACATCTGATCATCTGTATAAATCTACGAATTATGTATACCTATGTGAGCTGAGTCATGTCTTTCAACCAATATCGTCGTGGTGATTGACTATAATTCCTTTGTGGAATGGTTTGTGTGTGGGCTAAATATTTCGAGTCAAACTGTGATTGATAACATAGGTATATATATGGGCATATACCTATGTAGGGTTGTTTGATTCTTCTTGATTGTATCTTTCAATTTTGGTTTATCCTTTGTGGATTTTGGGAGTCCTTTGGGCATCTCGAGATCCCCTACTGAGTATTTTTATACTCATCCCTACACGAGATTCACCTGCTCGTTGTTCTGTTCTGTACATACGACAATCAGTAGTGATCGAGGATGATGGTGACTGGCGGGAGGCAGATCAGATATGGACAAGACAAGATGTACCACATGGATGAGTTGTTCGAGTTCTGTACCTACCCTTCAGGTGGGATTCGCCGGTGGACGATCCAGGAACTGTTTTCCCTTTTTTACGTCTACTTGTACCTGTTTTTCTTTTGGGTTTGTGTTCTTGCCCAATTACATTCAGCACACATATCTTTTCTATATTAGTACATATTTCTCCCAATACTTGTGTTTGGACTATTTTTGTTATAGATTTAAATGAAATACCTTCCCTTTTTATTGGGATTATGTCTTTGGTGCAAGTTTCCAGCCCCTAGCCTATAGAAGGCGGGCATGGGGTAGTCATGGCACGAGCCCCGAGGGGAGGTCGTGAGAAATTAGGTAGATTAATTTCATGTTTTCAGAAAATACCATCCAATCGAATTACATATAGTATGGAAATTTCCATGTATTGAGGATATAGAGATGAATGACTGATGTAGTACATCATATAGGTTTGTGTCTACAAAGTCAGCGAAATAGAGGATTGACTGTGGATTCATGATATTTTTCATTACAATGATTCGTTTCCAGGTATGTTTGATATATGATGGTATGATGATAGTTTGGGATTACATCTTATAGGTGTTCCACAGTTATTTATAGGAATTATTTCAATATGGATGGATATTAATAATTAATGGATACATGCTTAGCAGTTCCTAGACATAGCTTGCATGAATAATTCCCCTGAAAATTGTCTAAGACATGGTGATTTTATGGTTCATAGTTATTAAATAATCAATGAGAACCATTAATGTTACATACAAGAAAATTAATCCCAAGTATTCCGGAATCAATTATTTTAATATTGATCAAATATGTGTTACTTTTGATTGTGATGTTCCATCTTTTCAATTTATGATTAGATACATAATTATTAGGAAAATAACTTATTTTAATCAAAAATATGGGCCAATAAAATATGGATTAAAATGGAAGTATCCACTTTTATTTAATATATGATTAGTGTAGGGGTACATTAGTATGCCTTAAATCCGGAATATGTATGTATGGGGTCTTCAAAAGTGGTATCAATTTGGTATTTGTGTGTATTATTGGTTCAATATATATATAATGTGACCAAATAAACCAAAAAATAAATGAAAATAAGGATGGATATATAAACCCATATGTAGGTCCTTAAACATGGTAAGATTATGTTCATTGTTTTTCCATGACATAAGATCATTGTGGGTGGCTTGATAGAATGGTTGATATATATAGGGACTAACTGATTTAGTTGGTACAATGCAGAAATTTTTCTTCAATGTACTCTTTGGGTGGGTATTAGTCTATTGGGTTTTTAATTACATGGTGTGGATTCATCAATGTTTTATTTATTCATGTACATGCTTGGACAACATTGGATCCACATGAAGGATGGTGGATTTCTACATAATACAAATAGAGTTTCCAGTCCTCCCAATGATCATTAGATTGGTCGTGTCCTCTTAGTAGTCTATTGGGATATTTACACAGGTATAGAATTTATGTGGGTAAATAATTTTTTGGCACTCATATTCCAAACAAACCATTGTGGATGTGAATTTGGGGAAGAAATATAATACGGAACCATATTATGTTGGATCGTGAAATACATATTGATTATTAATGACTTCAAATTATCAATTTGTCCTATTATCTATGAGTCATCATATTTATAGAGAAGTAATGGTATATTTATAAGAATACATTGGGTAAACCATTTTCTATAATAGGATATCATGTGTTTGGGAGGGTATGATCACATTGTATGTTAGAAAATATTTATTATATGAGGGTTCCATACTAATATTTTTCATGATGATAATGATTCTTATGATGAGTGATATTGAATTGGACTCTCTGTATCATATTTTAATTGTAATATTTCACTTGGTGAGTGGGAATTTGTGAGATAAATTAAATACAAGGATTACCAAAAAAATTGATAGTCACATGATCTTATAATTTCTAGTAGACCTGATATCTAGGTGAATGGAAATTGTTGGATCGCCTTAAATATGTGAAATATGTATATCTACATATGTTAATACATCTATTTTGAGCCACATTTTATATAGTTAGCCACATTATTCATTTATATTTATCCTTTTTAACTTACTTCCATGGAAATAAAAATAATAACACTCATAATATAGTTCAATCAACATTATGAGGCTTCAACTACTAGGATTTGATCGAAGGCCTATTTATTAAAATGTGGATTTTTTGATATACCTACAATCCATCTAGTTTAACACACATATAGAATTATAAAAAAATATAATCACAATAACACGAGTTTTGTCCCTTTTGGATGAATGACTTTACTCGACATTAAGGATCTAATTATTTGATAATTTGCAATTGACACTTAAATTTATAAGATAAATTATTGAAATTTCGGATTCAATATTATATATTCCACATAGATCCTTTTATATGATATTTTAGGGATGATGATTCATATGAATGAATATATTATTATATATGTCAATGGAACAATCAAGAATAACAACTCTTCATTCACGGTCAATAGCTGGACACCACTGGCTTTATTTCATTTATTTCATCTCTATATATTTTAATAATGTTTTATACACAAAAATTATAACATTATTGAAGTCACATTTTTCATAGATATCCCATTATATTATTTCAAACTAAAATTTTCTTCCTTTCAATTTAAAATATTGTTTTGATATTGTCACAACCTATCCCCCTGTGCCCATTCCGTGACTACACCCAGCCTTCCACCCATAGGCCAGGGGCCAGAAACATTCACCAAAGGCGAAAATCCATAATAATGAAAAGGAATTGCCTTTATAAAGTGTAAACACAAACAATAGAGTACGAGCTGGAAGTAAAACAGTAAGAAATATTGTATACAAAGTGGTGCTGAAAATAAAAGGGGCCAGAAATACAAGCCCAGCAGGAAAGTACAATTAAAAATGGAAAACAAGTACAGTTGAAGAAAGGGTAAAGCTGCTACAGGGTCATCCTACAGGGATTCCTACCTGAAGGGTAGGTACAAATAGCCTCCACAGTACTCCACATCCGTCAGTCTCCTTCGTGTACCGACTCGTCATAAATTTAACCTTCGGGTACGATCCATTCCTCTTACTCTTATCCTCATTCAGTGATGTATGTCATCTGCAACCAACACAACGAGGTGCGGGCATAGCCCATGTAGGGGTGAGTATAACCATACTCAGTAAGGACCTTGAGACACTCAAGGTCTCACAAAATACAAGAAGGATAATCCAACAAGTATGAAATCAACAGATAACCTCACTTTGTTATATTCCCATACACATACCTAAGATTCCATGTTATCCATCTCAATAATGAGGTAAACACAAAAGTTACTGACTCGGCTCTAACCATGATTTTAATCTAGGGATATTATCAAACAATATCCTAATCACAATGTCAAAACCTCGACTGCTAGAGAACTCAGTCGTTCTGTAAACCACTGCCCAGCCTAGTTGGACGGTAAAACCTGATAGGTCATTGGGTAACCCACTGTCCAGCCGAGGTATAGGGTAAACCCTAAGAGTCAACAGGTATCCCATTGCACAACCCATCTGGAGTGTAAACCCTATGAGGTCATCGGGTAACCCACTACCCAGCCCAGCTAGAGGGTAAACCCTAAGAGTCAACGGGTAACCCACTGCCCATCCTAGTTGGAGGGTAAACCCTAAGAGGTCGTAGGGTAGCCCACTACCCAGCCCAATAGGAGGGTAAACCCTAAGATTCAATGGGTAACCCACTTCCCAGTGACGCCGGAGGGTAAACCCAGAACTAGTCTGATAACTTCCCACTTATGCTCGCTTGTCTTCAGATGGTCTGCTCCTTCAGCTACAGGATGATACTCCAACTGTCATGAAGTCCAATGTAGAAGTATCTCAAAGGTCTGCCACTTCATAGGGGTCTCAATGCAATATACAACACGTTAATTGTACGCCATGTCTATGGGTTTTTAGTATTTTAGTCCTGAGGGCCCGGCTGGATTCATGTACGATCCAACCTCACTGTATCTCCACCTTACCCTGAACTCTTGTGGGGTATACACAAAGGGACGACTATGTTCCATGATAACCAGAACTGGTGACAGTTAATCAAATGGTCGATTGGTGCCAAAGATAGGTCTAAAAGAATGCAAAGGCCAGTAGTGGACCCGGGTCCGGTCTGACCCGGTCGGACCGATTCGGCCAGTCTTAGTATAGGCCAAATAGGTCTCTGTCAACCGGGTAAGTCTTTTTGGGTCTGGCATGACCCATTGGGCGGGCCAGCCTATTCGGTTAGTCCTAGCCCTCTTTGACCTTTCCAGCAAGATGCATGGGAAGTTCGGCCCGGAGGTCGCCACAAGGGGCGTGAATAAGCCTAGGGGGCATGGTCGATTTGGTTCGGCCAGCACTGCGAGGAGAAAGATTCAGGAGGCTCAGACAGCAGTACCGCGAGGGAGGTCGAGGGCCTGCTTAGTAAGCCAGTATGGCTCAGCCGGGAAGGCCGGGTGGTGACCTGGGTTGGCCGGCAGGCAGCCTGGAGGGCGCGGGGCAGGCTGGCAGGGCGGCAGGGAGGGCACCGCAGGCCGCAGGCAGGCCAGCAGGGCGCGGGTAGGCTGCGGGAAGGCCGGCAGGGTGCGGTCAGGCCTCAAGTAGGCCTGTGGGGCATGGGCAGCACCGACGCGATTCGGCAACGTTCGGCTGGGGCATGCAGAAGGCCGGTGCGGGTCGGGGTCGGTTCGGCCAGAGCGCCGTGAGGGTAGCGCTGGATGTGGAGGCTGCGGGAAGCATGATTTTTGTCGTCACCACCTTCGTCGTCTTGTTGCTTTTTCTCCATGCTGAGGATCATCTTAAACAAGAATGACTAAGGGGTCAGGCCATGTTTGTTTGACCCGCACCCTTCGCGTTTTGAGTGGTATCAATTGTCTAATCAAGAAATGAATATGAACAATAACTCATCCACAAACAATTCATTTCCAACAATTGATGAATATATAAAAGTAATTACATCAACATGTAATAAACCTCCTACCTTTAATCTTCAGTCATCGATGGTGAAGTCATGGGAAGAAGATAGAGTTGTCACTCGTCGTGTCTTCTACACTCTTCCACTCCCAAATTCGCACGAGGGTTGTGGATGTGGATCCACATCGGTAGGTGTCCATGGAAGTAGATTGAAGGGACTGTTGTCGGTGATCTTCATTGGAAGAATATGTTCTTCATTGGAAGATAAGGTTACTCATTGAGAGATTTCTCCTCAATCACCGAAGTAAAATTGTTGTTCCAAATAATAGATTTGTTAATCTATTATTTCGTTGGCACAAATTAAAAAGAGTGGATTAAATTAAAAGGATCTACCACATTAATTCACATGTGTTGGAAAGAATTAATTAGGGATTTGTCGACAACCAATTTTAGTGAAGTTCATGAGTTTGTCCCTCATTAATGAGTGAGAGTTGATAGGTTATATGCTCCTCCCATTAATAGGGGTCAGGTGGTCCCCACCCCTATTATTCAAATGGGAGGTTATGTGTTGTCAGATGGTCCCCAAGTCGTAACCTCTCGCGGGAGGTTATGTTCAGGTGGTACCCACCACCTTATCCTCTCATGTATGGTTAAGGGGTGGTGGTCCCACTTCAAGCTTCCATGAGTATGTTTTAACTACCAGCCAACCACATTTTAGCTTAAATAAAAAAATTGTAGCTCAGTATTTTTCCAAGAAGACCCAAAAACTATCTTTTATTCTCGACCAACTATCGTTTAGTTGAATGTCTTCTTAAGAGAATATCGGCACTGCGAGTTCAATAGTACCCTCAGATTTCAATTCTGAGCACCGGTTTAAAAGTTATAAAAACCCACTTGTACGATTACTCTACGTACCTGAAAAAACATCAAAAATTGAATCCGATCATATCGGGCCTCAGAATCAAGCACCGTCAAAATTCGTGGACTTGTAAAATTCCCATTTATTTAAAAATATTTCCCACTGAATTTCTAGGTCTTTAATTTCTCCCTGCCTTAAGGCTTTATATCCTTGTAAGCTATAACTCAAACTATGGGAACAAGTGGGGGTACTAAGCATGAATCTAAGACTCCCACTCCCATGTACTGTCCTGGAGGTTCTCGTGCTGCCAGCATACATGCAGGAAAGGTACCGACCATCCACGTAGGTCTTGCTCCTGATGATCCTCAATTTCCACCGGAACCTCCGTGAAAGTCACCCAATCATCGATATCCAACTCTCCATTTTTATGATGTGAGAAGGGTCGTGAACGTATCTACTCAGCTAGGATATGTGAAAGATGTCATGCACCAGTTGGAACTGAGGTGGAAGAGATAAGTGGTATTCCACCTCGCCAACTCTATTGAGGACCTGGAATGGTCCAATGAATCTTTGAGATAACTTGCTACCTAAGCTAAATCTTTTTATATCTCATCGAGGTGAGACTCGTAGAAAGACGTGGTTACCATGATTGACCCTTAGAGGTCTCTGCCTCCTGTCAACAGATGAATTCTGTCTATTCTGTGGAGTCTTCATCCAATCCTGGATTATCTGAACCTTCTCTATGGTAGCTTGTACCATCTCTGGTCCCACCAGTGCTGACTCCCCATGGCTAGTACAGCATAATGGTGATCTAAAAAGTCGCCCATACATCGCCTCCAAAGGATCCATTCTTATGGTGGAGTGATAGATGTTGTTGTTGGAAAACTCCACCAAAGATAAGTGATCCTCTCAGCTGTGACAAAAGTAGAGGACACATGCACGCAACATTTCCTAGATGGTCTTAATAGTCCGCTCAGTCTGACCATCTTTCTGAGGATGGAAGGTGGTGATCAGATGATTCTGCATCCTGAAAGACACATGCATCCCGTTCCATAGCTGGTATGTAAACTATGTGTCACGATTGGAGACAATAGAAGAATGTACTATATGTATCATCAAAATCTCCGGCACATAGAGGCATCCCATGCTCCCTACTGAACCTTGTTGTCTTATCAGATAAACGGGGTTCGACATGTTGACTTGGTCAACGATCACCCAAATCGAGTTGTGGCCCCTAGATTTATGTGGAAGTCCTATCCTGAAGTCCATGGATATCCCATCCCACTTCCACTCCGGGACCTCTAAATACTAAAACATGCCTGCACGTACCTGGTATTCTGACTTCACTTGATGAGAAGAGAGGTACCGAGAGACAAACTCTACAATTTAATTCTTCAAACCTGGCCACCAATGTTGTCGTTGAAGGTATTGGTACATCATTGCCACTCCTAAATGTACCACTAGAGGGGATGTGTGGAAAACCCTCAACACTTCTTCCTGGAGTGACATTGGTACCATGGAATGTCCTCGATAGAGGATGACATGTTCCCCAACATCAGAAAATCCATTAGGTGCCTGCCCTATAGATATCTTACCATGTCGTGCCTCACAGTAGAGTCTCCACACTGTGCCTCCCTGACTCACTGATGAAGTGGGGGAGTGACTACAAGAATCGAAAAGAAGACTACTCCATCTCAATCCACAAAGGATATCTGTAAAGCAGCCAGCTACTATATCTTCTCACCTAGCAGTTGTATACCAGATGTCCTGCTAAGTGCATCTACAGCAACATCCCCTTCCTAGGAGTATAGAAAATATCATGTAACAGTCTAGGAGGAACTCAATCCATTGTCTATATCACATGTTCTGGTCCTTTAGAGAAAATATATACCATATATTCCTGTGATCAGAGTACACGGTAAAACATTCAACATTAAGATTTTGATGCCACATCTTCAAGGAGAAGACCACTCATGCTAACTCCAAGTCATGGGTAGCATATTTATGCTTTTCCTATCGCATATGCCGAGAACCATACGTGATCACTACTCGCACCTTCTTCAGGACACACCAGAGTCATATCCCTGATGTGTCGTAATAGATTATGTACCCTACACCTTCCTCTAGAATCCTTAAGATGGGGGGCACTAGTTGGCCTCTGGATATGATCCTGAAACCTCTGATGGAATCTCTCTAAGCACACAAAGTTTTTTCCCTTCTTTATCAAGGCTGATAGTGATGCTGCAACTCTAGAGAAGACTGGAACGAACCTCTGGTAGTATCCATCCAAAGAAGACGCCCCTCCCAGATTGGGGGTAATCCTGGAAAAATCTATTGAAAATAAGTCCCCATGTTATGTCACTGATGTTTGGAACTGAAAATTAAATAATCCTACTGCCATAAGGGTAAGTCTGGCCAACTCAAGAGTGATCGATTGCAACCTCTTATGCATGAGGTTAACCTGTGCTACCTAAGTTTCCTTTTTTACTGACTAAGGAAGACCTCATCACAACTTAGTAGATAAACCACAACATTTTTTCCAAATACATTCAATCTGTCTATGAACCGTGGTTTCCCAGTCCATACCCCAACAATCATCGTTAGGCCTCAACGCTGCAACCAAGAGGTTCCAACCAAAACACTATCCTCAAGGGTTGATCACACCGTCACTGTAATTCTAATTATCTAGCATCCTCCCAAAGGTATCTCCAGATGTGAGGGTCATGTCAATGGTTGGACTGGAAACATTAGTTTGAGGACAAGATTCATGGATGGATGGAGGGATTGGTACCTATGTCTATTGATACGAAAGGTTGTATTAGGAAAAGCATGTACATAGAATCATTCCTAGAGCCCTTGGGAGACACTCCTTGGCTGCATGCAACTACCCTCTTCCCCTTCCCTCCAGCTCCCTGAGGCTGACAGGGTCTACAATGTTAGGTGGTTGTAACATGTCAAAATGTACACCACCTCATGATGCTCTCCTAGAACAGCTCCCAAGTCTTCTGTCCTGCATATTCATATTTCCATAACACTTCCACTTCTCGAAACATTTTACACGCTCATGTCTCTAAGAATGGTTCCAGTTTCATGCTTGTGCACTGCTAACCTTCACTGGATGTATCTTCCCATCCAAAGAACATTCAATCCGCAAAGGTTCTCTCTATAATCTAGAGAAAAGGTGTTAGATCGAATGTCCTAAATCACACCTTGCTCGGTATTTCGAGCCCCAAAGAACTAATCCTAACATATTCATCGAGTACTGGGAATGATCGGTATGACTCGATGAATTCTCAGATACTGACATATCATCCTGATGAAGCTGTTCAAGATATAGAGAACTCTCTGCCCCCTCCTAAGGCTAGTCCTCAGCAGCCTGTGAGTCGGGTTAACCTCAAAACCTGAGGGGTATGTGATGCTGAAACATGTTTATGGAACTAAGCCGACATGTTTCATCTACCAGTACTGCCGGTTGTAATTGCTGACCAGCTAGCAGTGATATAGCTGACACACTACCTGAATGTAAAATCTCGGTCAATGGTCCAAGTACCAAAGCCTGATCACTATGAAGACAAACCTAATGGTTACTCACTAAAAACAATAGTATCTAAGATCACTATCTGCTCTATGGGTGCCTAAACTAGCCCGAGAACTCTAGAAATGGCCTCCATCCAGTCCTCCGCCGCCTGGAAATTTGTCTTTCCTCATAAACTAGGAGGCCCATGCCACTGGAAGTCATGCAACATGCTTAGTCAGTGTACACCGTCTTCCAGTGCAGCTTCTAGAATCTACTTCCCAATGGGTGGTGGTTCTTCTAATACACCACCCAAAGGTGCCAACATAGTAAGAGGGATCTGCACCAGAGCCTCATCGCTTGGTGGGCTGTCGTCGTGTACTCTCTCGGAACTCTAACTGGATGTCTGCTTGGAAGCATCCTGAACAGATGCAACACTATCAAAATTTATACCTGGTGAGTTGATCTGGATGAGCTGACTTAAAGAAAACTTTTTAAAACACAAACGGAATCTGTGTTTTCATGCACTGAGTCAGAAATTAGAAGTCAGTGTCCGTGTGAAAGGATACGTCAGAAGCCGCACCAACACTGAACTCCCTGAAATGAAAACCTCACTCAGTACCATTAACACTATTTCAACATTGAAAAGAAAGATCAGAGTCCTATGTTCTACTGTAGAATTGACAGCTCTGATACCAATTTGTCACGACCCATCCCCCGGGGCCCATGTCGTGACTAACCCAAGCCCACTTTTCATAGTCTAGGGGCCGGTAACTAGCACCAAAGGTGAAAATTCCAAAAAATGGGAAGGTATTTCCGTTATAAAGTGTAAACACAAACAATAGAGAACATGATGGATGTAAAAAAACTAGGAAAAAATATATACAAAGGAGTTGTGAAAAGTAAAACGGTCTGAAAATACATGCCCAACAGAAAAGTACAAGTATAATTGGAAAACATGTACAACTAATGAAATAGTAAAGAAGCTACGGGGTTGTCCTCTAGTGATTCCTACCTGAAGGGTAAGTATAGATAGCCTCCTCAGAACTCTACGTTCGTCAGTATCTCCCATGTACTGGGTCGTTGCAAGGTCCACCTCTGCGATCCATCTAGTCCTGCTACTCTAATCCTCAGTCATTGTTTTCCATCATCTGCAAACAATACAACGAAGTGAGGGAATAAACCATGCAGGGGTGGGTATAATGATTCTTAGTAAGGACCGCAAGACCCTCAAGGTCTCACAAAATTCAACAAGGATACACCACGATGTATGAACTTAATAGATAACATCACATAGGTATATGACCATACATATACGTAAGTTACCATGTATTCCATATCTATCTTGAGGTTACCACAAAAGTTATTGACTCAGCTCAAACCAGGATTTTAATCTAAGGGTATTATCAAACAACCTAGTAGTTACAATGTTGAAACCTTGATTGCTGGAGAACTCATTCATTGTGTAATCCACTACCCAACACTACTAGAGGGTAAACCCTGTGTGGTTGTCGGGTAACCCAATACCTAGCCCAATTGAAGGGTAAACCCTAAAAGTCAATGGGTAACCCACTGCCCTACCCACCTGGAGGGTAAAACCTAAGAGGTCTTCCGGTAACCCACTACCCAGCCCAGTTAGAGGGTAAAACCTAGGATTCAATAGATAACCCACTGCCTAGCCCAGCTGGAGGGTAAACCTTAAGAGGTCGTAGGGTAACCCACTACCCAACCCACCTTGAGGGTAAACCCGAATAGTCAACGGGTAACCCACTGCCCAGCCCTGCTGGAGAGTAAACCCGGAATTGGTCTGATATCTCTATATGTATGCTCGCTCATCTCTAGAAGGATCATCTCCATGAGCTACAGATCTATAATACAACTGTCACGATGTCCCACATAGAATTATTTGAAAGGTCATCCTCATCATAGGGGTCTCAATAGAAAATATGCCGCATTAATCGGATGCCCGGTCTGTGAGTTATTATCATTATAGTCACAGGGGCCAGGTTGCATTTGTGTATGATCCAACCTTACCATATATCAACATTACTGTGAAATGTAGTGGGTATACACAAAGTGATGACTATGTTCCATGATTACCAGCGCCACTGACGGTTTGTCAAACAGTCGACCGGTGCCAATGATAAGGCCAAAAGAAAGTGAATGCCGATAGCAGGCCCTTATCAGGTCTGACCTGGTTGGTCCGACTCAGCCCATCTTAGTCTGGGCCGACCTCGTCTGGGTTGATCCGGTCAGACCTTTTGGGTCTGGCCGACCCATTGGGTAGGCCATCCTGTTTGGTTCGGCCTCGCCCGTTGGGCCCTACCCAGTAGGCCGCGTGGGCGGTTCGGACCGGTGGTCATTGCGAGGGGCGTGGCTCAGCCTAGGGGATGCAGCCAGTATGGTTCTTCCAGTGCTGTGAGGGGCGCAGTTTAGGTGGCTCAACCAGTGGCATTGTGAGGGAGGTCGCGGTCCAGCTCAGGAGGCCAGCACGACTCTGCCAAGCAGGTCGGGTGTTGGCCTGGGCAGGCCGACGTGGTAGCCGAGCAGGCTAGTTGGCAGCCTAGTTTGGCCAGCAAGGCAGCATGGAGGGAACCGGGTAGACTGGAAAGGTGGCTGGGAGGGCGTCATAGGCCACAGGCAGGTCGGCGAGGCGCGTAGGAGTCCTCAGGTAGGCCGGGTAGGGCTCATGGGTTGTCGTGGGCAGGCCGGCAGGGAGAGGGCATGCAGCTAGTAGGCTAGCGGTGCGCGGGAAGGCCACAGGAAGGCCTGAGGAGCATCTACATGGCCAATGTAGTTTGGTGGGGTTCGGTCAGGGTGTGCGGATGGTCGGTGTAGGCTTGGGCTCGGCTCGGTTGGGGTCGGTTTGTTCCGTTTCATCGTGAGGGTGGCACAGGATGCGGAGGTCGTGGAAGCACAACCTTTGTAATTGCAAGCTTCATCATCTCCTTGCTTCATCGCAAACCGATGATCATCTCAAACAACAAAAGCAGAGGGGTCGGGCCATGTTTTTTTTGGCCCACACCCTCCGCGTTTTTTGTGGTATCAATTTTCTCACCAAGAAAAAAAGATGAACAACAACTCACCCGCAAACAATTATTTTCCAACCATTTAGGAAGATAGAAAAGTAATAACATCACAATGTAATAAACCCCCTATATTTAATCATAATTTGTCGATGGTGATGTTGTGGGAAGAATATGGAGCTGTTTCTCGTCGCCTCTGCCACACTCTTCCAGTCTCGAATACGCACGACAGTTGTGGAAGTGGTTCTTCATCGATAGGTGTCCATGGAAGAAGATCGAAGGGGACCGTCACCAACATTCTACTTTGGATGAATGTGTTCTTCGTTAGAAGATGAGGTTCCTCATTGAGATATTTCTCTTCAATCACCCAAGTAATATCATTGTACCAAGTAATAGATTATTTAATCTATTAATTTGTTGGCACAAATTCAAAAGGATGAAATAAATTAAAAGGCTCCACCTAATTAATTCATGTATATTGGAAAGAATTAATTGGGGAGTTAACACCAAATAAATTAAGGGAAGGTCAAGAGGCACTCCCTAATTAATGAGGGAGTGTTGAGAAGTTATACTCTCCTCCCATTAAAAGGGGTCGGGTGGTCCCCAACCCTATTATTCAAATGGGAAGTAATGTGGTCTCGGGTGGTCCCCATGTCGTAACCTCTCGCTGGAGGTTTTGTTCGAGTGGGCCCCACCACTATAACCTCTCATGGAAGGTTAAGGTGTGGTGGTCCCACTTCAAAATTCCATGAGGATGTTTTAACTACCAGTCACCCACATAGCTGCTTAAATAAAAAAAGTGTACCTCACTTTTTTCTATTATTTTTCCACGAAAACCCAAAAACTAACTATTGTTCTTGACCAACATCCATCGAGGTAAAAGTTTTCATAATAGAATATCAGCACTACGAGTTCAACGAAACCCTTAGATTTCATTTCTGAGCACTAGTTCAAATGATATAAAAACCCTCTTATATGTTTACTGAATGTACCTGAACAAAACATTGAAAAATGATTCCACGCACACCGGACCTCAGAATCATGCGCCATAAAAATTTGTGGAATCAAAAAATTCATATGTATTAAAAAAATTCCCATGGAATTTATGGGTCTTTACATTCTCCCCCACATAGGCCTTTACTTCCCCATAAGCTACAACTCATACTATGGGAACAAGTAGGGGTACTGTGCACGCATCTAAGCCTCCCGCTCCCATTTGCTCTCCTTGAGGTTACCGTGCTGCTAGTGTACGTGCACCAGAGGTACCGACCATCCACATAGGACCTTCTCCTATCGATCATCAATTTCCACTGGATCCTCTGTGAATGACTCCCCATCATCGACATCCAGCTCTTTGTGGTCGATGATGTGAGAAGGGTTGTACACATTTCTCTTAGATGGGATACGTGGAAGCTTTCATGCACCCAGTAAAACTGAGGTGGAAGAGATATGAAGTATGTCACATCTCCAACTCTGATATGGACCTGGAAAGTTCTTATGAATCTCAAAGATAACTTGCCACCTCGGCCAAATCTCGGTAGACCTCGTTGTAGTGAGACCTGTAGAAAGATGTGGTCACCATCATTTCACTAAAACAGTCTCCGTATCTTGTTAAAATACCACTGATGCCTGCTTTGTGCAGTCTTCATCCACTCCTAGATGATCTATACCCACTCTATAGTAGCTCGTACCATTTCTGGTCCCACCAGTGCTAACTCCCCAGGGTCAGTCCAGCACAAGGGTGATCTGCAAGGTCGCCTATACAACACCGAAAAAGGTGCCATCCCTATTGTGGTGTGATAGTTGTTATTGTAAGTAAAATCCACCAAAGGTATATGATCCTCCCAGCTATGACCAATGATGAGAACACAAGTATGTATCATGTCCTCGAGGGTCTGAATGGTCCGCTCAGTCTGACCATCTGTCTGGGGATCGAAGGTGGTGCTTAGATGATGCTCTATCCCGAAAGACTCCTGAAACCCCTTCTATAGATGGGAATTATACCATGCATCATGATTGGATACAATAGAATAAGGTATTCCTTGTAGCCACAAAATCAGCTGCACATTGAGGCATCCAAATCTCTCTATTGAACACTACTCTATAATCGGTAAAATAGTGGGTCGACTTAGTGAGTCGGTCAACAATCACCCAAATCAAGTCGTGACCCATGGATGTAGGTGTAAGTCATGTCACGAAGTCCATGGATATCCCATACCACTTCCACTATTTGACCTCTAATGGTTGAAGCAAGTCTGCTCGTACCTGGTTCATTGCCTTCACTTGTGGACAACTGAGGTACCGAGAGACAAACTCTGCAATTGCCTTCTTCATACCTAGCCACCAATGATGTCGTAGAATATATTGGTACAACTTCCACACTCCTGGATGTACTGCTAGAGGAGATGTGTGTAACTCCCTCAACACTTCCTTCTAATGCGACACTGGTACCATGGTACGTCCTTTTAAGAGGATGACGTACTCCCTAACTTTAGAAAATCCAGCAGGTTCTTGCCCAACGGACATCTGAGCATGTCGTGTCTCAAAGTTAGTGTCTCCACACTATGCCTCCATGACAAGCTAACGAAGTGGTGGAGTGACTATATGAAACTGTAGGAATACTTCTCTATCAAAATCCACAATGGATATCTGTAATGCAGCCAGCTGCTCTGTCGCCTTTCCTAGTAGCAATATATCATACCTCCTCCTGAGTGCATCTACAACAACTTCCCCCTCCCAGGATTATATGCTATCTCGAAGTCAGAGTCCAGTAGTAACTCAATCCATCATCGATGTCTCGGGTTTATGTTCCTCTGAGAGAAGATATACCTGAGACTCTTATGATCAGAGTACACGGTAACCATTCACCCTTAAGATTGTTTTGCCACATATTCAAGGCTAAGACCACTACTTCTATGTCTAGGTCATGGGTAGCGTAGTTCTTCTCAAGCTATTTCATCTACCGAGAACCATACGCAATCACTGCTTACTCCTGCATCAGGAGACACTCGAGTCATGTCCCTAATGTGTCGTAGTAGATAAAAAACCCTATGCCTTCCCTTAGATCCCTCAATATGGGGCACTAGTTAGCCTCTGCCTCAGCTCTTGAATGCTCTTCTGACATCTCTCTAAACACACAAAGGGTTTCACATTCTTTATCAAGGCTGATAGAGGCTCTGAAACTCTACAGATGTCTGTAATTAACCTTCGGTAGTATCCCACAAAAGTAGACATCCATTCCCCTTTTGGGGATAAACCATTAAATATCTTTTTAAATGATGTCTCCAAGTTCAGTCACTTCTATTTGGAACTAAAAACTCAAAACTCATGCTGCCATGAGTGTAAGGCTTTCCGACTCAAGAGTTATCGGTCGAACCATCATATGCATGAAGTTAACCTATGTTGTCTGGATATCCATTTTCGTCGACTAAGGAAAACCTCATCGCAACATTGTAGATAAACCACAACATTTTTGCCTAATACAGTCAATCTGTGTATAAACTGTGGTGCCCCAGTCCATACCCAAACTAAAATCATAAGACATCGATGCTACCACCAAGAGGATTCAATTGAAACACTTTCCTCAAGGTTCATATCACACAATCCGTGTATGTGTGAATATCTAGTCTCCTCCTAATGGTATCTCTAAATGTGTGGGTCAAGTCAATGATTTAACTGGAAACTCTAGTTCTGGGACAATATTCATGGAAGGAAGGAGTGATTGGTACCTATTCTTATTGAAAAAACAACTAGTAGTAGAAACAGTCCATACAAGAATCATTTCTAGATCACTTGGGTCAATCTCCTTGTCTACATTCAGCTACTCTCTTCCCCGGAACTCTATCTCCCTGAGCCTGGATGATACTACAAAGGCGGGTGGCTGTAAAATAACAAAATTTACACCACCTAATACTGCTCTCCAAGATCAGATCCCATGTATGTTGCCTTACATATTTATATGTCCTTATCACTTCCTCTTCTCGAAACATTTTACATGCACAAGTCTCTGAGACTGGTGCCAGTTTCATTCTTTCCCAAAGCTAACTTTCATTGGTTGTATCTGATCATACAAAGAACATTCATTTCGAAATTTTTCTATCAAGAATTTAGAGAAAATGTTTCAGCTAAGATGTTGTAAAAACCACCTTTCTCGGTATTTTGATCACTAAAGCACTGATCGTAATGTATTCATCGAGTACCGGGAACGATCCGTATGCCTCGATGAATTCTCACCTAACGAAATTTCGTCCTAAAGAAGTTTTACAAGATCTTGAGAACTCTCAGCATCCTCCTCAGGCCAGTCCTCAACCACCTATAAGTCGGGCTCACCACGGCACCTGAGGGGTATCTGATGCTGAAAGACGTGTAAGGCACCAAGCTGACATGTGTCATCTACCGGTACTTCCGGTAGTAACTGCTGACCAATAGGCAGTGATATTGCTTCCATACTACCAGAAGGTCAAATCTCAGCCAACGGTTGACGTACCAAAGCCTCATCAATATATGGACCAACCTCATGGTCACTCGGTAAAAACACTAGAAGAAAAGATCACTATATTATCTACAGGTGTCTCAAGTAGGCAGAGAACTTTAGCAATCGCCTCCAGCCAGTCCTCTACTGCCTGGGAATATATCTCGCCTCCTAACCTTGAAGGGCTCTACCACTGGAAATAATGCAATGCGCTTAGTCAGTGTGCACCATCTGCAAGTACGGATGGTGGCATCTACTGCACAATGGGTGTTGGTGCTGCTGGTACACCACCCGAAAGTGCCAACATAATAAGAGGGATCTGCTTCGGAGCCTCGTCGCTCTGTGGGTCAACATCATGTACTCTCTCGGAACTCTAACTGGCTATTTTCATAGTGGAAGCCTGAAAAGATGCAAAACATTAAAAAGTTACTCCTGATGAGCTGAACTAGTTGAGCTAACTTAGGGAAAACTTTTGAAAACACAGACACAATCAGTGATTTCGTGCAGAGAGAAAGAAATCATAATTCATGGTCCTTGTGTATGGATACCTCAGCCATCGCACCAACACTAGAGTACCTGATCATAAAACCAAAATTGGTACCCTAAACACTATTGAATCATAGAAAAGAAAGATCAGAGTACTATGTTATGCGGTATAACTGACTGCTCTAATACCAATTTGTCACGAAACAACCCCTGGGGCCCGTGTCGTGACTACCCCAAGCCTACCTTCTATAGGACATAGGCTGAAAACCAGCACCAAAGGTGAAAATCCCTAAAACTGGGATGAAATTTTATTTATAAAGTGTAAACACACACAATAGAGTACGAGTTGGAAGTACAACACTAAGAAAATTTGTATATAAAGGAGTAATGAAACGTAAAAGGGGACAGAAATACATGCCCAAAAGGAATGTACAAGTACAATTGAAAAAAAAGTACAGATGAAGAAATGGAAAAGAATTTACGGGGTCGTACTCCGGGTATTCCTACATGAAGGGTAGGTACAGATAGACTCCTCAGCACTTTACATATGTTTGTCTTCTCTGTGTACTGACTCTTCGTAAGGTCCACATCCAGGTACAGTACAGTCCTGCTACTCTGATCAACAGTCAGCGTTGTCAGTCATCTGCAACCAACACAATGAGGTGCGGGAATAGCCTGTGTAGGGGTAAGTATAATGATACTCATTAGGGACCCATAGACCCTCATGGTCTCAGAAAATCCAACAAGTATTTACCACCATGTATGAAATCAACAGATAACCTCATTTAGGTATATTCCAATACATATACCTATGTTACCAAGTAATCCATCCTAATAATAAGCTAAAGACCAAAGTTACTGACTCAGCTCAAACTAGTACTTTAATCTAGGGGAACTATCAAACAACATCCTAGTCACAATGTCCAAACCTCAGCTGTTGGAGAACTCAGTCTTTGGGTAACCCACAGCCCAGCCCAGCTGGAGGGAAAAACCTGAGAGGTCATCGAGTTACCCACTACCTAGCCCAACTGGAGGGTAAACCGTAAGATTCTATGGGTAACCCACTACCTAGACCAGCTGGAGGATAAAACCTAAGAGGACGTCGGGTAATCCACTTCCTAGCCAGCTGGAGGGTAAACCCTAAGAGTCAATGGGTGTCCCACTACCCAACCTAGATAGAGGGTAAAACCTAAGAGGTCGCAGGTTAACCCACTGCCCATCCCACCTAGATTGTAAACCTTAAGAGTCAATAGGTAACCCACTGCCTAGCCCCCTTGGAGGGTAATCCCAGAACATGTCTGATAACGCTGCACTTAGGCTCGCTCATCTCCGGGGGGATCCACTCCACGAGCTATATGAAGATTATCCAAATGTCACGACGTCCCATGTATAAGTATATAAATGGAATTTCTCATAATAAGGGTCTCAATTCAATTTAAGAAACATCAATAAAACCCTCGGTCTATTAGTTATTAGCCTTTTTGTCCTGGGGGCATGGTTGGATTCGTGTACTATCCAACCTGGCCTTATCTAAACATTACCCCAAACTCCAGTGGGGTATACTCAAAGGGACCACAATGTCACATGACTTCCATCACCGCTGATAGTTTTTCAGATGATCAACTAGTGTCAATGATATGGCCAAAATAAATCAATGACTGGTAGTGGGCCCGGGTTCAGTCCGACCCTGTAGGACCGACTCGGCCCATCTTAGTCTTGGCCGACTCGGTCTGTGTTTCCCTAGTCTGACCTGTTAGTTAAGGCCCGAACCATTGGGAGGGATAGCCTATTTGGTTCGGCCTGGCCCACTAGGCCCATCCCCATTGGCCATGTGCGATGTACGGCCCGATGGGTGTGGCGAGGGGCACGACTCTACCAAGTGGGCATGACTGGTTATTATCAGCCAGCGTTGCGAGGGGCGCGATTCAGGCGGCTTGGCCAGCGGCGCTGTGAGGGAGGCCGTGGGCTGGCTCGGGAGGCCAGTGCAGCCCGACCGGGCTGGCCAGGTGGCATCTTGGGCAGGCCGACGGGGCGTCTGGGCAGGCCGGTCGGCAGCCGGGTCTGGCCGGTAGGGTGACCAGGAGGGAGCTGCAGGCCGCGGGCAGGCCTGCGGGGCGCGCCAGAAGTCATGGCCAAGACGGGAAAGGAACGTTGGAGGCCGCGGGATGGTTGGGGGGGGGGGGGGATGTGGGCAGGCCACAAGCAGGTCGGTGGGGCGGGGGAATGCCGGCGGGGCACGAGAAGGCCGCAGGAAGGCCGACGGGGTGGGGCAGGGCCGGCCCAGTTCAGTGGGGTTCATCCTGTGCATGCGAAAGGCTGGTGCGGGCCGGGGCTCGGCTCGGTCGGGGCTAGTTCGGATCGAGCACTTTTAGGGCAGTGCGGGCTTCGAAGACTGTGGGAAACACGACGTTGGTCATTGCCACCTTCATCGTCTTGTTGCTTCATCGCCATGCCGAGGATCATCTCAAACAAGAACGGTGGAGGGGTCGGGTCATGTTGGTTTGGCCCGCACCCTCCGCGTTTAGAGTGGTATCAATTGGCTCATCATGAAAAGAAGATGAACAACAACCCACCCACAAATAATTTCTTTCCATCCTTTTAAGAAGATAGAAAAGGAATAACATCAACATATAATAAAACCCTTACAATTAATAGTCAATTGTCGATGGTGATGTCGCAGGAAGAAGACAGAGTTGCCGCTCGTCGCGTCTGCTGCAATCTTCCACTCCCGAAATCGCACGACGGATGTGGATATGGTTCCATGTCGGTAGGTGTCTAGGGATGATGATCGAAGGGGACCGCCACCGACATTCTTCATTGGATGAACACGTTCTTCATTGGAGGAAGAGGTTCCTCATTGAGAGCTTTCTCTTCAATCACCCAAGTAAAATCGTTGTTCCAAATAATACATTATTTAATCTATTTTTTCATTGGAACAAATTATAAAGGGTGAATTATAGTAATGGGCTCCATCTCATTAATTCTTGTTTGTTGGAAAGAATAAATTGGGGAGTTGGCACTGATTAAAATTAAGTGATGGTCAAGAGGCTCTCCCTCATTAATAAGGGAGAGTTGAGCCGTTATACTCTTCTTACATTAATAGGGGTCGGGTGGTCCTCACCCATATTATTCAAATGGGTGGTTATGTGGTCTCGGGTGGTCCCCACGTTGTAACCTCTCACGAGAGGTCATGTTCGGGTGGGCCCCCCTAGCCATAACCTCTCATGGAATGTTAAGGTGTGGTGGTACCATTATGAACTTCCTTGAGGAGGTTTTAACTACCAGTCAGCCACATTGCAGCTTAATTAAAAAAAGTGTAGCTCACGTTTTTTTCATTTTTCCATGAAAACAAAAAAAAATAACTTTTATTCTCGGCCAATGGATGTCGAGGTGAAAGTCATCAAAAGAAAATACTGGCACTGCAAGTTCAATGGTGCCCTCATATTTCAATTTCAGGCACCATTTCAAATGTTATAGAATCCCTCTTGTACATTTGCTGAACGTACAAGAACAAAACGTCAAAAATTGATTCTGGGAACACCGAGCCTCGGAGTAATGTTCCATAAAAATTCGCGGACTCTGAAAATTACCATGTATTAAAATAAATTTCCCATGGAATTTCCGAGCCTTTAAAAATATCACAAATGTAAAATATCCAATGTTTTGAGACATGAATTTTTTTTACAAGGTCACACGGTTTTGAGTTTAAAAATAGAATCGTTTATGTCTATTTATTTTTATGTTTATGTATATGGTTTTGTGACCACATTAGTAAATTTTTAAATTCATGTAATTTTCAACAATGAATAACTACAATATAACATAATATTATCATTTAATGTAATTATAAATCCCACATTAAATCATTGGTGAGATAAATCCTAGCAGAAAATAATAAACCATTATCACCTTTTTATATAACCTTATAGGGATATTTTCTTTCTTATTATGATCATCGGGCAGAGACTGCATGATTACGATGATCATGATTAGATAGATCTCAAAAAATATTTCTTATTCAACCTAAAAGCATACACACAACAATTAACATAAATGTCGAGTCCATTATTAAAATTGGTTCATCAAAAAATGGTTTTTTCATTTTATGATCATAAATCGTGGCCCATCACATCCCATTGTTTATGTTTTTATATTATGGATGTTTTTAAAATACCAGGATGAAATAAGTTATCCCTATTTTAATGGTTACCATGATGCAAAGATGAAAAACATCATGGGTATTGAATCTACCTGATTAGTTTGATATTCAATATTTTAAATCATAACTCTGGAATATCTAATAACATATTATTATATTGTAAAAAAATATTTGGAATGAAAACAAACAACATTAGGGTAATTGTAGAGACCCAAATCTTATCGTACATGGACATTACATTACTTTTGCGGAATAATTAGTACATAACAAAAACACACACACAAGGATCGTAATAGTTTAGTGTCTTTGGAAACTCGGAATAAAATCTTCTAATCGAGGTGAAAGATCTTCAACATCTCCCATAAAGATCTTCCTTTTTTTTAACCTAAAACCTTTCTTTATATCCTGGGGAAAAGAAAACATAAAAGGGTGAGCTCAAATGCTCAGCAAGGGTAAACAAAAGAAATATCAATCACATCGTATTCATAAGAACATAACATTTTGGAAATCATAACCTGCAAAAGAGAGCATAATTTCATAACATGGGATAAATCATGGTAGTGAAATGTAATCACAATAATCATAACTTAAAACATGAAACTTTGTGGCATTCACACATATTCATAGAGAATCATTTCTTGTTAGTCAAGACTCATTGCCAAGACTATCTTAGTGGGCAAAGTCCCTTTCTGAATCGAGTAACCCTCGTTTCAGTCCTGTTTCACTGATCCGGTATAACCTACCATTCCAACCATGTCTATCTCATGACATATAAAATCTTTACCCAATGCATTGGAGGGAGATATAGGTCCCACCCATCTTATAATTAATCCTTTTTATGTGTGCCACATAATCATAAATCATACATCATCGCATAACACATGTAACAAAAATGGGATTCTTGAAACATCATGACATCATAAAACAATTCATATAAGATAAAGGAATTCATAAAAATATTTCCATCAAAACATAATAAAATCCATTTAATAATACGTATAAAAACAGAACCCTTTTATTATCTTAGATGGAATATAATTTTGATAAAATACTTGAACTCCATTCTTGAGGAAAATATCCTTTCTACTTCAAAAACATTTTTCCTTTCATAACATGTCATACGACTTTAAAATAAAAGAATATGATTAAAAATAAACTTGAAAACTTGTAAAGGAAGCTTCTTGGAAATAATTTTTTAAAAATCCATTCATGCCGTATAAGTTAAAAAAAACATTCTTCGTACTTTTTTCGGAAAAGTCAAAAAGTACCACGTACGAAAAACGACAACAGATTCCATTCATACATATTACTAAAAACTCACCGAAGGGTAAAAACGGATTTAAACAATTGTAGGTGGATGGAAATAATATTACATATTGATGAAACATGGATATGGATGATAAAATACACCCCAGTAAATACTTACGAATAAACAATCTCGGATAAAAATGAGATTGTGATATCTCCCCTTACCTTAGGTCCGACTTGCTTTGTAAGTGTCCGAACCTCCTGTATAATGATTTAAATCATGTTATTGACTTCTTCCAGAATAATATTAATTGTTATTATATCATATATGGTCCACTTATGACTTTATATTACCCGTTATTTTGTAAATTCATGTTAAAGTAGCGTTTTGAGTAAAATCATCTCATTTGTCGTTCGTGTTTTTAACTTGTAATTATTCATATGATTACATAGATCATGATTACATAATTCCAGAATATAAAACATGATTTATATATATATATATTCAGAATATACATATATAATAAATCAGTAAATGGAAAGAAATACACTGTTCATGGAGACGGTAGTCCGTACGTACACATGAACGCTGTTTTCGTATCCTTATTGAATTGAATGGAATTAAGTATATGACATACATATAAATATAAATAATTCAAGTATCATTATTAGGTAATATATTTCATTAGTACTTATTATATATACTTTATAATCACTCATTAATGGCTAATCATTGAGAATGAATCTCATCGCGTCGTGGAGACGTTAGTCCGTACGTACGCACGAGCGATGATATCGTTCCCATGGTCGTGGAATTGTGTTTAAGTGTATGTATACTATTTAAGTATCAATATCACTTTATAATAATCATATATAGTTACTCATTACACCTTTATACCCATCCTTGTAAGGTGATGGTGGAAAATAGATTACACCACAGCGTGGAGACGGTATTCCGTACGTACGCACGCGCGGTGATTTCCTTTTTCCATAGGATGGATAGAAGGTTAATTAGAGGTGTTTCATATTTATAATAACATATCAGTATATAATAAATACTTATGTTATTACTTTATCATGAAACAACTAAAGAAGAAGAAGTTGAAGAAGAATGAAATTGAAAAGATCGGTAATGGATATTACCTCTTCTTTGGAATGCTTCTTTGAATCCTCTACTTAGGGAACTATGATTGGTCTTTGAAGAATACCAGGACCTCTAGGATTATTCTAGGGAAGTGGAGAAGTGATTTTGGCAGTGGTTGGCAGAGCTTGAGTGCTCAAATTGGGGTGAGGAGGAGGGGGAGGAGGTACCCTTTTATAAGGGAGGAGAGGGGCACCTTAGGAATATCTCAAAATATTATTTTACATTAAAGTCAAAATCAGTTTATAATGGTTCCAAAGGGTCTTATTTCGAAGCTAAAGTGGGTATGGGTCTAAATCCTATCATCCAATAGGATTTAGACATGTTTAGGGTTTTATTTTAACCTTATCAATTAGATTTAACTCTAAGTTAAATAATTTAACTTTTACCGTGTCTTTTTGTTTTCTTTCACTATATGGTTAATACACTTACTATAACATGCCAAACGAACCCCAAATTGTTTATTATTAATATATATATCCTTATCTAAGTCATTTGGCCGAACCTTAGATTTTTAAGAATAAAATAACAATTAATAATATAATATTTGATTTAAAAACTATTTTGTCTCAATTTTGACACTATTTGATATATGATTTCTGTGAAAGTCATAACAGAATTATATGTTCGAACCAAGTTGATTAAAGCAACACTAATATATCATAGTAACCTAGAAAAATAGTGGAATTCATAAAAAGTCTCAAATTACATTCATTTGAGCATTTATAACATCAATTATGTTAATATTTCCTTAAAAGGGTAATTACAACATCATCATTGTGTCATAAATAAATTAATTTATTTAAAGTCTAAAAATTATAAATAAAATATCATTATGTATTAAATCTTTTTATATTTCGAATGAATATTTACAATCGAATTTATCTTACGTACAATCCTATATTAAAAATGTTTTAGTAAATAAAATTTGATTTTGACTCTTTTAACTCTTCTTTGAATTAAATAACAATAAATGTCCTAATCTAATCCAAGTAGGCCTAAATGATAATATTTTACACTTAAGAGTGTATTTGGTCGAGATAAACTTGTCCAATAGAATTAGGACATGTGTTAGGGTAATATTAATATCATTCTTACCCTTAATTACCATATTTACTTTTAACCGTGGTAAATAAAAGTAAAAAGTTACTATTCACCGAAAATTATTTTCATCTCATTGAACCACATTTTACTTACTGAAATCAACCGTGTCTCTCGGATTTTTGAAATTCCATTCACAGAAGCGGTAAAAATATGTTTTATGCAAAATTCAGTTTTTAACCTACCACTTAGTGGTTTCACTATTCATCAAAAATTGAAAGTTTTCAGAAAAATGCCAAAATTTCATCCTAAGCTATATTTCATATTCCGAATTCAAAAATGAAGTCTATTTTACCAAATTAATAACATATAAATTGCATTAATTAATTTTATAATTAAATCCCGCTGTTAAAACAAATTGCGTGTTTTTAAGAGACAATATCTATCAAAACATTGACACTTGATTATGTCTGGTTTAAATGTGAAATTACATCCAATGACCAACATTGTATTAAATTGTAAAAATATATTCTAAATATACTTTAAAACCACTCAAATTCATGATTTATCACTATTAATTATTTCGATTAAAAAAGTTGTTTTTAATTATAATTTAGTAATTTTCACTATTCATCAGAATATGAAAGTTATCCGAAAAGTACCAAAATTTCACCTTAGGCTAAATTCGATACTCCGAATCCAAAAATGAAGTCCATTTTGAGTGCTAAAATTACTAAAATTTAAAAAGTGGTTATTACTATTCATAATGGTTAGTTTTAATAATATTTTAATAGCATATCGTTGTTTCGTGAAACTCAGTATTGCGTACTACACACGCTACGAGGAAGGTTGCGATTTCATGTAATGAAAGGCAAGTCAAGGATGCGTGTTGTGCAAGCTCCTTTTGGTGTAGCGTACAACACAAGACATTAATAAAATTAAAAAGAATATTTTTCATAAAATCTCGGGCTGTTACATTCTACCCCCCTTAAAATGAATTTCGCCCAGGAAATTCGTCGGGGTTATAAATGGTTTACTATTCGAAAGTTTCTTTAATAGAAACCCACGTCGTAAAAAGGAATATCAAAACCAATCTTTAAAAACAAAAGTATGAAACTTAACGGTTACCCAAATAAACTAATCACTGGGTTTCCACATAGGTGAAAATATGGATATAGAAGAGAAATCTAACCATCATGTTCTGATGGAGAGTGGTAGAGAACATGGCTATGGAAAAGCCAGAAATCAAAAAGCCATAAATTTGTGACGATCTAAGGTACCATCTAATTCATCAGATATAAGATCACTAGGACAACATTTTTGGTTTTTCAAGATCATTTCCCTAATGTTAAAGAATTTGAATTAGAATAAATAATTACTTTATTTTGGTACAATCTCACTGTTGTTCGTGCCTTTAACAATTTCCACTTCATCTCTTAAATAAATGAAGTTGAATTTGTTATTCGTGAAGTGTTATCAGATCATGTGATAGAATGACGGGTCATTCCATCTGTCTCAAACAAAAGGTTTGCAAAAATTATATACATAAGTCGATCTATAGTGAGATTAATCATATATGGTTCCTAAAATGGACTTATACTTCATATATAATACTGCTTAATATAATAAAACTAGTTTCTATTAAACAGGGACTTCCTGTAGGCCAGTGGTAGGCGATAAAGGCCAGTCGCACTTCGGTTGTGGGTTTGATTCCCACAGCCTTGTCCGAAGCGATGGGTTGTCGCCCGTCCTGCAGGTTGTCCTTTTTATAAAACTATAATACTATAACATCCATCAATAATATCGAAAAAAACTTCTATCCTTAAACAATACTAACTTATGTCCCACATAATCCATTCCAATCTTTAGGCTTATCCATAATACTGTAGTCCACTCTCATAACATAGTGAAAACGATTACCAGAGATTTAACACCATCGTCGATCCCCATATATCATAAGATTTGTTTTGTTGGTCACATTCCAAACATTCAAAGTCCTTGATAATGTATTCTCTTGAATACCCATTGAACCATAGTGAAAACTTGAATGCAGTTAAAAGTTAACACTTTTCACATACCAAAATCCTCAAAATTCTATATAATCAAACCATGATATCACTTAGTCCTTATATCAATCATGAGCTCATGAATACTATCAAACATTTAATTTTATCCTTATCCCTTCATTATGCGCATATAATCTACATTCCAAAAATATCTGAATAACCTTTCATGGATACTGGTAACATTAATCATACACTTTCAAAACACAAGGAAAGACAACAGTGTAACAATCCATAGATGTCTCTTTATTCCATAGTAGCATGATATTAAAATTACACATGATAAACATGTAATAATTCCACTACATTCTTAAACCATTGACCGAGCTTAAAAAATTCTTTCCTCTCACATATCATTTGTAGTCTCTTCATCATCATCCACATAAATACTACCCATATGACCATACTGATTCTCTTCATGAGTCTTTCCCTTAGGGAATTTGTTTGCATAATGCCCATACATTCAACATTTAAAACACTTAACCATTTTTGATGTCGTAGCAATACCATTATCCTCATCCATGGTGTTAACCGACCCTTTTCCTTTGCACTTACTTGCTTTGTGTCCTTCTTTTCCACACCCAAATCATCTTCCAGTTCCCTTGAAACATTCTCCTTGATGCCTCTTCCCACATGATTTACATAGGGGAAATTGAACTTTCTTTCCTCTATGATCATCATGGAACTCCATCTTTCTCTTATTAGTCGAGTCAGGAAACTTACCAAATTTTACATTATTGATCATATTATGAGATTGCTGATTCGGCATAATAATGATTTTTGGACATCCAAATCCCATTTCATTTGGTTTCTCATGAAGAATATCATTCCATTGTCCATCATATCCTCCATTATTGTGAATCATCTTGTTTCCTGCCATTTTCTAAAACCCAAACAGAATAGTGTGAGAGGCAAAATAATGCTAGGGAAAACAACATAGTAAAGGGGGATTACCCTTAATATCTAACATCTTAGGTTAAATTATAAGATCTTTATCGTAGTTCTAGGATTATATCCTATACGTATACTTATCCTTAGGGACATCCCTAGACATACCTTAGAAATATCTCTAGGGATCTCACTAACGTTTTCGCATCCTAGTTTCCAAAGGTTGACTAAACCTTTCCTCTGATACCAACTGTAGAGACCTGAAGCTTATCGTACATGGAAATTACATTACTTTTGCAGAATACTTAGTACATAACAAAAACACACACACAAGGATCGTAATAGTTTAGTGTCTTTGGAAACTCGAAATAAAATCTTCTAATCGAGGTGAAAGATCTTCAACATCTCCCATAAAGATCATCCTTTTTTTAACCTAAAACCTTTCTTTATATCCTGGGGAAAATAAAACATAAAAGGGTGAGCTCAAATTCTCAGTAAGGGTAAACAAAAGAAATATCAATCACATCGTATTCACAAGAACATAACATTTTGGAAATCATAACCTGCAAAAGAGAGCATAATTTCATAACATGGGATAAATCATGGTAGTGAAATGTAATCACAATAATCATTACTTAAAACATGAAACTTTGTGGCATTAACACATATTCATAGAGAATAATTTCTTGTTAGTCAAGACTCATTGCCAAGACTATCTTAGTGGACAAAGTCCCTTTCTGAATCGAGTAACCCTCATTTCAGTCCTGTTTCACTGAACCGGTATAACCTACCATTCCAGCCATGTCTATCTCATGAGATATAAAATCTTTACCCAATGCATTGGAGGGAGATATAGGTCCCACCCATCTTATAATGAATCCTTTCTTATGTGTGCCACATAATCATAAATCATACATCATCGCATAACACATGTAACAAAAATGGGATTCTTGAAACATCATGACATCATAAAACAATTCATATAAGACAAAGGAATTAATAAAAAAATTTCCATCACAACATAATCAAATCCATTTAATAATAGGTATAAAAACAGAACCCTTTTATTATCTTAGATGGAAAATAATTTTGATAAAATACTTGAACTCCATTCTTGAGGAAAATATTCTTTCTACTTCAAAAACATTTTTCATTTCATAACATGTCATACGACTTTAAAATAAAAGAATATGATTAAAAATAAACTTGAAAACTTGTAAAGGAAGCTTCTTGGAAATAATGTTTTAAAAATCCATTCATGCCATATAAGTTAAAAAAAACATTCTTCGTACTTTTGTCGGAAAAGTCAAAAAGTACCTCGTACGAAAAACGAAAAAAGATTCCTTTCATACATATTACTAAAAACTCACCGAAGGGTAAAAATGGATTTAAACAATTGTAGGTGGATGGAAATAATATTACATATTGATGAAACATGGATGTGGATGATAAAATACACCCCAGTAAATACTTACGAATAAAAAATCTCTGATAAAAATGAGATTGTGATATTTCCCCTTACCTTAGGTCCGACTTGCTTTGTAAGTGTCCGAACCTCCTGTATAATGATTTAAATCATGTTATTGACTTATTCCAGAATCATATTCATTGTTATTATATCATATATGGTCCACTTATGACTTTATATTACCCATTCTTTTGTAAATTCATCTTAAAGTAGCGTTTTGGGTAAAATCGTCTCATTTGTCATTCGTGTTTTTAACTTGTAATTATTCATATGATTACTTAGATCATGATTAATTAATTCCAGAATATAAAACATGATTTATATATATATATATATTCATAATATACATATATAATAAATCAGTAAATGGAAAGAAATACACCGTTCATGGAGACGGTAGTCCGTACGTACACATGAACGTTGTTTTCGTTTCCTTATTGAATTGAATGGAATTAAGTAGATGACATACATATAAATATAAATAATTCCAGTATCATTATTAGGTCATATATTTCATTAGTACTTATTATATATACTTTATAATCATTCATTAATGGCTAATCATTGAGAATGAATCTCATCGCGTCGTGGAGACGTTAGTCCGTACGTACGTACGAGCGATGATATCATTCCCATGGTCGTGGAATTGTGTTGAAGTGTATGTATACTATTTAAGTATCAATATCAATTTATAATAATCATATATAGTTACTCATTACACCTTTATACCCATCCTTTTAAGGTGATGGTGGAAAATAGATTACACCACAGCGTGGAGACGGTATTCCGTACGTACGCACGCGCGGTGATATCCTTTTTCCGTAGGATGGATAGAAGATTAATTAGAGTGGTTTCATATTTATAATAACATATCAGTATATAAGAAATACTTATTTTATTACTTTATCATGAAACAACTAAAGTAGAAGAAGTTGAAGAGGAAAGAAATTGAAAAGATCGGTAATGGATATTACCTCTTCTTTGGAACGCTTATTTGAATCCTCTACTTAGGGAACTATGATTGGTCTTTGAAGAAGACCAGGACCTCTAGGATTATTCTAGGGAAGTGGAGAAGTGATTTTGGCAGGGTTTGGCCGAGCTTGAGTGCTCAAATTGGTGTGAGGAGGAGGGGGAGGAGGTACCCTTTTATAAGGGAGGAGAGGGGCGCCATAGGAATATCTCAAAATATTATTTTACATTAAAGTCAAAATCAGTTTATAATGGTTCCAAAGGGTATTATTTCGAAGATAAAGTGGGTATGGGTCGAAATCCTATCATCCAATAGGATTTAGACATGTTTAGGGTTTTATTTTAACCTTATCAATTAGATTTAACTCTAAGTTAAATAATTTAACTTTTACCGTGTCTTTTTGTTTTCTTTCACTATATGGTTAATACACTTACTATAACATGCCAATAGAACCCCAAATTGTTTGTTATTAATATATATATCCTTATCTAAGTCATTTGGCCGAACCTTAGATTTTTAGGAATAAAATATCAATTAATAATATAATATTTGATTTAAAAACTATTTTGTCTCAATTTTGACACTATTTGATATATGATTTTTGTGAAAGTCATAACAGAATTATATGTTCGAACAAAGTTGATTAAAGCAACACTAATATATCATAGTAACCTAGGAAATTAGTGTAATTCATAAAAAGTCTCAAATTACATTCATTTGAGCATTTATAACATCAATTATGTTAATATTTCCTTAAAAGGGTAATTACTGCATCATCGTTGTGTCATAAATAAATTAATTTATTTAAATAATGTCATTGACTTATTACAGAATCATATGATATCATATATGGTTCACTTATGACATTATATTACCCGTTCTTTTGTAAATTCCATGTTAAAGAAGCGTTTTGGGTAAAATCGTTTCATTTATCGTAGGTGTTTTGACTTGTTGTTCTTGACATTATTATTACTTATATCATGATTTACTTACTTCCAGAATATAAAATATGATTTATATATCATATATATTCAGTATATATATATTATAGATAGATAAATGAAATGAAAAACATCGTTCATGGAGACAGTAGTCCGTACGTACGCATGAACGCTGTTTTCCTTTCCTTATTGTCTTGAATGGAAGTAAGTAGATGACATACATATATATATATACATAAATCCAGTAGCATTATAATTTCATATATTTCATTATTATTTCTTATATATACTTTATAATCATTCTTAAATGGTTAACATGGAGAATGAATCTCATCGCGTCGTGGAGACGGTAGTCCGTACGTACGCATGAGCGATGATATCATTTCCATAAATATTGAATTGAATTGAAGTGGATTATACAATATATCAGAATCAATATGATGTTGTAATAACTATGTATAGTTATTCTTTACACCATTATACCCATCCATGTAAGGTGGTGGTGGAAAATAGATTACACCACGGCGTGGAGACGGTATTCCGTACGTACGCACGCGCGGTGATTTCTTTTTCCGTAGGATGGATAGATGGTGAAATAGGGTTGTTTCATACTTATAATAACATATCAGTATATTAGTGATACTGATGTTATTACTTCATAATGAAACAACCTAAGAAGAAGAAGTGGAAGAAGAAATAAAGATGAAAGAATTGGTAACAGTAATTACCTCTTCTTTGAAGCGCCTCTTTGAGACCTCCTCTTAGGGCACTAAAATTGGTCTTTGAGGAATACCAGAACCTATAGGATGTTTCTAGGTAAGTGGAGAAGATATTTTGGCAGGGGTTGGCCGAGCTTGAGTGATCAAATTGGTGTGAGGAGGAGGGGAAGGAGGTGTCCTTTTATAAGGGAGGAGAGGGACACCTTAGGAATATCTCAAAATATTATTTTATATTAATGTCAAAATCGGTTTATAATGGTTCCAAAGGGTCTTATTTCGATCATTAAGTGGGTATGGGTCTAAATACTATCAATAAATATGATTTAGACAAGTTTAGGGTGTTATTTTAACCTTATCAATTAGATTTAATTCTAAGTTAAATAATTTACCTTTTACCGTGCCTTTTGGTTTTCTTTAACTATATGGTTAATACACTTACTATAACATGCCAGATGAACCCCAAATTGTTTATTATTAATATATATCCTTATCTAAGTCATTTGGCCGAACCTTAGATTTTTAGGAATAAAATATCAATTAATAATATAATATTTGATTTAAAAACTATTTTGTCTCAATTTTGACACTATTTGATATATGATTTTTGTGAAAGTCATAACAGAATTATATGTTCGAACAAAGTTGATTAAAGCAACACTAATATATCATAGTAACCTAGGAAATTAGTGTAATTCATAAAAAGTCTCAAATTACATTCATTTGAGCATTTATAACATCAATTATGTTAATATTTCCTTAAAAGGGTAATTACTGCATCATCGTTGTGTCATAAATAAATTAATTTATTTAAAGTCTAAAAATTATAAATAAAATATAATTATGGAGTAAATCGTTTTAGCTTTCTAATGAATATTTACAATCGAATTTATCTTACGTACAACCATATATTAAAAATGTTTTAGTAAATAAAATTTTATTTTGACTCTTTTAACTCTTCTTTGAATTAAATAATAATAAATGTCCTAATCTAATCCATGTGGGCCTAAATGATAATATTTTACACTTAAGGTTGTTTTTGGTTGAGATAAACTTGTCCAATAGAATTAGGACTTGTGTTAGGGTAATAGTAATATCATTCTTACCCTTAATTACCCTATTTACTTTTAACCGTGGTAAATAAAAGTAAAAAGTTACTATTCAACAAAAATTATTTTCATCTCATTGAACCACATTTTACTTACTGACATCAACCGTGTCTCTCGGATTTTTGAAATTCCATTCACAGAAGCGGTAAAAATAAGTTTTATGCAAAATTCATTTTTTAACCTACCACTTAGTGGTTTCACTATTCATCAAAAATTGAAAGTTTTCAGAAAAATGTCAAAATTTCATCCTAAGCTATATTTCATATTCCGAATTCAAAAATGAAGTCTATTTTACCAAATTCATAACATAGAAATTTCATTAATTAATTTTATAATTAAATCCCACTGTTAAAACAAATTGCGTGTTTTTAAGAAACAATATCTATCAAAACATTGACACTTGATTATGTCTGGTTTAAATGTGAAATTACATCCAATGACCAACATTGTATTAAATTGTAAAAATAAATTCTAAATATACTTTAAAACCACTCAAATTAATGATTTATCACTATTACTTATTTCGATTAAAAATAGTTGTTTTTAATTATAATTTAGTAATTTTCACTATTCATCAGAATATGAAAGTTATCCGAAAAGTACCAAAATTTCACCTTAGGCTAAATTCGATACTCCGAATCCAAAAATGAAGTCCATTTTGAGAGCTAAAATTTCTAAAATTTAAAAAGTGGTTATTACTATTCATAATGGCTAGTTTTAATAATATTTTAATAGCATATCGTTGTTTCGTGAAACTCAGTATTGCGTACTACACACGCTATCGAGGAAGGTTGTGATTGCGTGTAATGAAAGGAAAGTCAAGGATGCGTGTTGTGAAAGCTCCTTTTGGTGTAGCGTACAACACAAGACATTAATAAAATTAAAAATAATATTTTTCATAAAATCTCGGGCTGTTACAGTAATAGTTTCTGATAAAAAGATTTCATTGTGTATAAAGATTATATAATACCTTTCATAGTACTACAACAAACCATTGGTTTGATTTCAAAATTATGGACTAATAAAAATGATATATTTGGGAATTTATGTTTATTTTTCAACATGATGTACACATTAATGATACCAATGAAAATATATTGAACATTAAATCATATGAGAAATAAAGTAGGGCCATGGAAGAAATGGTATTCAATAATAGTTCTAGTGACTTAAAAGTTATGTCACAATGTACTGAAAAACCAATCATGATAATTAGATAAAAAATATCATCAATCTATCATTTCTAAGAACCAATGCATATGGTAAAGATGGATTGTATATTTAAAGGTAAATATATTGGGATCAATAATATTTTTTTCATTTATCATTTGTTATTTAATTTAAGACTACACAAAGAGAGTTGAAATTTTCATTGGAAAGATATTATACATTTACAGGGATTACAATTATGGGTTTTCAGGAAAATAATTTCAATAATTACTCAAAAATTAAATACATAATTACTTCATCATATATGTGAAATATTCATTAGATACCAATATAATGATAATGTATTAGTATCATCAGATTAAAATATACATAAATACTTATTACATAAATGATATTAACTATTTCCCATTATATTCTGTAGAACATTAAACCTATATATGAACATTTTACATAAAACCATTCCTTATAACCATGAAATGTAAAACATAAGGAATGTTAAGTTGATATATAATGTAATGGTAAAAACAAAATATATCAATAATTGATAATGAGCGACTGTATTATATAAAAAAATGTAAAATAGCATGATCATTTCTTATAGTAATAATAACAAATCAATAAATGAACTTTGTTCCTAAAATATATCATAATGTTTTTTAAATAAAAAATATAATACATAAGAGTGAAAAATAAACATTAATCTATAAAAAACAATGATAATATAATATATTAACATGTAATAAATTTTTTTGAATAATCATAACCATATAAGATCATTTCCTTAGGTAAGTTCCACATTCCATACAATTATAGTAGATTGTGGTGGCATAACATTGCATCATTTTTTTAGTCAATGTTCACTCCCATGACTATATGATTGAGAAAATGATCATAGAAAAAGGATCATTATCCCATTATAATCCTAATTATCTCATTATATCTCTCTAATTTCACATTTCATTGTAGGGATATATAATTTATATACCTATAACCAATAATAAGAAAATTACATATCTATGATACATGATTGAAATAAATACATCATATCATCATTTGAGAAATGATGGATAAGATAAAAGATTCATACAAAATTTATCATCATAATCAGTAACCATATATAAAAATGAATAAATATGGTAGCCTTTTATTATATACCTAGTAAGTCATATGGATCATCAAAGAATGTTTTTGTTGATGGAAATACCTTTAAAAAATTACAAGAACAATATTTCAAAAAAAAATTGATACATTTTGAGATCACTTATTTGAAACAAAATAATACAAAAAATTATGTTTGTTAGTTTAATTAAATATAACTTTGGAAAAATTTAATTTATGAATAAAATAAATTATTATTCATATTTATGATGAAATCGTTTTTTGGTATATTTAAAAAAATCCTTTTATATTTTTGGTAAATAGTTAAATGAATAATGTTTTGAAGATTCTATATGGATATACTTATAACACGGTAAATAAAATATATGACATTAAAAAATGACATGAAATAATATTCATAGAGTAATAAGTTAATTCTGGAAAACGTTTTAATTATAATTTGGACATTAATTAAATGATTTTTTCATGAAGATAAACAAAAGTTGCTTATTAATAGAAATATTATTTCATAATTTTGACTAATAAATGTGAATCAAATAAAATTAAAACATATAATATATATTAATATAAATATGATTAGAAAATATATACTATTTTGGAGTGTAGTATCATTTAATTTATTTGTCATAATATGGAGCATAAATAATCCTGAAGAAAATGAGATTGTAGTAGTGATCAATTTAATCATATATGTCATTTTTTATAAGAGCTATAACATCATACATAATAAATTTATGTTTATAATAATTATATTAAATTTATATAATAATAATTATAAAATCATCAATGGTATATATAATACATCTTATTACATGCTTATTTACAATAATTCATTATCGGCATCATCCAAAGTGTTAAATGCTACACTTTTCATGTATGCATTAGTCATGTAGGTTTAGTCCATGCACATATATTATGGTTACTTTCACGACCCGTCCTCGGAACCCGTGCCGTGACTACCCCAAGCCTACTTTCCATAGGCCAGGGGCTGGCGACTAGCACTAAAGGAGTAAATCCCTAATCTGGGAAGGCATTGCCTTTATAAAAAGAAATCACACGCAATCATAGTACACAACTGGAAGAAAAACACTAAGTAAATTAGAATACAAAGGTAGTGCTGAAAGTAAATGTGCCAGTATACAAACCCAACTGAACATCAAGAACAAGTACAAGTAAAAAAGGAAAACAACACCTGGATCGTCCACCATGGAAATCCTATCTAAAGGATAGGTATAGAACTCGAACAACTCGTCCCTGAGGTTTGTCCCGTCTAGTCTAGATCTGGGAATCCTCCCGTCCGTCACCCACAGCCTTGATCACTATTGACCATATTCTGCAAAGAACACAACATGGTGCGGGTGAAGCCCGTGCATGGGTGAGTATAACAATACTTATTAGGGGACCCCGAGACCCCGGAAGGTCTCCCAGAATTCACTAAGGATAAACCAAATAAGAGAGATAAAATTAAAATGTATCAACTAACCCTACATAGGTATATTCCCATACATATACATAAGTTACCAGTCAGATTCTGACTCCAACTCATGAGCCCAAGCAGAACCCTATCCACAAAATAAGTAAAGTCAATCACCTCTTTGAGAATGGTTGAAAGACAAGACTCAGCACACACAGGTATACATCTTTTGTACAGTGATAGAGATGATCAGATGTAGCCACTGATTCATCTAAGCTGTCAGAACCACACATGATATAGGACCAGATTAGTTGTTGGACACACACAGGATACAAGACAATCTATTATGTCTACATGAGAGCTATCGGACCCACACATGATATAGGACTAGCTAAGTTGTCGGACCCACATAGGATACAAGACCAGCTATTCTGTCGGACCCACACAATATCTAGAAACAGAAGTCAGAACTATTGAACCCATAGAGGATTCGAGTATAGAAGTCATCACTGTCGAACCCATGGAGGATTCCAATACATAAGTCATCATTGTTGAACCCACAGAGGATTCCGGTACAGAAGTCATCATTGTCGAACCCACAGAGGATCCTAGTACAGTATCGTCGCACCAAGCCCTAGGGTTCCTGCACACAGCACGCTTGATTCCGGGAGGGTCCGCTCCTCGAGCCAAGTGTCGATACATCAATAATCATAATGTTTTTAGTTCATGTATCTCGTAGTTTTGTCTCATCATAAGGAACCCAACGTGACAGACATTGTGTCAATCGGACGCATGATCAGAGAGTTTCTGGCATTTCCGTTCCAGGGACTCGGATGGTTTTTAGGCTTAATTCATCCAGGTCATACTCCAACTGCGTCTAACACTCATGTGGAGTTTACCAAAGAATCTTATCGCTCCATAAATTCCATCTCCACAGGAGGTACATCAATCAGACACCCATATCCCTAAATGCGGGCTAAAAGGTGTAAACGGCCATAGCGGGTTTGGGTCCGGTCCGACCCAGTCAGAATGACACGGCCCCACCCAGTCTGAACCGGGGTCGGACCCAATCAGCAGGTCCGACCATGTCTGAGGAAGAGACCCGAGCCGAGGGGACGGCCTGACCTGAAGAGACGGCCCGGCCCGACGGGTGGCCCAACAAGAGGTGGCCCGACCGTGGGAAGCCCGACCTTGGGGGGCCCGGCCGAGGAGTGTCCCAACCCTGGCGTGCTGGCTCATGGTGGACCGACCGGCCATGCGAGGGAGGGGGTGACCCCCCGGTTAATCGAGCAGAACTGGCGTGCTGCGCTGGTTCAGGGGCTGTGTGACCCGGATGGTGTCGCTGGTCAGGCACAACCGCAGCCGGCTTGGCCGGCTGCCTCCACACCTCCACCATGGTGCAACGACGTCGCGGTCCTTCTACCCTTCCCACGGTGCGCTGGTGCCATGCCACCACCACCATAACCTGACTTGGCCACGACCTTCGGCTCCACCGCCGGACGTGACGGTGCCACGCTTCTTCATCCGACGTGTCCCTCCCATCCGCAGTTCCTCTTTCATCTGCAGTGGCCCTCCTGGATGTGGTTCTTCTCTAGAATGGAGTGATGGAACCGCGCCCTTTCAGCACATCCTTCGATGTCAACCAAACAAGAACCAACAGAGGGGCATCGGTCCATGTTGGTTCGGCATGCGCCCTCCTCATTAGGTGATAACATGTGGGCCTTATCAATCCCAAATAAACGATGAGGAACAAATTTATAATTTATACATTAAAATAATCAAATTAACATACCTCATATTTGTGGTGGTACGTTGTTGAGTCGCGGAATATGAACTTCGTCGAAGACGGACGTTGTTCCATCAACGTCGGAGGAGATATATCTCTGTGTAGACGAGCCAAGACGACTCCCTCAGTGTACTTCATGGGCGGCGGTGCTTCCCTTCCCTACTTTGGTTGAAGAAGGAAGAAGATTTTTCTTTTCATTCTTCAGAGATGAGGAGCATTGTTTATGCTCTTCGTTGATGGAATGGTGTTCTTCGGTTGTTCTTCGTTGGATGGACCAAGCTCTTCTCTCTCAAGCTTTCCCAAGGATTATTCCAACCCCCAAAAAATAACAAAGGATGGCCTCAATTAATTCATTCCCACCAAATCGCAAATATGTGTTTAATTAAAGGAGGCAACTCATTCAATTAATGATGATGAATGGTTCAAATTGAAATTTAGATGAGGTGAAGATTTTAATTAAAATAAGCTACCTCACTTCAATAATGGGTTAATTGGCACCATTATGGGGGATGGTGGAAGGTTTCAAGAGTTTCCCCCATTAATGGGGAGCTCAAGTGTTTAAAAGGGGGGTTAAGGAGGTTAAATATAGTGGTCCCCACATAGTAATATCCTTCCAAGTGAGTTCAGGGTGTGGTGGGCCCCACCTATAACCTCCACTTGGTTGTTTTAACCACCAACCAAATAAAAATATGTTACACATTTTTTTATTCAATTTTTATTTAGAATCCCCAAAAATTATCTTCCAAACTCGATAAAACGCAACTACGATAATGTTCTTCTTAAACAAATACCGGAGCTGTGAGTTCAGTGGTGTTCTTGGATTTCAATTCCAAGCACCGGTTCAAATGTTATAAAATCCCGCTTGTACGTTTACAGAATGTACCATAACAAAACTTCGGAAAAAATATTATATGTCTACCCAGAACCATGCGAGTCGAGGTTAAGCTCTGCCTAAGTGAAACACATCCCAACGAACCCAATGGTAATCTCAAATTTTCAATCTGAGTAACAGTTTAGAGGTTATGAATTTTTCGAAAAAAAAATAATTTTCACTTAATTATTTTATTTGCTGCAAAAAACAATCTTTTTCATGTGGTCCATGATGGCCATTGTTAGTATCTTCTTAAATAAAGAAATACCTCATGAGTCAGAAGTGGTCTCATATTTTTAATATGAGCTACTGTTTGAGAGTTATAAGCAATTGAAAAATAAAAAAAAATTATTTAATTATTTTATTTATGGTTATGCAATTTTTTGGATTTCTCATAGGAGGCCCGTGCCGACTAAACATAAGTCGTGTCTATGGTAAATCTACCATCCTGGGTGCAACAGTGCCCTAGGATTTTTTATCTGAGTAACAGTTTAATATTTATTCCAATTTTTCAGTAAAATTGTTTACGCGTGTTAATTTATTCTTAACAAAACTACGACGGATCATTCCTGGCACTCCGGGCTTCTGAATCGCATGCCGTCAGAAACTGAAGACTCGTAAGATTCCCATGTATTTAAGAAAAACATTTCCACGAAATTTATAGGTCTTTACATTCTCCCCACTTCAGGTATTTACATCCATGTATGCTACAACTCACACTATGGGAACAAATGGGGGTACTGAGTAGGCATCTGAGCCTCCCGCTCCCATGTGCTCTCCTGGAGGTTTCCGTCCTACCAACAAACGCGGACCAGAGGTATCAACTGTCCACATAGGACCTGTTTCTATTGATCCTCTCTCTCTACTGCAACTTCCATGAATGTATCCCAGTCGTCAATGTCCAAATCACCATGGATGATGATGTTGGAAAGGGAGTGAACATATCTCCTCAGCTGGGATACGTGGAAGAATTCGTGGACCCGGTGCAACTGAGGTGGAAGAGCTAAGCAGTAAGCCACGTTTCCAACACTTCCATAGACATGGGAAGGTTTGATGAACCTCAGAGATAACTTCCATCTTATCCAAAACTCTATAGACCTCATCGAGGTGAGACTCGTAGAAAGACGTGGTCGCTATCCTCAAACTCTAGAGGTCTTCGTATCCTATCAGCATACGACTTTTTTTCTGCTATGTATAGTCTTTGTCCACTCTTGGATGACCATCACCTTCTCCATTGCAGATCATACCATCTCTGGTCAATAAAAAGTTGGCTAACTTGGTGTGTCGGTCGACGATTACCCAAATAGAGTTGTGTTCTCAGGATGTATGTGGAAGTCCCCTCACGAAATCCATGGATATCCTGTACCACTTCCACTATTGGACCTCTATGGGCTGAACCAAGCCTATTGGAACCTGGTGCTCTGCCTTCACTTAATGAGAAGTGAGGCATCGAGAGAAAAACACTACTACTGTCTTTTTCATACCTGTCTACCATTGCTATCATCAGAGGTCCGGATACATCTTCACCTCTCCTGGATGTACCACTTGGGGAGATGTGTGGAACTCCCTGAAAACATCCTCCTGAAGTGAAACTGGTACCATGTACTTCTTCTAAAGAGGATGACGTGCTCCCCACCATCAGAAAATCTATCAGGTGCCTGCACTATGGATATCTAAGCACGTCATGTCTTGCAGTCTGCATCCCCACGATATGCCTCCCTAACATACAAAAGAAGTGGAGGAGTGACTGTATGATACTGTAGATATGTTTCTCCGTATCTGGAAAATTCTGGAATGAATCTCCGATAGTATCTAGCCAAACCCACGAAAGTTTGTACCTCTGACACACTCTTGCGTGGATCACAAGCAAGTATCGCTTCAATATTCCCTGGATTTACTGAAACTCCAGCAAAATCAGACATCCCACCCCCTTTGGCGGGGGATTATCCTGGAAACTTCTTTTCAAAAGATGTCCCCATGTTCGAACACTCTTGTTCAGAACTAAAAACTCAATGTTCCTGCTGCCACGAGGGTAAGGCTAGCCGATTCAAGAGTGACCGACTATACCCTCCAATGCATGAGTTTAACATGTTCTTCCTGGGTTTTCTTTTTAGCCGACTAAGGAAAACCTCATCCCATTGTTGTATATAAACCACAACATTTTTTCCTAATACAGTCAATATATGTATGAGTTATGGTTGTCCAGTCAATACCCAAACTAACGTCGTAAGTCCTTGACGTTGCCACCAAGAGGTTCTAAAGGAAACTGTCACCTTAAGGGTCATATCACACCATCAGAATATATGTGATTATCGAGTCTCCTCACAAAGGTATCTCCAGACGTGAGGGTCAAGTCAACGGCCTAACTAAAAACTCTAGGTCTAAGACATGATTCATGGAAGGAAGGAATCATCAGTATCTATGTATATTGATAACAACAAGTAGTTTACACAGATCATACCTCAAATCATTCCTAGAGCCATTCGGTCACACTTTGTGACCTCATGCAGCTACTCTCTTCCCCTGCACTCTAGCTCCCTAAGCCTAACGTGGACTACAAGGTGGGTGGTTGTATCATGTCAAAATTTAAACCACCTTATGCTACTCTCCTAGTTCTTCTTCCACGTCTGCTGCCCTACAGATTCATCTGTCCTTAACACATCCTCTTCTCGAACCATTCTACACACTCAAGTCTCCGAGACTAGCACCAGTTTTATTCTCTATTACTGCTTACATTCACTTGTTGTATCCGTTCATCCAATGAACATTCAACCACAAAGGTTCTCTCTAGCACCATAACATAAGTAGTAATTCATAGAGAAAAAAGTGATGGCACATATATCATTAAACATACCTCGTTAATGGTTCCAATCTATAAAACACTGATCGTATCATATTCATCGAGTACCAAGAAAGATCGGTATGCCTCGATGAATACTCAGCTACTGACACGTCATCCTTCCGAAGTAGTATAAGCTGTAGAAGACTGTCAGCCACCTCCCCAAGCTAGTGATCAGCCACCTGTGGGTCAGGCTCACCTTGGAACCCGAGGGATATCTGGTACTAAAACACATGTAAGGAACCAAGCCTACAAGTGTCCTCTACCGGTACCACCAGTAGTGTGTGCTGACCAATGGGCAGTGATATAGTTGGCACACTACCTGAAGGCACCATCTCGAAAAAACTGTCCTAGTACCGAAACCTCACCAATATGTGGACCATCCTCATGGTCACTCAATGGAAAAGACTAGTAGCTACGATCATCATCTTCTATAGTAGTGCCTCAACTAGGCAGAAAACATCAATAATCGCCTCCATCCAGTCCTCTACTTTCTGGTAATCTATCTCGCCTTGAAATCTCAGAGGCCTCTGCCGCTAGATCTCATGCAACGTGCTTAGTCGGCGTGCACCATCATCCAATGTGGCTAGGGGTATCTGCTGCCCTACGAGTGGTTGTGCTGCAGGTACACCACCCGATGGTGCCAAAATAGAAGGAGGGCCCTAAACCAGAGCCTAGTCGCTTGATGGGTCATCATCATGTGCTCTCTCGAAAACCCTAGATTTCTATCTACACAGTGGCATCCTGATAATGAACAAGTGCACCATAGTCAATAAGTTAGACCTAGTAATATGACTCAAGAATTTCACAAATAAGGCTCTTGAAAACACACTCGCAATCTGTTTTTTCATGAACAATGTCAAAAATCAGAAGTCAGGGTCCTGGTGTATGGATACGTCGGCCACCACACCAACACTAGACTCCCTGGACTGAAAACCACACTCAATACTCTTAACAATATTTCTTCACATTAATTCATATCAGAGTCCTATGTTCTGTGGTAGAAAAGACTCCTCTGATACCAATTTGTCACAACCCCTCCTCGGAACCCATGATGTGACTGCCCTAAGCCCCCCATCCATATGCTAGTGGCTAAAGACTAGAACCAAAAGCGTAAATCCCTAAGTTGGGAATGCATTTCGTTTATAAAAGGAAATCACACACAATCAGAGTACACAACTAGAAGAAAAACACTAAGTAAAACTGACTACATAGGTAGTGCTGAAAATAAATGGGCCAGTATACAAACCCAACTGAACAATAAGAACAAGTATAAGTAAAAAGGGAAACGTCTCTTGGATCATCCACCATGGAAGTCCTACCAGAAGGGTAGGTACAGAACACGAACAACTCATCCCTGAGGTACGTCCCATCTAGTCTGCCTCCATGCAACCTCCCGTCCGACACCCTCATCCTAGATCACTGATTTCATTCGTCTGCATAGAACACAAAAAGGTGCAGGCGAATCCCGTGTAGGGGTGAGTATAACAATTCTTAGTAGGGGACCCCGAGACCCCTGAAGGTCTCCCAGAATCTACTATGGATAAACCAATGACGAAAGATACAATTATATAATATCAACCAACCCTAAATAGGTATATCCCAAACATATACATAAGTCACCGGTCACAGTCCGGCTCCAACTCTCAAGCCCAAGAACACCCCATTCCACAAAGCAAGTAAAGTCAATCACATCAATGATATGGTTGAAAGACAAGACTCAGATCGTACAGGTATACATATTTTGTAGAGTGATAGAGATGATCAGATGATGTCACATATTCATCTAAGCTGTCAAACCCACATAGGATACAAGACCAGCTATGTTGTTGGACCCACACAAATTACAGGACCAACTAAGCTGTTAGACCCACACAGGATACAAGACCAACTATTCTGTCAGACCCACACAGGATCCATGAACAGAAGTCAGAACTATCAAACCCATGGAGGATTCCGGTACATAAGTCATCACTATCGAACAAACAGAGGATTCTGGTATAGTAGTAATCACTGTCGAACCGATGGAGGATTCCATTACAGAAGACATCAATTTCGAACCCACGGAGGATCCTGGTACAGTATCGTCACTTCCAGCCCCTGGGTTCCCACACACAACACACTCGATTCCATGAGGGTCTTCTCCTCGAGACATGTGTCAATACATAAAATATCAATAATTCTTGATTTGATGTATCATGTTGTTCCGACTCATCATAAGGAACCCAAAACGATAGACGACACGTCAATCATATGCCCGGTCTGAGAGTTATTGGCATTTTTGTTCAAAGGGTCTGTTCAGTATTTTTGCTTAAACCAACCCGGTCATACTCCAACTGCGTCCAAACCTAAAATGGAGTATATCAAATAATCTTCCTGCTCCATGAATTCCATCGCCGTAGGTGGTACGTCAATCAGACACATGTATCCCTAGATTGGGGGTAAATGGTGTAAATGACCATAGCGGGTCCGGGTCTCGTTCGATCCAGTCGGACTGACCCATCCCGACCTAGTCGGAACTGGGGTCTTACCCAGTCCTCGGGTCCGACCCGGTCTAGAAAAGCGTCTCGAGTTGAGGGGACGGCGCAGCCCGACCATGGGCAGCCCGACAATGGGCAGCCCGACCGACCACGTGAGGGTGGGGGTGTCGCACCCCCCCGGTTTGTTGAATAGAAGTGGCACATTGCGCCGGTTCAAGGGCAGCGAGACCCCGCTGGTCCGGCTCCATGGCAGCCGGCTTGGGCGGCTCCCTCCATACATCCACTGCGGCGCGACGGGGTCGTTCCACCACCGTCGTGGACCGACCTGGACACGGCCTTCGGCTCCACCGCACGGCATGACGGCTCCACGCTTCTTTATCCGCTATGGCCCTCTCAGCTGTGGTTCCTATTTTGTCCTCCATGGCCCTCCTGGCCATGGTTCTTCTCTGGCGCGGGGTGATGACACCGTGCCCTTTTGGCTCCGCCTTCGACATCAACCAAATGAGAACCAATGGAGGGGCATCGAGTTGTGTTGGTTCGGCCCGCGCCCTCCGCATTAGGTGATAACAAGTTTCCATCATCGAACCCAAATAAACGATGTTGAACAATGGCATAATTTATAAATTAAAATAATCAAATCCCCCTACCTCATATTTGACGTTGCACATTGATGAGTTGTAGAAGACGGAAGTCGTGGATGACGGACGTCGTTCCGTCAATGTCGGAGGAGGTAGATCTCGGTGAAGACGAGTTGAGGCGACGCCCTCAGTGTGATTCGTGGGCAGCAGTGCATCCCTTCCTAACTCCGGTTGAAGAAGGAAGAAGATAATGCTTCACGTTCTTCAAAAATGAGGAGATTTCTTTATTTTATTCATGGAAGGAATGGATTTCTTCGGTGGTTCTTCGTTGGAAGGATTAAGCTCTTCTTTCTCAATATTTCCAAAGGATTATACCAACCCCCCAAAAAACGACAAAGGGTGGCCTCTTTAAAATCTTTTCCGCAACAACACAAAGATGTGTTTAGTTAAATGAGGCAACTCATTTAATTAATGCTAAGGGATGATTCAAATTCAAATTTAGATGTGGTGAAGAGTTTAATTAAAATACGATACCTCATTTCATTAATGGTTGAATTGGCACCATTATGGGGAAAGGTGGAAGGTTACAAGAGTTTCCCCTATAAATGGGGAGCTCAAAAGATTAAAAGGGGGGTTAAGGGGGTTCAAGAAAGTGGGACCCACCTAGTTATCTCATCCCAAGGGAGGTTAGGGTGTGTTGGGCCCCACATCTAACTTGCACTTGGTAGTTTTAACCACCATCCAAATAGAAATATGTTACACATATTTTTACTTTATTTTTATTTAGAATCACTAAAATTTAATTTCCAACCTCAATAAAAGGGAACAACGGTGAAGGTCTCCTTAAGAGAATATCGACGCTTCGAGTTCACCAGTTTCCTCAGATTTCAATTCCGAGCAGTGGTTCAAAAGATATAAAATCATGTTTGTACGATTACTGAACATACCCGAACAAAACCTCAGAAATATATTATCAGTCATCCTTGACCCATGCCAGTCGAGGTTCGACTCTGCCTAACTGAAAAATGCCCCAACTAACCTAAATTTACTCAAGGTTTTTCAATCTGAGTTACTATTTAAAAGTTAGGAATTTTGAAATAAAATAATTTTCAGTTAATTATTTTATTTTCGACCAAAAACTAACTTTTTCCGGTGGCCCGCACCGACCAATGTTAGTATCTTCTTAAATAAAGAAAGCCCTCACGATTTCAACAGTGGTCTCAGATTTTTTATCTGAGCTACCATTTGTGAGTTATGAGCATTTGAAAAATAAAATAATTTATTTAATTATTTATTTATTGTTATTCCATTTTTGAGATTTCTCACAGGAGGCCCACGCCGATTAAACGTAAGTCGTGCCTAGGGTAAACCCACCATCCTGAGAACAAGGGTGCCCTTAGATTTCTAACCTGAGTAACCATTTAAGATTTATTCTACTTTTTCAATAAAACTGCTTACACACGTTAATTTATTCTTTACAAAAATTCAACAGATCATTTCAGGCACTCCGGGCTTCAGAATCGCATGCCGCCAGAAACTGCGGACTCATAAAATTCCCATGTATTTAAAAAAATCTGCAGAATTTCTAGTTCTTTACAGTTAAAAAATATATAGAATATTAATAAATATATTAATATAATTTATTTTTTTATAAACATATTAACAACTATTAATCTGAAGTGAAGATAAAATATGAATTGTAGCACAAAAAAGGGATGGTAGCTCGTACATATTCAAATACAATGATTATAATTTTCTATGGATTGAGTAGAATAAATATAAATAAAAATTTACAAACAATGAAAAATTATCATATCAAAAATTTCATATATATTCATTATATATATAATAATAACCATGTATAAAACACAGGTATGAAATGTAATTAATATCTCCGAATTAAGGGTAGTCTGCATGTATGCATGAGAAATAAATTCATAACGCAGTTTATTCAAATGATGTCATTATTGTTTATAATTTTATTTATATTTATGAATTTTTTGTAAAACTTTTGTATGGCTAATATTTTTATCAATATGAAAAATGAAAATGAAAATAACTTGGTTAATATTTATACCACTTCTCTTAGAGCCCACTTTATCATACACATTAATCCATGTATTATTTGACTTGGGAGAATAATGAATGATCACAGATTTAAGGGATTAAGATGTAAATGATTTTAGTGGGTCTATTTGTTCATGAAAGATTCAAATTTTGTAATAATGGAGATGAAAGGGTTACCAAGAATATTTAATGGTTGGTAATGAATTAAAATTCTTAAATAATAAAAATTTTATATATTCTCATTCAATATAAACTTTCAAAAAATTGAAAATGATTTATTGGTAGGATAATATATTGTAGAAATCCCTTTAACAAATGTGAATTTCAAACGTTGTTGTGGAAATAAAAATGTTATCATTTTTTAACACATATTAAACTATTTTTATCCTTATTCATGGTAAAAAACATTAAATATATTTAATATTCATAATGATATAGATCATGTTAAAACAATAAAATCATATTAATTAATTTGAATATTAATATGGAATAAATTTTAAATGGTTTGACTTTAATATGAGTAAAGAATAAATTTTAATAAAGCATGAAAATCATAAAAAAAATTAATTTTAAAAGAAAGTATTTTTTTCCTAAAAATTGTTTTACCTATATTCGATACCTTGAAGAAAACATTAAAAAGTGTATTAAAATAAATTATTGATTATATAATAAATAGTTTTCAATACTATTCATAATTTATTATTATTATTTTCAAGTATTATGATTTAAAATAAAACAATCAAGGCTTAAGATTTGTTAATAAAAAATTAGTATTTTTTGCCACAAAATAATTTTATATATAGTTATGGTATAATGATTATTTCTATTTAATAAATATCATTATTTAAAATTAAATACGTCCAAATTTATATTATGATCAAATTAAAAGAAATAATGGGATATTAAATTGAAAATAAATTATAGTTTGTATAATCCCCTTCCAAAAAAATTTAATCCATAAATTTAATGAAAAAATATTTTTTGACCATAACATTATATTTTTAAAATTTGTGTATTTATATAATAAAAAATTTAAAAAAAATCACTTTAAAAAATTATAATTTTTTTAATATTTAAAATTTATTATTCATATCTAAAAATTTAATGAATATATTATAATGTATTTATTTAAATAATTAATTCAGACATGGGGATTTATATAATTAAATACGTCAAATACATTATGAATAACATAAAGGAAATAAATATAATATATTTTGGTGTTAATAATGTAACGAATAATTTTTTTAAATTTATTTTCATTCAAATTATTCCATCACAGGATAATGGTTCGTTCATAAGCATACGAGAATAACATTCTATATTTTAGGTGATTATGTATGAACAAAATGTATCTTGATAGTCTACCTAGTTGAATAGGAAAATTATTCACAACATGAATGTTAAAATAATTAAGCTATATGATATAACGAGAAGGTCAAAACATTTTTTTTATTATGATATTTGTAAAAAAATGTAAGGGGAAGCGTGGGAGAGAAAATTTATCAATTCAAGTAACAATATAATATGAGTAGGAATGATCATTGAAATGCTTAAATTTATCACCATATTAGTGAGAATACATATATTGTGTTTATAATTATTATATCATTGTAATAAGGGGATGTGTGAATACTATCCCATTTCGTAATCAAGGTCTATGAATAGTAATATACCATATAAATATAAAATGACGACATGGTAAATCATGTCACATATTTATTGGATTTAAACGCATGATTTAGTTAAGTTATGAAAAAGATTAATATAAATAGTATTAAAAAATAATGTTCTTTTGAATTAATATCATTGCATAATGATATAAGTTTAAATTTTTCAATCAATTAATAAATTACATAATAGTGGATAAAAAGATTAGTGGCATGCTAATAGATCCATTTTAGCACACCAATGCCTAACCAAATAGATGTAACATTTGATGATAGAGGTACCCATTATCAATGTCCATGAATGATTTCTAAAATTCCATCACATGTGAGATAAGAAGTATGGTATATGTAAATGGATTTTCATTAATTTTAATATAGGTATTAAAAACATATGGTCATTATTTTTAGCCTATTGTTTCCATTTATTAAAATGAATATATGATATGGGTAGTGCATGTGTCCAAAATTTGTAATCTAGATGTTTATATGATTCATAAAAAAATCACAAGTCACACATATTTATTAATATATAAAAAGTGTATAGTAATATAGGATAGACCATATATCATTATTTCTTTTTTAATTCTAAAATGTTCAGGATTTTACATACATTAATGCAATGTTACAAGGAAGTGGATGTCATTATGCTTTAAATATTATGATAAGGAATCATTTTCCACAACGTTTTACATGAGGTTTTTATGACTATAATATTATATAGTTTAATTTTATAAGGGAAACAATCATGTTTCATTAAATTTAAATTCATTACATGAGGACTCAGGTTTAATGACGTTTATATATTTTTACCAGGAAAAAGATTTTAAATATTAGTTCTAATATGGATCATGTAAAAATTAATATAGAGTCATGTTTTAAATGAAATATTAAAGATTAAACCAATAAGAATGAATAGAGCTGATGACATGAAAAAAGTATATTTCTAGTTAGATGCTTTATGGACCTTGATAAATTATATGAGTCTCACCGTATTAACTACATGGATGTTAATAAACAAGAATATATTTCTTATGTTATTTTTTGTCCCTTCACAGATTTATATCAATTGAAATTGGAGGATATTCATCATTTGACTATGGGACTAGACTCTTAAGTAACCACATAGTAACAACTATGGTAATGTGCTATTTTATTGTAAAAAATGATTATTGGGATACCAAAAACCAAAAATCAATGATGGTAAATTAATTATAAATTGAAGTAGGATCCCTTTTGTTATATAATCTTTTATATAACTAGAAATTATATAAGGATGTTGGATCAAATTGTATGAGTTACTCTATATAGTTTATGGTATTTAAGGGAGGGTTATAAGGCCTAAAACGTAATTGAATGTTATAATGAAATATATTTGTTTTAGGTTATATATATTATATAAGGACATTGAATTTGTGTAGTTTAATTTGTTGAAAACGGAATTTTGTATGAGGTTATTCAATATATTTCAACATGTATATTGATTTCATGTAGTTTTACATCATCTGATAAGGACTCATATTTTTGTAGTATAATTTATTGAAAATTTTATAATAAAATGTTCAATTAAATATCATACTAAAGAGGATTAATTTTTTTTAGTTTAACATCGTGTGATGAGGACACTGATGTCCTACATTTATTCATTATATAGAAAAGTCTCTAATAACATGGATTTTTACATTATGTGAAAATTAATTATATTTTATGTAGTTTAATTTCATATGATAATATCTTATTATATTTATTAAAGGATGATTTATCATATTATTTTTCAATGAATACATTAATAAATATCAAAATCCATTCAATTTGGTGGATTTTAGAACACAAAATCTCTAACCTGATTACAAATGAGTTATAAAATCATAGAAGTAAATGTTTAGTTAGTTTGTGGATTTAGTGTAATTCATGATTCTTCATAGGATAATTGATCCTAGATTCACTGCATATCTCATAAAATTGAGAATCATTCTAGTAATATAATATATGTATATATATTTTATATATCATTATATAGACAAAATGAAATGGGTTTAGTTGTATCACATTGGACTGATGTGTTGATAGGACACTTGATGTGAACAATATAGACCATGATTATCATGAGTAAGAGAAATATGGGTTTCTATTGGGCTTAATATAAGAAATAATGTTATTACTAATTACTTGTTTTAATGGAATAAACCCATTGATTAATGATAAAAGGATAATTAGAGGATAATTATACTAATTTACATCGAAAGGGGACTTTATAAATTATCATGTGGAATTTGAAACATATTCATTAATGATTAAAGGATAATTAGATATTAATTTAATTTGTTATGGGAAATTGAATTTAGGATCCATGAGTAAATATGTATAATAAATGTGTATTATTAAAGAGACACCTAGATCTAAAAATTTATAATTTTTAATTAGTGTATATCAATGAACCTAGAAAACATCACACTAATTCCCATATCATTTCAATGATAGAGTCTCACTAAGTATGAAACTCATGTTGTTTTATGGGTAATGTATTGTTGTCCTTATAATATCCTTTTTAATATCACTGAGTTCAAAAATATTCCCCACCTATGTATATACTTAATCAAAATCGCATTAATGATCGATATTATTGGGGACCAGAAATCTCAAGTGAGTCACACAATATATGAGAAAGAGTTGATAAATTGTTTATTTTTATTTTCATACGAGTCTTCATGAAAAAAGGAAATATGAAGGGTATTATTTTCATCATATGAGTAAAAAATTATAAATGTATTTCAATATCTTATTTGAAAGAATGGTCATGAATGAAAAAAATATTATTTGTACATGTGATAGAGGATCTCAATATCACTTCATATCCTATAAATTTAATAGAGACATAATGTTTTTTAAATATGAATTATTTTTTTCCATAATATAGACTATTATGATTTTATAATCATTTAATGAATATATATACAAAGATACACCTATATAAAATGGGAGATATTCTAAACAAGGAAAGACACTCTATTTAGTTTGGTGCGCTTCAGGTATGGAGGACATGTCATTTTGATTAGAATTATGTGAAAATTATTGGAAGAGGCAGATTTTTTTATAATGATTGATTCATTATAGATATTATATCTCTCATAATGATCTGAATATTTTGTGGAAAAAATAATTATTTTTATCATTAGTTATTTCTAATAAGAAAAGTAAACCATTTAACTATAATTTTGATCATTTTAATTTATTAAAAATAGATATTTTGGGGCATCCATGTTATAGTCATGAATATTGAAAAAATTTGCAACATAAATTGTGGTCTTGAAATAAGGAATTCAACAAAATAATTCTTTCATCCAGAAATAAATACAAAAACATTACAATTTATTTCTATATAGTGAGTATAAAAACAATTACATTTAGATTATGTTATTATGGAATGTTGGTTTTTAGTTTTAATTTATCCTAATCAAACACCCTGGAAAATTATAAAAAAAATAAAAATAAACTCCTTATAAATTATTCATTGGGGGTGGATTTTATGTCCTCTAAATCTGTGATAAAAAATTTGTATTAAATTTTTTTCTATACCATGAGTATGGAATAAGGTCCCTACTTTGTTGGATTTAGTATTAGAGGATTCCACACTACTATAATCACAATTTGGTGTACCAAAACCATCTACCCGAAATTAAATTAGTGGAGGATATTTAAGGATTATGGAACACTATTCTGATAAAATTGTATTTTATTAATTATCATAACCATTTATCATTTGGTCAACCCAACTCTACCAGATCATTTTATGTGAATTTATATATAAAAAAAATATTTTAGAAGAAAACACATATAGAAGTGAAGGGGAACATAAAAATAAAAATTAATTTTATATCATATATATATAATACTGGTTTTTACGTGTAGTCATGTTGTTTAAAGTTGAATATGAACTGAAATCAGACATCAGTTTTTGTGGACAAACAATCCAATATCTATCAAATATAATTTGATGATTAATGATTACGGTAATTTTTAAGACTCATTATATTGATTTTAATATTCATAATAGTATGAGGAATGGTTGTATTATTTTTTTCAAATGGTACATGATTTTTATCTCTAAGGAACAAATTCTTTTGCCATTGTTTATCTATATTTTGGACTGACACAAAAAAATAGTAATGATTATTGACCTCATTATATTTATGATAACAATTTTATTGAAAACATTTAAGGGTATTCATACATGTACATTTGATAAAATGTAATTAAAAGTAATAATGAACATGGATAACTTTGAAATAGTTGGGGGATATGGCCATATAACCATAATTTCACATACTAAAATGTGTCCACAGTATTTTGTTCTATGATAAACTAAATAGGAAGATAGATTTAATAATACTTATCCATGTATGAAAATAAATTTTCTATAAACATAATTATTTTTATTAGATTGGTTAAGAGAAATAAATATTTCTTCTAAAATTCTTAGTGACCATGGTATCTGACTTGTCAGCCTCATTTGAGAAATGATAGAATTATTTCATTATAATCAGGATATCCATCTCCTTGATGTAGACATGGATAAATGGAGAAATGAATAATTCAGGAATTAAATGTTTGGAATCAGTTGTTTTATAGATGGTGATGTACACCAAAATAACAAAAATATTTAATCTTTTATCATTATCTTATAGAAGATGATGATCATTGTGGTTTTATAAAATTATATACGTCCATTACATTGTCCCATAGATTGAGTTGTATAGAGGACCATCCAAATTGAATTTTTATTTAAAAGGAAATTATTTCATATTGGGTGTTAAGGATGAATTTGGGGACCATCCTAAAATTAATTTTAAGGATTTCCATGTAATCCTAGTGTATGTATACCAAGGTGGTAGGAACATTAGACTGTGTATCAACATAAGAGATTAATAAACATGGAACATGACTCAGAATCTGTTGAGAGGTTGAAAATTCTATTAAATATTAAAAATAAACTTATATAGGTAATATTTATTCCATATCGGTGGGATATTCACCCTTGATTTTTTGGATCACATGTTTAGAAAAACATTTCATATAAAAAAACCCTAGTATCTACATGGAAAAAAACAAAACAGTGATGATGGATTGACACTCTACCTCATTATTAGAGATTTAATTTTAAAATGTGATGAGATAAATAAGAACTTCCTCAGAAAGGGAAATTGAAATTACCCATAGGACAACAATCTAATATGTGGGGGTTTCCCTTATTAATACTTTCTTGATTCACAAAGTAGTATCAACCAATATTTCTGATGCTTGGGAATCATTTTCCATATAGATTAATTCAGAACAAAAGAGATATGTATTTTATCTCCCACTATTGAATGCCTATTATTTCATGGGAATGTTTATAATGATGTGACCTTAATTTTTTTCAGGAAATAAAATTTCAAAACATTATAGGATGAATTCCCAACACAAGAATACATATTACCTATATGGGATGAATAAGGATACACCTGAATAGGTATATATGTAAAGCCAAATGGATCTCATGAGTCTTGGGAAAATGTCCATTTTTTGTGTTATAAATATCAATTCCAAACCATTATTCTCATTAGTATAATGTGGTCTTTCTGCCAAAAATGGTTTGAATAAGATAATAAAAGATATTTTAATTTCTGACATCATTCACTTATGTCTGTAGAGAATATATTGATCACTATAGTGTTTCTACAAACAAAATAATTATATTTCATAAAAAATGGTGGAATGCATACTTGTGTGATGAAGAAGTGGTAGTTAACATCACTAGTGGAATTCAAGTGGTTATAATTACAATGGTAAAAATTCTTTTAATAATAAATTTAGTGGTGTTTAATCAATAAAATAAGTTGTCCATGATGATTAACATGACATATAAAGCTTTACCTGGAGTCCTCTCAATAACATTATGATTTATGGGAGAGGCCTATAAAAATTCTTATTGTTATTTTCTAGGTCAAATTAAAAAATGGGATGGTATATCATGATGTTCATATAATTAAAAAATTTATTATCAACATAAAAAATTAGTTGGTTCATTTTTGGATTATTTTTAAAACTATTTTTTTCATGGATTTCAAGGCCATCATTACAATATTCAGATTTTACTATAAGGACATTCATGTTTTTATCCACATTCATCCAATTAATTATATGTATATGTGGTGTATAACATTTTGAAATGTGGATCCAAAATCCATTAAGCTCTATAGAATTTCATGATAGAAATACATTTCCCTAGTTCCCTAAATAAATTTTCCAACTCATCTCATGTTACTATTGATAAAAATTAACTAAAATAACAATTAATTTTGTATTTTGATTTAAATTAATAATTAATATTGTAAATAATTCTAGGGTCTTGGATGGAAATCATCATTTAGATATCCATTTATAAGATCACTAATTTAAATATAAAATTTGATCGATCCATTGAAACATATGCTATGAAAAAAATATCAATTAACATTGAGAACATTAAATCATAGATGGTGTATTCATTAATGATTTCTTTTATTTCACATTCAGAAAACAGATTTGGATTTATCCTTTGAGTTATTATCTATAAATCATTGTTGAATGGTTTACAGTTTTTTATTATATTAGACAATTTTATAGAAATTACAAAAAAAACCCATAAAGTAGTATTTTAAAAAATTAAATGTAATCCTCACCATGGTCCATTAAATCAAATATATGCATTAGTAATAGATACTATTTTTTACCAATATTAACATACATGTCCATAAAGATAGTGTTCTAAATGAATTTATCATATCATATAGATGAATTTCCATGGTCATAATCATCTTTATCATTTGTATTAATTTTCATTGGGGTCGGAAGATGAAGGGTATATTTATATCTTTAATATCATGTTGGTACATCATAATTTTTTAAAATTATGAGTATACATATTTGGTAATATTTATTTCTATTTCATTTTATTAATTATGGATTCACATTTCATGTTAACTTGTAACTAGATGTTATTGTATATGGCATACAATATTTAACCAGCATATAGTTTTGAGGTAATATTAGAGATTTATTTGTATCTTCTTGTAATATAATGAAATTTATTGATATTAATAATGGTTCAAGGATACTCATGGGTTTTATAGATATATATAAAGCATTTTAGACTAGTACATTCTCACCCGTGTTGTTATCTCTAGTCAGAGAACCATGTCCACCATCTATTATTCTCTTGTATGTCTCTATATTATTCCCATGTAAATTCTCTAATGTAAGGGATTTTATGGTATCCAAGAGTGTGTGATTACATTTGAAATAGATTAATAGCTGATATATAATAAAAAAAAGTATCCATGAAGGAGACATAGTCTTCTAAACATAACATTAAATTTCATGTTCTTTTAAACTGCCATTGATATTAGTGTAAAATGAATTTTTTTTTGAATTAGTAATTGAGTATTTTAAATACAAGGGAAATTTTAACTATGGATTGTGATATTAAATGGAGATAGATTATACTCATAATATCCCACATAGTAAACTATCTCTATTTTTATGAGTTTGATTCCTAATATATTTTATCTTATGTTTTTATGAATATGAAAATTATCAATATTTTTTGAGAAACACTGGGATCTAATATAACCACGAACACCTACCCCTCAATCATTTTATTTGAATGAGTCGATTCTTTGGTATTCCACATTGGTAGTCTCTATGTGATTCATTTAATATTAAAACACATCATCCTAAACTATTTGGGTCTCCCATGGTCCATAATTAATGATTCATTGTGTTAATTTCTAGATGAGAAGTGCTTCTAGGATTTATATTTTATCCTGAACAATAACTGTATAATTTTAGATATCCATCTTCTATACTATAGTTTTAGTATTCCTAATTCGGTGTTATTCCATAGTTTTAGGCATTTTATGATAACAAATTTCATGTTGATGGTCTGTATTCCAAACATGAACCCAATGATATTTTTACCATTAAATTGGTAATAGGGGACACCAAACACAAATTCATGTGATTATCTAACACTTATATACATAGAAATTGACCTTCACAAAAAAATTATTAGAAAAACTCATTGAGTATTGAACAAAAAAATTATTCTTTCAAGTCTCATTGATGTGAGAAACCTATATTTTTGGTTTTATATTTTATTTTTATGATTTGTGGATGAAATATTAATATCCACTATGACTTTGTCTATCCTGGTTTCATCAACATTAGAAAACTCATCCTATGGATACCAAAATATTTTTTGGGTACTTGTTTTCATATTCATCTTCATTTTTATACATTAGATCTTTAAGAAGGCTAATATGGATCGTGGATAAATTGACTTAACCTATAGTTACGGTAGTTTCATTCAATGGTGGTACCAATGAAAAAAATAATGATGAATAATATCAATGGGATCATTGGTGCATTTTGGTGTCAGTAATAGAACACATTATTTCAATCGGATTTTCATTAAATGAAAATTCTTGACATTATATCATGGTTTCATGGTTGTCGAGATTAAAGGATCTATGAAAATTGTCACCACTAAATATTAACTGACTTATTATTTCATGATGGATGGACTATGGATGACTATCTTAAGGGTTATATAGTAATATAAAAAAATTATTCATTCTAGGTCTATATTTTATTCATCCTATTTTCCAATTGGGTTTTTGAAACCAACAGTACTTCTGATAGTGTTATTATGAAGTTCACATATCTACAATTGTCTATTTTCTAGCATATTTACATAAAGATGAAGCATTAATAAATGTTTCTTCATGATATTCATTGGCTATGAGAATAATATAATATGTTAATAAAAAAATTAATTAGGTTTCGATGAGTCATAATTCATGATAATATTATATTTCATTATAATTATGATTTAGCATATATGGTATATTTCATGAAATAGTATAATTTGATTCTTCTGTCCTTATATCCAATCTGTCCTTGTTACGTCTTAAGTTCTGAATGAAATTGGTTGTTCAAAAAAATAAATTGGGGATGAAAATGATATGGATGTTTCCTAGATTCAACATTAGCCAGTTATTGTTTGAGAATTATAGTTCGAATTTCTAAAAATTTATAATTATCTCTGTTAGAAATGGGAAGAGGAAAAAATTGGCCTTGGTTAACCAAAGAAAAATATATAGATACTTTTCCTACTATGTAACCACCCATAATCCACTATACCATTTGAATGAGTGTAATTGATACTCTATTTGATCAAATATATTCAGTGTAAATATCTATTATCTTTTCAATTATTTGATCTACATTATGATATAGTAAATTAGAAATTTATATAATGTGATGAAATCTAAAATGATTAAATTTTCCAAATGATTATAATAAGAATATTTTATGACCATAAACTTCCATCGAATAAATCTAAATTGATAAAGGAATAAATGATTAATATGTTCATATAAGTTAAAGGGTTATGAATGAAAATAGAAGTAACAGATAAAGCATGATCCCGTAATAAGTTGCAAAATTCTTATACATTATCCCCTACGAATCAAACTCTCCCATCATAGTTCCAAACCACAACATGAAATTTTTAATGTGTTATTTGGGTTACATGGATCAATAATCAATAAATTGAATCCAAATTTAAAAAATTTGTAATTATTATGTACTATTATATAGTTATATGTTGGTTACAACCCACAAGAAATGTTGAATTACTAAATTCCCAAACAAAACACACATTAAACAGTAGGTGAAGATATATTCTTATAATTTTTTACATTGTTAAAAAAATTATTTTTTAGAAAAGACATATTTTTTGGATTGTTTTTTGAAGAACATATTTTTGAAATTGATGTAATGATCATGCGGTAGGAACAACAATGAATAATAAATAGCTGTAGAGTTTGAGAAAATAATTAAAAGGGGAAGCGTGACAAATTCATTCTATTGGATGAGATTGATATTTAATTCGAAATTTTTTTAGTATAAATGCATCTCATAAAACATGATTAATCTCCATTGGTGACAAATTGACTACTCAGATGAATAAATCCTAGGGTTCTCAACTCCATGAATCATGAAATCTATTAGAAATTTAAATGTACAAATTAATTAAAAAATTCTCAGATATTTTAATTTTAGAAATTTAGGATCGAAGAAAATCAGTCATGGTCATTATCAATAAATGATCATGATGTTTTTGAAACAAATATTTCAATGTGTGATTTAGTTATAATAAATTTGAAATTTATCACACCAATATATTAAGAATTTATAATATAAAATTGTTTTGAGTAAATAAAATAACTAATGCCGAGAAAATATTTTTCACGAATTAAAATATTAAAAAAATAAAAATCAGTTAATTTAAATTTGTATAGAAAAAACACAGTATAAATAAAAAAATAAGGGGATAAGGGATATCTTATTTGAAAATGAATGAATAAGATCATGATCTCTTGTCTTTATACTATATTTTCTACTCCTACTCTCATAGTCTATTGATTCATATAGAATAAATGAGTGTGTATGATGGTTGAGACTTATGTCACAAGAGAATAATGTCCCCAATTCTGATGTATGCTTGGAAATTAAAGACCTCTATGAACTCATTCTAAGTCACACACTAAAAACACCGACTTAACTTTGTCTCCTTCCATATCTCAAAACATGTGTCTTCATCAATGACATGCTTGCCAATTATGGAATGATATTCTTATTTTCTACCGGCAGTTGGAAACAACATACTTGTATGTAACTCTAGATAAATTGTGTATCAAAAATCTTTAAACAAGGTATAATTAAGAATGTTTTAAATGTAATAAAAATATTTCCCAATTTTATAATTATTTAATTAAATATAATTACAATTATTCCATTAATGTATATATAATTATGTTGAGTTATTTAATTTTTACAAATTATTATTTGTTACAAATATAAATTTATTAATAGATTAAATATTATTATTATTTTAAAACTTTTATGGAAATAATGTTTTTATTTAGCAGTATTACAGTTAATATTATAATATTATTATGAAATATAAATGATTACATTATTTTTAATGATTCATAGTTGTGATTATTTAATTACATAATCTATTTCAATATTTATATTAATTTAAATATTATAGAGATTATTAAAGTTAATAATTATAATTATAGTTATTATATTAATAAAATATCAATATTTTTATATTATTTCTATTATTTTAAATTATTATTTAAATTACTATCATAATTAATTATTATTTCTTATTATTTATTTTATAACTTTTAATCATTATAAAATTTATTTTTTTATTTTATTTTATTTTTTGTTACATAATTTATTTATTTATTTATTTATTTATTTTATTATAATTACTTTTTCCACTCCTTGTAATACCTTAAGTTGGTAGGTTTTTTTATCCCAAATGCCTATACGCATATCCATGAGTTCTCCTCCATAAAAGGTTTTGTATTCATCCAAAGGTAGCCAATGAATGCTTCAATCTCATGTGGCATCAACTCTTTCATATCTATAGAGCTGTGTCCTTAGTATAAGATCTATAATGGATTCAGTCGATAATGTGAATAGATGTTGCTTCAGTGAGATGGGTCTGACTCATTGTTGTGTCCATGACTCCACAATAGAAATAACCTTTTCTGTGGGCTACTTCATTTGATTGCTGAATGCTCATGATGGTGATCAAATTTTGAAATGGAGGTATTATGTTTTATTTTCAGATATGTGAAATGGGGTTGCTTCATCAGTCGATGAATGGTGATGAATTGAGGCATCCCCTTCTACCAAATCTAATTCAAATACATGATTGAATGTCATCTGTCATTAGGATTGTGTTTCAGATATGAGATGGTGGATTGTGATCTAAAATTCAGTGGGGATATTATTTGGGATGTGGTGGTGTATCTTTGTGTGAAGAAGATGGTGAGCATTTGGTTTATTGTGTTTCGTCTCATCAGTGAGAAAGAATAGGTGGGGTAGGATGGTTTTTTGATAGTTGAAGGTATATTGAAGCAGTGGTGGATATGTGAAGCACCTAAAGTTGGTAGTTTCGTTTGGGAGGAGGAATTGTTGGTGTAGTTAGTAGTGTACTTTGAGAAAATCAAGTGGGGCATTTTCTTCATCTGGGTGTGTGAGCAAAGGATATTTATATTTGTGAAAATATTACGAATGTGTCGAGACACTATTGGGTTGCGATTTGAAAATTTGATAAATAGATGACAAAGTCATATTTTTTTGGTAGTGTCTAATTAACAACACAAAAATTTAAATTAATTATTAAACAAAAATGATGGTTAAATTAATAATTAAATAAAATTAGAATTAAATTTTACAAAACAAATTAAGAAACTAATTACATGAATTTCATATTAAAAATTATAATACAAAAACCAATTACTACTAAATAATTATTTATTTTGATTAATAATCAGTAAAAATTTATAAACATAAAAATGACATAAATTCTAAACTAACATATAATAATAAGGATAGAAAATTTATAATTATATTTTAAAATAATATATTGAATTAAAAAATATAATTTAAAGGATTTAAATTAATTTTTTTAGATCAAAATAATTGATATAATTTATTAAGGATATATAATAAAAATAAAAATATATTAAAAGATGAAAAATTAAACTAATGTTTAACAAAATGAAATAAATAATCTACAGCTTCATAAACAATATTTTTTTTACTATTTATAGAAAAATTTAAACGTTAAATGAAATTAGAAAAATAAATAAATATAAAAATAACGGAAGAATAAATATTTATTTTATATTCTAAATTAATAATATTAAACATAAAAAATGGTAACTTAATTTATTAATTTATGAAATGAAAAAACATAATAATTTTCCTAATACACCAAAAATAATTAATTAAATGATTACAAACATAAAAAATGATTTGGGTAATTTGAAAATTTTAATTTCACATCAAATTCTCCAACACTAAGATCATTGATTATCTTCAATCAATAATAGGTATTTTAGATTTTGAAAAAAAATATTTTTTAATAAATATCTTAGAATAATGCATATGAGCATTTTAACATCATGTGGATAAAAAGATGTGAAATAAAATTATAAAAAGGTATCTTCCAAATATGTCATTTCTAATTTAAAATATTATTTGGGTGACAATGTAATCAAAGAATAATTTACTTATGAAGATGTTATATTTCATATATAAGGCCACTTCTTGTCATACTTCAATTCCAATTCATTTAAAAATTAATAATAGTTTATATGAAAGTGGAAATAATATCCCATTAAAAATAACCATCTTCATAGATATTCTCTTAGGTTCTAAAAAAATATTTATTTTAAAAAACACATTATTGATACAATTTAAAATATTTTCGTATAAGTAAATTGTCCCCTTCTTCACCTGGAGTTCACCATTCCTCTCACCCTAATGAAATTATTTTCTGACAACATGGGTTTTGTGGAATTTTTTGAATTTTACCCATCCATGTATCATGTTCACTGCACTGTTTATATGAACATATTTAAATTGTACATTTATATTACTCACACACACTATACCTAGATTCTCAGATGTCTACTGTGGGTTTCCATTTTTCCATTTTACAGTAGATCTTGAAGACATAATTGATTACTATTTATGTTGTCTTCAAGAAGAGATTACTTTTTAAATTAAATAAAAATTGAGTACCCATAAGATATGTTCAATTTTCATGTTTCCAAATGATATTATCATAATTCCAGAAAAATTTATTGTATAACAAAGTCATTATAAATTTAAAAATTAAATATTTTATAACAAGTAGATAACCTCACTTAGAAATAATTCATCCTCAGAAATTTCTGATTAAATATAACCCTCAACAATCAGTATTTATTGTACTCTAAGAAACAATAATTTTGAGTGAAAAATTCATCCTTAAGAACCAAATATTACGAAATAAGTTGAAAAAATTGACCATTTTTACAAATTTTGTTTAATGAGATGTGAAATGTATGCACATATTATGACAATTTTACTTTAAATGTTCAAAATAGATTTTTAATTTAGTAGATTAATAAAATGTAATAGAGTAAAAATGAAGTTCAAAAAGAATGTTTTCCAAAAAAATAAATAAGAGGATCACATGTAATTTCAATAATCCCCTGAAATGAATACCTCAATTATGTTTAATAAGATAGAATGTAAAAAACTTTTATGTACCCAATGAAAAGGGAGAATAAAATTTGTATTCATATCAATTTGTTGTTCAAAAATCATAATAAAACGTATTTTATACACCAAACCAAGACAATTTAAAACACCAAAAAGTATTCCATAATGTGTAAAACCCTAAAACATAATATAATAATGTCAAAAGAATAAAAAGAAATGAAACACAAATTACAGCAACAATCATGTTATATAGTAACATAGAGTAGGAATTCAATGACTCACTGGTACGACCACAAAAATGATTCACCATTGTGGTGACCTGACGCCAGTAGTTGAACAATGACTTCTTATTTTTAAGGGGTAATTAAGAATTGATTGAAAAATGATTCAAAAATAATAATAGGTATCTTCCTTAAACAGTGATGAATTCTTTTCCAAAGAGGATTTTTATAGAAACATCTAATGAGTTCAGAATTAAATAGAATTATGTTACAATATTTACAACAACAATAACATTTTCTAAAATCATAGATAATGATACAAGAGACCATATAACAGGAAAGAATGTGACAAGAAATAAAATTAATCATAAAATTAATCAGTACATTACAGGAATAATAGTGAAAAAAATAAAAACCATGTGTTTACTCCCACAAATAACAAAATTTTATTTCATTATTTATACGTTATTGAAAATTACTTCTCATGTATATTGAACGCTGTCAAGACCATTGGATTTCAATCATAATATATTTTTATTCTTTTATTGTTCCCTAGAGTAGGATTATTTTCCTCTTCAACAATCTCAAAAAATATATAATTTAGCACTATGATAATAGTAAGAGGTCCAAACCACCAAGATTTCAGTTTTTTGGGAAATAGATTATGTATGGAATTAATGAGAAGATCCTTTTGTCCATTTTTTTATTTTTCAGAATGATTTATGAAAAAATTTGGACCTTTAATTGTATATCTTATAGTAATCATAATAATCTCGCTGGATCTCATCCCTGTCTCACAACTCTAGCACCATCCTCAATTCAATATATTTTAAATCAATATTTAAAGCCTTAACTAACCCATATGACTTGTGTAGAAACTATACAAGAAAATTAATGTATTTCCAAAATAAACTCATCTATGGATATATACCAATTGGGGTAATGAAAGATGTTCTATAGGCCCAAAATGACCCATCAATCATGAAGGACTTATATTTCATATAATTTGAGACAATTTTATCAAGAATATGTTTTAGCTCTCTATTATATATTTATTCATGTCCAATACACTATGGATGGTAGAATTTTCAGTAACAATGGATGAATCCATATTTTTTCATGAAAGAATATAATTTTATATTTCTAATCTGGGTTTTTTTATCAGTTATTAAGGCTCCTCCTACCCCAAAAATAGAAAAGTTTTTATTTTTAACAAACATTATTACATTGATTTCAAGGTTTGTTCAAAAGTGATAATACCTCAACCCACATAGTATCATAATCAATAGAAACTATGATATACTCATTCCTGTTAGATAATGTAAATGGTCACAAAATGTCTAAACCTCATACTTAAAAATTTTTAGCATTCGAGATACCATTTTTTGGTAACTCTTTATTCCTTAAAACATTTCCTAACCATTGTATCTATCCCTACCCACATATTTATTTCTAGATTATATTAATAATGTGGGTATTTAAAATTAATATTGAATTACATTTTCAACATTCCATTATCATCCATGATGCCCTTCCAAATGTGAGAAGTGAAAACACTCTAGTATATTAATCATTTCCAATAATGGCACACAATGTTTTTAGAATTTCATCAGCATATCCTCTCAATATAGGGGATAATAAAAATGATAGTACATAAGATCCAAATTTTTTTTTTCATTTGATGTTTGGTAAATACATATGAATGAAACATTATTCCTCATAATTGTAAAAGTCTATAAACATAGATGACTAACTAATGAAAACATTGAGATGTTTTTCATCATAAAAGAAATAATTTTTCTCTTGGTTATCATCATAGAGTATATTAGGAATCCTATAAAGGATATCATAATCAATGTTCTTATATCCAAACTCATCTCAAATCGTGACGTTAAACTCTTATATCCACAGAATCTATCAAATATGTAAATTATTGTATTACTTCTTAATAAATAAAAACAATAAGGATGAATGATCAATAATGGAGATAACAATAGAACCTAAGTGGGACATCCTAAATTTGTGTGGTGAAAAGACTGCATGCACAATCTCCTTTTCAATGGTGGTATAGTTTTTTTCTTCGTTAATTAGTAGCTATCTTGGATAGTAGTCCACATGTATCTTATTTTCACTCTTATGTCCTCATAAAACTCCAACAACCATGTCACATACATTACACATTAGTTCAAAAGAAATTTTTTTATTAAGAATAGGTATGAATCTTTTTAGGTGATATTTACCTTTCACAGATTAAAATATTCATGAAAATTTTCACTAAATGGTGGAACCTTTACAAATGAAAAAAATGGTCTTTAAAAATATAGAAAATTATTTTATAAACCTCCTATACAAACCATATGTCACTAATAAAATGATAACACATGAAAAACAAATTAGGAGGAAACATTTTTACAACATTAATTTTGGTAGTATCCGCATCCATCCCCGAATTGGACACATTATGTCCTTCCACGAACCCATATATGACAAGGAATTAGAATTTCCAAACTTATAACTAGATTCTCGTTTGATCATTATAATAACGCAAATTCAAGATTTTCTGAAAAAGAATCCAATGGGATGCCAATAATGTATAAGTCATCTATGAAAACCTCAATGATTTTCTTAATCATTTTAGAAAATATTCACTGCAAAAACTTTTGAAACATTGTTGGATCCCCCATAAACCCATAGGAATCTGTGTGTTGGAAAATGTCCAAAATTTTCATATGAAGGTTGTTTTCCATTTATTATATGGGGATAAAGGGATATCATTATAATAGGAATACCCATTCACAAAAAAAATAATTCATTTCTAGCAATCCTGTAGAGAATTTCATTAAGGAAGGGCCTATTATATTGGTCCTTCATAGTGGCTAAATTAATCTTCTTATAATCAATACAGACACTCTATTTGGGGTATTTATCACATTTATTTATTTATTCTTTTTATTAGTTGCAGTTTAAAAAATATATTTTTTGGGATATCATTGATCGAAATTACCATATTAATGTCAGATATAGAATAAAGGATTCAAGTTTCTAATAGTTATATAGAATAATCTCTAAAAATGTCTTTCAGTTTGGGATTTATGCTTATTTGACACTAAACACTAGGTTTATTTCCTGGATCCATAGGTTTTTAATGAGTTCATAGAGAAGGACTAATCCATTTGATAACATCTATTGGCCAATCTATTGAAAATTTAATTTTCATTAAAAAACCTAAAAAAATTATTCTTTGTTTTATTTCATTTATGTATATATTATGACTATAAGATTCAAATTTCCACCTATGAAAGAATATTTCAAGTGTTCTTTGAGAAGTTTTAGCTCCCTAGTGGCTAATGTTTTACATGATGGGAGACGCTTGGGCCTACGAGGTTCATAATCATAAATTTTTCTGTTTTATGGAGTATGAAATAAATAAATATTTTGATTATATTGACAATGCTTAGAATTTTAAACACCACAATCAATGTGGAAAACTCACACTCAAAGCATTCCATATCATAATTTTGGAAGTTTAGTAATGAATAAATATAAATTTCTTCAATCAGCTCTCCTTCCATTGTACTAAAATTTTATATTGGTAATTAATAACAAAATTAAACAAATGACTAATTGATAAGCCATTAGGATTATAAAAATATGAAAAATATCAAGTATTAGTGAAAATAGGGAAGTTCTATAGTTTTGGAAATGATTTTATATATTCTATTTGATAAAATTCAACATCATGAGTGTTATTATTTTCAAATTAACGTCTTATTTTATTATAATAGGTTTGATTTTAATATTCATTAAAATTATCATGTTTAATTTAATTTTCTAAATAATACTTGAAAAAAAATTTAAAAAATTTTGGTCCAATTATATATTTAAATACATTGAATTCAATTTCTTTCTCTAAAATTTAATTAATAATTTGTCCTTTATAAATATCTATAATGTCTCCACCAGTGATCCATAAGGGTGTACCTATAATTATTGGAACCACTTAGTCACACTCCATGTCATAAAAATGTTTGTTATCAAGAAGAAAATATATTCCAAATCCATCATAAAGGTTATCTACCCTTCCCACATGATATGTTATTTAATATTCAATTAATTATAGTATGATGAAGATGGCCTGAAGGTCACCCAATATCAATTGTAGGAACATTGAATATGGCAGAAGGTTGATACTAAAACCAATGTCACATAAGATGTCGAGTTGTCTAAAATTTCTTAAATTTCATGGCATTAAAAAAATTATCTGGATAATTTAGTTTTAGATTGATTTTTTTTGTAGTAAACCACTACAATCATTAGTGAGTTTTTATGTGGAAAATTCTTAATGATTAATTTTTTTTAACAATATTTTACAGGATCTCATATAATAATTAATTTTAATTAAGGAATGGATTATATCAAATTTTACTTAGATCTTTTTCAGAATAACATTTAACTGAATAATCCCATCATTATTATTACGTTTTGGTTTTATTTTTTATTGGAATGGGAGGTGTGGGTAAAAGTACTTATGAAGATTAGGTATTCACTCTTATAATTTTATTTATTCATTATTATTGTTTTTATTTTTATAATAATTTTATCTATAAATTCAGATTAAAAAGTCAAATTATGTTCATTTTCACCATTTTTCTCATGAATTTATAGATTATGTGTCAAATAGTTTTATTGTTTCCCAATTTAATAAGTTTTTAAAATTTTTCATGTTTAATTACTTTTTCATTAATTTTTTGAGAGTAAATACCACATCATGTTACAAAAACCATTATTTTTTCCCTAGGGTTTAATTCTGTTATGCTAGGAAGCCATCAAGTATTTAATGAATTTATGTATCTTTCTAGTAGGCCTATTCAAATTTACTGTTTTGTTCAAGAAAAATATTGAATATTAAATGAATGATATTGATCTTATTGTTTATTTAATTATGTTTTGAAATTTTCATATTGATATTTCATTTTAATTTATATTTGATCCACGTTAGAAAATACATTACCCCAAAAATTTCTCTATGAATTATAAGAATCATCCCTTACATGGTTATGAAATTGTAATCTTTGATTATTTTTTAACCATGGGTAGTGAGATTGATTTTTATAACTTTTTCATTCCATGAAATGATAGTTTGGTTCCTATATCCTAGGATATATTTATTTGATAAGGGGGAATCTTATGTAGGCATCTTAGGACCATGGTTAACAATGTTGGAATTTTATTGTTGGGATGACATTTAAATGATTGGAGAAAAATTCAATGTGACTAATAAAAAAAATTGAGATAATTTTTCCCTATGTGATTGGTATAGACTCTGAAAGGAAACATGAATAACAGTTTGTGTTAAAAAAATTTCATTATTGATTGATGTTGGTTATTTATATCAGTAAGTTTATTTTTTTATCTATCCCTTAACCCATGTTTTTTCATTCTTATTTGCACATTAATTCAATAATTTCTCTATTGATTATTGAAATAATGATTTAAAAAAATATCAACTCTTTGTTATTTTAATATTTATAATTTACCTCAATAGAATGGTAAAAAAAGGTTTTGACAAGAAGAGGACAAAAATACATAGATGGCATCCCTGAGAACATGGGGTGAAAATTAATGATGTGGATAATTCCCAAGCATGTCCCTATATCTGTCCAAAGCCTCATGAAATAGTTCTCCATTCGGTTTTTAATATCTAGTTATTTGGGTTCTAAATTCACCCAAATGTATTTGGGAAAAATATTTCATTACGTAATAGATATAATATTAATAACAGTGTTCAAAAATGTTTTCATCCTGGCTCAAGAAGTAATTCCTATAATTAAATTTATGGAAAAAGTGAAATACTTTCATTCTAGGTTCATTTTATTGAGGCTTATTTTTTGTAACTATTTCCCTATGTGATAAAAGTCCCTAATGAATGATTGTCAGTCTTTATTAAAGAGCCCATTGATAAAAGGAAACAATGAAAAGTGCGATTATTTGAGTTAATAATTTATGTCTCCATGAGATATAATAATTATATATGAGTTTCATAAAACATTAGGGATTTGAAACTCGATCATTTAATGGATGTTTATTTCTTCTTATAGTTCATGGTGAATGTATGGACGAGTAATATTAATATGAACTATCTATCTTATGTTCTCTATTTTAGTTTTTTTATTCTTATAGCACTAAAGTGGTTTTCAATTTCCAGATCAGGGACTTCTAATTTATCTGTAGAAGACCTAGTGCTCATACTATATATATTAGAAAAAACAATTCGAAAAACACAGAAAACCCCAAATTAAATAGAGAAATGATAATAAGAAATTTCAATGAAATGGTTACAATTATGAAAAAAAAGTTTAAATGACGGAAGATAATTTGTTATGTAGTATTCAATGTTATAAAATATCTATTTTTATGTAAATTATATTTAAATGTTTCAAAAAATGTTTCTCTCTTGAATCCTTCCTTGATAACAGTGCTATTAACTTGACTTAATCATCATTAAATTGGTTCCAATTTTATTAATATACAATGCTAATTTTCTATTGTATATTTATAATTAGATTAAAACAACTAGGAAGGTATAAAAAATATCCAAAAACCCCCATAATAACAGTCAATTAAGAAATATTTTTTACTTTTTCAATAAAATTGAATTTTGGTAAAAGATAAATTTATGTAAATATTTTTTTAATCAACTAATTATTGAAAATGATGTAATAATGAAGTAGTAGGAACAATACTTAACAATAAATAGGAATAGAGATTAACAAAAAAAATCAATGAGGATGGTCGGGGAATTCATTATAAATGTTAGGATTGATTTTTTCCTTTGCATAAATTTTACTCTAAAAGAATCTCAGAATAATATAAATTAATCTCCCTCAACGGGAAATTGATCACATAGAAGAATGAATCTTGAAGTTCTCTACTCCAAGAAACATCAAATGCACTAAAAATTGAAATGAATTGAATTAAATTAAACTCTCCATAATATTTAATTGTTCATAAATTTATGATTGAAAACCCCGTTTTAAGATCAATATCACTAATGATCATGATTTTTTAGAAATAAATATTATGATTGGAGAATTAGATAAAATAATATGAAATGTATTTCATTGATCAATTCTGAATTTACATTAAAAGTAGATCTGAATAAGTAACGTAATTGACAAATAGAAACGGTGTAATGGGCGTACAAATAATACCAATTAAACATATTCAATTTAAGAAAATATAAATTACAAAAACCAATTTAGAATAAATAAATAAAATATAGGGATAAGTGATCTCTCCATCCAAGATAACTTATGAAGATCCAGCTGACTGGTGTTTCTCCTTTTTCTCTTACTCCAATTATACTGGTCTCTTTAATTTTGGTGAATGAATGAATATGAATTATGGTTTAGATTTTTTTAGGGGTTAATAATATCCCTATTTATATTGTATGAAGTGAAATTTATGTCCTCTGCCAACTCACTCTTAGTCACCCACTACCTCCACTGACTTAATTTGGTTGCCACATATATCACCGAACTTGTGTGTTCATATCTACTATGATTGTAATAATTGAAAATACATTCTAACTATCTACCACTAGTTAAAAATTATATGCCTGGGCTTAACTCTGGGAAACATGTTTATCTTAAAATTTAAAACTGACAGTAATTAATAAATTTTAATGAAAAAATATGTTATAAATATTTACTAATTTACTTCATTAAAAATAATTTCATTTTATTATATTAAATATTAATTTATTGTTTATATTATTTATATTAAATATTAATTTTTATTAATGTTAATGTACACATAATTAATTTAATTAATAATTATTTTTATTTTTTAATTGTTATAAAATTAATAAATATTTTTTAAATTAATAAATTAAATATCTTTATATCATTAAAAAAGAAAATTTATTTAATTATTTTGCAATATGATTAATTTTTATTATCTTACTAATTTTATTTATTATAATATTTTATTACATATTATTACTATTATTAAATCCATTCCTTACATTTAAAGTCATTATATTAATAAATTATTTATATTATTATTTTTATTGATTTTATTTATAATTATTAATTAAATTATTATCCAAATTAATTATTATTTATAAATATTTAATTTATTATAATTAAATTTTATTAAATTAAATGTTAGGATTTTAAATAATTTTTATATTTACTTTGTATAAATTATTTTTGTTATTTTTATTTTTTTGTTAATTTTTAGTTTTTTCTCTCTTTGTAATCTGTTATCTGCGTGAGGTGTTAGATTTACCTCTCCCAGAAGCCTTTGTGCTCCTCTAGGAGTTCTCACACATCCATGGTGGTGTCATCATCAACAACGAATATGGAATGAACTTTAATCACTGGTGGTATCATCTGCATTAAATCCACAAACATGTATCTTCAGCTTCAGATCTATGTTTCTTCTGTCGACGATGCTATAAGGTGCTACTTCAGTGATATGGGTTCAGATCATTGTATTATAAAATACTCTACATTAGATAATACATCTTCAATTGGCCATATTATTTAATGTATGGTGGCTTATGGTGGTTTTCATCTTCTCAGATAGTGGCACCATGTTCGATTTCCAAATATGTGCATCTGGATGGCTTCATCGGTCAACGACCGACAGTGACTCATGAAATCCTCTTATACTGACGTGGATTCAATGAAAAGATAATATTATAATGGTATTCCTGATTTGGTTTTATGTCTATGGTGGTGGGACAGGCATGCCACATGATCCTATGCGCTAGGGAAACATAAAGGAAAGGAAAACAAATACAAAGACAAGGGAAAAAATTTCAATATTTTACTGAATATCTTAATGCATTTAAAGATAAAAATTTTTATTTTAGTCTTGAGAAATTGAATTTACTGAGCTATTACTATTGTTGGAATGATATTTGGTATTCAGAGGTGAGTTGATTTGGGATAATGAGGTGTCTCGTTGTGTAATGTCGATGGTGATGGTCAATTTTATTACAGTAGTGACTTGTTGTGGAGAGAGAATTGGTGGGGTTTGTAAGGTATGTGAATTTTGAATGTATGAATAAAGAGTGGGGGTGGTTTGAAGCTACCAATACTGGTGGCATATTGAGGGATTACTTTTTTCTAGTAGAGTTAGGAGAGGCTACGATGGAGTTGGTGGGGTCTTATGAGGAATGATTGGGGTGTATAATTTTTCTTCTATTAGTGATGTGATCTTAGGAAGGTGGGATCTATGAAGTTATGAAGAACATGATCATTTTCTGAGATAATACTATATTTCAAAGAGAAATTTTTAAAAAGGATATGGAAATACCTTTAATTCCCCTACCCCAGTTAGCTAGAGTCGGTGGATTATTTTAATACATCGGCATGATACATGGAAAACCAGTCTCGAATGACCGATCAGTTTAGCAATATTTGAAATAGATTAAATACATCAAAATCACATTATAATTTCAAACCTAAAACATAGCATAGATAGTTCTTTGAGAACTCCATTACTCCATTTTAGCTTAACCGTGTATATCAATCATAATAAACATCATTGAAATCCTGGAAAAATAAAACATATAAATGGGTGAGCTCAGATGCTTAGTAAGGATAAAAATATATCAGAAACATTCATAAAAAAGAATAAAGACTTAATATATTGTATTATACTAAATTAACATCCTTTTGGACGTAAACATCAGCATTATATGTAAAAGATAAAATCAAATAAAGCCATTTCATTATTCACATGGATATTATTCTAGTAGAATACTCACATGTGATATTAATACCAACATTCATAATGATGGAATGCATAATTCCAAACTTCATAAACACATAGTGAGGGAATTGTGCCAATAATACAAATAATATTTTGTCAATGCATTGTCCCAAGACACTAGTTGTCCCATGATACCTAACGATGTATCAATGAGTTATAGAAGGCTCCACCCATCAGTTACTAACTCCAATTCATTTTCCAATAGAAAAAGTTGAAACATAACATAAACATATGTATTAAAAATAGTATATGAAATGTCAATACTTTAGCCCTAAAACTTGAATGGTGTTAAAATATCACATCCACAGACAAACATATCACAAAACCATCAATATAAATTGGATGATTTGTATCATAATAAATCAACTACAAATAAGTTTAAAATCCATCAAATGATGCTGACATAGATGAAATAAAAAGTTTTTGAAATAAATACCACTTTATATTTTTAAATAATTTAAAAGAAACATAATTAGAAAAGAAAACATTTAATTTGAAAATATTCTTATAAGATTTTACGAGAAACTTCTATGATGATATAATGGAAGAAAATAGCCACACCCACATTACAGGTTAAAAAATGACATTCTTACCTTAATCTTGTTGAATAACTTATAAAGTACGTTGTTTGGAAAATGAAGAAAATATTCCTTTAAAATTATTTTATAAAAATGGGTATAAATGAATTTAAACAAAAGTCTATTAAAATTTTAAAATATTTTGAAATACAATTTTAAGAAACATGGATGTGGATGATAAGAGGTCCGAGTAGATACATATGTAATATAAACCTCGGATAATAAAGAGATTGTGAAATTAACCCTAACATTGTACTTTTCATTAGTATATGGAATTTTAACCTACTATATTATAGTTAAAACGTTCTTATTAAATTATTCATGAATAATATACATAAATATTATATCATGTATGATCTTATAATATTTCATTGTTTATAATATTTTAGTAGTATCATTGTTTCAAGTGTTAACTAATCTGTATTCCGTTATATTCTCGGTTATGTAAGCCCTATTTTTTATGTATAATATGTATATTATTAATATTTAGAATGATATAATGTTCATAAAAAATATTTTTAATCAATAAAATGAATATTAGTTCTGAATGATTATGAAGTGGAATGAATCTCAACATGTTCGTAGAGACTGAAATTCGTACGTATGCACGAGCGAAAATATCAATATATTGATGGTAAAATCATATGTAATTGGATGGTATATCATATATAAATTATCATTAACATGTTATATTTATTAATTACATTTTTTATACTCATTAGTATAACCATCAAAAAATTGCAGTGTTGGAATAACAAACTACACAACTACATGGACACTGTAAGCCGTACGTACGCACATATGGTGACATTCTCATTCATATTATTGATAGAATAAATAATATGGTGGTAAAGTTTTTATAATAACATTAATTTATATATTATATAAAGGTTTTATTATTTTAGAATATAAACAACAATGAATGAAGAAGTGGATGATGAAATGAATTTGAAAGTGGTGATGAAATATTTACCTCTTCTTCGGGTTCTTCCTTTTGATTTGATCAAAAGGGAATATTAAGTTACCTTTCTGACCAATGTATGCTCTCTAAGATGAAGGGAGGACTTTTGGGAGGATATTTGTGTAGGTTTTGGCTGAGTAAAATGCAATTGGAGGTGTGAAATTAAAATAATGGGTACTACCCTTATATAAGAGAGGTGAGGGTCACTTTAGGAAAAGTTTGAAATATTATTATATAATAAAAAATATTGGGTTTTTAATGGTTGAAAAATGATTTATTTTGGGGAATATGTGGGGATGTGTGGAAAAAATATCATTAAATAGGTTTTTGACAGGTTTAGGTCACCATAATAACCATAACTTTTAGATTTAACTCTTAGTTAAACTGTTTGACATTTACAACGACTCTTTGGATGTTTTATTATATGTTTAATAATCGTATTATAATAATAAAATTTAACATCATGTGGTTCATTATTATTATATATATCCTTATATATGTCCTTTGGAAGAACCTTAAATTATATTTGGAATATTATATTAATTAATAATACAATATTTTTTTTAAAATCATTTATGACAATTTTAACACTATTTAGTATTTTATTATTTTAAAAGACATAAAAACATTATCACTTCAAATATAATTTTTTAATCAACCCTTACCAGTTATAATAACCTAAAAAATAAGTTATATTCTTCATAAGTCTCAATTTATGTTTATTTGGATATTTTAATATCAATTATTTTAATATTTCATTATTAATGTAATTACTACATCATCATTGTGTCAGAAATAAATTAACTTATATAATGTATAAAATTTATAAATAAATTATCGTTATGTAAGAAATATTTTTATCATTATAATGAATATTTATATTCGAATTTATATTGTTTGTATCCTTATTTTAAAAATGGTTTAGTTTCTAAACATTGAATTTAACTCTTTTAACACTTCTTTAAATAAAATAATCATAAATGTCCTTATCTTATCCAAGTGTTCCAAATTGATAATATTTTATTCCAAAGGATGTTTTCATTCGAATTAAACTTATAAAATATAATTAGGAAATGTTTTAGATTATTTATAATATCATTTTACCCTTAATTTCCCTATTTAATTTTTACCTTGGAAAATAAAAGTCAAAAGTTACTATTGATAAAAAAATATTTTCATCTAAATGAACCAATGATTACATAATATTTTCAACCATGTCTGTAATATTTTTGTAATTCAACTCATAGAATAGGTAATATTATGTTTTATGCAAATTTTTTAGTGCTCATAGAAGGTGGGTAAAAATAGTAAAAAGTTCAAAAAACAAATTTATGTAAAAATATTATAAATCGACTCTAATGAATTAAATTGAACACATATAGGTATCATTTATCTATTTTGACAAAAAATTAATTAAAATAATATAAATTATAATTTATATAAAAAGTATGTTTTAAATAATAACGCAGTGGTTTTCACTATTCATAAAAAATTGAATGTTTTTAGAAAAATACCAAAAAATCACCCTAAACTAATTACAATATTCAAAATTCAAAAATGATGTCCATTTTGAAAAATAAAATTTATAAAATTTCTGAATGTTGGTATAACTATTCATAATGACTTGTTTGATTGGACATAGTGTGTTATAACTCCCAGTTTGTTACAAAGCATGCTACTACATTATTTAAAGGGAATCATACCGTATAAGCTTGGGGTGTTACATTCTCCACTGCTTTAATAAATTTCATCCACACAATTTAAAATTTTTCTTTAAAAATAAAAGGATAGAAATAGAAAATACCTATGTATAAAAGAGACATCAGAAATTGTGTTAATAATAATTAGTCGTAATAAGAGTGAAAGGGAAATGAAATAGTCACCACCAAATTATGTACTCAATTAGGAAAACATTGGTGGTAATGAATGACACATAATTGGAGGAAAAAATTAAATATTTTATACAGAGTGATTGAGGTCATCAATCAAAAGAAAGTGTAAAATTGGGGGCATCAATGCCATCAATCTATGGTGATTTAAAATATCGTCGGTTCAATAAAACCTAAGGTATTAGGATAACACCTTTTTTGTTTTATGATCACTTTCTTAAAGATAAAGAGTTTGTTTATTCATAGAATAAGAGGAAAAAATATACATCATAAGTATAGTTTAATCCTTCAACAAATTCCTTTCACAAACTCATCTTTAACTCCAAAATATATTATAATTAAAAAATATTTTATTTATCATAATCGTATAGGCTTCCAAAAATAATGAATTTATAATTAATTTTTTAGAATATTATAAAGAATACATTAAACAAACTAGGATATAATGTATGCCAATGTTAAGTTATACACCCTTATCACCCTTCGGTTGCGGGATCAAGTCTTGCGGCCTTGACAGACATGATGGGTTGTTGCCCGACCCACAAGTTTCCCTTTTTATAACAATAAAAAAATAATCTTATGGAAATAATTATCCTTATCAATAGAATCCAATGTAAAACTTAATCCATTCCATCCTTTAGAATTATCCAAAATACTTTTTTCCAAACTCATTGTCCAAAATTAATAAAGTTGGAAAACATAATGAGGATCTTTTTTTCCATGAAATAACATGTGAATACCTTCATCAGGTATTCTGTTAAAACACGGTAACACCTTAAATTACAAAAAATCCTTATTGATTACATTAATGCTCCCTTATTCCTTATATAAAATTGGATATATGCCTTCTATCCAAAAATGGTTTAAACTCCAACAATAATGAAATATAAAAATCATTAATCAGTTACATGGTAGTCATGAATATCCTATATAATTTATCCAAATCAATCATATATTATTACCAAATCACTACCTCAGTATTAGAACAATATTATGGTTTATCGTTCTCACAATAATATATTTTTCATAAAAATTAACCTACTATTGAGTCACATTTCTTGGTTCCACAAAATCTCAAATCCTTAATCAAATAGTAATACAATACAATCCTTATTTAATCTATAATTCTTATAACATGTAAATCATTAATAAAATACTCAAATGAAAAAAATATTAATAACAACATAGGAACTCTAATCATTCTTCTTCATCTTTGGTAGTATCATAAAATTATTATTATCCAATAACAGCATTATGGGTATACTCTGATGATTTGGAAATTGATTCACATAGTGTCCCAACTCCTTGAGAATGAAGCATTATCTATTTGAAACCATTCTCTTACCCTTTCAATCACGTTCTTGGGGTGATTTTTATCCACACATATAACAAACTCTAATTCCCTTCACGCAGTTACCAAGGTGATTCTTTCCAAAATTATCACATATGGGAAAATCCTTCTTTCCCCTCTTCCATTTATCTGTCTTTCTCTCTTCCATCTTTTTCTTCGCTTTCTTCCCTTCAAATCCATAAGACTCCGAGAATTATTAAATATCTTATTAAAACATGACACTATTTCATCAAATGATGAGAATACGTGGGAGTATATTAACCTTCTAAATGTTGGATAAATACCAATAATGATATGATCTTTATTAATATTTCAATCATACATATTTTTGAAATTCATATTTATATATGAGGTGCCATTTGTAAACAATGGCATACACTAGGTTAATTTATGAACCACAATTCATAATTCCGAACTTGTAAAATACCAAACGTAAATTGAGAAAATTATTCATATAATCTATATTCATAAAATGTTTTCTTTGAGTAGGTATTTACTCTTAAATCCTTAATAATGTTTTGTAATGCTAATGTGAATTATCCTATGCATATCCCCTTGGAGTGTCGTAACTAAGAGAGTAGCAGGGCCCATTGTCATGTACTAGGATTCATATGGTCAGGCTCTAAACTCATTTTCAGAATTGTAAATCCTAGGTACATCTGTGCCAAAAGCTCCTCTATCGACTATTATCCAAACATGGATGTATTTCTTTGAAAATACAAAAATTCTCTACCTTACAAAAATTGTATGAAGTTATTCTATACCAATCCTCATAGTCTATCTTTGGGTAATGTTCTTTAATCGGTTTTTATCAAAATCTATTTCCAAGGTTGTTGTTAAACTTCCTATGAAACCAACTGTAAAGCCCCGAACCCAGTTACCTAGAGTCTATGCATTATTTTAATACATTGGAATGATTAAAAGGAATTCATTTATCAAAAGACCAATCAGTATAGAAGTATTTGAAATAAATTATTTACATCAACAACACATTACGATATCAAACATAAAATACATCATATATAGATCTTTGATAACTCCATTATTCCCGTCTATCATAACACTACACATCAAACATAATAAAATCCATGGAAATCCTGGAATATTGAAACACTGAAAGGGGTGATATTAGATCCTCAATTAGTATAACAATATTGCAGAAACCTTCATAAATAAACATAAATATTTAAGGCAATGTATAAGACTAAAAAAAGACTTTTAAACATAAAATTCAGTATAATATGGCCAAGATAAAATTGAATAATGCCATTTACTTATTCACATGGACATAACAATAGTATAAAAATAACATGTGATATCAATAACCACTTTCATAATGATTGAATGGATAATTCCAGACTTCATTACCACATAGACAAGGCCTTGTGCCATGACTAAAAATATGATTTTTTCAAGGCCTTAAACCACTACACTAGTTTTATCGTGATACCTATCAATTAATTGAGGATTTATAGCGGGCTCCACAGATTAATTACTAAGTTTAATGTATTCCTCAAATTAAATGGTTGAAATATAACATAAACATTCGTTTTAAAACTAGCATAGAAAATGTAAATAAATTAACCCAAAACTCTGAATGGTATTAAAATAACTCATCCATAGTAAAGAATATGAAAAAACTTTTAATATAATATAAAATATTTGTATCATAATAAATCAACTTCAGAAATATTTAAAATCTATCAAAAGATGTTGACATAGATGAAATGAAAACTATATGAAATAAATACCTCTTTCTATTTTTTAATCCTTTAAAATAACATAATTATGAAAGAAAACATTTATTTTGAAAATATTATAATAATATTATATGTTAATCTTCGATTATTATATAAGGATGGAAAATAGCCACACCCACCCTATAAGTTAAAAATGACACTCCTACCTTAATTTTGTCGAAAAGGTTATAAAGTACCGTGTTTGGAAAATGATCAAATGATTCCATTAAAACCATTTGATAAAAATTCAAACAAGGGTATAAATGAATTTAAACCATAGTCTAGTAAATATTAAAAATGTTTTGAAATACATTTTAAAGAAACATGGATGTAGATGATAAAGAGGTTCACATTGATATTTTTGTAAAAACAACCTTAGATAATAAAGACATTGTGAAATTAACATTTACCTTCTACTTTTCCTTAGTCGATGGTATGTTAACCTCTTTTATAATAGTTAAAACATTGTTATTAAATTATAAATGTTTAATATAATAATATTTTATATCATTTATGATCTTATTATATTTCATTGTTAATAATATTTTAGTAGTATCATCATTTCAGGGTCTCAAGTGTTTTATTTCTCATAATATGATCAGTTACGAATGCCATGACTGTTATGGACAAGAATTATTTTATTCATATCCATATTTATATTATGTTATTAAAAATTATTTTTAATTATAAAATGAAAATTATTCTTGAATGATTATGATGGGGAATGAATCTCATCACCTTCATGGAGACAGTAATTTGTACATATGCATGAGCGACCATAATATTATATTGATGGTGAAATCATATGTAATTGAAATTTATTTCATATATAAAGAATCCTTAAGATGATATATATATTATATACATTAGTTATAATTATTATTATACACATCCAAATAATGAAGTGTAGGAATAAAAAACTACACCATTACGTGGACATGGTAAGTCGTACGTATGAGCGTATAGTGACTTTGTCATTCATATTATGGATATAATAATGAATATGTTTGTACATATATTATAATAACATTACAGTACATACAAGATACTGGATTTATTATTTTATAATGGAAACAACAATGAAATAGGAAGTGGAAGATGAAAAGTACTTGAAAGAGGTGATGAAATATTGACCTTTTCCTCGGGTTCTTCCTTTGGATTTGATCAAAAGGGTACCCTAGGATGGAGTTTTGACCAAAATAAGGCCTCTAGGATGATGGGTTAAAGTTTGGGTGGATATTTGGTTAGGTTTTGGCTGAGGAAACTTTTTTTGGAGGTGTGAAATTACGATAATAGTAAGAACCCTTTTATAAGAGAGGTGATGGTCACTTTAGGAAAATATTGAAATAATAATTTATTATAAAATCATTTTCAGTTTTTAATGTCACAAAAAAACGATTTATTTAGATTCTAATGCGGGAATGGGTTGAAAACCATTCAACCATTAGGTTTTTTATAGGTTTATGACTATATATTAACTTTATCTTTTATGTATAATTCATTGTTAAATATTTTTACATTTACCATGTCTCTTTGTATTTTTAAATTATATGGTTAATAAACAAACTATAACAAGACAAGAGAAACCAATGTTGTTCATTATTATTATATATAATCATATCAAAGTCCATTGGCCAGAAAATTGATTTTTAGTAATATAATATCTATTAAAAATATAGTATTTTTTAAAAAACTCAATTATGTCAATTTATACACTATTAAGTATTTTTTTTTTGAAATCCATTGAAACCTTTGCACTTTGAATTAATTTTATTTAATAAACCATAAAATGTCATATTAACCTATAAAGTTAGTTTAATTCATCATTTGTCTCAATTTACATTTATCTAGATATTTATAATATCAATTATTTTAATCTTTCATTATTAAGGTAATTACTACATCATCATAGTTTCATCAATATATTAAATTATTTAATGTCAAAAAATAATAAATAAAATATTATTATGTGAGAAATATTTTTAGATATATAATAAATATTTGTAGCAAATTTATATTTTTTGTAACCCAATATTAAAAATGGTTTAGCTATTAAACATTGAATTTAACTATTTTTACTCTTCTTGAATGAAATAATAATAAATGTTCTAATCTAATCAAAGTGGACAAAAAAGATCATATTTTATTTATAAGGCTATTTATGGTCTAATTACACATTTACAATAGAATTAGGACATGTGTTAGGGTAATTATAATATCATTTTTATCCATAATTACCATATTTACTTTCAACTGTGGTAAATAAAATCCAAAAGTTACTAGTCACCAAAAATTATTCTCATCTTATTGAACCACATTACACTTAATGATTTCAACCATGCCTCTCAGATTTTTAAAATTCAAATAAAAAAGCGGTAACATTATGTTTTATGCAAATTTGTAAATGCTCCGAGAAAGTGGGTAAAAGACGGTAAAAAGTTCAATACTATTTTATATATTTAAACTTATTAAAAAATGACTATAATGAATTATATTTAACATATATAGGTATTTTATATCTATTTCAACCTAAAATAAATTAAAATAATATAACTAATTATATAAATAAAATGTTGGTTTTAAATAATAACGTTGTGTTTTTCACTATTCATCAAAAATTAGATGTTTTCAGAATAATACAAAAAATTCACCCTAAAATAATTTCTATATTCTGAATTCAAAAATGTAGTCCATTTTGAAAAATACAATTTATAAAATTTAAAAAAGTGTATATTACTATTCCTTACGGCTAGTAAGATTGGATGTGGTGTGTTAAAACTCCAAGTGGAGTACAATGCATGAAACTACATTATTAAAAGGTAAACAACCCATGGAAGCTTGGGTGTTACAATTCCTTATTTTTTGGTGGTTTCTAATTGAATGCATCAAAATTAAAAGTATATATTTAATCAAAATGGTGTCGAAATTGTGAAAGAAATAAAATGAGAAATTTTTTTACAAATTAATTATATAACTAATTACATGAAAATATAATTAAAAATTTAAAGGATAATAATTAAAGATAATGGAATTATTGAAATATTTTATAAACCTTAAATTTAAATTTTAAAACTAAATAAATAATTATAAACTAACTCATAAAAAATATTCCAATATTTATAATTCTTTTAGAAATTAAACAATTGATTTACAAATTTTAAATTAAAATGTTAAAATAATTGTTGAGATCAAATTAATTAATAATATTTATTAATTATTAATAATAAAATTAATAAATTATTAAAAATAGAAAAATAAATTAATGTTTTAGTTAATTAAAAAAATAAATGATAATTTATGAATTAATTAATACAAATGATAAATAATATTTAAAAAATAATTAAAATTCAAAATTTATTTAAAGAATAAAATAAATAGTCAAATAAGTAAAGCAAAAAATTATGATTTTAATGGTTAAAAGTACAATAAAAATATAAAAATTGTTTAATTAATGAATAATTGTATGAAATCACAATAAAATCAATTATTAATAAAAACACCAATGTTAATTAATTAAATTATTAGAAACATAATTAAATTTTATGGAAAATCTATATATTTTAAGGTCACATCAGTACATCATTCTAAGGAATATTTTCAATGTATTATTAAAAAATTTAATTGAGGAAAAATAGAATCTACACCTTCATGATGTGATTTCCACTACGGATTCATCGTAGAATGCAACCATTATATAGATTTCATTTTATTTGTGGGAAAAAAGATGCAACTAAGAAGAATTGGAGGCAAATAGTCTGAGATGATCCTTCAACATGGGTATAAACATAATATTGTTTTGGGATCTCTAAAATATTGGATATTTCATGCTCATTTGTGCTAGATCAATATGAATTTCTAATTTGAAGGGAATCATTTTTTTTGGATAAAAAATTTATTATTTTTTTATTATGAGGTTCATGTAAAAATTATTTTGGATATCAATCAAACCTATAAATCAAATTAACTTTTTTTTTGCTGAGGGTATCTCTCTTTGTGTGCAGGGTTTAAACATTTTACATGACCTGATATTTATAAACAATCATAGTATTTCACTTAATTAATTTATCAATATTTAAATTCATAGTTTCAATATTAGTTTTGTAGTTCAACAAATTTTTCATCTATGGAGAATACATCATTATATTTTGGTATAGTGAGGCATTTATTCATTACATTCTATTATTATTTAGATTAATATCTTAATCAGATAATCAATAAAAAATTTGGAGCCCCCAGTTTTTGATTATATCACTGATTTCAGGAAAGAAATCCTATCTCATTTGTTTTTATGTGATTTGATTCTCAAGAAACTGCATCCAATATATGATCTATGATGTCCATCTTTTGTTTTTCATTAACTTCAATATTATGACCAATTTCATTTAAATATTGTTATAATGAATTTTCGATCATTTTATTATAACCAATGTTAAAGGGTGATTATGTATTTTCAATATAATAATGAAATGTAATGTTAGGATCATCTTATATATTATCCCTCAAAGTTGAAAGATTCATCTTATGCGCTATATAAGACATAACAATATAAATAATGGCTTCCACTGGATGATACAAATGGAAAATGACCCTGATAGAGTCCCCTATGGTGCTTATATAATATTACAAAAAAGATGGTGGGTGGTATTAAATAGATATAATAGTTGTGGAAATGGTTCGAAATGTTACCATATGTCCCAGAAAACTCTAAAATCCTTAGTAGAGATGGTAAAAATTTCCCAAACCCAAGGGGTTGGGTTCACATGATTCCACACTTTGTATATATTCATCCTCTTGATTATTTGATGCTTAAAAGGGTTGTGTTTATTGTAAACGATCTTACATCACTCCATGTTTTGTTTTCCTCTTGATGGAATGAATAAAAATTAACAACCTAGTTTTCCTAATTTAGTGAACATTTACTGAAGTGAAATATTTGTGTGACACAAGTACAAAATGTTATATTATTTCCATTGGTGTTTGTTTAATAATCATGTAATTAAACCATCTCACCTGATTTTTTTTGTTGATTTCATTCAAGATATTCACATTAACCTATCAATGACCTACTCCTTTCTGTCAAAAAAACATATTTTTCTTAGAAGAAAAAATATTTTCTGGGATTAATGAAATGGTATGTATTATACATGGGCCCGTTAAGTATCATATAGTAATGATATCTCTAGAATACATAAAAAGGAGAATATATTAACCATGTTATACAGTCAATTGAAATACCATATGCTCATCACATCACTAAAAACATATTCGAGAAGGAGAAATAGTGGCTATCCATAGAATAGAAATTATTAATTATAGAAAAAATGCCTAAATTTTATTCCATGATTCTATAGTATATATTTTTGATATAATATGAGCATTAAAATGTAAATATATATAATTATATTTTCACTATCTGTAGAGTGAAATGTAAAATTTCAAATTAAAAATCAATTTTGAGGAAAAAGTTGGAAACCATATCAATTCAAATAAAATAGTTAATAAGCATAGTAAGAAATAAAAAATAATTTAATATGAGAATAAATAATTTGAATCACATACCATATATAACACATATTTAAGTGCATTCAACTTCGTATCTGAATTATATTTTATTAGTTCATCAATGTGATTGTATATATATGCGTATGTTTGGATGTATTCCTCTACATTTATCTTCCTTTCATTCAATCCAAAAGCCCATATAAAATATTAGTTGGTTAACCATGCCATTTGGTCCTCAATTATATTTAATTGAACCATTATTTCTATTAATATATTTACATCATACATTGGAGAGTTTATATGGAAGATCCCTTCTTTCAATTAATACATAGAATAGGGATGGAGATACAGATATTTTTTTACATCAAACAATAAGGTCACACAACCACGAACTAGTTATTTATGGAAACATATATTTTCCTTTTTCAATCCACTTCTTTGAGATTAATTCTTATTATGTTCCATGTCTTGAGATGTCGGTTCACAGTCCAACATATTATTCCTTTTCGAAAACCATATATCCATCATCACAGGTTGTATAGAGTAATCCACTCGACCTTTAGTTATCATCCCCATATTCAAAATTCATCTCCTCACATCATATTTCCATCTCCATCCCATTTTCCTTTTTTGACCAGGATATAATCTATCTTGACAACCCTTCATTCTATCAAATTAATATTGAATCGATAAATCATCATCATAATCGGCCTCTAAGAAACTGTGGTCAAATATGAGGTTATCCCCTGATATCGGTGTCTTCATTCCCAATTCAGCTGACACTAGATCCCATTGTTCCTAAATCATGGACGAAGGCTTTTCAAGATATGAGTATTGAACCATATACATGCCTTATTAAACAAATCCCCTCAAAATTATAAAATATATAATTAGTAAATTGAATTTCTATAGGATGTATCATATTAACTCCAATATTTCAAACACCTATGACCCATGTTACGACTGTAAAAAATTATCTTATTCCTTGAAACACAGTGATCCTCCTTCACTAACTATCTTACTCACATCCTCATGAAAGGGGATGATTTGAATTAAAACATTCCTAAAGTGAGATAAATGTAATAATTTTTGGGATCCTGTTTATATATAATAAACTTTATTTCCATCCTTAGTCCCTCAAGAGATATAATAAACTTATAAATTTTTCCTATAATAATGAGAATCAAAAATCAGATGATCAAATATTTCCACTAAATTTGGATTGGAATTCACTATTTTTTCCAATCTATGATTGGGATCATCATTTCCAATATTAATATTGATCACTATGAGGTCATTAATAGAATATTTCCTAAACTACTACAGTAGGATAACATCATTCCCACTCCAATATCTAAGACCAAGATGTAGTGATGAAATGAGATTAATCAATTGTTTATAAAATGATATGTAATCTACCCATCACTCAAAAACCACCTCAATATTTCAACAATATTCTACTCTAACTACGATCCAAAACCATTCCACTACTATATTTGAAATATAAGCCTTTATATAGATATGTGGGAATATCAGGTGAAAAAATAAATTGTTTTTTACAAGAACATATATAAGGTCTTTTCATATTTCCAATAAATATTGTTTACAGTATGAATTATGGAAATGTAATGGTAGATCTAGAAATCATACCCTCACCACTAAGGTAGGAATATATCATTTCATATGAAAACTCATAAGACCATTGATTGTGTTATAAGATATATATTTTGAAGGATTGATGAGATATTCACCAAGTATTAATTATATCAACATCCAATGAAAATAATATAATAATATGATTTTTGTCAAGAAGATCAACAATGGATCATTCTTGTCGACCCAAATAACCAAATAAAAAACATTTATTGGTGTAAACCAAAAGATGATTCAAAATTAATAATGTCAAAAATTTCATATTATAGAGATTTGATACATATAGTAAGTTCTTATTAAAAATATGAAACAATGTAAATCCATCAAAATATTTTATATCTATTGGGAAAATAACAACAGCTGGGAAAGGGAAAAATAAAACGTGGTCAATGAATGAAAGGGTCATTTATTAGATCTAAAAGACGACATAAGTTATAAGTGGTCAATTATTTTCATTAGTGAATTTAGATATTAAATTCAATATGTGGAAGATACATTCACATCATCTAACAATTATTTATTTTTTCAATGTAGATTGTATAAAATGAGATTTAAAGTATCTTCGATTAAGGTTGTGTATTTGTGTGGTGATGGAATTATTGAATGATTCAATAAACAGTATCATACGTTGATTTAGAAAAATTATCATAAGTGGGACTTTATTTCATGGTCAGGATTTTCCTTCAACCATTGAGTATTTCTCAACATGATAGTTCCCTATAACATTCCTTTACTAGTGGATTACCTTCTTGTCCTGATTAATAATTATAATGTGAGGCCAGTAAATAGTGATGTAGATATTTATTCCATAGGGAGGACCTTCAGGTTTACCATTTCACTAGTTTTAATACTATGAGACTAATTTCAATTTATATTGCTTCTTTTAAGAGAACATTCACATTCTAAATGAGGAGATTTTATATCATGATTGATCATTATATATCCTTAGAAATATAAATTTTTCATGTGGTTTTGGAGGGCCACTAGAACTACTGGTCAATATTTTAGGGGAAGATATATATATATAAAATGGATTTCTCCTCTTAATATTGATAATATAAACTCCTAATTCATTATTTATTTTAATTATAGGGACACTATAATTTCAGGGTATATATATTAAATAACATCCCCTTAGTCATTTGTAATTAAATATTTTTAAAAAATATTATTTTAGATAATCTCCTTGGAAAATATTGGAGACATTATTTGACAAGACATTTTTGATCACTCTTATCTAAATGGTTATTTAATGAAATTATATATTTGAAAAAAAGTGTATGGCCATGTCCTTTTTTCCCAGATGATCATTCTGAAGTGTTAAAACATTCTTGGGGGAAACATGTGCCCATAATTTGTTTTCTACTCAGGTATGCCATCAGTATTCTTGAGAAAAAGGGGTAGATGGAATGAGTTACTAATATGATCCTCTTTTAAAATGTACTAAAAATTATCTTTGATAGAGTGGATATTTAGACCCAATCTTATGGTTCCTTCAGAATAAGTGTGACATTATTTCTATAGTGGGGGATAGATATGAGCACTGTATAGATTGAACATCAGGAAATTCCAAGAATCTCCTTCAATATTAACTAGAGAATGAATACATATTTTCATATTAGTTATCATTATAACTTTCCATCAATATAATTTTAAAACAATACACATATGTGTCATATAACATTTTTGGATTTCTATAGGTATGCAATAATGTCTATCCGTTATATCCAAATTTTTTTGATGTGAGTAGGGAAAATGTATGAGAATATATTTCATTCATCACTGATATTTTGAATATGTTCTTAATATATAGTTCAAGTAACTATTTAGATTTTTAAATTATCTATATGTTCATTGATATAAATATGTCCTTATATCATAGTTACTATAGTTACATTTTGATATGCTCATGACATGCACAAAGCACACATGCAAGATTTGATGATATGACTTGAAATAAAAAATATATATTTCACAATGTTATAATGACAGATATCATCCGATATAATTTTTTTATAGTCTTGTTTTTTTAATTCTCGTGTATATTTACCCAATTTATACCATCTTTATGAAAACTAAAACTATCTTCTGGGAAATTTTCATACTGTAGTCATAAGGACCTAGATTTATAGGAAATTTTCAATTGTTATGGTGGGTAGTAGGATATATTCAAATAGAACACTTTTAAATACTGATGTTGATGTTGAACACTAACACCACCAATATAACATAATTCTTCTATTGGTTTTTATAATTTAGGTAGAAGTTCTGAATGTGGTTAGATGTTAAAATTAGTACCATAATTTTATTAAATACCTTCATCTTGTTGTATGAATTGTGTGAAAGTAGATCATGTTATTTTTTCTCATCAAAAACAATTTTTAATGATTCCTTCTAAATACACACTATTATCAATTTTCTAAACATATATATATAGATTATCTTGGATGAAAAATTCATCCTTCAAATTGTAGGGGTACTAGAATTTATGGATGTTGAACCATACTTAATTTTGTAAGACAAAAAATTAATCACTTATAATTAATGGGAAATAATAAATGGTATAATTATAAAATAATAACATCATAGGAAAGAACACATACCAATTTAGTATCACATCTAAACTAATAATTACTCAGTCATTTTTTTAGTTAAAATATTAAAATCTATTTCATTATTTGTAAATTCATTTTTAATGTGTTATCTAGAATTTGAAATGACTTTGAATCTCAAACCCCACTCTCGTATGATATTTTTAGTAACTAAGGCCCCAATTTTTGATGGTAAATAGTAACTAAAATATAAAAAATGACATTATGGAATGTGTGTTGGTTGAGAGGATGATAGTTCACGGTCTTCCACATGTTTTAAGATGGAATTAACAACTTTGTCAGGATAATCTTATATATTTACATCTAAATCACAAAAAATTAAAATATCCCAGGATGAAATTGGTTATCCATGTTCTAACAATTAATAACTGACATCTAATATGGGGAACATGTATTTATATTGAAGGTTTTTTATGTCAAATTAAATAGTTAATGATTCTTTGTTTTTGGTGTATTGATGTGTAAATTATATATATATTTGTACTTTGGATTTTATCTCAATTTAAGGAGTTATTATTGGTTCATTGTTTTGAGATCAGACCAATGAGATGTGATACATATATTTATCAGTATGAAATGAATCAAAAATAATGTCATTAATATATATTAAACAAGACATAACGTACATTATTTATTAATTATATAATTGAAAATACATGCATATTGATGATGTATGATATGTATAACTATGTGAAAGTTTATGTAAAATGGGATATGTAAGATTTATTCATTATTGTATTGTTAAATAGTTTGGATCATTCGGATTCGCATGGATTATTCCCCATTAAAGAAGAATTAATATTTTACGAATATAAAAATAAAATGAAAATATAATGATATTTATTTGGTAATTATCCCTTGATGATTGGCACAATTTTCGTTGGATTATGGAATGATAAAAATTATATTCAAAGGGGATTTGAAAATATGATGGTTAAAATTTAATAATGATGACATTTATTTTGAATCCAAATTTAGAATATAAAAAGTACTTATAAATAAGAATTATTGACCACATAGTTATAGTTTCATAGTTTAGAATCACATGTAAGGATAATAAATTATAGTGTAAGTCCATATAGAAGGACAATTTAATTATATTCCCATTAATATAACTAGTATGATTTCCCTTAATTTTGACATCAAGTTGTAGTAATATCAATCTTATGAAATGTGAAACATATTAGGATATATTTGGGAATAAACATATATAAATTCACATTGATGGTTATATTTGTCAATAATAAAGGGAAATAACGGATGAATATTTGGGATCACTCTTAATTGGGGACCTATGTTGTTTTTTGGGAATTAGTGGAGCATAAGTGAATTATATTCATTAATTATTAGTACCCATACATTGGTAATAGGTATCCAGATTTTATATTTCACAAGGAAAATTCCATCTATTAGTATCATTTATATTTTCATAGTGATGAAATCATCAATTGAAACCATAACAAATATTATACATAATAATGAATCCCATCATTGCATGGATCTTCAATTGAAATTAGGATCATAAACAGTCCTTCAGATATGATGGATTTATAAAAAAAATATTTTTTATTTAATCATGTAATGTCACATGAATGATTTTTCCCCATCCCTAGGGCATAATGAATTGTTGCGAAATTGGAGGAACCATGCTTCATTTTATTTCATGATAAATTTTGGATTACTACATAATTGATGACAGTCGGATCATATACATCCATTTAATTTTTACATGGTATTACATTTTTATTTTTTGGGGTTCTATTTTTAGAAGGATACCATATATGGATCATATATCCCACACATGGGTATCATAATAAAGAAATTTTAAGAAAAAAATTATACCAACCCATACTATTACATGTATGAAAATGTTGGTTCATGGGGTTGAAAGACATTGGGGATGTAGTTATAATGGATGTAATGTGAGGGGAATAGCCTATGCAGAAAGAGATAGATTGGTATATTTATACACAGTGTCCATGTGGAGGGAATGAATCCGCATGTAATTCCGACTAGTGGTGGGATCCTAAAGGTATGATATGGTGCTGAATAGAGGGATTACATTCATGAAAACAACATGAAAGAGATTATTCCCTTTTGTAAGCCTACTAGTGAGACTATTCCACATGTGGTACACGAATTGAATTTAATTCAACATTTATTCCTATCCAGAGACATTAAAAAGTGTAGGAAGTTCTCTAATTGAGAACATACACACGCACACACAAACACACACACGATGGTGTCAATTCATCCACTATTAAAGATAAATTACAAAAGGAACATGAGAAATCATAATCTAATCATTTCGTGATAATTACATATTGAATTTCCAGGACTGATTATTATATATTAGAAAAAATTCATAATGTGTCCTTTTTTGAGGGAATGAATGGGATACTATTAGATAATGTGATGGTCAACTGTTTTATTCAAATTCAAGGTCATAGATGAGGGTGCATCAGACAAAAAGTTATGTTAACTAATCAATAACACGTGTTTTTTAATTTCATATATGTATCACAAAGGAAAACATCACATATGCATACAAAATCCTTGGAGATGTTTTTCGATGAATAATATGATAAGCCTTTTCTCAGTGAATAGTAAGTCGTGATTGAATCCCAATCAACAAACACTATTAGATGTTGAGGTTATAATGTTATATTTTTGAGCAGCCCATGGGTGTTGTATATAACAACTTATATTGGGATCACATCATTCCTGTCTTAAAATTCCCATTCTTATAATCAACAAATTATTACATTAATTACGTTTAGTGATAAATTTTTATAAATTCCCGTTAAATTTTATTTCTAATGTTTTAAATAATTAAAGATACCATTCCATTGAATAGTTTTTTGACATATTTAATGCCTATGAAATTAATTTGAAAACATGGGTTGGAGAAAACTAATTTTAGTATGTCTTCTAAAAATAAAAAATCACACTAGTATAAGAAAAACACATGGAAACACAAAATTATGTTTTCATTTATAATAATAAAACATAGAACACAAAAATATAACATTTCAACTTGATAAAACAATAGTTTTCTTCATGATAAAAATTGAAACCAAATTAAATTGCTGTTAAACACCTTTTATCCATTTTTAGGGAAGTTGTTTTTTATAAATGAATTACTCTAAAAATCTCCATTAATAATTCAATATATAATCAAATAAAAATATTATTAATATATTCAGAAGAATAAAGTAGATAACATGAAGAATCATGTATGTAATCGGTGTCAAATCTTTATTAACCCATGCCATAATATAATAAGCATCGTCAAATCTATAGGTGTATGCTATCTAGTAATGTCTCTCATTTTTCACCTTTTATGATTAAATTATTACCCTAGGGTTTTGGAAAATATAAAAAGGTATCTCATAATCATGGGAAATTTTAGGTTCACCATTAATTATATATAATTCTACGTTACCATATGCTTAAAATAACAATATCTACAATATAGTTTTTGATCATAAAACACTTATAAAACTCATATTAACAATTAATAAAAACACATTACATTTTATCATAACTATAATATGAAATATCATTTTCGTTGAAAAAAGATAAAATAAAAAAATTAAAATAATGTTAAGAAAAATATATTATGTTCAAAAAATGTTCAATTATATTATAATATATATATTGAATAACAATAATGGTGACTAGAAATGAAAATCATTTCATATGTTTTATTAAAAATTCTATATTCAAATGTCTTTAAAGTCAATAATAACCATTATAGAAAACAATGCTATGATTCATTTTTATACATTTAGAAATAATGTAAAATATAATCTGAAAGGGCCATTACAATCATTTGACTATTAAATAATATAATTTATTAAACATTTTAATGAATATTAATATAGAGGTAATATTGTTTAATGAAATACATTAAAAATCTAATTAAAAATATCTTAACAAAGGTCCCCTATAGCCTTGAAAATATTTTAACTCCCAATTTTGAAAATAAAATGAGTTGTATACATTACTTATAACATATTTCATGTTCATTACATTAACATGAGTCCCTTAATTCCCCATTATAAAAAATTTTATTTAAAAAATACAATTATTATGTGGAAAGTGGTCGTTTAAATGACATTAGATTAATAACATCAAATCATAATTAACTCATTACTAATTTTTTATTTGGTTATAGAAAAATTTACTATTAATTGAAAACATATAATAAAATTATTATTTCTTTTGAAGAAATTTATTTTTAAAAAATTTGAAAGCCATGAAAAATGAATCACACCATTTCTTCGGGATGAGAGTCTATATGTACACATGAATGAAATTTTTATATTTCTTCTAGAGGGAAAATTAAAAATATTGATAATATTTTAATTTTCCGTAATCATAAATATGCTATTCATATTTAATGAATTCATTATATCCATTATTATTACCTTTCTTATTATGTTTAAATGGAATATGAATAACATCACCCCATAGAGGCGATAATCCATGAGAATTCATAAGTGATGTCATCATCCATTAATGGGATAAATGGGAATGATGCTATGAAATAGAATTTCATTAAATAATATAATCTACGTCATAAATATAATATTTATTAATTTTTTAAAATGTTATCCATCTATAATATTGGATGATTAAAAACATAACATTATTGAATTTATAGTAAAAAATTATGCAAGAATGAGGTTTTCATTTCCCATAAAAATGAAAAGTAGATGACAAAGAGTTATAACATAATAATAATATTTCATTATATATAAAAATCATATTTTATTATTTTTTAGGGTTAATGTTGATTTTAATGAGGTATAAGATGAAAAAAATATGGACCACTGATATTATAATTATAAAACGACTTTTTATAAAATTATTTTTCAAATAACATAATACTTTTATGTTTGGAATTGTACTAATACCATGCCCCCCAGGAATTTAAGAAGAGTGTTATAATAAAATTTATATAGTTATTGTTCATATTATAGTTAATAATGTGTGATAATAACTACGAAGATAATGATTACTGTTATTAGCTAGGATATATTATCTCTTGGAATTATAGAATATTTATAATTAAAAATATGTAATATCTAGGGGTTTCACTTACATTAGATCCACATTTATTAATATAAGAGTGGATTATGAAAATATCACAATAAAAATTTGAATTTATTCTTATTATAGAGAAAATTTCAAAATTATCTACAAAATTAGACACCATTAATCAATTTCATCATTATTCATGATAAAAAAAATTTTCAACATGATATCATAAATATATAACTCTAAAATAAATTAAAACATATTAAAAATTATAAATTATGATTACAATTATTTAATCAAATATTTTAGTTTCATATTATATTAGTAATAGAAAGAAATATACATATATGTAAAAAAATTCATAGAATACCATTTCATAATAAAACGCGTTTTAAGAATTAAAATAAATTTAAAATGAAAAAAAATATCTATTAAAATTTAATCGAAGATTAAAATACATTCTTATGAATTTAGATCATAAAATTTCTAAATTGAACAATCAGTCCATATAACTAAATGAAATGTTTAAAAAATATTTCTTGTCTTGAAAAATTATAAAATGTGTTATAAAAAGCCATGCAATAGTATCAAAATTCAAATCATGACTGAAAATCAATTATTAAGGTCCTTAAACATAATTTAGGTCAATAATATGGCTTTAAAATGTATTATTTCTTGTATAAATCATATATATTTCTTGAAAGTGTCTTTTTATGATAAACTATTATTTTTACATTTCACCCCAATGAGACAAAGTCATGTAGGAGGTAATCAGACAAAATATTATTCAACCATAATACTCATAATATTTATATTTTTTCCCCTGAATTATAATATGATATTGGAATTCAACTTCTGACATTGGTAGAAGAGTGTATGGGTGTCCTTCTTATGGGCATGAATGGCCTACATCCCCAATGAGATATAAATTTCTTTACATAACATTTCACCACGATACAACCTCTATATATTTACCAGTTTATTGGATGGATTCAATAAAGAATTATGTGTTGTAGTTGAATTAAGTGGTGTTATAAATTGATGACTTTTTTTTAACAAGTGATTTAGGAAACAACATTTTTGTTTTCCATGAAGACATATGTGTAACACCACATGATATTGTGAATTATTTTGTATAAATTTATTCTTTTCATTATTTTTTATTTCACGCACAAAAAAATATATTCTATATTTAAGTATTGTGTTTGTCTTGCATCATATGAAGAACCATCTTTATTATTCACTACACATAACAATAATTTAATATTTCTCGACATAAAACATTGAGGTGAGATTTCATTATAGGGAACAATATCTTTCCTCATTGGATTCTTTAACACACAATCCTGAATAACAATAACGATATATTATGAAAAAATTATACCTTAGTTATTAAAGTATAATATATGAATTGGGTAAATAAACTTATTAAAATTGATGTTCTAAATAATATAAAATAATTTCATTTGTTACAAATTAATTATAAAGGAACGTGAAAATCATACAAATATAATAAGAAATGTTATTATTTTTATGCCCATAATGTTGTTTTACCCTAAAAAATTAAATTAATTATAATTATTCAGTGATAATAATGTGATATATATATATATTTTAAATTCAATTAAATATTTTCTATATTAATATAATATATTTTATATGGTTATTTAAAAAAATTGAATTTTATTTACAAAAAACTTTATTTCAACTGAGGCATTTTACCCTACTTTTAATAGTGATGGTATTTTAGATAATTTTTTTTTGTAATTTTATAAAATGTATATGAAATAACAAACATTGTATTTTAAATATAAATGAAAAAATTTTGTTTGGGTAATTTTTTGGTATTTGAAATTGATTTACCAATTTTTAATATCTAATAAAAAATATTAAAATTTAAATCCAAACATATTTTTACTCTAATTTTATTATACATTTCAATTATATTAAAAATTGTTTTATATTTTAATTATAACTTATTTTTATAAATTAATCCAATTTAGTTAATTGGATTCAATTCCACATTGAAATCAACAATTAAAATTTAACAATCATTTAGATATTTTTACATTAAACCCCTACTTTATTATCCCATCTAATGACCGAAAAAATTAATTTATACCACTTTTGTGATTTTAATTTGGAAATATTTATTCCATTTTTTAATTTATAAATATTTAGATTTTATAATAAGTTCCAATTTTATTTTAACAAAATTATTAGTGATTTTAATTAAAATTAATCACAATGATTAAAGGAAAATTGATTTTAACAAGGGAGTAAACTGTAACAATAGGGGACTAAATGTCATATCCACTAATAAGACACCAATTTTATGGACATATTTAAGATATATAACTTACAATGTTGAGTTTTTTCAATTGGGAGGACATTTTTTTTCAATACTTGGGTACATTTAACATGGTTTTAAAATTTCCAAGTGTGTCATCTCCCTTCCCTTTAAATAGCCTCCACCTCTCACTCATCATCACACCTGCCAGTCCACATTGTTTCATATAATATATGTCTATAAAAATTAAAAACCACAATCAATTATTCCTTTAATCCTACCTTTAATAATAATGTTATCCATGTAATACGTTTGGTGAAAACCAAAAGGAGTTACCCAAAGAAGAGGTAACATCCCTCCTCAAGATCCTTTAATTTATTTCCAATTATCCACTCTCGGAAAAATTCTAATTCCAATGTTGTATAAAAAAAGTATGATAAATATTCTAGGAATTTTTTTATCAGGGATAGAACTTAAATAACAAAAAATTCTATCTAATGGGTAACGAACATACATTTTACATGTACAGATAACTACTACCTCTCAAAACTACGACAGTTCAGTTTTCCTTTACCAAAAATCATATTAGATATTATGATGCGAACCCTATTTATATATGATATATATAATAATCATAATTAATTTATTATTATATATTTTTTAACTAGAACATTATTTTATGGCTTTCATTTTTTATATGACATTTTTTTGAGAATTTGTGGAGTACCTCCCCCTCATAGCAATGAGATCCATTCACACAATGTGAGGAATTGATTATTGTTTAATTTAGTGGTATTATATGATACATATGAAGCCGTAATTCTAGTATAATGATATTATATATATATATATATTCCATTTTTTCATTAATTAAATTTGATAATAAAAGAGAAACATAATTCAAGAATACATAGAACTTACCATATCCATGAATAGTGTATTACATTTCATATTTATATATTATATATATTAATATAATAAAAATATAATGAATATAAATTTTATTTATTTCATGTTTTAGATTCTGTAAATCATGTCATCTATATACGGGAAAAATATATAAATAAATAATACACCAAAAAAATATAAATTGAAAATTACCGAAAGCCTTTCCTGAACATGAAATTGTCAACAACAGGATAATATAATGTCATTATAAAACCATATATAGTATTATACATAACAAAATGGTTCTTTAAATTATGTATAATAAAGTTTCAATTATTATACATGAGGTTTCAACGAGTACGATGAGAGTCAAGACACATTGTATGTGGATTTCATATAACATTTTATTTTTATACGATACATGCATTATTCACCGCACAATTATTTAGTGTGGTGTATATATATCCTATTAATGTATTATATTCCTATTATAATTAAATTTATGGTTATTTATATACCCATTTGATGATATTTATTTGATGGGTTTTATGTTTCAAAGGATACCAAATTGATAAGATATTTTTGTCCCAATTTTCATTATTTGAGACATATGTTTTGTTTTTCACCTACATAATTTTATGTAGGTGTTTCTGGAATTCTATATCATGAGTCAACGTATTTCCTTTTCAGTTGATGACTAATTTAATTTCATATTCATAGATGGAGTGTATTATACTATGTTACCATGTGGTAGGAGTATATTGAATGAATCCCATGGTTTATCAGGATTCCTTATGATTTTGATTGCATTGATTAAATATAATTACAAATATCTCAATAAAATATTGAAATGTATTATAAATATATTATTCAAGATCTCTTCCTTTATTATGACCATTTTTACACTCTTTTGTATTTTGAATAAAAATGAATACGTTTTTATGAATATACAACTTTACCTCTCTCTTTGATAATATATCTTTTTTCCTTCAAAAACATGAATTAATAAAGATTCTGAATATATTGTGAATTTTTTAGAAGATCATTAAAATAATTTTTTTCCCATTTTTAACCATTTTGATAAAACAGTTTTTAAAAATAAATATTCTTTTCATTTTTTGGTCGAGTCACTCTTATAAATATTTTACAATTATAAAATGAATGTTCTTCATGTACGGATTTTCCAACCGTTATTATTGTAATTCCACAAAATATTTATTTACATGTTTACAATTTTATTTTTAAAAAAAAATTAATTTTCTGTAAATTCATTTATTAATAGGTTTTCTAGAAAATTGACTTTTCATACAATTTTCAACCATATTTTATATGTTTTTAATGAAAATGGTTTTCAAATAATATTCTAGATCTATTTATATGTTTTCAATGAAAATGTTTTCCAAAAGTTTTTCAAAAATTATTTTATATGTTTTTAGAATTATTTTCATTAAAATGTCTTTTATTGTGATTTATGTTTTAAATAAAACTTTTTAATGATATTAGAATATCTTCATCAAAACAGTTTCATAAATATATTCAAAAATTATTTCCCATATAAGATGACACAATTGATGTTACAAATTATCTTATGGTAAATGTTTCAAATGTTCCTTTAATAATATTTCTCTGAATGGTTTATGGTTTTAGGGAATTATGTTTATGAAACCCATTCCTCTTTCATTATTATTATTCATATAAACCCTACATATTTTCTTCAGTTAGGCTATGATGAAATGATTATGGAAGAATCCATTTTACACATGTAATAATATTATTAATTTTTTTTGAAAACCATCTAATTTAATGGGATAATGATAATTTATTTATAAAACCTATCTCTTTTTATAGTTCATGAAATAATAAATTTTTTTATATTTATGGGACATGTATGAATGATTTTATTATAAGATATGGGGGATCTATATCTTCGTATAATGAATTGTGTTAAGATTTAAGAACCCACGAGATAATTATATGAATGGAATTGAAAGGATTAAACTGCTCTCAAAAGATGGAGAAACTTATTCCATTACAAGCAATGAACTATGAATGTAGATAGTGGTGCGTCCCATCCAGTATGTGTAGTGAGAATAAATATGGATGGCAGTAATACCCAATAAACTATAGAATTATGGGGATTCCCGATCCCAAAAAAGGAACAAAATATGTATGGGGATGGTGGTGAGTCCCACCTAGTAGGTGTGCTTCCCATGATGTTCTCTGATATGTTCACACAATGAGAATTAACTTATGGGGAATGTTTTCACATGCTGATGTATGCAAAAATGCCCAGACTTATTCTTATGATATGATTTAATGTATAATAATATTTATTTACTTGTTATTCATATCGTATGAGCTAACATGATTTCTGTTATTTTTTATTTTTATGATAGTTGATATAAATGGTTTGATATTATAATGTTTTGATCACATTATTATACCATATTATCTTGTTTATTCTAACATTCCTTTTTTGTTTACCCATACTGAGAAAATGTTCTAACCACTTTTAATATTTTTTTAACATGTTCTGATGATATGTATTAATTAATATGTGTCTATGATGGGTTAGAGAAATAAATAACCTTGAAAAAGATAATGTATCTCTCTAATGTACCCGTGTTTATGTTTAAATGTTTCCAAAGTCACTTGAATAATACGATCTGTAGGAGTTTATTTGTTTAGTGTTTAATTTATTCTTAAAAAGTGATGTAATGTTAATGTATAATAAGGGAGGATAAATATTTTTGGTATCATATAAATGGGTTTTAACCTATTTAAACGTTGATTAGAAACAATTAGTGAGATATGTATGTATTTTTATAAGGACATGTCTACAGATCTATCTAAAAATATTTATAAAATGATTAAACATATATGAAAATTTCCTGGAATTTTCATAAATAATATAGAAAGTGTGTTCCTAGAAATATATTCCATTTTAAATACTACAAGTGGATGTGGATCTGTAATATATGTACTTATGGGTAACAACTCAAGTAATGTGAAATGGGTCAGTCTTGTTGTAACTCGGTACACAACAACATGAATTATTTCACACCTGCTATGACACACCCGTGGGATATTATTTGGTAATTAAAAACTATTTATAATACATAATTAAGGATTTAAATATATTATGGCTATGAATAACCTATTATATAAAGAATGTGTCAGAAATTTTAGATGTATGTTTCATGATTTAGATATACTATAAGAAATTATTTATCAAAAAAAGGTAGTTTTCCACTATTATAGGTTTATCTCACACTATGGATTACAGTTTTATTCACGGTGGGAACCTAAAGGAACTCTCATAATGTTGAAGTTGATAAAATGTTTTATGATGAGAAGTCAAATGGGATGGTCACATGAGTAATTTATGTTCTGGTCATGCATAATCTATTTTCAAAGAACTTGATAAACATTGTTTACCATAAGTAACTCTCAGGCTCACCAAAAAACAAAATGATGGACTTTGTTGATAGATTGGGTGATGGAGACTATGGAGGGAAGAATATCTGATTTAATTATTGTCCACAATGTGGAGTTTACAATCAATATAAATGTATTAGAGGGATAATAAAGTGTTTTGACTATAGAAAATGACATAATGAAAGTGAAAACAAAGGGAAATGGATATTTCAGTAAACAAAAAGGATTACAATATTGGTTTATATAAGACATAATTGACGTATAAATGTTTATGTGTGATATAAATGGTCATTATGTAACTCAATTTCCCAATATGAACACTTTTGAGGATAATTGACAAGGTAGTTTGAGTAATGGTTACATTAATGATAATGACGATACTCTAAATGACATGTGAAAATAATTAGGTATTATTTAAAAAAATGAGGATTCCTTTCTAATTTAATATCGATGAAGTGGAATAATATATGTTTGCATTTATTTATTTTAATGAACTGTGGAGAAATATTTATGCATTTTTCAATTTAGTTGTATTCCCTATGTATTTAGAAGAACATGTTGTACGATTTTGATTGAATAGAAATGTTATTTAATGGAAATGTGACTTCCAAAGAAAAAATATTATTAATGGAATTATACCATTAAATATGTTCCTTATGTTATTATAATTCTGTTTGGATAATGATATTACATATATGAAATATAAATGGAATCGTAATTATTACCATGAAGTTAATAATGGAATTGTAGTAAGTTCGTTTATGCTATCACTGACTAAGTTTAAAAAATTTATGGATTTAATGAATAGATCTAATAGAGTTTTTAATAAATAAGATTAATTTTATCAATAAGGGTTTATGATAATTTAGGTTATTTATTTATTATTTGAGAATACATGATGAAGTTATTCACATATTTCTAATGGGAAAACCAAGATCTTCATTGTGATATTTTGATAATTTATATTAATTTTATTTCCTAAAATTATTTTTAATTGATTTTAGATTCATATTTAAATGGTTTTATCATGATAACCATTTATGAAATTTTTAATTTAAACATCATATGATGTATTTATATATTGTGATTTTATTGAAAACCATGCTATAATGGGTATTTAGTGATTGAATATATTTTAGGGATGTCCATGGTTTTTATTTTGAATATTATATTAATACAGTTTTAGGAAATTAAATCATATATGTCGGTTGACAAACCATAAATTCTATCAAGGTAGTGTGTAATGATACACTACTAGAAGGACGATAAAGGTTTCATGCCTACTATAGGTGTTGCGAACCCGCCCAGGTCGACCCAACATAGATAACCTAAGAAATCATACGACATGGCCTGAAGGGAATTCCCAATATCTATATGATAGAAACTACTTTCGGGAATCATTTTAAAATAGTATGGAACTATATTTTTCATACATAAAAGAAAAATAAATAAATATAAACTAAACAGAATAAATAACACAAGAATCCAAAAAATAAAACATTGTTTCATAGTGAAACATACCTCTATGTGACATTGTAGGTCACCACCAAACATTGAACTATGCTCACTCCAAAAGTAATCCAACACTAGAGGAACCTATAAATAAAAAATAAAAAGTATTCATGTGCTCTATAAAGCTCAGTTGGAATTTCAATGATAAACCATGAAATACATGTATTTTTCTTTTCCATAAAACATTACATTAACACTAGATTAAAATTAATTTCTAAAGTTAAAATTTTGATGTTTTAATAAGAAAAATAAGCTTTAAAATTTTTAAATCCATCATACCCCACCAACACATTTAAAAACAAAACACCAATTTAAAACTATAATCTAAACCATATAATACATGGGTTGTGCTAAAAATAAATAATAATGGTGAATAAAAAATAAATGAAAAAGGAATCAGAGAGAACAAATATAAAGTATCCATGTTCATTCGTAGACATAATTTGGAGACCCTTTGACGTACTATGTTCAGAACAACTTTCTAGTGTACGAAGAATAACCAAATGACCTCCCTCAAATGGACAATATATTGGAAAATCCCGCCTGCCCAATTTGTAAACCATGTGGTACGATCCCATTTAATTGGGGTTGATCATCAACAATAACTCGATACTTTATAAGATGCACCATAAGAAATGGTAAATATATAAAAAGTTTTTATGTAGGAGACCCTCGCACACCAGACTCGACATACCTTCTGTCACCATACAAACCTAACCCAAAAACAGACACACTATACGATAAACCATAAAGGGATGTCATCTTAGAAAGGTTACCTATATATATATACACCGTATCATAGATGGTGCCAACCAGGCCCTCAAAACATGAGAACATTCAACCCAATTCTTTAAAACATGGAAATTATCAAATGAACCATTAGATTTACATAATAAAATGCGTTTACCAAAAAAATTCCAAAATATTTTTTGAAATAACATCAGACACTAGTTTTATATTTTCAATTCCATATGGTCCATTATGTTCCAAACCCATGACATTTTAATAAAATCATTTCCAATTATTAAATAATTATATAATCTTATAAAAATACTAAATGACCCCTTATAGAAATCCTTTACCAAAACCTACATGAAGTACTAAGGGGGATTACCAAATTATGATTTCTCTTTTAAAATGATCATTTTGAGATTTCTCTAGGGATCCAATATTATTTTAAATTCATAGATCTGTTTTCGAATCCAAAACTTAAGAAAATACACCATTAAATGTTCCATCTTCATTTGAGGTCACATCCATATGTACACCTTTTGGACCATGGATGTTACAACATCAAATGGTACACCTAATCCATCCCTGAAAGGAATAAAAATCATTTATGAAAATTCACCACTAACATTTTGAAAAAAGTCTACAATTACAAATAATTATCAAATTGTAAACAAAAAATTTTGAAATAAGAGAACCTTCCAAAAAAAATGTTTCAAGCCAGGAAAAAAACATCATGTTACCATGTAAAAGAAAAATTAAAATTTCAACATTTTCAACAAAAATGTGACTAAGGGAAAGATCCCATGTAAACATCTAATTTTTCTCTAAAATATTACTTCGCGTTTGTCAACACATCAAGTGCATAAACACAGGGGCATAATCGAAGAACAACAGTATGGACAAATATAAAAAAATTATACCATTTTCAAGACACCGAAATAAGCATAAATGGGTACCATAGTGTTATGAATTATGTTTATATATTTGTTAAAAATGTTTAGGGGTCATTTAGTATTCATATACATATGAATGAATAGATAAATATTTTCTAAACAGGTTTTTAGAAAATTTAATTTCCATAAAAAACCCACTATATGCTAACAATATATACTAACATGGTGTGAATAATATATAAAAAATTAATTTAAATGACAAATGATCAATTATATTTAACCAAAATGGAAAAACAAGGATATAACTACCTCAATTGTGTGAGAAAGCGAAAAAAACCCTCATTGGATGAGAAATAGAACCCAAGAGCCAATCTGCTCCCCTTAACAACTGATGGAAATGACCCAAACAAAAAACCTGAATATTATGGTTTGGATGATAAAGGAGACCCTAATAAAAACCCTAGAAACTCATATAAGGGGGAGAAACTACCATAAGAGGGTGCAACAACATAGTTGTTATGTGCTGAAGAAGGTAGGCCGCAAGCAAGGGAGGGGCTACTGGAGAGGGGCGTGCGATGGAGGATGATGGTGGAGGAGGGTGATGACATGGGAGGGGTTTGCAATAGAGGGGAGGCTTCTAGTGATAGAGGGGAGTCTCGAGAGGGTGTTGGTGAGGGAGGCAGATGGCATATGAGAGTGCAAAAGGGGGTGGCAGGCGTGCCGATGCGTGGGAAGGGGAGGTCTATGCAAGAGAGTCGCGAAAGGGATGACAGAATGAGAGAAAATAAATAAGAAAATGAGAAGAAAATATAATTAAATAAACTAATTAGAAACCTAACATAATAATAATATTACTAATAATTCTATAACTTTTAATAATCATAATAACAATTATATTAATAATGATTTTATACCCAATAAAATTAATAATTATATAATTATGATTAAAACATGTTCTTTCAATCATTTTAATTTTATGTCATGTTATTTTATTTTATTTTTGATATTTGAATGCTGGAAACCCAAAGGGTTCACCACTATATATATGTGTGGTTGAGAGAAAATCACTCAAACCATGGAACCCCAACTCTTTCCACTGACAGGTCCTAACAGTACACCTTTTTCACAGGGTAAGAATATATTTGAAAGGCATGCCTTATAACTCAGAACCACCTAGGCACTGTCATGGGCCCCTCAAGGCTACCCCTAACCATGTTAGATAATGGTGAAATAGTAAAAAATCTTCCAATTTATTTTTAAAATTCATCCCAAAATCCACTAAATTTTAAAAATAAAGAAAAAAATTAATATAATTAATATATAATGCTGGGATGCGACAATTATATGAAAAATGGAAACATTAAGACCCTAGAAAGTAACCAAACCAAAGGATATACAAAACTCATGTCTATTTCAGATCAAAACAAAGTGTAGCTAAAACAATGGGATGACCTTTCACTACAGATGTCACAACTGACTTTTGACGAATAAACTACGACATAAAATGAGTACAGAACACAAGAGGGTTATGAATATCATAATAACTAAAATAATCTTGATACTTTCAAACCCAATCACACTACCATGGGGTGAGGGTGTCATACGGTAAATCCCAACATATCTTAACAACATCTATAACATGAGTGAAAAAACTCCACCACAAGAACAAGAATATTTTCATACACCAATTAGACACCAATATTAGGAGAAAATCCACAAAAAAACTATGACTAAACCACAACAACTATCAAGATCAAATTTCCACCCATCACATAAAACCTAAACATATCCAATAAAGAATAAATGAAACCAAAAGAAAAAACCCAACCATGGAATGGAAAAACACACCTTAAGAAAACAATTAATTATAGAAGCCACATTTTCATAGGTAAAACATCATATATTACCATTGAACAAGTTGAACACACTGTAATAATAATCTAATAATTCACAATAGTAATGAGGAAAGGAAAAAAGTAATCTTTTTAATTTCCACATCCACAAAACAAAATATAAAAATCTGGACAAATTATGTCACACCCCCATAAATTTCTACCTATGTTTGAGATTCACTCCGAGATATATGGATGGGGATCTGAGGGCTAAAGCATCTCCTGCCTGAGAGTTTTGGAATTTGCATCCCCTGAAAAATAATCCTTGTTGGAGAAACACTTACTAAAATACTTTTTCAAATGACCCAGATAGTAGAAGAAATGGAACATCTTCGGTGGGAGGAGAAAATATGGATTTTAATGCCCAATCCCACTACAATGAAGGCACATACCTGAATGGTCTTCATAACTGGAATCTAGAACAAATGATAATTTCTCCTTAGGAATAGGTTTCTCCGATATGAACTTCTTTTTGTATGGGGATCATTCACATGATACTGGATACACCAGATTTCGGACTACCTGTGCTCAGGAAACAAACTCAGCTAGAAAACGATTCATCTACTAGCTTCTCAAAACGATGAACCATATAAGAGAGGACCCAATCATTAATATCTAGGTGGGGAACCCAAAAAAATAGAAAAGTATTCATCAAATATTGTGACACCACCAATAGAAAAAGTGAATCATGCTCATTGAAAAAATAAACATTGGCCTTCACTGTGTATTTCCCTTTGTGAATTTTCTAGAGATCATCCCTATTATTTGTCTTCAACTCTTTACTTATGAATCATTAGTAAAATAAAGTTTTAATTACATCCCATGTAATATAAAAATTATTTGATGATGGAGTTAATAAAATATATTCATTTAGAGCTTCAAAATCAAACAAACCCAAAATGGCACACACCAGGATATCTTCGCGAGTTCTCAATATCACAAAGACACTCTGGACCTATTAAATTAACATCAATACTTCTAACGGATCTTGATCACCACGTTAAATAGGAAACACTCATTATGAAGCAAGAATATGCCCTGAATCAATGAATTAATTGGAAACCTTTTTGGGTGGTATCCAGTAAGAAACATGTAATTTAGAAATCTAATACCATCAATAGACCCAAATACAACTGAAAGGTACATCTTGAGCCAAAATAGAAGGCTCACAGCCCAAAAACATCTAAGCACAACAAAAAAATACACCTTCCAAAAAAATATTTCCATTTTTACTTTCAAAAACTTCTCATTTAAAATCCACATTACAATTACAAAATAATATTTAAAAAAAACAACACCCCCATTATGAAATAAAATACATGTTTCTGAATTGATTTATCCATTTCAAAAATCACATTAGAAATGTAGTACGATCTTTTAATATCAGTCAAACACCCCATGAAATCATACAAACCATCACATGTGTGTCTACACAATTCTAAAAACAACATAAATAAAATATTTCCCCCATACACATTCTGTCCAACTCCTACACACATGTGAATATCTATAAAGAGTACCAAGGGTTTAAAAACACTTCTCCTCATAAAATTCAAATGTGAAATAATGTTTTAAACCAAAAATTCATTTAAAAACCATTATAAAAAATTGGAAACCATGAAGAAGAATCTATTTTAAATTTAAAAATTCAAATTCTTTTAAAGAACCTCATTACCAATTTAAACCCACTTGATTGAAATAATTCTCACTACAAAACCATTTCCATTTACATAATTCACTCACAATGAATATAAAAAAACACAAATTTCAACAAACCACTGGAATGAAGAACTGCAAGTTATGTATAACACATCAACATGCTAGTGATCCATGCCTCATGTTATAAAAAACCAATGAGTAACATATCTTATGTACACATATTCTATATGAGTCACTACTCCCTGAAAAATCATGACATTCCACTAACATGACTCTATTTTCATACCCCAAACCCAAATTAGGACAATGACCCAAAACCCAAACTACCCCTAGCAACTCAGAGTTCTTCATGGGTGGTGGTGATAAGACATTGACACATATCCCACCTCATGATCAACGATAGTCCTAATCTTTAACAACCAGACACCACAAATATAATTTTCCTTCTTAGATACCATTTTTTCATGAACCGGCCAGAGTTGACCCAGAATCAGTCACACGAGATTGCCTATGTCATGGCCCAAATGGCATTACAAATCCCCATGGGAGGGAAACTACAACTAGGAAACATGCTAAAATAGTGGGGAAAGATTTGGCAAATAAATTGAAGATAAATAAATTAATATTAATTTAATTGAATAAATAAAAATATAAAATAAAAAATTAAATTGTCTTTTATAATGAATCATACCTCCAAGATACTTTGTGGGTCACAACCAGACATATAACAATGATCCATGAGTGATCCAACACTAGAGAAAAATAAAACTGAACATATATATTTAGAATGAGCACATAAATTCTAAGTAGGAATGTAGAAGTAAAATCAAGAAATCCATGTATTTTTTTGAAGAAAACATTCCATTAATTGTAGATTGAGATAAAATTATGAAAATAAGGTTTTCAAATTTTATTAGTCAAAAATAGAATTCAGATTTTAAAATCCAACACATTCCACCATCCATTTTCCAAAAAAAATACAATTTTAATACAAGAACCCAAACCTTATAATAGTAAAGTAGTTCTAATAAAATAAGCATTGTAAATAAAAAACTAATTGTCGTAGAATACAAACTACCAAATTTTGAATGTCACCATGTGATTTCCTAAACATCCCTAAAAGACCCATGGAGGTACTTGTTTCGGAACCACCTACATGCGTATAGTGAATCCCATATTTCAATAACCAACTAGATTCCCTCAACTAGTTATTCTATTATCACATCCCAAATGAAATATAAATAATCCAAAAGATAACAACCCATCTAATCTGGTTTGATTAGATAATATAATTCAATCCAATAAAATACTCATAGGAACCCATGGTAATCATACATAAACTGTGTATGTATGAGTCCCTCACACATGTTAATCCCCATACATATTGTCATCACACTTACCTACAATGAATATGGACACCCTATATGATAACCCATAATGGGATGTACCTATTATAGTGAAACAAAATATATATACACCACATCATTCAAGGTTTCAACCAAGTTGTCAAAATATATGAACATTCAACCCCTTTATTTAAAATATGAAAATTCCCAAACGAGGCATTAGCATTTCAAAATCATATGCGATAAAAAAACACTTCAAAACTATTTCAAAAATAACATCAAATACCACTTTTATAATTTCAATTCAAAGAGTTTCGTATAATGTTAGAACAATACATTTTCATTAAGGCCTTTACAAACATTTAAGGGATATCTCATCAATATAAAACAAACCAAATGGACCCTTATTCCAATTAGTTAACACAACCTACTCAATGTGCCAATCATGCATACACTATTAAGAATAAATTTCTAGAAAAATCATTTTGAAATCATATAATGAAACCAACATAATTTCAAATTAAATGACCCATATCAAAAACCATGATATAAATAATAACACCTTTTAAGGTTCCATATTCAATTGAGGGAACATCTATGTCTGTTCCTTTTTCTCAATGGATGCACCAAAATTAAACGCCACCCCAAGAACAACGATGAAAGCACTAAAACCCATCTCAAGAAATTATTTATTTACCTTTGACCAATCCCAACAATTCCAACTAATTTTAAAATTTCCAAAAATATTTTGAAATAAGAGATCCTTCCCAAAACAAGTTTCAAACCACCCTATAAAAATCACCATGATCACATGTAATGCCCAAATTAAAATTTGAAAATTTTAATAAAAATGAATCTTAGGGGAATAATACATCAATCGTGTGATTTTAATTAAAAATTTCTTATAAGAATTTTTAAACACATAAAGTGCATAAACCCATATGCATAATCAAAGAACCACACCAAGTACCAATTTTAACAAATTATAGTAGTGTTAAAACACACAATAAGCTAGAAAATGGAACTTTAGCATTGTTAATCATGATTATTTTCTTTTTAATTGTTCAAGAATCATTTGGCATGCACATACCGAGTCGTAAATAGAGAAATCATCACAAAACCTATTTTTTGAATATTAAACTACACTTAAAACACAACAATAACCTAAAAATACGTATAAAAAAGGGAATCATATATAAAAAATTACTGGAATGCTTAAGAATCAATTAGATTTCTTATAAATGTAATAACATGGAAAAACAAAACTCTGTGGAATATTAATGCAACAAAACATTCATAGGAAGAAGAATACAACCCAATAGCCAATTTTTACCCCAAATAATTAAGAAAAATAATCCAAACACCAACCATAATATTAGGTTTTGTATGAGAAACGAAACCCCAAAAAAATTAGAAACTCGCCTTAGGGGGGGCCCTCAAGAATATGAGGGCATCACTGGTGAGGGCTCGCACCTTAGAGGGGAGGCAATCGGTAAGGGAGTGGTGGCCGAAGAGGGGGTATGTGAGAGAGGTGGCTATAGGAGATGAGCACTGGCTAGGGAGAGGTGTGCACTGTAGGAGGTCACTGGCCAGGAAGGGGTAGCTTAATAGGTTCTCAAAGTGGGAGGCAGCTGACATATGAGAGTGCACAAAAGGGTGTGAGAGGCTTTGTAGACGAGTGGAGGAACGGGTGATGAAATAGATAGGGGAAATAGATGTGGATAGAGAAAGGGAAATAAAATTAAATGAAAAATAATGAAAATAAACCCCAATTAAAAAACTAATATAATAATAAAAATATATAATAACAATAATAATAATAGTTTTTCTAAAAACCTTATTATTATAAAAAATAATAATATCAATAGTATAATTATGGTAAAAATATTTCTTGTATTTCATTTAAATTTATATTGATATTTATTTTATTTCATTTCATTTATTTTAATTCCAGGAAACTACATGGTTAACCAGTAGCCAGATGTGTGGTTGAGAAAACCATTCTCAAACACTATTACTCGACGCATCCAACTTATAGGGTCAAGCCATATGCTTGTCGCACAATTTAGTAAACTATAATAAAATAATGTTCCATAACTCAGACTCACCTAATGACCCACATGAGCCACACATGAGAACCTCAATCTATTTAGGCTAACCGTGCAACAATAATGTGGATTCCAAAATTTTTATATTAATATTATTCATTACTACCACACAATATTCAATGAAATGACAAAATATAATTAAAATAATTAATATAATTAATATAATTGGTCGGTGTGTGACCACGAGACTATAACATGTCCAAGTTAATGTATAATAATTTGTTATGAATAAATATCTATGATAAAATAGTCATGTAACTTATTATGTTTAGAGATTAATAGATTATCAATATTTGTTTTTTACATTTGTTAGAGACAAAATGTTATACTTTTCATTTGTTTATGATCCTAAAGGTCTATTAAATGTGTATTATTATTCTTCAAGCATTAATGTTAGTTTCTAGATGCCCATTTCATGATGTAATCAGTGAATTAGAAATATATAAAATCAAAAGCAAAGATTGAAATTTCATTTATACTAATATTTCAAGTAAATATATTCTTCAATATTCATTTTTGATAATTTAATTTCTCAAATATACCTTAATGATGAAAAATGTGTTTTGATAATACCTTAATTTGTTTTAAAAAATGAACTTTTAAATCATAAAAAAATTATGAATATGAGTCCCTAAACTATTATTTTATCATTAAATTATTTTCTATTGATGACCTAAATCACTCCTTATTAATATTTTTTGTTTTCATTTATGTCCAATTTTCACGCACAGCCTATATTCTCTTATTTGGAAAACTAGTTAAATGTTACATTGGGCAACCGTTATAGTTCCAAACTTCTATTTTTGTGGGATGTTTTAGTATTCATTAGTAAGATGTCGATTTCCATGAATGAAACTTTTTAGCATTAAATAATTGATAACTAGGTCACAATTTTTGGGTGAAATTAATTTAAATGGGGATTATTTAAAAGCCCATGAATTTTTTAATTTTTTGGAATGAATTTAATATTTTGGATATATTCAATTCCCACAACACTATATTAGTATATTTTATATTTATGGTCAATATTTGGATTGTGTAATATTAAAAATCATGTTAATCTTGACAAAATAAGAAATATATATATAAATTATCTACATAGAATAAAACTTTTCGGATGCACTACAAGAAATAATGACTTTCCTCATTGGCGTGTGTGACATGCAATTGTGTATACCAATAATAAAATATTAATACAATATTATAACATATAAATTAAATTATTAGTTATGAAATGTTTTTACATAATTAGGAATACTAAAGGATTAAAATAATATAAAATTAATTCATTGGTCACAATTGAAATAGAAATGAATATGAAACCTGAATGAATATAAAGGAAAATATTATTATTTTTATGCTGAAAAAATTGTTTACCATAATAAAAAATATTAATTAAAATCAATAATTTATATAAAGGTGATATATATATATATCAATAAATAAAATAATTTTTTATATTCATATAATAGATTTTATTGGAATTATATTAAAACATACCCAATTTTATGTATAAAATACTTTACATTTAAGAATACATTTCTATAGCCTTTTAGTGACGTTGATATTTTAAAACCATTTTTCAGAATTTATATAGATTATTTATGTCAAAATGAAAATCATTGTTTAAATATAAACATAATAAAAAAGTTAGGATAATTTTATGGTATTTTTCTATGATGTTTTTTTACAAATAGTGAATAATATAAAAATTGAATTCAAAAATAATTTTCATCTTAATTTATTTATAACATTAATGAATAATTTTAATTGTTTTTAAATATTAACTATATAATTTTTTTATCCTTCAATATAATTCAAAAAATATTACTCAATTTTACATTCAAATTGTTTATAAATACATAGAAAATACTTAGAGGTTTTTACTTTAAAACACACTTTATTATTGTGTCAAAGAAATTCAATTTTAATTAATTTATACAAATTTTTCTATTTTAATTAAAAAAATGGATTAAAAATTTTAAATAATCATAAATTATAAATTATAATATTTTAAATATATATATTTACATAAACTATTTGTAAAATTTTAGTACACCGATTAAGGAAAAGTTAAGCATACCAAGGTACTAAACAGTAAAATGACATCCATAAATGACCTATAAACTTGACCAAAATCCATTTAAGTGAAGTATTTTTTCCATAATTCTTCCATTATTGAGTTTTTTTTGGTTTTACATGACTATAATTTTTTAAAACTACGGGTACACCTACCATGATTTAAAATATGCCATGTGCAACCCATCCCTTCCCAATAAAGCATCCACAAACTCCCCCTCTACATCACACATCTAAATCCTTTTTGGTTAAGAAAATATCATCACAATAAACTTCCTAAAATTACTCCCTTATTCATTTTATCAACCCTTTATGAAGAAATCAATCCAAATGATCTCTCTAGAGAACACCAAAAAGAGTTACTCATTGATGTGATTACAACCCTCCTCAAGCTCCATAGTTTTATTTCCATTGACCTCTCCTTAATATATTCTTATTTCATAATTTTATAACATAAAATAATATTCAATATATTAGGATTTTTAAACTATAATTTAGAACTACAATTTCCCACATATCCATCTAATGGGAAACCTTCATATTGTTTACATATACTGAAAACAACAACCCCACGGAAAGAGGATAGTTGATTTATTCTTTATCACCACTCATGTTGGAAATTATGAAAAAATACTATTTATATGTTTTATATATTATATATGATATATATATGATATATATGATGATAATATTGTATTTATTATTCAATAATATTTTTGAACACATTTTTTTTCTTTCCATCTTGTGTAAATATGTTATTTTAATTTGATGATGTTTGGACTACCAACCCATCAATGTGATGTGATTCATTCACACACTACATGGACTGTATTAAAAATGTTTTAATATAAAACATATGATATATATAATATTTTTTATGTTATTTTATTCATATATACATATATGTAATTTTTTCCTTCATTCCTTTAGTATGATAATAGAACTGAAACTTCGCTCATACATACATACGAACAAACGCTTCCATGAAAGATGTATTCCATTTAAATTTTACATATAATATCGGGTATTATTACAAAAATATAATGAATATACAAGATATTTATGTCATTTTTCAAATTCTTTAAATCACGATATACGTATAAGGACAAATTAAATAACAAATTAAAACATAATTGAATAACCAAGAGAATATAACCTAAAGCGTAAAAATAATGAGAAATTATTATAAATTTGGTAATATAAAATCATATGAAAAACATATAGGGTATTTTATATATTTATACGGTTTTAGAAAATATGTATAATATCATAAAAATATTATATCAGTTTTTTTGGAATAAGTTGGATGAGAGTCATGTCACAAGGTAAGGTGATTCCATTTCACTTTCTATTTCCATGACATACATTCCTTATTCACCATAAAATTATATTTTTTGGTCTATATAATACTTGTGAATTTATTAAATGATTATTAAAAATACATTTAAGTGTATTTAAATATCTATTTTATTATTTTTCTATTATGGTTTTTATGATTAAAATTTTAAAAAGTCGGTCAGATAGTTTTGATTCAATTTTCATTCATTAAGACATTTGATTTGTTATACACCAAAATTAAATTTTCGAGCTGCCAATGTCATGATATATAATTACTCTCTTTATTTTATTTATATTTTAATATTCATGTAATTTCATTTTTATACATGGATAGTATAATCCCTTAATATCATGATGTGATATTTTAGTCGCACAATACAATCAATTGTTGTGATTATTTTTTATTATTCTTCCATTGATGGAATCTATTGATAAACATATCATTAAAATTAATGATTTTTATTTTCCTGTATTTATTAAAAATACCATCATGTTATAGTACCGTTTTCAAAAAAAATTTAATATAACTAATAAATTAATTTTTTAATATTCTGACTTTAGCACTTTTTTCAGTCATAAATATGTGTTGCATCAAAACCATGTTTTATTAATGGTTTAATTTTTTATATATATTATACAAATATAAATAAAATATATTTTACCACTGCTGTTCCATTTAAAAATTATAGTTTGCAAAAGGAAAAAATATTTCTTATTTATGAGCGAGGCATTTTTCTAGACGTTTTACGATGAAAAAGGAATGTTCGACATGTGCCGATTTACCAGCCTCTATGATCACAATTCCATTAAATATTAATTTACAAAATTTAAAAGTTATTTTCTAAATAATATATTTACTACAAATTCTTGAAATTAATATTTTATTGTTTTTTTCAATAAAAATGTTTTTAAAATATTTGTAATATTATTTTATATTTTTCAAGGGAAATGGTTTGCAATTTTATTTTTTAGATATATTTATATGTTTTCAATGAAAAAGTAATATTTTTTCTATGATTCCTTATATTATATATATTTTTTACCATGAAATTGGTTTTCAAATGTTTTTATCTTTTAAAGAATCTTTTTCAATGAAAATTTATCATCTTCCCCAAAAAATGTTTTTAAAAGATATTTCAAAATTATTTTCCATATAATATGTAATTTTTTTATGTTGCTGATGCCCTTATAGGAAATGATTACAGTGTTTATTTCACATTAATTCAATGACTATTTTATGTTTTGATGACCATATTATTATAAATATCATTCATATTTTATGGGGTTCATGTTTGTAAAACCCTATTCATTTCATGTTTAGGTTTTGATGAAATGATAATGAAAATATTTTTTTCCACAGGTTATGATATAATCACACAAGTATGAAACCCATTCATATATCCAACATAAAATATCTATTATGAAAGCCATACAAGAATAACCTACAAGAATGACCAAATCAAACATCCTTATGAGGGCATATAGTTGTGAAGACCGAGTGAATCCCCTCGAAAAACGTTTAACACCCTTGGCCTTGAAAAGATGGGTATTCTGAAATATATTTAAAACTGGTCCTACTAGGGAGGCCATATAATTTTCAACCCAATTCCATTCTCTCCACGTGTGGTTCACTGTAATATTATTGTAGAAGATGTTTTTTTCACATTCTGACTGTATAAAATATGGGCTAAGGGATGTTATGTTTTCCATGTGGGGCCTCATGAAGGATCCAATAATTTTACTCTACATGGGTAATCTCTTGGCTATTCGGATTGCAGATGAATAACCCAGTCAGCATACCTCTCTCCTTTACCAGAACTGGGATACTTATACCATACATCTTAGAAATGTCCAAAAACATAGTAGCATGTCTCTCACCATGCCCCACCAGTCATATTTCCAAGAATACAAGACCCATTTGTGGTATTCATAAAGCATATTTTCGGGGGTTCCAAGAATACCCATTGACCCACTGGTATTTTGGTGGAGACATGGGCATGCATGGGCCGACTGTTGAGAAGGTTCATTACAGGGTCGTCACACCAATCCCTGAAGAGGTACTAGATATTTTCTATAAATGAGTCTTGAAATATGGATAATGATATCACATGTATATATATTCCACAATTTCATGTTTTAATCATATTATATGATTTCATGTATTATGGTCATTATATCATTAGGATTCATATCTTATTAAAGACCATTATTTATTTCATTATTCATGTTTATAATCATTTATATGAAATGTGTGATATAATAATGTTATGAGCACATTATCATTCACATATGTAAATATTTATTCTTACAAGTCTCCATTTTTTAACTAAACTAACCATATGATGTCACAAATTTTTTTGTTTCCCTCTGAAATTTATGAAGATATGACTTAATAATGATGTCTATAAGAAAGATACTATTCATCATGATCCTAGTGGTAGATAATTTAGTTTTCTTATGTACAAGTAATTATGTTTCAATGAATCTAATGGAACTGATCTAATATTGTGTTTTATCTATGTTTGTATAATATTTTATATATTCTAGAAAACTAACGTAATAATAATTTATGAAATGTAAGGGTCTCTATAATATGGATGAATGTTTTTTTATTTTTTTTCCATTTTTTTACTGGGTGACTAACATGAATATATATCTACTACAAAGGGTTTATGAACTCTATGACAAGGTGAATTAAGATAGATGGTTTTGTATGATTTTCCTAAGTTCATGGTATCACAACCTCTCAGTTTACGAAGTTAATATACTGAATATTGAATTATGAGGTCTAAATGGTAACTATAACTTATGACATATTCTTTTCATCCAAAATAAAACATGAAAAAATTTTGTAGAACTCTTGAATTAAATATTTTATCCATTCTTATCGAAATTCATTATAGTATTCATCGATCATATCCCAAAATACACAGTATTGGATGATTAGGATGTGAGACTGATGGCGATGGTTCTACATATATTATTAGAGAAATAACATTTTGGGATACACATGAAGATTAATTTTTTAATTTTAGTAGACCACAACCATGGACTTGTAATCATTGACGAGGGACTGTAAATGGACCTACTTAAGAGTGATTAATTTATAGCTAGGGATCCACAAATAAGAGTATTTACGGTTCAAGGATTCCATAGGAAGGAATGATAATATAAGAGATCCAGGAATGATTTTTCAATTATTTTGGAATTGTTATTTTTTTATATGAAAGTGTTAGACATTTCAATGGATGGAGTGGGGGTAGAAGGATTTTCTAGAGTTTGAAAATTGGGTGATGATCTCCCAAAAATTCAGAATTCTAGAAGTTGGTGTTGAGTTTTTTGTTTTCTATGATGACTTTTGATTTGGGATTGGATTAGTTTTGATGTATAGATAGTGTTTGATGAATTACAAGCTCCCATAATGTGGGATCCCATGTGCAGATATATATGACACACTATTTAGTCAATTTAGTAGTGGTATTCACAATAAATATGATTATGCATTATATTATTGGTGAGTAATATATCATCTAATATAAACATAATAATCAAAATTATATCATTATTTAGATGATCCTCAATATATGATACATGTAGTGGATAGAGTTTCTCATGTATTATGACATTGAAATCTACTATACTATCATGAAGGGTAATGTAGTAGTTGGGTCTCTTAAAAAATAACATGTCGGTAGTTAGTGTGTGCGGAATTAGATAATTTGGAAACATTTTAGTTGTCTATAGAGGTAAAGGATGGTGAATCTTACCTATGCTCTATGTTTATAACCCCTATAATTCTTCTTCACTATAGGTGGACTCAAATTTAATATTCCAATTATAATACCATACACAGTTATACATCCATTTCATTTTATCTTATTTATATTTTTTTAAGGTGGGGATATATCATACTTTCCTAATGATTTTCCATAATTCCCATGATTATTCAAGAGGTGGTTTTATTATAGGTTCATAAATCCCCTTATAGGTATGTCCATGTGTCATGAATATCTACCATGACAATTGGGTTTAATTATTATAGCCATGAATGGAGATGTTTGAAGAAAACATTTTATATTAATGCCTCAGTTGTCTGTATTTTATTTTTGAAAACCAAGTTTCATAGGTTTTGGATCAAACGTTTAATTTTTATAGTGGAAGTAGGATGTAATCTCTATTCATTTAATTATTATACTTTCATGATATTCCAGAGCACATGATGACATCTCGCTGATTGTAGACTAGTTCACTAGGTCATCGCACTTCTAATCCATCCAATAGAATAATTCAATTGAGAGTGTGGGATACATTTACATATAAGATATTGTTCTACAACGTGATTATGTATAATATTTTAGGTGGAAATTATAAATAATTACATTTGGGTATGACTTTTAATCACAATATGGCTAGCTAGATCATGTGGAACATGTAGGATATGGAGGAAATTTTTGGGATTTCTTATTAGACTTTGGATTTAGATTAATGGAGAACCTACCATTGGTGGAATTTTAATAATTATAGTAACTACACTTGTGGCTTAATGGAACCATTCAAGGCCTTGTATATTAGACCCTCTATGTCACCACTATAACGTAATGATCATGGAGTGTGAGAGCACAAGGACAAAATGTTGTTGAGAGGTAAACCTAAAAGGGGTTATATTATATAGGTATTGATCATGACTACCCTATGATGTAAGAAGTATTTTGAAAACTCACATTATAGGCCTTTATTTTTTGATGAGAGAAAACATGATTTCTTGAATTTTACACATTTTTGTTTATGTTATATACTTTAATAGGGTTTAGTATTATCATTAATGTAGAGTGAAAAGAGATGGATGGATGGTTTTCAACATGTCCCTACAATGGTAGTTAATTCTGGTACATGATTTATCCTATTTACCATAGCTTGGCCGTATGTAAAAGAACTATTGGTTGATGCCAACTCAGTTTTGTTTTACACCATTGATGGTGATACCTTATTATATTACACATTAGGGATAAAGGATTAACAAGAAATGATCTTCCATGTGCGTGGGATTCTCATCTTTTATATCTTATTAAAGAATGATAATAATATAGAGAGATCCTATATGAGAGAGATTAATAAAAAAGATCATTACCCTCAAAGTATTTGGTTTAAGATTATATTTTTAGAATAAATCAATAAATAATTAAATTAATTAATTAATTTGTTGATTCCTACTAAAACATTGGAATATTTTTTTTTATATTTTCAAAGTCAGCTACTGAGTGGACAAAGGATATTGGGTACTAGGGAGGATAAATATGGATGTAAATAAATTAAAAGATATATTTTACAAGATTATTATGTTTTTAAAATAAAATATTACTTGAAAAAAATAGTAACTTATTGAAAATTTGAGATTACAGTGATATTTGTAATATTAGTATTACACTATGAATGAAATAGCCATTGTGTGAATTAGATGTATTGAAAAATGTCAGTGTGGGTGGATTAGTAATTTAATTAATTTATAATATTATTTATTATTTTTAGGTCTCTTAGTCAAATATCTTCTTTTTATTCCCACTTATAGAAAAAACCCATGTATAATGTAAAATCCATTTTAATTAGAAAGGATCCATTGGATAAGTGTTCAATGAAAAATCACTATATATTATGGTACATAGATCAGTGTGGAAAATAAGTCCATTTATTTAACCAAATGTATTGATGTAGAAATATATTTTTCAATGATTGTTCCAATCAAAATATATTTATTTTTTGTATTTTAAGTAATGACATCTGTTAGCCCATTCAGATCATTAATTAGTTAACCAGACAAGAATTTATTCCCAAATCGACTATTGATTAAGATTGATGTTTATATATTCCATGATATTGGGAATGACATTCAGTTTATTATTAAATTTAATTTAAAAACTATTTATCAATTAATTGAATCCACCATGAATAATTATAACTGTTTGTTATCCGTTGTTTTCTTGGTTCTTTTCTCCCCATGTTCTTTTCATGTTAATTTCTATATTTCTATACATCTCAGCATTCAATAATTATTAGGAAATCAAATTTTATTGTTAAAACATTGTGGTAATGGATGATTTCAGTCTGTATGGGAATATCATTAATGAAACTATAAAGGTGAAATAGTAATTATGGATGATTCGAGCTGGTATGATATCTGATCATTGTTCTTAATATATAATTATTTATTTTGATGGTAGCCTCGTGTGATGAGAGATGATTTTTCAGTGGTTTAGGTGGTTGAAATCTATCCACCAGTGATCAAAAAGCTTAATTTATCCCATATGAAATTTTATTGATGAATTTTCTAGGGGAATCAAAGGAAGTGTTGATTTCAGAAAAATCTTGTGGAAGAAAGTGGGTCCTAAAAAACAAACATAAAAATAGTTTAGCCTAAAGAACACATTATATGTTGCCCCATAGATGCACTATACATGGTTTTAGAAAAATAATACATAAAATGAAATGTGGGACCTATGATAAACCAGGTGACCTAGGACTAGAGACTCATCGTGTACCACTAGGGGAAAACTGACATAAGAATGTTCTGGTACATGAGCTCAAACAAAGTACATACGCTGACCAGGGTACTCAAACATGGATTTGTTTAGGAAAATTCCCATTGTACAAAAGCACAACTAGGGTATTGAATCATGGATAGGTACATGGGATTTAAAAGAGTACATGGTATTGGTCATGGTTCTCATACATTTTCTATTACAAGGTCATTCGTAGCATACATAAGAATAACTAGAGTATATGACCAAATTATCATGAAAAGATGATGAAACACAAGTATTTATAAAGATAATAGAAAATTCTTTGTACTCATAATACCCACAATTAACCGTTTCCATTATAGATTTTTTATCTTATTAACTATAGTGTATACTTGTATCTATATAATGAATCCCTTTTTTCAATCCTTAACAGGCTATATTGATTACTCACTTACGGAGATCTGAATTTGATATCCTGTTAGATTTCATCCCTTATTGAGTTCTAAATTTCTTCTATATGGTCCAAGGTTGGATAACATATCATCTATAATCCATATATTGGTTCATGAATCTTATTCTCACTATAATGGAATATGATCCCCATCATATGATGTTTACACGATGCAGGGTAGGTATTCCATTGTAGAAAATGGACGTGATACCCTACATATGTATCAACATCTTTTAATATCTAATTCATAATACTACATGGTGATTCATAATAAGTGAAACTCCTTTTGGAGTTCCAACTGTTTTATCAGACACATGGGGTGATTTCTTTCATAAGATTGTTACCTTACTACCTCGAGTGAGATCCTAGTATGGTTGTTTATTCATATCAATTATCACTAGACAATATTTTTATCTTCATTATATCTACGATAGTGATGTTATGTCTTATGTTTTGATTAGAATGTCATGGATGATATCTATGATAGTGATTTTATGTCTTATGTTCTGATAGGAATGTCATGGATGATAAACAAACCACTATGTTGATTATTTTTTTGATCATATTAAGGTATCTAGTAGGTTATTGTAATACTCATCACTGCATGGGTTGTACCTTCGTATGAAATTTTTAATGATGATGAACGGTCTTAGGAAGATATCCAAGGATTACTTGGTGAATGTGTAGAATAGTTTTCAATTACATTACATGGACAACAAGATGTGTAAAATATGAGAAAAGTATTATTATTTGTAGTAATCCATAAAAAAATTAATTTTTTCACTCCATTTTGCCCAATTATTCTTCCAAGTACATTTTGCAAACAATTATGTGGGAAGTTAATGTATTCTTAAATAATTGAATGATTTTCTGTAACCTTCTAACATTGTCTGAGTTTTTTTGATGATTGTGTGTGTGCATGTACTATAGTACATGACCTCTAATTATTTTGATATTCCAACTTAGACATGGTTTCCATCACATGTGCTATTGGTGGTGGTATTGGGGTGTTACATACTTCTTCAACCAGCCATGCGGGCCTCATTTGGTTGGGTAAATTTTTTTATCCATTCAAACATTCCATAAAATATATATAACCATACTTCGGATATATGGGGAGGTACATCAGTATTTCATGGTTTAGTTATACATTATTCCCCCCCCTTGAAAAATTATTATTATTTCATTCACTAAATATAAATAGGTTTTGAAAAACTCAATTTATATGACATTGATCAATGAAAAAATACCTTAAATGTTTTAAATTTATGATATTCCAAATCTATTTTATGAAATAGATTCAAAAATTGTAAAATAATATAATTATGTTCTCATACTTCAAAAAAAATTCTATGTATATTTTTTTAAATATAGTTAATATGTTTTCATAATCATTCTTTTATGATTGTTCATTTTTCATCTCTATAAGAAATTATTTTTACTCTACATGGAAGAACTATAATAAAATACATCTGGTAGAATATATCATTAAATTGTGTCCATATCCGGGAATCAAACCCATATATTCACATATTATTTCCAACTAGAGACAATTGATGATAAACAACTTCTCTAAAAAAATATTAACCAAGAGTAATCATTTTTATGTTTTATACATCACAAAACATCAAATAACTTCTTTTGTAAATTTTGCTATTATTTACCTTAATTTAGGTTTGAATATACTCAAAAAGTATTTTGGTGATGTTTCAATAAATTATCTACTATTGAAATCATCTCCTCAAGGGAATCCAATTTCCCAATATCAAGGGTCCCACATTTAAAAGAAAAAATCAACTAAGTCAATAATACCTCAACCATCCATGTTCAAATCATTCATATTTGATAATATGTATAGTCATTATACCATTGAATTGTCTTACATCAATGTACTTATTTTCATTAAGGAAAACTATTTTTTATATATATTTATAAGATGGAATAATATGTAAATAATCTGAACATATATCTTGATAACATAACCAAAATCTTTTAATTGTATCATTTAACATTACTCCAACCTATAATATTATCATAACTGTTTCTATATTTAAAAACATATTGAATGATATAATGATGGAAAAATAAATATATTAATTTATAAAAGGTATTCAATTTTTTAAATTTATTTATTCATCATGGTTTAGTGTTTTAAATATTTATAAAATCCATTACATAACATAAGGATAAAAGACATTGAATGTTCATTTTTTTAAAAAAACATGATTAATACTTTTAAATACATGTTTTATTCATAATACACACTATTTGTTCATGAATTATGTCCATTATTATAATAATGGATCCATAGTAGTCTATTCACATATTTTTTCCGTTTGTAAAATAATTGAAAACATGGTATTTTGGAATCATATCACAACAAGGAATATAAAAAATGAATCCCGTTCCTCTAGTAAAAAATTAAAATCCAAGAAAACGTTGAAATATATCACATATATGATTGAGAACATAAATATTACAATTTTAAATGACAAACTAAACCATTTTAAGGAATGTTGTTCAAAAAAATTTAACATTCAAATGAGAAACTATTAAGGAATCTGAATTCATGTTGAAACACTAATATAATTCCATTGAGAAAACATCTCTTCCACTTTTACTCATTTTTTAACTCATGAAATCTAAAATAATTACATTAATCACTTTTGAAATGATGTAAATCAATTAAGTGTAGAATGAAATTCATAACCCATGTTCATATGTTTTTATGCCATGTTATAAAACTAAATTCTTGTGAAATCTATAAGAGTAACCTATATTTTAATTTACAACATTTTTTAATTTAAAGGATAAATATGTAAACAATGAATTGGGGAGATATATAAGGATCACCCATTATCATGAGACATGCATATCTTACCCATCATTTTAATTAATTCACAAGTACCACATCCTGACAAAAATATATTTATTATAGACATTTTATCATTAAACACCAAAAACCTCATTTAATATTATAATAAAAACACATTCCAATATCTTTGAACAAAAATATGAAAAATTATATTCTCATAAATAAATTTAAAATAAAAATAATCATAAGAGTTATAGAATACTATAATATTATAAATTCCATAGTAACATTTATTGGATGATTAATTTTATATAATGACTAAAAAGGTGGGAGTAGTTTTAATAATTTATATGATAAAATGATTCTCTCACACTTGTGAAAAAAATAATAACAAACTCATATTGAAAATATAGGTTATATAATTTAATAAATTTTCTAATTAATTTAAAATTTTCTAATAATAATAATTAACAACATTTTAATAATAACCATTAAAATTATTGAAACATTTATTTGAACAAGGACATAGAAGAAAATGAGTTTAAATGAATACATAAAAAATATTTCAATTATATTTCTGTTATAACATATCCCATCCAGCTTTAAATATTTTTTAAATACAAAATATTAATAATAATTAAATAAATATATATATATATTATTTTAATAATAACATTTTCCTTTTAATTACATTATAATTATAACCTTTATTTTTTTACAATGTGTTGTTTTGTAACTATTGTGGTTACCTAAATTTGGATGTCTAAAGAATGCTCATTTCTTTATCTTAAATGTTAAATCACTGAATTGAACATGATAAAAAGGATTTTTTATTTTTTAACCATGTAATAATAAAAACACAATAACTATTATAATTATACATTTAATATACAATTAAATCCATCGATATAAGGAATTCATAAAAAATTAAATGTATTATTTAATAAAGATGGTTTTCATTCTGTGGACATGAATGATAATTTATATTTTATAAATGGTGAAGCTGTAAACAAAAAAATCATATTTCAATTTTTATGAATCATCAATATGTAATAAAATTCATATTTATTAAGTATTTCAATCTTTATGATGAATGTTATAAGGCGTAAATGAAAATTTTATCACATCACCTTATAGTGGTGGTACTTATCATGTGTGTAGGATTTATATTTCTAATAACTAACATATTTAAATTGAAAGAGTAAAAATATAATATTATCATTATAGAGACTTAAATATTCCATTACTTCTATATATATAACCTTTTAATGTCATTTAAAAGTTCTTTAAATTCATGTGTGGAAAAATAAAAAAAACTATCTTCATTACAGATTTAATCCACACATATGTGTTTGAAATTTAATCATTTCCCATATGCTGAAAATATTGTTATTGATTAACCATATAATTTTTATAACATACTTATTATTTATTAAATGTCCATTTCAAGCTGTTTTAAATTGGTTGAAGAGGAATTAAATAGTAAATACTCAATTATAATGTAAACCACATATCTGGAAAAACACTATTGAAATACAACATTATCATTACACTAATCAATTTATGGAAATAAAAATAACTCATGGATGTAGGTAGGATAGTTTTTAAGTGATTCAGTTAGTTGTTTATTAAAAAAGAGTTCTGGATATTCATGATTAATTAAAATGATATGGTTTTATTTTATATGAAGGAGGAGGTTCTGTGATTATATTATAATTACTTGTTATATTATATTATGTCATATTGATTGTAATGTGGAAAAAAGGAATAAAATATTCAAATATTAGATGGATTACGGAATAAATACTATCAAAAAATAACATTTATTTGTGTTATATAAATATTTTATTCATTATCACTTAGATTATTACATTTTAATGTCATCCCAAACAACAAAAGTTTTTCCATGCTAAATTAATTTTATAGAAATAATAAAATTTTCCTTCTATGAAAATTTAAAATTAATTTTAATAAATATTTATTGAATTTTATGAAATTCAAATAATTTATCTAAGAGAGATAACTTTTAATAATAGTATGCAAAAAACATGAAAACATTTTTTTCCGAAGGATACTTGACTAAAGCATTGAGATCATTTTAACTTGAAGTAAAGTATAAATTTCAATTTCATTGAATGATTTCTTTTATAAAATATATTCATTATTTAAAATTTTTATGAACTAATAATGGAAGGAATGAATCCATCAATACCATTAAAGGTAAATATCCCAAGAAAATCATATTTTTAATCAAATATAACATCATTACATTAAATAAAATATTGAGTATTCGAATTAAATATATTATTTTTAGACACCTTATTTGACTCAAAATACATATACATGGTCTGTATCATCATAATTTTTTAGAGATAAGTAATATTTTCAATAGAATAAATGAAATGATACATTGATGTTTAATTAATAAATAAATATTATTATATAAATGTTACCATTATAAAATAGATATTTGAAAGGAGGTAATGAATAATATCAAATAAATTATAAATCTATGGTTTACACATGTTTAAATAATGATTCATTGGTTACCAAATTTATTTTAAATGAAAATAAAAACAAATTGAATATAATGGATGTCTTTTTTTATGAAAACCTATTTAAAAAGAGAATAATTGTGATTAAAAAATTATTTAACCCTATTTGGGTTTTTAATGAACTATAAATGTTATATATGTAATGTAATCATTCAAATTAATCCTATATGGTTTCATAATATGATATAATAACTAATTCATTTTTTTATAAAAGATGTGTTTTTCTAATTAGGTAGTTTTACTACCTTTAGATGGGGAACCATTTTTAAATTTAATATTTGACACCATTATATGTGTTATTTTAAAAAATATAATTATTTATTAGTTGCGTGAGAATCTAAATTTATATTGTATTCATTTTGATATTTTACATGATAATTATAATGTTTTGATGAATAGTTAAAATATGATAAATTTATATTGAAATCAACATTTTTAAATCCAGATAATTTATGGTCGAATCATATAATTTAATGATTTTTAAGGGAAAATATAGTACATTTTTATCATATATTATAATTCATGTCATTGATATTAATTTTATATTTAATTCATATGTAACATTATTTCAATCATTTGCAATGTTTTTACTTTAAAAACACGAATTATTGTTTATAAAATAAGAATTAGATTTAAATTAATTTCATCTAATTCATTGTTTTTAATTTGAAAAAATGGATTCCATATTTTTAATGAGAATGTGAAAATTGTGTAAATAGATTACTTTTATTTTTGAACATTATGGATAATAACTTTAGTAATTTTTTTATTTTAAATGGTTTAATGCTAAATTTGTTAAATAAGGGTAAAAAAATAATATTATAATAATCTAAATCTACTATAAAACATGTCATAATCCTATTAAATGAGGTATTTTTTACCATTAGTGTCTTTAAGATGAATCTTTGGAATTTGGGAGGCACTTGTCTGTAAAATGACATTTAATAATATTTAATTTAATGAAATGGGAAATTTAACATAAACATGTATCTTTAAATAAAAAAATTTATTATCGGGTTTTATAAATGATAAATATGACTATAAAATGTCGATTTAAAGTTAAAAATTTTTCATACATAATTTTATTTTATTTATATCTTATAGAAATGCAATAAATAAATTTATTTAAGACAAAATGTAGATGTACTGATAACCTTGTTGATGAACGATTCAAATAAATAATACTCTATATATTGAAATAAATATAATTTGAATATTCTGATGCCATACAAGAATTTTATGGATGATTATGAAATTTAATATTTGAGATAATTTATTGGTTCAAAGGATTCAAGTTGTTTTGACTTTAACAAAAATAAATTTCTAAATCGTGTCAAAGTTGACATTAACGATAATAAGAAAAAATTCATTAAATTATATAATAGTCTAAAAAATATATAATTCCACCAAATAAATTATTTGATTTTAAAATTTTAATTAATGGTCAACATGTGGTTCTCTTTATATTTTATAGTATATATGGTAACCAAATATTATGAAAATAGAAGAAGACATGGTAAGAGTTAATGTTTTTATCTAAGGGTTAATACCAAAATATTTGGTTAGTTTTATGACATAAATATGTCTTAAACCTATTATTTGAGAGTATTTATACCCAAAATCAGCTTATCCTTGAAATATATCACGATGGAACTATTATAATTCCAAAATAAATTTATAATAAAATAATATTTGAATACTTTCCTAAAGTAGCCCTCCACACTCTTATAAGAGGGCATCACATCTACCCCCATAATCAATCCTACCAACCCCATAGTGTAATCCAAATTATAATAAAATAATCTTAAAAAATTGTTACCTTAGGTCTATAATGCATAACTTGGGAAGAAGGAATCTCTAAGAAGCCTTTTGGATCAAATCAAAAGGAGTTACTGAATATTGAGGCAACATACTCTCACAATCTCTTTTCATTTATTTTACATCTCCAACCACAGACCTATGATTATTCAATTAATTATATAAAACATATGTATGATAAATATTCTATGGTGTTCCTATGATATATTTTCTACCTACACTAACACAAACCTCCCTCTTATAGATATAGAACATAATATTTCTATATACGGCAAACTACTGAATCACGAAATGATAATTGTTCAATTTTCTACAAAAACAAGAAATAGGGGTCGTTATTATGACACCATATTTATATTTAATATATATTATATTTATATTTTTTCTCTTATTATGTACATTTTATTTTTAAAACACTTTTATTATTTCAATGTTGTGAAAAAACAATAATTTATTTTGAAGAAGTATGGACTACCACTGCTCAAAGCTATATGATGTGTTCCCTTTATACATGGAAAGTATAAATTGTTTTTTATTAAACCTATGAGACAGACATGTCTTAAATATAATACTAGTAATATAATAAACATTTAATTTATTTGATTATTATTCATTCAATATGACAATGAAATGAAAGTTCTATTCATGCGTACATACATCATACCCTCTCCGTGAATGATAGATTTCCTTTCATATCCCTAAATATTATGGATATTATAAATACATATATAATTTATAAAATTGATATTTATATTATAAATAATTCTATATAGATTAAAAAAATATTACACAGGAAATTTTCATAAAAATAAGTTAATTTCTGACTAAATGTACTCAATATCGAGAAAACATATAATATGGACATTAATAATTATGTAGTTTTTATAACATGGTAATATGTTATATAAATGGAATAAATAATATGGAAATGTTTTTAAAGAAAGTTTAAATTAACTTAACTTTATTATTCAGGAACATAACGATTGTATGTGATGAGCTGGACTCAAGGTAAGTGAATATCTTGAACCATTTTTCACTCATTGGGTTTTAGGCATACATAGTTGATTATAGTATTCCATGATTATGTGAAGAATAATTATTTATTTATTTTCATTGTAATATCTACTTCACTATTTTTGGGTATAATGTTGATACAAAAAATCACCCCATTTATAAATTCATACGCCATTGATACAAATTTTATAAGGGAAATCATAAAAAAAAATCCATTCATTGAATGAAATATCCCTGTCATTGTTTTTGTTTTTCCAAGAATATTTGTCAATTAACATTGATTGTATTAAACTCAATATCCACGTATATTTTTTGTATTTAAATTTCTCACACCTAATTATTTCGTTGGTTAATCCTTAATCTAAGGAATCAGTATTTGTAAGGGTCTTCATCTCAATATCCATTCATTGAAACATTTCTTGATGATGTGATCCATAATTCCCACATAAAGTGTATATAAATACCATTTTACATCAATTATACATCTTATATAAATAATCTTGTTATTAAATTTCTTGTAAAATTATCTCCTTTTATGTGCTGTATATTTTAAATGATCAAAATTGTAAATTACTCTATCTAAATCATTGTTTTAAATGTTTTAATGATTTATTCTTATAATTCATACTCTTCCATGTAAATGCATTCAAAAATATTTTGAGGACATATTCATATTTTATAAATGGTTGGGGATGAAGCCTCATTTATTATTAAATCAAATCAAAGACCTCCATTAACTAGGTAGTGGGAGACCAATTAGAGTGCCCAAAGGCCTAGTGGGACTTTAGCCCATTACATGGCCCGTAGGTTCAAAATTATGGCCCAAGGACCATTCTATGAATAGTACTTCTACAATGGTTTAGATGATAAACCAATGGAGTGTGAAACCATTATAGATCTAAAATTCATTGGGTAATGTGATTGTGGTAAATAATATAGTTTCTCCTAATAGATTTATGGAATATACTCTGATGGGTATTCCATACATAACCATGAAGGTTACTCCACATGCGGTTGTGAATGTTTCTATGTATGTATGATATGGATGAAAAAACACACATTTATATTTTATTATTTATAAATATGTTGTAGGAATCATATTATTACATGATGTAATCTATGTAGTTTATGTATTATGGGTGAAAAGTGGGATTTTTTTGAAAATGATTTCACGGGTTTTAAATATTATTGGACTAATAGTTTTATTCCTAATTTTATATTCCTTAATAATATTTTTTTTATGATCATAAAATGTTTTGAAATGTTTATCAATGGACATAAATAAGTATCGAGTCATTTTTAGGACCATGTAAAATTATTATATTAAAATAGAAAATGAGACCATGTTTCATTTCAAAGAGATTTTTTATAATAGAAAATAGATAGTGATTAGAAGTGTTTACTTATAATATTTATATTTCAATGTATGATTTATGTCATAATTTTCTAAATATATAAACTTAAAAAGATCTTCTATGTTAATTAATGACAAAATATAGACTTATCTATAGATTTTGAAATGTTAATGGTTAGGTACATAAAGATTATATCAAAAGTCTATTTAGAAATATTTAGGGATTATGAGTTTTGGATTACCACATGGGAAGTATCTATGTCTATTATTTCAGTAAAATCCTTATTTTATATAATTTTTAGATCAATAAATGTTGGTGAAAAAATAAATGGAGGAGGATCTCAAATGACATACATATCTCTTCCAGATGATATGGTTGAAATAATTATTCCAACGTCATGTTCGGATGATGGTGAAATATTTTATAGTATAAAGATCACTAAAAATAAGTTGTTTGAGATATCGAAAACCTCCACTATACCTCAAAACCATCAGGAATCATGGGTTTTATTTAATCAAATTATATTTTCTAAATATTCTAATATTTTCCAAATGGTAAAATTTATAAAACTATTTTCAAATATATTACCTTTTCTAAAGATTTAGAATCATATTATTATTTTGAAAAATGTGTTGAAGAATGAGATCATTGAAGAACCTATTTATATTTTATTTTAAAATATTGTCATTTAGTACATTCTTACATTATTTTAAATAGACCATTGATTATATGTTTATATTCATAATCGGACTAGAATTTTTTATAAAAATCATATTTTATTAGATATTTTTGAAATTATATGTCATACATGATTGTTCTCTTAAACTATATTTCGATGAAGACACATATTACCCATTTTCTACAATGTTTATTTGTATAAATGAATCAAATGATTTTGAAGTATATCTAAATAATAATCTTAATGCATTGACCTTCTATCTATGTGAAAAATATGATGATGAACCCAGGTGGACACCATTAATAAGGTATGATGTTCTTTCTTATGTAATTGTTTTATTTTATCATATGGAGGTCAAATAAAAAAAATTCATTATATATAAGAATTCATGAATTAAGATGTTTAGATCAATATGAGTTGGGATGAAACTGAGAGGTATAAGATAACCATTGAGGGTAAAATTTGTTATGGTTATTTTTTGTTTTATAAAATAAATAACCTATAATATAGGTGACAAATCACTACATCTGGCAAGGCCGTATGAATGAAAACCACAACTGAGGGGTGACAAGGGTGAATCCCATACCACTGTTCTATGTATATTCACGTGTTAGTATGGCTAACTAATTTTAGATAAATTGTATTATTGAACAATAATATTTTGATTTTGGGACTATATACATTATTGAATGGATATCCTTTGTATTGGAAAATGATTTTGTGATTATGTTATAAATGATATTTTGGAAGAAGTTTTCATTTTTTGGAACACTATATGAAAATTTAAAATAGAATACTATGGGAATTAATTTTTGGAGTAATGATTGAATTTTTGAGAAAGATATATTTTTTTATTTTGGATATATATAAATTGGGAATATTTTTTGAAATGATTAAACAATCCTGGAAAATATGGGATTATTTTAATAACATTTAAGTATGGGACATTAAGAGTAGTCAATAATATTTGGTGATAAATTTTATGATTAATCATGTAGGACTATGTGATCAAATCCATCTAAATATTGGGTCTAAATCTTATTTCGGATTATTTTGAATAATTTTATTGAAATTTTTTTATTGAATGGTCTCTGATTAATTTTGGGTATGGTTTGTTGAATCTTGGAGATTAAGATTCATATTTATTTTTGTAACGGATTATTATTTTTTGGGATTGTCTGATATTATACTGACTGTTTCGGTTTTGGGTATAAGGAAAATATAAACTTCAAAGTTTTTGGATTATGATATTCTCTAGAAGTTGATTCTAGCACTTCAGGTGGGACCAAGTCTTCTTGATTACTTATCGTTTAGAGGAAAATGAGTTTTTGTTAGATATTTATTAAAGGATGAAATTCTATTTGAAAAGTAATTATTTTTCATTATGTTCATATTATAATTAGTAAAAAAGTTCCTCAACAATATGTAAATGACCTTAAAACAACAATTTGTTCCATTTACTTTTCATATTGGTAAATCAATGTCTATTTAACTCATCAAATGTTTATAGTTTTCTATTTGTTAACTTTCTCCAAATCATCTTTTATATCACTCTCCATCAGAAAATATTTTATGTTTCTCTCCCTTTTCCACGTTTTATACATGGAATCCTAGTATGTGTTATTTCAGTTAACCTTTGTACTTTCCTTTCTTTCTTTTAAAGCTATATATTTATTGACCATTATTTATTTGGGATATTCAATGAACATACCGATCCAAAATTTAATATTTCAATGATAAATTTCCAAAAGGGGGAAATGATGTAACATCCTGAGGGTAAATAAAGATATACCATGTTCAGTAGCTTACATGATACACTATATCGACATTAAATGAACTAATAAATATAATTACATAAATGTTACTATTATAAGGTAGTCATTGGAAAGGTTGGAATGAATAATATATATTAAATTATGAAAAATTGTTTTACACATGTTTAAATAATGACTCATTTGTTATAAAATTTATTATAAATGGTAATAAAAACTAATTAGATATTAAGAAAGGGTTTTTTATGAAAACCTATTTAAAAAGATAATAATTGTGTTTATAAAATCATATCAATATATATTGATTTTTATTTAATAAAAACATAAATTTTATATATTCAATTTAATGTATTAAATTTATCTTATGTTTTTTCTAGATATAATATAATTAAAAAATCATTTTTTTTCATTATATATGTATTTTTAAAAGGCTATTTTTCTGCCATTTTATAGAAAACCATTTTTTATTTTTTTTTGAAACTTGTATATGTTCTATTTGGAAAAATAAACTACTTAATTAGAATTGAGATATTAAAATTTACATAGGATGATTTTTGATATTTTTCTGATAAATATAGTGTTTTGATAAATAGTAAAAATATGGTAAATTTTAATTGAATTTTTTTTGATAAAGATAATTTATATTATTACATCATATTATGTAATAGGATTAATTTTTAAATTGAATATGTATTTATCATTTTTTATAATGTAGGTCATTGGAATTTAACCTATATTTAATTCAGATGAAAAATTATTTCATTCTTTAGCAATGTTTTCACATTTATAACCAATGTTTCTTTTTTTGACAATAGGAATTGATTTTAAATTAATTTCATCCAATTATATGTGTTAAATTTAAAAAACAACTTTTCATATTTAGAATCAAAATGTAAAAATTATTTAAATAGGTACCCCTTATTTTTTTAATTAATGAATTTTGATATTAGTAATTATTTTGATTTACCATGGTTAATGGAAAATCCAAGTAATAATGGTATGAAAATAATATTATAATAAAATTAAATGCCCCGAAAACATTTCCTAAAACTATAGGATTAGATGTTTCTATCTATGATCATCCATAGGAAGACATTTTTAATTTTGGAGATATTTGGGTGTGAAATTGACATTTTATAAAATTTATTTAAAGAAAAGGTAAAAATTACAAAATCTTGTATGTTTTACTAATACAAAAGTAATATAGTGATATATAAATTATCTATATGAAAATAAATATTCATTAAAAATAAAAATATATTTCATGTGTCATGGTATTTTATTAATAAATTTTAGATATCAAATAAAAAATTAATTTAGGACACAATGATGATGCAATGGTTACTTTATTAATGAATGGTTAAAATAAATAATTTTATAAATGTTGAAATAAATAAAATTTGAACATTTTGATTCAAAAGATATAATTTATGGATTATTAGGCCATATTATATTGGATTCAATGATTTTGGTTAGAAGAAATGATTTTTATTTTACATTAACAAAGATAAATTATAAAATAGAGTAATAATGAAAAAAATGTGTATTTTTATAACCAATATAAATTTAAAAATTGATATATATGTTCAAAAAAATATTATTTTGAAAAATTATTTATATTATGTTAAAATTTTAATTAATTATCTACTAGTGGTTCTATTTTAATTTTATAGTAATTATAGTGTCCATGTAGTATGAAAATACAAGAAGACAATGTTAGAGTTAATGTTTTTAACTAATGTTTAAAGACAAAAGAAAAAGTTAATATTATGAAATAAAAATTTCTAAAACCTATTGTTTGCTAGGTATTTAGATCCATACCAATCATATATTATAAATATATCACTATTTATATTTTATAATTGAAAATCAATTTATAATAAATTAATATTTGAAGACATTACTAAAGTCTTACTCAACCTCTTATAAAAGGCCACCACCTCTACCCACATACTCACGCATCTCAAACCCTTATGATCATCAAAAATATTCTCAAATAATACATAAAAATATTTACATTACTCTTTGAATCCTTTCATTGCGTAGAAGGATGCCCAATAAAGTGTTTGTATCAAATCAAAAAGAGTTTCCCAATTTTGAGGTAACATCCTCTCTCAATTTCCTTTCATATATTTTCCTTCAACAACCCCTAAAATATCATTATTACATTATTTAATAACAAAAAAATATCCTCGTTATAATAATATTTTTTTTATTTTATGGTTACTACCCACACTTACACACACCACTATTTAAGGGATGTAGAACATACTGTTTCTGTGTACAGTGAACTTCTGCCTCATTAAAACCATGATTAGACAATTTTATCTTACCTCATATCATGGTGTATATTATGTTGGAACTATATTTATACTTGATATATTATATTTATATTATCTCTATTCATATATTATTATTATTTAAAACATAACATTATGGTTTCCATGTTGTCTAATTAACATAAATTTATTTAGGGAAGTGTTGACTATAGCCCCACAATGCGATGCGTCTCGTTCCCTTTAATCAAAGAAAAAATAAAGAATGGATTTATTAAAAAAAGAGACATAAATGAAATAAATATAATACAGATACTATATTATAAATTTATATCATTTTATTAAAATTGTTTTAATATGACAATAAAATGAATGTTATGTTCATGCATAGGTACAACCTACCGTCTCAATGAATGGGGAAATTAATTTTTGTACATGTAAATATTATAGATATTATAAATAAAAATATAATATATATATATATATATATATTATTTAAATCTTGAATAAATATTTCAATCATGAATAATATTCTAAATATTGAGTACATTTGACTACATAGAACATTTACAGTGAAACATGTTCATTTATGACTCATTTACTAAATTTCGACAAAAAATCTGATACGAACAGAAATAATTATGTTTTTTTATAACATAGTAACAAGTGATAATAAATAATAACCATTTAAATGGATCTCAAGAATTTAAAAATTAATCAATGGATATTATTCATTAACATAACTGTAGTATGTGATGAGTAAGACAGAAGGTAAGGGAACTTATCAACCCAATTAGCACTATTGGGTTTTATGCATACATCATTGATTATGTAATGCTATTATTATGAGTGGAATCACTATTTATTTATTTACATTGTAATTTTCACTTCCTTTTCTGTAGATATACTATTTAAACACATAATTACATCATTGATAAATTCTTATGTATTTGACATATAATTTTTATGTAAAAATATAACACAATCTCCATTCAATGAGTAAAATATCAACGTAATTGGTATTGTTTTTTCAAAAATAAGTGTGAATGAATTATTATTGGTTGACATTAAATATAAACATATACTTACTGTTTTTACATTTTTCTCACATATTTATGTCATTGATTTATCCTGAAAATAAGGATATGATCATTATTAGGGATATTAAATCAATCTCCTTTTATTGAGACATATATTGATGTTATGAACCATTATAATCATTATAATGTTTATATACAAACCATTTTATGATACTTATCATTATTTTATCTATAATCATGACAATTAATGTCTTGTAAATTGTAATCCTTTTATGTATCGTAAAATTAAAATGTTCAAAATTATAAAATACTCATTATCTAAAACATCGTTTTAAATGCTGTAAAAATTTAATCTTATAAATACTTATAATTCATGTCCATGTTTTAAAATTGATTTATGAAATTTTTTATTAGGAAATTAATGTATTTAAGTGAATATTGCATTCAAAATTATCAATGCAGTATGTGATAGTTTGATTTAAAATTTTCCTTCAAATTGTTGTAATTTTAATTTATTAGGTTGATGATTATTTCAATAACTTTTAATGTTTATTTTATATACACAATGAATGGAATTTATCTCTTTTATGTTTCTATTATGTATTTATGTTCAATTAAATATTTTACTATTTAATTTATAGATAATTTTATTTCATTTATGAGTACTTAAATTTTAATGATGAATCGTGGTTTCACTGTGGATATAATGTTTCCCATAATGCCTTGATTATAAGTTATGATTATCTTATTTTTCTTAGTAATTTATTATTTATATGGGTGATTCTGTGATACAACATGTTCAGCTGATCCCATGATATCTCTACAATGCATTTAGTTACTTGATGGAGGTAAATTATAGTATTTCACTTAATAGATTTAGGGAATATAATATTATAAGTATTCAAAATGTAACTATAAATGTTACACCATATTTATCATTGAAATATACTATATAATTATTATATAAATTCCAAAATTTACCTTTCTGTTTTATAATTTCAATTATTTTAATGGAATCTTATGATTAAATGATGTAAGCTACGTTGTTTTTGTTTATGAATTTAATGTATGGTTTTGAAAAAAAAATTCATGGGATTTAAATATGTATTGACAAACAATTTTATATTCAATTTAGTATTATTTAATAATCTTTTTTATGTTCATCCCATGGTTGGAATTTTTTTCATAAGACTTAAAGAAGAATAGTGTCAATGATGGGATAATAGAAAATTAATGTTGTTAAAACATAAAACCATACCATGATTATTTTTAAAGTGTTTTTTTATGAAAATATGTATTTTTAGTAAAGGTGTCTACTTTTAAAATTTATGTTGTTATGTTTGAGTTATGACCTAATTCTCTTAAGATATAAACATCAATTGATCCTCGAAGTGAATTAATGTCAAATTGTTGAATTAACTCAACATTGTGTAATGTTTGAGGCCAGAGCCTTATATTGTTGAATATATTGTATTGAAATTTATTATGTCATGATTTCAGAATAATAATAGCATAAAAATTGAAATATTTTAAATATAGGTATTGTTATTATTCCCCAAAAATCAATTTGTTTTAGAAATCAATAAAAAATTGACAAAAATATAAATTTCATATTCTGCATATTAATTATTTTAATTACAATTATAAAATTAATTTTCTAATATCTTGAAATTTATATTTAAATAAAAACATTAAATTATGGGAAAAATAATATAATATAATAATGATATTTTGTTTTGAATAAAAACATTTATGAATTTTTTATAAAAAACATTAAACATTTTAATCAATAAAATGAATTATTAGACATCATAAGTGTGATTTATTTCATATAATATGTGGGTTGTAACATGCATGTAATATTGATCATCATATATTGAAGCCTCATAGTTAATATATGTGCTATATAGGAGTCCATTTTGTGTTTCTTAATATTTACATTGTATATTAATTTTACATGATTCAAAATAATGATAAAAGAATATGTAATATCAAGTGTATGATCATGGATGTATAACATATACAATTTAGTAATAAATTGTAAAAAAGTGAAAAAATGGTGTATTGATCAATGTATAGTAATAATGGAGAATGGAATGATTTTATTACCAAAATATTGTGTACCTATCTTGTTTTGTTATGTTTCACACAAAATTTAGTTGACTTAGATGAATAAAATTAGTTTTATGCATCGAATTTTTATCACTTATAAATGAAGTTTTATACACACATAAATTTTTTAATATATGTAGATAAATTAGGTTCAAGAAAATATTTGTGAACCTTGAAAAAGAAAATGAGGTATACATTGAGTATTGAATACAATTATATGAAATAGATAGAGTATAATATTTAAAAAATATTTTATTACTATTTGAGATGATTGAAAATGTAAATATAAAAAACCCATACTGAATAAACGATGTATTTAAAACGACATCCAAAATATTTTATTTAAAATCATTAACATGAAGAATAATGATTCTTTTTTGAAATGTAGTGATATGGTCGACCACAATTATATGAATCCTTTATAAATAATTAATAACTGGATGGATGTAAAATTTTATGTCGAAAAATATTCTTAAAAAAGATCATATTCATGTTAAAATATATTTTAATTTTTGATGTCACATAATATTAAAAAATGTTTAATTAAATGAATATATATCTTGGTTTACTGTGTGTTTAGAAAAGAAAAACTTATGACATTGGTAACTGGTGAATCAAAAATCATTCAAATAAATAGCTCATGATGAAAAAATAAAAACCCTGAATAATCCAATATTTTTTTAATAAATAACTAAAATATGATTTATATAATCCCTAAAAATAACAATAATTGTAATTTATTCATCATTTCTTAATTATTGAAAATCGATTCAATAAAACCTTACCATTTCTCATTAATATACACTACATAATCTTAAATGATCATTTTAGGGTTATTATTTATATATATGAGAATCACGAATTTTTATGTATATATATATATTTTAATATAATCATCCATTAATTATTATTTATTACGCTTTTATTAATTATTCATTGATAAATATAACACTTTTGTTGTTTATTATCGTACTTGTTTGGTGAAAGATTTGGTATGATTTTAAAATCCATTTATCAAAAATTATTTTATCATCACCTCCATAATTAACATATACTATACATTGGATTTGTTTATATTGTTCATATATCTCATTCAAATTCCATAGATATTTCAGAGTTTCTTGATTAAGATTGGTTGTAATCTCTTTTTTGGAACATTCATTCAATACAATAAATGATTTTTTAATGATTATACACATATAAATTTTATTATATAATTATCAAAATATTTTTAATTAATAAATATTATATCATATTACTTATATTTATTTTTATAAAGTCATGAAGGGTGTAATAATTATAACATCATCATTATGGGTGGTAAAATTAAACTTAATACGAACACATTATAACAAATTATTAAATATGAAAATGATATTTAACTATAAAAATATAACATTTTATTGAATATTAATTATTTAAAAATCATGATATTGAAATCCTATGTCAGATTTAATAAGAATTTGATGAAAAGTATAATAAAAATTATTATTAAAGTATAATAAAAATTGTTACTACTTCAACCTCCACTTTTATAAACTCTTATAAAAAATGATATGGGACTCCATGTGAAAATAGGTTTGATAAAAACAATTGTGACAAATTTTGAGTTAGGATTAAAAAACTAGTGTTAAGGGGTGACTTATAGTCAGTATACATGGGATTATATTATAATTTATACTGAATTGGATTTCTAGAAAAATGTATTTATTTATTAATAATGAATATAATTTCTCATGCAATGTGGATCCAAAGGGGGAAATTAATTTATATAGGATAATAAAATTTAATTAATTATTTCATCTTTAGATTTATATAAAATAGTTTTTGATATTTGGGGCCATTAACCTTTAGTTATAACCACTTACGAAAAAAATTAATTTTCCATGGAAGAACAATGTATACATTAGTTATAGTTTTTAAATAAAAATGAATTTGACCTTATAAAATGATTTGGAAATTATGATTCAAAAAATCAAATTCAACTTATTTTCTACAACTATAAAATTTTATAGGAATTATTTTTATTGTACCAATTTTTAATTTATAAAAAATTTCCTTAAACCAAATGTTTTAATTGTATTATATGAAATACATAATTTATAAATGTTTTATAATTTTCCTACATGACCAATTAACAAGAATATAAAACAAAACAATTACATTATAATGATATATCATAACCATATTGGTGTTCTTTAGGGAAGGATTATAGAGTTCAGTAAAACCACACAACAGGAAAAAATTTCCATCCCTCATAAGATATCAGTATTGAATACAACTAAAATGTTATTGTCAGTAGACATATAATATAGAATTTAAAAATATTACACTCAATATACTAGATAACATTGAATTAATCAGGTTATCACCTCTAACTATACAATCACATTGCATTTACCCCTTTGTCTTTTAAATTAAATGCAATAATCATATTTTGAAAAAAACAACCCACTGTAAAATATGAAATCAGATAATATTCCAACACTAGATAAATACTTAATGTACTCATAAAATTATATATAACATTATATATCACTTGATATTTGTGTTTAGTATTATATGGTCTATCAAACATGTATAATCAACACAATATATCATCATCAAAGAATTATATTCCCCATAAAATAATACTATCCAATCTTTCTATGAAACATTTAGAAATTCTCCATTGTTTCAAAATCCCACCAATAGATTACTGAAACCATAAAATGTACCATAAATGACCATTCTAATATATATGAAATATGTTACTAAAATAAAGATTCTTCCAATTAATTGTAGTCCATATACCTTCTTTAAGTAAAATTTTATACATTATCATCATTATAAAAATTTGTTCTTAATGGATATATGTTGAAACACAAATAATTTATTTTAATTCCATAAATAATTTTGTTTGGTTATGGATAAATAAACATCAACATATATACACTAGTATAATCGATTATTCATCCTTCGATCATAACTCCAATTTTCTAATCATTGAACTATCATGTTAGATTGATATAGTATAGATGGTGAAATTATAATAAATTAATGAGGAAATCAACATAATTAGATTGAAAATAACCCAAGGCTTCACAATTGTAATCTCACTACAAAATAATTGGCTCATCCAACATTAATACCACATCTGTCTAATTTTAAAAAAATTATAAAAAGAAATGATACAAGATAAAAAGTACATTGTTTCATTTGATTATATATACCAATTTTAATGATGGGTACTATTAATTTAGTTGAATTTTAGTACACACTATCATATTTAATGAAATATTTAATTATTTTAATAACATTGAAAACAAAATTATCAAAAATTTCATTCATGTCATCATAAAAAATTGATGATATAATTTCTTATCATTAGAAAAATAAAATGTCATAGGACATAAATCAATATTCCTGAAATACATATAAAGAAAATATTAGGGATTAAATTAAATTCCAAATCATTTTTCTTTTCATATTTTCACTAGATTCTAGTAATTCATGGATGTATATGTCCCGAACCATATATATATATATAATCAAATGTTCTTTCTCATCAACGAATTAATATATTTATTAAAATAGATTATACTTAATAATAAAAGTATTATATTTCCAATTGATATCATATATATTTTCTTCGATAATTTTTTTGGTTAGATTAGCCAGAAACATTGGTTGATAAGGGATGTAATTCCTCTCTTTAATAGATATCATTGTAGATATTAATAATGATTTTTACTGAATTCCTTGAGAAATAAATTTATAAATCCCTCTAAAACATATTATTGTTGTGAGTTGAATTCTAATGTCCATAGGGAATAAGAAAGTAATGTTATAAAAAACTAATAGTAAAATATAATAATTAAATATACAGGTTCATTTGATGGAGATTTAAAAAAATTGTTTTTTTGTTATAATGATGGAATCATTTTTGGAAGTAATAAAATTTTTTGATCACTTAGGTGATTAAACTATATAAATCAATAATGTATACAATATTAAAATAGGTGTATCCAATTATAATAAATTAATAATTTCATTGAATTTAAATAAATTTATTTTAAATAAATTGTTCTAGAATAAATGATTTAGATTTACTATGATATCAATCAATATTAAATAATGTTCAATCAGACATCCTCACATATAAATTTTCAAACCTTAATTTGGATATTCTTTGAAAATTTTGAAGTAATACATTGAACTCTTCTATATTATGTAATTTATTAGATGTTAAATGGTTATGTATCAACTACTATCTTCCATATATTCATATTTTATCACATATGTCATATTAATATTGAACATAATTCAAAATTGTTCAAATTAATTTCAACTAATTTTTTTAGTAATTGGAGATGAACATATTGAAAATTTAAAACCCTTTTTGTCATATTCCTATGTATTTATATTGATTCAAATATTAAATAAAACAGAAAATCAATTAGATAATCATGAAAACTATTCATCAAGAAGAAAAATAATTATAGTAAATAATCTACTCCTCAAAATTTCACCTCTAACACTTTCCTCTAAGTCCACTTTAGTCTATGATTAATCTGTATGAACAACTAATAAACCATATTAATGAATGGATATAGATATTTATAACGATATTGTTTATTTAATATATTCATTATCAATGTCACCTCTCCTATAATTGATTGAGAAATGTTTCCCCACATAGAAAATCCCATATGGAAGAATAAATATGTAATTATCACCCGCAAGTGATAGAAAGCATCCTTCTTAACTGCTTGGGATAAACCCATTTGTGTTTCTATTTTACATCAAGAAAATTATCATCCACTCATTCATTCATGTTATCTTACATGTTTTTTATTTCATTACACCCTTATTCCCCATAACATATCTTTGTATATCAATCCAAGAACAAATCTTGGTATCCAAATTAATAAAAATCATATGAAATTGTTATGATTATATTGTCTATATGGGAATGCATACCTCATAATATAACCTAAATAAATAAGACAAAGTAATATTTCATTATATATATATATATAAATATATTCTATTTAAACAGTAAAATTATCCTAATATAGAAGGAATAAATGATGATCACATATATCCAAATAAATTATCACATCAATTGGAATCACATCCAAGGATATTATAAATAATCAAACTATCCCATTGAAATCAATAAAAAATTTCATTCTGTTGGAAGTAATAAATTCTATCTTCTAAAATATACTTTCATTACATTTTAAAATATATATATCCTTTGGGTAAAAATACAATTGATTATGCATAATGTATTATCTCATAATAATTATCGATGTATCTTTGGGATATGTAGTTTTGAGATTGAAAAAACAACTAATATGTCAAATACATTACACATACATAATGGTTCAAACATAATAAAATTAAAATGACTTATGAAAAATACATGTGACATGTAAATAAATACACATGTCAATAAACCTAATCCTAAAACATCCAATGTAATATATTGAATAGTAATAAGATTTTACATCCTTAGTCCAAATGGTCACAAATCAACTTGATAAATGAAAATTATTCAATCAATAAAACTTATCTTCAATGAATAAAAATTACAATAAAGGGTTGATAACATTGATAAATATAATTACCCTAAAATATTCATTAATCATTTTTTAGGAAAATAACCATTTCACATTTTAAATAATTTTCTTTATATGTTATTATTTAAACACGACATGCTTTAAAGATATGTTATTCTAAGGCTTGGTTATCCTAGAATTAATTTTTAACATTTTTTAGTTTACTTAAGTAAACATGCAGGAAGTATTTTCTAACAATTTAACCAGTGCTTGGATCGAAAAATTTGTCGGCACTGTTAAACTCGAAACATTGATATTCACCTCAAAATGTCATATCCATGACTGGAAAGGGATGGAAATACATGTTATTTTTAATAATTTTTTTAAATAATAAATCCTCATAAAAAATTATTTTATTTATTTTTTCGACCATAGAGCGGTGGAGAACACCACTGTTGTGCGGTGATGAGGCGGGGGGGCTAGGAAAATTAAAGGGAACTCATAATAGTAATTTATTTGTTATGGTGTACTAGTTATGATATTTAATAAATTAAATAGCCTAACGAAGTGACATCACAATGTAATTGATTTTCAGCGACATGCTTAATTTAAATTATATATTGTTTAAATTAGTTTGTAGAGTTTCATCTGATGAAGAACATGGGACTGCTCTATCCCTTTCCATCCATGCATGATGGTATTGATGAATGCCTTGAGGGGGGGGGGGGCGATGGATTCAATAGATGAGATACGAAAATGAAAAAAAAGTTGATTGGGGATGAATGATAGCTAGAAGCTTCATAAAAAATTATCCATAGATCCTCAAACTGAGTATAGATTTTTTGATTCATTTCTTTTCCTTGTTATTTTTTCTAAAGAGATGACTGTGGGTCAAAACATGAATAGGTTGACTCATGGATCATTCGTCAATGTTGGAAGGTATTTTGTTCTTGGGTATTTCTAGTGGGATTGATATATATTAATAAATCTTCATCCCCAAACCACCACATGCATTACACTTCTAACGTGGAGGGCACGGGCTAACATGAATAAGGCTAGACACCCTTCACCCTTGTGCATTCATGGTCGAAGAATATTTAAAATGGTAGCATGGTAATTTAAACTCCCTTACAGGGATGGGGAAAATGAGAGAGGCGTGAGGGTGCCATCATTTTTTAAATCGAACCACTGATGCAGACTTAGTGTCTCGCAGAATGTGTCGCTTGTGCGGAACCACTCGCACGACAGTGCTAGAAACGAGTGTTGGTAGCTGCTGATTGGAGGCAGCTTGCCTGAAGTGTTCCAAGATGGAGGAGACCACATCCTGCAATCCACAAAGGTTGGTTAGTTGTGGCAACAACCTGACACTATGTAGAAGGTAAGGACCCTCCCATTATGAGCCACATGTGAACAAGGAGCGGGAGAGAAGGTTGAACCGGCCATGCACGCCCTACCCTAACCAACAAAGCCGTTCTAGGAAAAATCAGAAAAACTGAGCTATGATAGTAGACTGGGCTACCCAAGTGGCCTAGTTAAACATTCGAGTAGGTCTGCCTTTTTGTTCCGATCCAATGGGATAAAACTAGATCGTGAAGCGCCTCGTTCTAGGAAAAGAGAGGGGCTTTCTAGAGCGGTCCATGCCAGATATATTTTAGGTCACTGGGTGACTATGTAAACAAGACCACAATCCTATCTTAGATGGGTCCATTAAGTCCCAATGGTCTAGGTAGAAATTTCAGATCATGCAGGGCACCAGGTTGGGATTTGTTAGGTCGGTCCGACTGAGCTGGACGTAGCCCAGACACAACCAGCCACAGTTAACTAAAACACAGGTATCTTGAAAACCAAGGGTCTAATTGACGAGTCATTTGAGCTATTGGGACCATTTCTATGAGGTTTCCTAATGGGATACTCTACATGTGTTTTGTCAAAGGTTCGTCTACAACTGGGTAGGATTGGACATGAATCGAATTGGACCCTTTTTACAAAAAATCCCATATCTAACAGATTGGGAATCCGTTCAATGTTCCATTTTTGTGTTGGGATCCTTATTATGACAAGGTACTTTAGGATACTCTATATGGGACTTCTAGGTTGATGTGGTACAACCAATTCCATTAGGATAAGATCTTCATGAAATCATGCATGCAAAGTGTTAAAATCTAGTGGCGGGCAATGACGTGAGGAATGAAGAGAGACCCTTCTTGGATCACAAAAAGAGAAACAATTCATGGATCAACATAAGAGTGACCCTTTGTGGATTCTCATAAGAGATACCTTTCGTCGATCACCATGAGAGGGACCCTTCATGGATCAACAGTAGCGTGACCCATCCAAGAAGAGCTGTATAGTGACCCTTCATGGATCAAAATAGAACAAACCTTCATGGATTAGTAGTATAGAGACCCTTTAGGGATCTATAGTAGAGTCTCTCAATAGAATAAGATGATATAGATTGAAAAATAATCATCTTCAGTTCAATGGGTGGAAGACTGTTCGAGTTACTCCATCCACAACCCTGAGTTTGTCCACCACGGGTTAAGGGAGCCAGTGAATAGTGGCGATTCAAACATCTGGCAATGAAGTCCTATGAAAACAGTGATTTTGATATAATTAAAGGCACGATATTTGTATTCGACAACATAGCTGCAATTATCATAAACAGGGGTTCCAATCACTATTTTCTTCACACATACCTTGTCTGAGGCTCGATGATTTAGCTGGATCCAGTGGCATGATCCTTCTTATTATAGATTCCTATAGGAGGGGATTTGTTGATTATGCATGAGTGCTGGTAGTGTGAGCTTACACTAGGGGGACATTTCATGGACTGGGATCTCTTAGATGATGTGTAGTGGCCTTATGATTTCATCTTCTGAATGGATTGGTTCACTATAGTCCAAGCTCAGATAAACCATTTTATGTGAAAGGTGTGGCGTGTTTTTGATGATGGGACCAGGTTTTCCTTCACAAATGAGAAAGGATTGTTTGCAGTACAAGATGTAATTTCTTGAGGAGGGTACATCAGATAAATCACAAATTGGATAGAATCACCCTTGGTTTAGGGTGCGAGAGGACACATATATTTCATGTAGTGGTGGATGCCAATGAGGATTTCATTCTTGAGGATGTTTTGGGAAAACATCCCTGAAAAAATATAGAATTATGTATCAATATGTACGTAGTTATGATGTAGGTTTCTATCCCTACATATCGGTTGGCTCTTGTGGAGAACCATGAGGTGATAGTACAGTTGGAGGACAATCATAGGATGTTCTTCGGGATACCCAGTGTTTCACCATGAGAAAACCCTGGAGTTGTTTTCCATGATGGTCAATGGGAGATTGATGCTATTCATGGAATTCCAACACCTGAACCAGGTTAACATGAATAACAAGTATTCACTGCTGAGAATTGATGACCACTTTTATAATCTAAAGTGGGAGAGGTGGTTCTCAATGATTGATAACAAATTAGGCTATAATTAGCTTTCAATATGGGATGTGGGTGTTACATGTATTGACTTCTAGAGCTATTATGGACCCTATAATTTCTAGGTTAGGACCATAGATGTGACCAATTCCCCTGCATTGTTAATGGGTCTCAAGAACATGATCATCAATCATTACCTCAATAATTTTTTGGTGGTGTTCATTGATGATATCTTTTTGTAATCGACATTAGAGTGGGAGAATGATACACACATGATGATTGTCCTAGATACACACTAAGAGGTCCATCATTATGGTATGATCTTTATGATCATGATCTGCATTTGAGAGGCCCAATGTCTTGGACACAACATCTCAGAGGAATGAGTTGTTGTGGATCCGACGAAGATAGAGGTGGTGCTTGCTTGAGAGAAAACAAGTAGCATGAATGAGGTAAAAAGTTTCTTTGAGTTAGAGATATACTATTTCTGTATTTTTATAAACATCTCTATAGTATAATCACTTATGAATGTATTGAAGATGAATAGAAAACCATTCATTTGGATAGAGAAATGAAAGCAGAGCATCCAATAGTTGAGGAAGATCATGACTAGTGCCCCCAACATGAGGTTTCCTGGTGAGGTAATCAACTATGTGGTATAAAGTAATACATCATGGACCAGACTAGGTTGTTTTTTGATGTAAGAGAAAGCAGTGATTTCCTACAGCTCACAGTTGTTGATGCATCATAAACCGAACTATGTGAACCATTATATTGAGTTAACAGCAGTTGTATTTTCCTTGAAGATGTGGTGGAACAACAATATGGGTGAATGGTTTACCATATACTCTGACCATAATATTCTCATGTATATATTCTCATAGAAGAAAATGAACTTCAGAAAATGGTAATGGTTAGAGTTTTTCTAGGACAATTACTTTGACATAGTCTATACACCTGGGGCAGTGAACACGGTGGTGGATTCACTCTGCAGGCGGTCAGGTTTACAGCTACTGAGTGAGTAATGGCGTATCTATATGCAATGAATATATCTTTCATGGATAGTGATTTTGAATTTTATCTCCAGTCTATGACTGTCACTCCCACATTATTATAGCGAGTTTGGGAGGCACATCATATGGATGGTGACTGCGAGCACCGATGTGCTCAGTTATCCTCAGGAATGTATCATGGTGAATTTTAGATATCTGGGGAAATTTTATAATTTTTATAAGACACTTCACAGTACCAATGATCTTATTGGAGGAGTTGTAGAGGAAGTTACACACATCCCTTTTGGTGGTACATCACAGGCAGTAAAAATTTACAAGTTCCTCCAACGACAATAATAGTGGATAGGGTTGAAGAAAGAAGTTGTATAGATCATTTCATGATGCCTAACATGTCCTCAAGTGAATTCCAAACAAAGTCTCTAGAAGTCCTGACACAACAACTTGAGTAACCAGAATGGAAGTGGAATGGTATCCACATGGACTTAGTGACAGTGTTAGCACACACATCCAGGGGCCACGATTCTTTTGGCGTGAACATTGATTGACTCTCCTTGTCAGCTCACTTCCTACCCATCCAAGAGGAGGGATAAATATGGGGCATTGAACACCTCTACATCTAGAAGATAGTGCAGAATATATTGGAGGCCTTCGATGATCATCTAGGACTATGATTCATGTGTTACACCCTAGTTGTTAAAGGGGTTACGTGGGGTGTTTGGGACTGAACCATTTATGAGCTCATATTTTTACCCCCATACAGATGGTCACATGGAGCAGATCATTGAGACCATTGATTAAATTCATTATTCTAGTTTTTTAGAATTTTTTTTCATAGTTGGTAGTACCATATAACACGAGATTATACTTCATACAACAATATTTATCACCCCCCCCCCCATTAGCATGACTCTATTTTAGGCCTCCTACAGGTGGATATGCAGATCACATCTATGATGGAATGACTCATGGGATTTGGCACATGTGGGTCCAAAGATGGTACAGGCTACCATTGAGATAGTGAAGATCATCCAGGGGGAAATGAAAACTGTATATAGTATAAAACATTCTTTTTTCGATACTACATGGAGACCATTGAAGTTTGAGGAGGGATACATTGTTCTATTTCATGTCTCACCTTGATGGGGATTGGAGAGAGTTGTCTGTGGTATCAAGTTATCTTCATGGTTCATCAGAACATTCTAGATTCTGAGCAAAGTCAGCGAGGTGGCGTACCACCTAGCTCTTCCCCAATAGATGCACTAGTTGCACCATTATTTTCACGTGTCACATTTGAGAGGTATGTGAATGATCCATCACACTTCATCTACTAGGGAGTTCTAGATAATGAATATGGGGAGATATTTGTGGATTTATTGGTGGAGATAGAGGATAGACAAAGGCGGGTCTTTCGTATATGATTGATTCTTCTGATGTATTTTTGGTGGTAGCACGAGAATCTCTAGGAGAGTATAATGGAGTGAGAGTTTCTGATTCATGATCATCAACCCCATTTGTTTGATTAGCCTTTATTTTAGATTTTGGGGACAAAAATCCAAATGTTGGGGTGAAATGTTTTTCCCAAATTATCATTATAATTTTCATTAAAAATTTATATGGTGTTCTTTGGAGATTACACACTTTGACGACTTGTGATTTTGATGCCTGATGAGCATAGAACATATTTGTTATCCTTCTTTTGGTTCACATATGTAAATATTAAAGTGTGTTTTTCTAACATTTGATCCAATTCTCTGATCAAAAATATGAGGGCACCATTGAACACAGAACTCTGGTATTCAAATAAAATGGACTTAACATTGACCGGTGTGGGTCGGTCATAAATGTCATTTTTCGGATTTTTTGAATAGTAATAAAATATCATAAAACGCTATTTTACTTTTTTATCAACTATTGAGATGAGGATGGAAACACTATGGTGTGGTGATGAGGTGGTTATGATGAACAATAATGTAGACACATAATGACATGTTTTTGTGAAACCGTAGAATCTACGTTTTTATATAAATGATACAACGTAACAACACAACATCACAATGTTAAAGAATCATTGAAATGAGGGTTATTTTAATATCACTATGTGGAAATCAGAGTGTAGAATTTACTCCGATGATGAATGTGGAACCTAACTCTCCTTTTCACTCTAAATACAAATGCTATCGACCAATTCCTGATGTACAGATTCTAGAAATGATGATTGATGATGAACAGTAATAGATCGATGATTGATGACAGATTGAAGTGTCATCCATTATCAGTGATGGATCCTAAATCCTATTTGGGGTTGTTGGATTTAATTATTTTTCCTGTAATTTATTATAAACCGATGAATGAGGTTAAACCGATTAACTCATTGACCTGTTGATCATTCATTAATGTAGGAGGGTTTCCTTTTCTTGGGATTCTACCACATGATTTGTATATAGATGATAAGATGTTATCCCCAAACATCCTCATTAATTAAGATTCTAATCTAGAGGTTGCAGGCTGGCACAAAAAAGGCCCCACCACTTCCTCCTTGTTCATTCATGGTGAAAGAATTTTCAAAATGGGGGGAAGGAAATTTCAAGACCCCTACAGGGAAGGTGTAAACCCGAGAGGCTTGGAAGAACAACTGATTTTGAAATCAGACCATTAGAGTGAACACAATTACCCGCAGAGGGTTCCTCCAATGTTGCATCCCAGGAACGGTATCCCTGGTGACTGGCATGGGAAAACGACATTGCACACCCATAACAAACCAAACCAAACCACCCAACCCATCAGGCCCGACTGAACCTTCCATCCATTTGAGCCGATGTTGGCTTCCTGACTACCTCGACTAAACATTCATGCAGGTCAACCATTATTGAACGAGAAAAGAAAAGAGACCAGACCTCCAGTGTGGACCGAGCAAGATAATTTTATGTTCATAGGGTGACCAAGTGGATTGAACCCGCAACCATCCTCGATAGGGTCCAATAAGGCCCAATGGGTCAGTGAAATGGTCCAGGTAAACAAGTCCATTATCTCCTCTTAGATAAAAAACACTACCCCTATCACTAAAAACCACCACCAGAATTCGTCATTGGTTCTGACCCTATCTCTACCAAGAAAACCATCCTCAACACATAATAAAATCACTAGAAACCACTGACAACACAGAGAATAATTCCACGGTCACCTTCGAGAATCATCCAACGTTGTCACCCAAGAAAAAAAAAGAGAATGAAAAGAAGATTAAAGGAGGTATAAACCATGAATATGTATTTAGGATTTTTACAATAGAAAGGAACCTGAATAATGACTCATATAGAGAGATCCATAATAAAAACAAACTAGACCAAGAAAGATGAATTGTGATAGAACCTGAAAAAGGTAATGGGATTGAAACCAAAATATGAAAGACCAACTTGGAAGTACATGGAAGTCTATTTCCATAAAAAACCACTTTCCCAAAACCTCATTGTATCATAAGTTCCAAATCCGACCTAGAATAATGCTTATGAATGCAACATCAGAGAATAGAAAGATAAATTGAGAGAAAACAAGAGCACTATCACAAATCAGTGAAAGGTCAGTTGAAGGGAATGAAAAACCTAGAGGTACATTATCCTATAGTTTGTGAGGGATAAAAAATAATGAGAGGATTAGAGTGGAGGAATCACTGTCGGGATAATCTAAAACCCTAGAGGAAGGGAGCTAGGCCAAGTGCTCGAGAGAATCCATGAAACGGAGGCACCATCCCCTTAATATTCATGATGTGTACTACAATATATCAAATATTATTATTTTTCAGTGGTGGGATCTTGAAATAATGAAAGAATGTTTAAATCATATCTTTCTCAAATAAGTGTGTCATTATACGTCCAAATCAATGTTGAATTTGGAATAAAGGTACACATGAAGATGTCGATGAATGTATGAAATATTTATGAGTGTAACATTGATTATGATTGAATGAAAATTATCTGGAAAAGTGTAGGTGTTCCATACATACCTAATTTTAGGAATGATCTATTAGATAAGTATCATATTTCATCAATACAAATTCATATTAGATGTATAATGTATTTTTATTATTTAATAGATTATTTTTCATGGGGTGGAATGAAGAGTGATATTGTAGATTTTATATACTCATTATTGATATTTTAAAATGTGATGACTGAGAGTGAATATTATATGTGGATGTGAAATCCATTACCAATATTATTAAAATAAAAATGAGAATATCGTCATCTATTTGTTCATTAGACTACCCGAAAAATCATAATGGAATAATTCTATGTGGGTTTTATTCAGTTGACCTAAAATGATATCCCACATCATTACTAATAGAGTGTATTTATCACTATATCAGCATTGCATCATATAAATTAAGGAAGAGATAATGTATTATAGATTACCATATTCATATGTATCTGATCGAGATTCGAGGGTTACAATATTGTTTTGTAGATTTCATCATCATACTCTAGATACAAAACTGTGTTTTTATAATTGATATAAACCACATATAGATTACAAATTTTAGAACAAAATTCAACTACAATATGATATATTGAGATCATTTTCACTGGAATACTTATTTATTTTAGATAAACACCTACCTCATGATGAATTTTCATGTAATATTAGATTTCACTTTATAATTCATATTGAACACTATGAATCCTTATACAAAAAGATGTGTAGAGACTAAAAAAATTTGAATGTAGATAGATAATGCAATAAATTACGAAATGGTATATCTAAGGAAATTGTATATAATATTAGATCCATTTTGTAACATAAATTTAAAACCTTAATTTTCCACAATTGTTACAATGACAATATGGGGTATGATAAAGAATTTGATGTTAGTGATTCTGTATTTCTATGATTTGTTTAATGAATAAGGTAATGATATTTTGAAATAATGTAAAATAAAGCCCTTTAAATTGTTTTCCATTTGATTTTTTTGATCATATCGAGCTCATATATTATCATTAACTGCTTCTACCAAACATATCCAGGGTTTATGATGTGTCACAAATATTGCCACAATGTAAATAAAAACCTCATCCCTCACATGTACTAAAATCATTGGCAATACTATAGATCATGATATATATTATTAGAAAGACTGAGGGTAATTAGAGATTTTATAAATTACATTAAATGATAAAGGACCACTCAAATGGTCAATGTTTTATAGAGAGACCACCATTAAAAAGAATCTATGTGGGATCTTGATGAAAAGAGTATGGACATGTATACTCATTATTTATATCTGATTGATGAATATCAAGGTTAAATTAATGTTAATGAGTGTAGAATGTGACAACAAAAAAAATTTATTTAAAAAAATAAAACAATATTTTATATCAATGTTTTTGTTACATGAAACACTGAGTTTTAACAAACAATTAAAATATATTAATATTATTATTTAATCATGACAATTATTGCCTAAAAATAAGTCATGAATGAATGAATAAGAATATAAAAATATTAATAATGAATTATAATGGACATATAAAATGAAAAAATATAGATAAAAAATAATTAATTTTTAGAAAATCCTTTGTATTTTTTGAAAAATACATTATTTCTACAAATAACTGAATTATTTTAATTTTGAGAACTAATGATAAATTTTTTTTACACATGAAATTTTTTTAAAAAATGATTTCAATTTCCTTATTCATCACGATAAAATTATCGTACATTAAAATTTATATATTTTCATGGAACAATTTATTTTTTGACAAATGGTGAAAAAAAATTATTTTTGTTGAAAATGTATTTTTAATGTATTAAATTTATAATGTTAAATTATATATTAAAATGAATTATGATGTATATATAGAAGAATTATATTATACATTAAATATTATAAGTCATTAGAATCAATTTTATATTAAATTTATAAATAGTAATATTCTAATTTTGTCAAAAAATCTCTTTAAAAACATGTTTTTGCATCTTAATTGTGTGTTTCATTTGAAATCATAATTCTACAATTATATTAATGTTTTCTGTAAAAATTTAATACACATGTTTAACAACAATAATTAATATTATAAAATACATACAACGTAATGTTTTTATCAAAATTATATTTAAAAAACGATAAAATTGATTATCACAATTTTGGTTAAAACCAGTATACCTGGGAATCTAAACTAAAGAAATAATTTTCAAAATAATATGGAAACATTCCCAAAACCCATTGTTTATCCTTATTTATAAATAATAACCAATAATTTTAGATAATTATAATTGTTTTGTATTTTTTTGTGTGATAAAAGTGGTTATACATAATTCATTTATAAAATACCATGTCTTTCATCTCCTCCCCTTAGAAATGGATACAAACACTCATATCCTCTCAATACATCCAAAACTGTTTGGAGAACGAAATTCCTACCCAAATATCATTCAAAATTCCCTCTCAATATCCTATACTCTGTATATTTATTATCCAACCATCCTAATAGGAAATTATTTATAAAAACATGTAATTACTTAATGAAGAGGAGGTATGAATGTGTTTTATAGAACTCGAGCATTTGGGGGGGGGGGGTTTGATCTCAATAGTTCTTTATAAGGGGAATTATTTATCCTATGAAAATATATTCATTTATGATGTGTATACACATCATATATGTCATGTTATATGATTAATTTTTTTCCAATGATATTTATTTTATTATTTAATGTTATTCTTCTATGTACCACACGATTAAAATGATAATGATGTGGTAAGGGATTTATTTTACATTAAAATTATTAATCAAAAATGATTCTTATTTTTATTAAAATGATGAAATAATATAGTCTATTTCTCAGAAAAATAATTAATTTTTTATCCATAGTTTACTTATTAGGATTTATTAATTTTTCCATTATATTTCTCTCATTATGTAATCAAGATTGAAAATGAATGTTTAAAAAAAATGATATTATATCTCCATTCGGTTGAAACCCCTTTTCTGTCTCTATGATTTTTTAACATTATTTTTACCATTTTTACATTTCACAATATTTTTTCAGTTTAGTATCTTTTTCATTTTATAAACACGACCTATTTGGAGACTACAATAATGTTCAAACGAATCATTTTTTTATGTTTACAACATGTACACAATTTACCATATCTAAGACCAATTAATTATTTGAATCATCACTTACATAATTTGAATGGTTTTTTAATATAAATTTTTCTATTTTATATTTGGAAATATGTATATTTTAATTATATGATATAAATTGAAAGTGTTATTTTCTGAATGAAATATTCCATTGGATATTTCAAAGTAATTTTCCATTTAATATGACATCATTTGAAGGTAATTAAACATTACTAGGGATACGATCCAATGATTCCATCCAAATTCATTCCCAAAATATGTTCAGTATCATGTTTCCATTTTTTTAATGAATCTTGTTTCATTTCAACAGGATGTGATATGAAGAATTTCATTTGGAAACCAATTTTAAGTCATCATTTCTCATAATTTTATTGTTTTATTTTATTATGTCACAAAATGTTATGTGTTATGTAAATTGTGGGACCTATATCCCATCTAATTCATTTAGTAATGAAAACTATTATATGAGATAGAAGAGTGTGTGTGATATCAGTTAAATTCAAATTATATGTTTCCTAGGATGTTATATAATTCTCAAAAGATTCTACAATGGTGGCCATTTCAATACTAAATTACACATATGGTTGTTCAATCAAATCCAAACATGTTATCAATGTCTTGGTTGATATCACAGAAAAATATGTTTGTTACTTAAGAGTATTTATAAAATATATATCATATTTAATTATTATGATATCGTGGATCATGTTTATTTATTACATAATTATTCATGTATTAGGAACTAACATGATGTATTCCATGATTTATGTTTTTTATTTATGATATTTATAATATATTTTTTCAAATGTTGATCCCATGTTTTCATACCATTTTGGTCATTTTTTGCTGACGTATACATTGATTAATTTTACCATGCATCTAAGATAATTATTTGGAATGTTTAGTTTCCCTGAGATCTCATTAAGGATATTATGTATGATATATCTACGAAAGGGATAAGTATTCAAGAACATAGTGGGAGATGATATAGCTCCCTTTTAATATATTAGTTTAGGCATCGATGTTTCTAAAGGTACATGACCAATATGAATATGGATTGGAATGCTGTGTTATGAAATTAATATTCATCTATTAAGATAAATTATTTAGATACGATTAATTTTTTTCATTAGAAGATTGTTTTTTTCGAACATAGATTAATCATTAAACTTATTCATCTCCTCTAAATAATTATTAATTAAGTAAAAATATTTAAAAACCTGGATAATTGATTTAATTGTTTTTAATTATATGGAATTTTTATGTGTCAATGAACGTTGACTGTGTGTTAATATGAGGACCGGTGTGACCAGAATAAATTTCTGAACATTTATGATGGTACGTTTAGTAAACATAGAAGTGGAGTTTTCTAACATTTGAATAGGCCCTCAGATTAAAAATCTGATGACAGTGTTGACTCTTCAATGTCGGGAATCACCAAATGGAGACTTCACATTGACCATAGGGGGTCTTGGAAAAAATAGACTTTGGGACATTTTAAATGAAATAAATAAAATAACTTTGTTAGATTATTTTCATTATTTTCCTCCAATATATAAGCGTCATTGTTGGACCAGTGATGTGTCATGACAGTAAATGGCATGGCCTTTCAATATTATGTAACAAAAATGTTGGGGAATTAAGAAGGTTCCAAATTAATAAACCCCCATTAATTCTCAAAGTCATTACTACCCCGACCCCTTCTATATATAATTTTCTTCTGGAGAGTAATCAGCACAGATTTTCCAAGAAATGATGTTCTGATAATGTTCCATAATTCCAAACCATTATTGGATGGAGTTGGTTCTAGTGAGTGGTGAAAAATGACACTAAAACATATAACTAGAGATAAATGATCGAGCGATGACGTTGGAGGATAGTTGTGGGGGATGGAGATCACCTACACACTTCCTCATCTATGGGAATTTCATCTTCGTTTTTGAGGTAGGGTTTAATATTTTTTAATGTGAATATTGAATCTGTTAATCATCTCTCATATTTTCAAGCTAACATAGAGGGAGCGGGCCTAATGACCATGGCATGAACCATCCAAAACCTTTTTTACCCCATGCATTTTTTGTGGAAGACTGTCAGTGTGGTAGTAGCAGCTACCAGCGACGGCAGGGACCAAGGTAGTGACCAGCACTAGTCGTCCATGAGGGAGGTGGTGGAGTACTCGCGCCGCCTGAGGAACCGACCATGGTTCGTCAGCTATGGCGGTTGAAGGAGGTTTCCTAAAAACTGGTCATCCATGGATGAGGAGGGTGGTGCGACATGTTCGCAATTGGAGGATATAGGATGAGGCATGACAGCCACTGCAATGGGACCTGCAGCGGGTCCTTCATGACTTGGCAGTGCCATTTGGCATAGTTGGTTTGGAATCCAAACTGGGAACCCCCCCTGTTGCCATCTAGGGCGAACCGCGGGCCACAACTCCAGTAGGCCACAAATCCCTCAGCTTGGCAACCAGAGAAACGGGTCGTGCGCCCTTGCTGGTCTTGGTTCCCCTTGTGGGATGGGCTTCCCCTTGCATGCAGGGCCACTCACTTATGGTCCGGGCCGCCCCCTTGTGGGTCGAGCAACCCACATGGGAGCCATGTCGGACCTCAGCGTAGCCTTTTCGGGTTCAATCCATAAGGGTTCAGGCTAACCCTAACCAGGTCAAGGCAGCCGAGACTGGATTTGGTAGGGTCGGTCTGACCGGGTCGGACAAGACGTAGGCCCAACTAGACTCGAAGCAATTAAATGGAAATATTATGAGATCCAGATGTTCATTTGAAAAAAAATCTATGAAGTTGGTATCTTGTAATCCATAAGGTACGTTTTATATACTCAAATTATGTTTTGGAGACAGTTAGTGTATGGCCGGGTAGGATCGAACCCGAATCCAACCAGGCCCTCAAAACTAAATGACTTATAACTCATAGATCAATTGTCCGATAGATGCATCGTCTATCATGTTGGATCATTTATGAAATTGAAGCCTTTTGGGTTAATGATTTCTGGATCTTAGTGGTGGTTGAGGTACGAATTTTTTTGTGAAGGTTAGGTTCTATAGTTCTAATGCACACCGAGAGCGAGGAATCATGTGGAAGGCTGTAACGTGATGAAAGAACATTGATCCTATTTGGTTCAGCATCTATTGATCATGTGATGGTCAGCTTCTATATGATCCTATGTGGGTCACCATCAATCTGATATTATGTGGGTCCTCCTATAATGATCATCTGAATATCTGATCCTATGTGGGAGAGTATGGGTTAGTACCTAATGACCGAGTGTTGGTCAGTTTTTGTGTGGATCAGTGGGGGTTAGTACCTATCGATCCTATCTAGGTCATCAGCAGTACTTCTAAATAGAATAAGATGATATAGATTACAACTAATCATCTATAAATCTGTAGATAAGTAATACCTAGTGTGGGATGGGTCTTTATCTTCATGGTGTAACCTGTGGGATATGTGTACCTTCATTGTGTTACATGTGTCGTACTTATATCATTGTGGTGTTACCTGTGTGGTACTTCTATCTATGTGGGGTTACCTATGTGGTACTTATACATTCATGGTGTTGTCTTTGTGGTGTTTCATGTGTGGTACTTCTACCATCATGGTGTTACCATTCGGGTGATCTTCCCTCATGTATGAGATAATTATGTCTTCAAAACATTGGTATATGATTGGGTGTATACCTACGTAGAGTTTATGTCTATTGATCCGTTTTTTGAGATTGAAGTCTTTCATTGTGTTATTTACTTATTGGAACTCTAGGATACAGACAAGGGTCTCAGGGTCTCTACTAATTATTTTTATAATCACTCCTGCACGGGATTCACCTGTATCTTGGTGTGTCAACTGTAGATGACAGACATCCTTGATTGAGGCTGAGGGAGCCAGGACTGGATGGTGCTGGGGGTGGACCAGTTGGTGTGAAATTATGTAGGAAATTCTATTCATGAGCTATACCTACCCTTCATGTAGGATCCTTGGTGGATGACTAAGGAGTTGTTTTGTACTTTTCAGATGTATTTACAATTCTCTTGTACTTGTACATTTATGTTGGGCTTGTAGTTTGGCCGCATTACATTCAGCAATATTTTTTCTATAGTATTTTATATCATCATTACTTCTAGTTGTGTTCTTGGACTATGTGTCTATACAGGATAAAATACAATGCCTTCTCGTTTTAGGTATATGCCTTTCTGGTGCTAGTTTCCAGCCCCTAGCCTAAGGAAGGCAGGCTTGGGGTAGTTAGGGCACAGGCCCTGGGGGATGGGTTGTGGCGAAGTTGTATTAGAGGAGTCAGTTATTCCAAAGAACCAGATCATTGATCTTTTCAATATAGATATTATGTTATGTGTTATGAGTGTGGTTTTCAGTTTGGGGTGTCCAGTGTATGTGTGGTAGCCAACATATCCATACACCAGGACCCTGAATTCTAATTTACAGCTCGGTGCAGAAAAACACTGATTGACTTTGTTATGAAAATGTTTTTCCATGGTTTCATTGGAGTCAGTTCACCAGGTATAACATAATGATCATGGAACACCTGTTTATTATCAGGATTTCACCACCTAAACATCCATCTAGGACTCCAACAAGATTACACGATGATAGCCCACCCAATGATGATTCTCTAGTTCATGGCCCTCTTGGTGTATTTCCACCTGTAGGTGGTGTACTCGTAGCATCACCATCGGTTGGGTAGCAATTACCATCAGCTACACTTGCAGATGGTGCCCATCGACTGAGCGTGTTGCACAAGTTACAACAATATAGGCCTCTGGGGATTCTAGGTGAGGCAGATCCCCATGATGATGAGTACAAGCTAGAGTTTATGGCAAGAGTTCTCCACAAGGTTGGGACAACATCAGATTAGATGGTGATCCTAGATGATAGTCAATATTAGTGTGTGAACTCGAGGATGAGTCTCATGGTGATTAGGATTCAAAACATGAACATTTTCACGAGATGATACATTCAGATAGTGTGCCAACTATATCACTACTCGTTGGTCAGCATTTACAATCGGTAGTACCGGTAGATGATACTTGTAGGAATAGTTCGTTATATGTGTTTTAGTATTAAATACCCCTCAGGTTATGAGGTGATCCCAACTCACATGTGGCTATGAACTAGATTGATGAGGTGGCTGAGTTTCCTTTTAGCCAGGAAACCATTGGATCACATGTTTGTCTGGGTAGGGTGTCTTCTATGTGGCTCAGCACGACGTTGACAGGGTTTAGGTTACCTAGATCATAGGAACATGTGACTTTTCTATAGACAATATTGATAACCATCCTCAATGAAGGTGGTCTCTTTCCATTGAGAGCTATGGGATGAGAGTTCCAAAGATCATCTGCAACTTTGGTAGGATGACATGTCGGTAGATTATTATTCATCGATGTGCACCAAGCATTCCATGTAATATATGAATATGGTAGGATCAATGCTTCAGGGATCAAACCACCGATAGAGGTGTCTTTATGGTCATCTGATCCCGTATTATTCCTCGGTGCATTATTAATTTCAATAGGGTTCTAGAGAGAACCTTTGTGGTTGAGAGTTCATTCACTGGGCTAATACAACCAGTAATTTCTTGTAGTGTTAAAGAAGTAAACCTACATCAGTATCAAAAATATGGGCATGTAAAATTTTTCAGGAAGAGGAAGTGATAGGGACAGTTCATTAGAAATGGATGTGGAGCTAGGAGAGTAGTATGAGGCGGTATACATTTCGACTTGATACAACCACCACAAAATGTGATCATTACCAGACTCAAGAAGCAGGAGGACAGGGGATGTGAGTAGCTTTATGCGGTCAAGGATTGTGACCCAAGGTCTCTAGAAATGATTTGAGGTACGGTATGTGTCTACAACTTGCAACTGTATTAATATACATAGGTACTAATCATTCTTTCCTTCCACGAATCATGTTCATGTAATAGAGTATCCAGTTAAACTATTGACATGATCATTATGTCTAGAGATACATATAGGAGGATATTTTATAATCACACTTATCCCGATGGTGTGAACCAACCCTTCAAATAATACTTTCTTTTGGAAACTATTGGTGGTAGCATCGAGACCATACAAAGATAGTTTGGGTATATAATGGTTCAACATTTCATATGCAGATTAACTATTTTAGAAAAAAAATGTTTCATTATATCTAAAGTGTTGGAAGGAGTTTTTCTTTTTTCAAAGATAAAGAAAACCCTAGAAACACTAGATAAACTAATGCATAGGATGGTGAAGCCAAACCCTCTTGAGTCGGACAGCCTTACCCTCATTGCATCATGAGTTTCGAGTTATCATTTCCCAATAGTAGTGGCAGAGTGGGGGAAATCTATTCAAAATAGGGTCCCTAGGAATACCTTCCCAAAGGGGGAGGGACTTATACATTGGCTCAGTACTACCAGATATTGGAAACAAACTTATCGAGGGAAGCATCACTCTTTTCATCTTTGATGAACAATGGGAAACCTTTCCTATGGATGGAGAAGTGTCAGTAGTGCTTTCTGGAGCTGAGGGAGAGATTATTGAGTACCCCCATCTTGAGGCTACTAGAAGAGGGTGTTGTGTATGTATTATACTACAACTCATCAATGACCAAAATAGGTTTTATCCTGATTCAGGGGAGAGTGGTGATTAACTATGGATCACAATAGTTGAGATTGAATAAGGAGAACTATGCTACCCATGACCGAGAGTTAACAATAGTGGTCTTTGAAATGAATATGTGGCTTCAAAACTTGATGGGTGAATAGTTTAATATTTACTCTGATCCCAAGAGTTTCATTTATATCTTCTCATAGAAGTATTTGAACCTGAGAAAATGACGATGGATAGAGTTCTTCTAGGGCTATAACTTTGAGACAATCTATACTCCTTATAAGGGGAACACGGTAGTAGAAACACTCAATAGTAAATTTGGTCTACAGCTACTGAGTGAGGCGTCAGAGAACCTATTCTCATTATGGACATCCTTTGTGAATAAAGATGGTGCAACTTACATCTAGTATATGACTGTCACACCCCTAATTTTTCCGCGAGTTTAGGAGCCACATCTTTGGGCATTGACTGTGTGGCTTGATGTTCCCAGTTATCCTAAGGACTTCCTCTTGAAGGGTTTATTGAAGGTGGGGAGAACATCATTCTCTTTAGAGGCTTAACCAATGTAGAAAAGATGCTTCGGGAGGAGGTGTTGATAGAGTTCCATAAATCCACTTTAACGGTACATCCTGGAGTGGCCAAGATGTATCAAGACCACCAGTGTATGTACTGGTGGCCCGGGATGAATGATGTTGTGGTACAGCTATTATCATGATGCCTCTTGTGTTATAAAATGAATACTGCACAAAGTCATCTGAAGCCTTATGCAAATCGCAGATAAGGACCCTTGGATTCTGAGGTGGGAGACCATTCCATCCTATGGGTTTCTCCCTAATGAGGATTATGAAGGTTTGGCTGGGGCAGAATGTTATCATCGAGGTTTATCAGTCCATTGATTTTTTTCAATAGAGTGGGTGAGGTGGCGTATCGCCTATATCATCACCCAATGATGCACCCGGTGACTAATGTTATCCTTGTGTCTTTGCTGAGGAGATGTGTTCATTATTAATCACACATTATCGTCCCCTCGAGCTGGGATTTGTTGATATGGAGAAATTTATAGAGGTTCTTTTAGAGATTGAGTATCGACATGGGTGATCCCTTCATTGGCAGTTGATACCTCTAGAGCGGGTTAGCTGGCAGCACAAGAACCTTCAAGAGAGAACATTGGAATGGGAGGCTCATATTAATGCTAATTACCCAAAATAATTTTCATAGTCTATATTGAGGATTTCAGGGAATAAAATCATTAATATGAAGATAATTTAAAGGCCATGATATTCTATGTTAATTTGTTTAATTATATATATTTTTTATGAGTCTGTGAAAATTTTTGGTACAAGATTCTATGCCCCGGTGTGCCAGGAATTAATTTTTGAAGTCTTTTTAAGGTATGTTCACTAAATGAATGAGTGTAATTTTCGAATATTTGAACCGTTGATCAGATTATATATCTGCAGGCACCATTGAATCTTCATTTCTGGGATTCAGTTAAGGGAATCATTACTTTGACCGCAATAGTTTTGGAAGAAAAGAAAAAAAAAATTAAATTTGAAAGAAATAAATAAAATAACTTTGTTATTTTATTTTCATTATTTTCAACCAACAGAAAAGTGTAAATGTGGGATGAGCAACATGTCATGTCAATAAATTTCATGACCTTTCAATCCTATGTAACAATAAAATTGGGGAATTAGAATTGATTTTGATTAATGAGACCTCATTAGTTCTCAATGTCATAACATACCCTCCCATATCTTATATATATAGAGATTGGGGAGAGGAATCGTCACAACTTCACCAAGCCCTGAAGTGCTGATAAAGTGATGTGACGCCAAACCCTTGGAGGATAGAGCTGGATATGGCGAGAGGTGATTAGTGAAACTAAAACCCTGAACCTAAGATCGTGTATTGATCGATTTTTCTTGAGGATAGTTGCGGGGGATGGTGAAAACCGACCTACTTCCTCAACTGCGGGTATTTCTAAACCGTTCATGAGGTATGGTTTAAGTTGATTATTTTATGTGATTCATGAATTGATTAATCTTTTCTCACATTTTTGAGATAACATGGTGGGTTTGGGCCTAACAAACATGGAATGAACCCTTCACAACCTTGATTACCACATGCGTTATACACGGACGACCGCTGGTGTGGCTGTATTGGCGATCAGTGCCGGTGGGGACCAATGCAGTAGCTGACATCAGTTGGACATGAGGGAGGAGGGAGAACAACCTTTCTTCTGGATAAACCGACCCCGACTCGTCATCTACGGCAGTCAGAGGTTGTGGCTGGTACACCGGCGAACCATAGGTGACCAGGGCGGCGTTAGTAGCATGCCACTATAGGATGTTAGTTGTGGCTCGACAGACGTGGTGACATGACCCGTAGCGGTAAGAACTGAAGTGGGTACCACATCACCTGGAAGTTCCCTTAGGAACAAACGCTTCAGTTTCTAAATGGTGGGAAAATTCCCCACCCCCCATTTCTAGCTAGTGCACACCATACTCCCCACCTACAGCGGGCCAAGCCTCACGCGACTGGGCCACCTGCCTAGTGGGCCATGCTCCCAGTGGGCCTCTCCCCATTTCAGGCCGCCCCCTTGTGGGATTTGGGCCCCATTGCGGGCTGGGTCGACCCATTGCAGGCTGGATAACCCCAATGTGGGTCAGGCCACCCCCTTGTAGTCTTGGCTAGACCGCAGCCCAACGGGCTCTACCAGATCAGTTTTGACCGGACCCATACCCAACTGGACCCAAAAACACACAAAGGGCTATGTCATGATAACCAGACACTCATTTGACGAACCTTCTACGAAATTTGGATCCATGGACAACATGGTCCTTTTGGTATACTCCACATGAGTTTTGGAGACAATTAGAGAATGGCCGGGTTGGTTCGAACCCGAATCCAACCGGGCCCACATAACTAAAACACTTGTAACTCATAGACTGGGCATCTGATGGACACACCATCCATCATGTTGGAACCCATACTACCTATAGGTCCTTTCGGTAACTCCTTAATAGAGAAGAGTGATGGTCGGGGTATGTCTGATATCCCAGTGGTGCAGGATCAATGAACTCGATTGCCCCAAGTGGGAGGAATCATGTGGCAGGCTGTATATTGAAAAAAGAACATCAATCATGTGTGGGTAAGAATCTATCAATCCAATGTGGGTCAGTGGTCCTCGATCATATGTGGGTCAGTACATACTGATCTCAGGTGGGTCAGATCCTGTGTGGGATAGCACGGGTTAATACCTACCGATCCTCTGTGGGTCAGATCCTGTGTGAGTTATTAGGGGTTAGTATTTATCGATCACGTGTGGGTCTGCATTAGTGCCACTTAAAAGAACAAGATTATCTAGCTTACGATAAATCTTATGTACATCATTACATAATTTATACCAGGTTTGAGATGAGTCTTTTACCTTTGTGGTGTTACCTATGTGGTAAATCTACATTCATGGTGTTACCTATGTGGTACTTCTATCTTCGTGGGGTTACTTGTGTGATACTTCTATCTTCATTCTTTTACCTGTGTGGTAATTCTACATTCATGGTGTTGTCTTGGGGGTTTTACCTTTGTGGTGTTTCTATCTTTGTGGGGTTACCATTGTGGTATTCTTCCCTCTTGTATGAGATGAGTATGTATTGATAAAATAGGTATATGTATGGGTATATACGTAAGTAGAGTTGATTATTATTGCTTTGTGCTTTGGGATTGAAGTCTTTACTTGTAGTATTTATTTTGTGAAACTCTAGGAGACATACGGTGTACTAATGGTCACTGTTGAGTATTGTTACACTGTCCCCTGCATGGGATTCCACTGCACCTTGTTGTGTCTTTTTTAGACGGTGTACAAATATTTTCAAGGCTAAGGGATCCAGGACTAGATATTGCCTATGGTAGACCAATTGGCTTGATGTGATGTAGCGACTACTATTTGAGAGTTGAACCTTCCATTCAGGTAGGATCCTTGGTGGATGATCCATGAGTTGTATTGTAAATTTCATATGTATTTGTAAATTTTATTTTTACATGTACTTTTCAGTTGGGCTTATATTCCAACCCCTTCAGATTCCGCACTCTTTTTACAAGAGAACATTACATTGTGGATTCTTCTTATTGTGATCTTGGACTATGACTCTATATAGGATAAAAATAAATCCCTTCCCATTTTAGGGATAGGACTTTGAGGTGTTAGTCGTCAACCCCTCGACTAAAGAAAGCAAGCATGGGGTAGTAATGACACGAGCCCCATGGGAAGGGTCATGAAAAAATAGTAAACCATCTATATCATTATTTTGTTCCCCAAGTTAATTTATTGTTAATTTAAATTAATTTCATTTTTTCAATTGGTTATTGATATTCTCTTAATAGTTACTCTAGTAATCAATATCTTCATCCCCTTTAGAGGGATAAGCACATTTTTTTTATAGATATGCCAATAATTATTTCCTCTTATATTGTATATTTAAGAGGATATCTACAATTTCGTTATCCATAATATCATTAAATGAATAATAATTAAAAACCACCTCCCAAAATAAGGGAAAGATTGGTTCTATTAATAAAATACTATTCATATGATTCAGTTGTATAAATTTTATGTTAATAAAAAAAAATGTAATGGAGGTTATGTTATATAAGGGTAACATAATTCATTAGATTATATTATATATTTTCTAATAGCTGTTGTGCTTTTCCCAATTGAAGGAAAAAATATAGATTAATCTCATGAGATTCCATTGTAAAAATAAATATTATAGTGACTGAATTAAAATTAAGTGTTTCAATATTCTATGAAATGGTTAAAATATATGGTATACTAGAATCTATACAATTAATTTGATATGAATATATTAGAAGGAGATGAATATGATTGATAAAATTCTATAAAATTCATTGAAATATATATAAGATACAACATTTATGTTTCAAAATAAATTTTACATTGAAATTAATAATTATTGATAAAAAGAAGTGAAATATTATAGATATTCCCCAAAATACCATTTAATACTATGAAAATTAGGAATATAGTGTTTTCAATGATAATATTGATGCTGGAAGAAATTTTGATACGTATCACAGAATATACAAAAATAATGTCATAATCCCTTGGAATTAAAATGAAATTACCCAATGTTATAATTTTGTGAATCATAATAATTATGTGATTGAGGAGGCACAAATAAATTTATGATAAAAATTTTAATTTAAATGTTATATTCAATAATTTGGGAGAGGGATGATATGTTCAAAAAAATTGGTATAAACTAGAGCTATAATCAATGAAATTAAATATCTAAATATGAAATGAAAACAATATAATGAATTTTTTGTTTAAATATGTAATGCAAGATAGAAGGAAGTTCACATGATGCCTTCAGATTGTTTCATCATGTAGATACATCATTAATGATGGATGTTACAATGACCAAGATTTATTTATATATATATATATATCGTATTTTTAGTGGAATATATCATACAATAATCAATAAAACACCCAAATACTATATTAATTTAGTGACTTTGGAATATAGGAACATAATAATCTAGTTCTTAAAAAATACAAACAATATTTATATCATTTATCATAACTGAACCACTTTTTGATATAACATGATTAAAATCATTATTCAGATACTTGGGAAAATAAATATAAGAAAGTGTGAGATCACATTTTCATTATTGTAAACAATAGAGATATGTAATCATAAAATGAACATACATGTGTCGGAATATAAAGAAAACAATTTATGACCATACACTTTATATCCATCATCATATACATGAGTCATTACATAAATATTGGTATATCATAATTCATGAATTAAAATGTAATCATTGAATATAATCTATGAATGTCATAACTGTTTAATTGTACATGAAATTGTCGAATACACATAAACATATGACATCATGATTTAGAATAAATTGATTTTATTTCACTCATTAAGTTTAAAACAAAAATCAGGCCCTTTGATAAACATATGGATCAGAAATCAAGGTTCAAAATTATATCACGAACATGAAACTTGCTCCACACATTGACTTCTGATCATTTTATCTAGTTCTCACATAATAGACATACCACATAAGTTTTCCATCATTACCCAATACAGTTTAGGTAGACATAGGTTCCCTTGAACACATATTTGGTTCATACATATATGTTTAATAAATATCATAAATCATTTATCACTTATGAAATAATGAAATTAAATGATTTAGTCGATGTTTCGTCATAACATATCTCATTAAAAATTAATAGAATTCATAAATATCACACCATAAAAAAAGAAACTATTTTCAGAAGTATATGAATGTTAAAATTTGAACATATCCCTAGTAAATCATTTCTAGAAATAATAGATGTCATCTAAAAAAATATTTAAATACTATTACAGAAATTTTTCTTAATGCAAATATCCATTGCATCATGAAAAAGTAATTTTAAAGATATATAAAATTTAGAATATTTTTTTAATTTAACATTGAAAAAATATAATGGAATCATTGAAAACAATTTTAAACAAATTTTAAATAAATTTCCTTAAAAATTATTTAAAATCATTTATGATTTTTTTCAAAATAATGATTTTTTTATAAAATATATTTATGGACGAAGAGGGAAAAAAACTATATGAAAATTATAACATCATTGAAATATGGGGATTCATGGAAATTTTCTTCAATTGTTTTATATACACTGAAAATAAGAATCTAATATTATAAAATAATATGTGTCTTAAAGAAGAAAAATTGAGACAACATTACCTTACAATTTTGATAACATCTGAGTCATAAACAATATGAAAGTGGAATCATCAAATTGGTATGTAAATAACCTTAAATACATAGATAAAGATTATAGGTAACAATTATGGTAAGTATATAATCCACAAAAATAATTTGTAGGTGAATATTTTATATTTCGAACAAATATCATAGAGAGACTTGAAACCCCACAACATTAAGTCTTAACATCCTTCATACACATTCAATCCTCACCCCCTTTAGATATCTCATTTTCTTTTACATGAGAAGACTTATTTGAATGGATTTTTTCACTATGGTGGGACACTAAAATGAATTTATAGAATTTTTTATGTTATATTGATAGGGTTCTCAAAAACTAAATTGGTTTTGATATGCGAATAAATAAGAAGATAGTGTTCCATTTAATAAGTGAGGGGATGAGAACTTTTCCAATTTCCTAAAAGATTAAGATATAATAAACTAAATATTAATATAAATATGTCAAAAATAACATTCATTATATGATATTATATGATAATATTGAATATAATATATATATATATATTAATAGTTTAATGTTATATTAACACTTAGTTAACCCATTTTAAATTTAACTATGGTATGATTTTTTTTAATATTATAGTTATGTATGTTTTTCATATAAAGTGTAAATTGGACATTAATTGGATAATTTATGGAAATTTATTCCAAATATCATAAAATTTTCATTATTTACAACAGATATGATTTTTTAAATTACTTACTAAAATATTATTTTCTAAATATATTAGTAATGTCTAATTTTACATTATTAATAAAATTTACATTAAAAAAACTGTAACAGAATCTATACCAAAGAAATCAATTTAATAAACCAAAAAAAATATCATATTCACCTATAAATTCATTTATAACCATAATTAATTAAAATTATAATTCTTTTAAAATTTCTAATATCATTTAACTGATATTTTCATTAATTGAATAATTTCTACCTCATCATTATGTAATTATTTGTGATAATTATTTCATGAAAATAAATTAAAAATAAATTATCATGATTTATATTTCAAATGAATATTTATATTTGATCATATCCAATATATAACCCCATATTGAAAATATATCACCTCTTAAAAACAAGAGTTTGTTAGGTTTGAATTTTAATCAAATAAAATATTATAATGGTATAATGTTATCTGAATTGATAGAAATGGTAACTTTACGGATAATTGATTTATTATTTATTACAAATAACCATAAAAAAACCTTGGAAATTTTTTTTGGGTCATTTAATAAAATTTATAATATTATTTTTATCCTTATTTACATGATTTACCCATAAAACATGAAAAATATACAATGTTACTGTTCATATTCTACCAGTATAAAATCGATATATTTGTTAAATTAAAACACTATTATTACATGAAAATGATTCTATTTTTGAACATCTAATAAATATTTGTGGCTAAAAATGAAATAAATATGTATCGTATAGTTGAGGTGGGAAAGTGGGTTTTCAATGTGAAATTGTTCTAAAGATAATAATGATTTTATATCTAAATTCACAATAAAATTGATTAAAATGAACTAAATTAGATAAATGTATGTATATTATAACTATTTTTACTTTAAATCAAATTCAAAATACAATTTCACATTATATATTACATAGATTAAAAAGAATTTTTTGTTAAAATGATTTATAGTTTAATTTTTATCAAAAAATAATATTCTAAAAAATACCAAAAATCAATGTAAGTTAATATTGATATTACACTATAATTATAATTTCTTTATTCTATAAAGTTTATAAAAGGTCCAATGTTTACTTATATAAAAAATATTCCTTTAAAATGTAAAAACTATCATTTAGAAAAATTATTCTATTTATATTTAAATTGGATTTTTTATTATTTTGTGCCATTAAAACATATTATATGAATATAAAAAATAAATTTAATATATCAAATATAAATATAAATTATTTCATTCACTAATATTTATTAATTTAATTATTTTTTACGAAACACATTTTTGGGAATAAAAATAGTTTTCAAAAAAACACATCATTTATTTTCAATTGGTTATTATCATAATCTATTATTATTTGGTAAACCTATAATTATTTTTATAAACATTTTTATCTAAATTTTGTATAATTAAATTAATATTATTCACTCCAACAAACCATACGAAAAGGATATAACTATTATAATAAATAGTATATTATAAAATGGTAAATAGAATCTTTCATGTAACACATGTTATCGATAGAACTCATTATTGTGTGTTACCTAAGAAAAAATTAGTCTTGCATCTACCACAAGAAAAAAAATTGATTATAATTTTTGTTTTGGTATAAATAAATCATGAATTAGTGTACTGTGAATCCCAATACATAAAAAGAATGAATTTATTTTAAAAAAGAAGATTTCATAAAAAGTAAGTGTGTTAATTTTTACCACAATAAGAATTTTTTTATCCTTGAAATTTATCACTCTTAAACAAAGAGATAAGGGTAACTCTATCACATGGGTTGAGGGTGACAATTAATAATTTTTTATGTTTATAAAGATTCATTTAGTAAACACGCATGAGATATTTTATACATTTTTCACCATTTCTCATATTGAAATGTTGAGGGAAATATTTAATTGTGAATTCTGAGATTCTCCTAGAATTGACATAACTTCTTCCAACAAGGGCTAAGTGAAAAAGTTATTTTTTGGTATTTTATGTGGAAAATAATAATATAATTGAAAAGAAATATTTTATTTTCCTTCTCAATTCTGAGTGTCGGATGGTGATGATGTGAGGCATTGACAGGGAGGATATGATGTTCATCAGTGCGGCTTATTATATTCTCGTTAAACTCATAGCGTAATGATTCATTAATAATGCATAACAATGACGATGTTTCTTAAATAAAATAGTGTAACCATGTGATATCACATCATAATGGGAACGTTATGATGTGCTCATATTTATAGTTCAACAAGTTGGGGAAATATAGGTTAAAAAGATGGAGAATGTTATGGAGAACCTCTAAAAGACTTGCATCCCATCAATGATCGAAGAACACCGATATAACACCATATTCTTTGTCAAATCTTTTGGTGATTAGAGCTGAGGAGCCACACAGATGACATTACCCCTTGAGGAAGAATGTGTGACAACGAACATCAAAGAGTTAGGGTTTTTAATTTTAATAGTTATTACATTTTCTTTTTTAAAAACTAATGATTGCAGATCAACTCGCAAACAGGATGATCTATAGATCGTACGTTATAATTGGAAGGTGAATTTGTAGAGACCTAAATCATGACGTACATGGACATTGCATCACTTTTTCAGAATACTTATTACATAACAAAAACATGCCGGCAAGGACCGTAATAGTTTAGTGTCTTTGAAAACATGGAACATAATCTTCTAAACGTGGTGAAAGATCTTCAACATCTCCCATATAGATCTTCCCTTTTTTTCTTACCTAATACCTTTCTTCATATCCTGGGGAAAAGAAAACATAAAAGGGGTGAGCTCAAATGCCCAGTAAGGGTAAACATAGACAACATAAAACAATCCGTGAACATTTGAATGCAATAACTTGAACATAAAATATAAACATCAAAATCTCGAGAAAATACATGAATCTTGGATGTACATGAGGAATATATCATAAAGGAACATCAATCATGTTAAAATAGCAAGTGAATCAATCATGTAATTGTGGTAACCATTCAGCACTTGTTATGATTTCCATAGTAGCCAAGGCATTGCTGCCAAGACCATCTTAGTGGACAAAGTCCCTTTCTGAATCGAGTTCTCTCCTTGTTCCAGTCCTGTATTACTGAACTAATTTAACTTGCCATTCCAACCATGTCTATCTCATGAGATATAATACTTTACCCAATTCATTGGAGGGAGATATAGGTCCCACCCATCTCATAATGAAATCATTCTTACTTGTGCCACAAAATAATCATACATCATTCATAATAACCCAACAAATAAAATGTGTTTCATAAACATCATCCCATCATCACATAATCCATATAAAAGAAATGGATATAATTTCATCATAAGAAAAGTGAAACCATGTAAATCATAAATAAATTATTATAGAAACATACACATATGAAATAATTTCATCTTAGATGAATAATGGTTTTGATAAAATAGTGAAAATGAATTCCTAAAGAAAATATCCTTTCTTCTTTAAAATAATTTTCTTTTCACAAAATTTCTTGCATTTATAAATGAATATGATTTTGTTGAAAATAGTCAGGAAATCTTTTGGAGTAAGCTTAATGAAAATAAGGCTCTATAAAATAGTAAAAGTCCATTCATTCCGTATAAGTTAAAAAACATTCTTCTCGTACTTTTTCCAGAAAAGTCAAAAAGTACCTCGTAACGTAATGAAAAGAATGATTCCTTACATACCATGGAATAAAAGTCAGAATGGTTAAAAAGGACATTAAAAATACATAAAAACACTTTTATAAAACATGGACATGGATGATAACAATAACCCCAGTAAATACTTATGTATATGCAATCTCAGATAAAAAAGAGATTTGCAAAATCATCCCTTACCTTATGTTAGATAAGATTTATACGTGTCTGAACCTCCTGTATAATGAATTAAATAAATTCATTGTCTTATTACAGAATCATATTCATTGTTATTATATCATATATGGTTCAATTATGACTTTATATTACCCGTTCTTTTGTAAATTCCGTGTTAAAGCAGCGTTATGGGTAAATTCATTTCATTTATCGTATGTGTTTCGACTTTTCAATCATGATATTATTACTTATATCCTGATTTACATAATTCCATAATGTAAAACATGATTTATATGTAATATATATTCATCATATACATATGTATTATTGATCGATAAAAGTAATGAAATACACCGTTCATGGAGACGGTAGGCCATACGTACGCATGAACGCTGTTTTCGTTTCCTTGTTGAATTGAATGAAAATAAATAGATGAAATATATATATATATATATCCAGTATCATTATTATGTCATATATTTCATTATTATTCATTATATATAATTTATAATCATTCATGTATGGTTAACATATAGAATGAATCTCATCGCGTCGTGGAAACGGTAGTCCGTACGTACGCACGAGCGATGATATTGTTCCCATAATTATTGAGTAGAATTAGAGTGGATTGTATAATATATCTTAATCAGTATGATGTTATAATAACCATATATATTTATTCTTTACACCATTATACCAATCCATGTAAGGTGTTGGTGGAAAACAGATTTCTCCACGGTGTGGAGACGGTATTCCGTACGTACGCACGCGTGGTGATTTCATTTTCCATAGGATTGATAGATGGTGAAATATGGTTGTTTCATACTTATAATCACTTATCAGTATATGAGTTATACTGATGTTATTACTTCATAATTAAACAACTAAAGAATAATAAGTGGAAGAAGAAATAATGTTGAAAGAATCGGTAACGAACATTACCTCTTCTTTGAAGAGCCTCTTTAAAAACTCCTATTAGGGCACCATAATTGGTCTTTGAAGAAGAAAATAACTTATATGTTGTTTATATGGAAGTGTAGAAGATAATTTTTCAGGGTTTGGTTGAGCATGAAGGCTCAAAGTGGTGTGAGGAAGAGAGGGAGGAGGTGCCCTTTTATAAGAGAGGAGAGGGGACCCTTTGAAAAAAATAAATATATTATTTTATTATAAAGTCATATTCTGTTTTTGATAGCTCCAAATTGATATAAATCTATGTTAATGTGGGGATGGGTTTAAATCCTCTCATCCAATAGAATTTATACAAGTTTAGGTATCTATTTTAACCTTTTCATTTAGAATTAACCTTAAGTTAAATAATTTTACGTTTACTGTGTCTTCTTGTTTTCTTACATTATAAGGTTAATAAACATACTATAACAATCCACACGAACCCCAAGTTGTTAATTATTAATATATATAAACTTATCTAAGTCATTTTTCCGAAACTTAGATTTTTATGAATAAAATAATAATTAATAATATAATATTTGTTTTAAAAACAATTTTATGTCAATTTTGACACTATTTGGTAATTGATTTTTATGAAAATCATAACCGAATGATTAGTTCTAAAAAAGTTAATTAAATCATTACTAACATGTCATATTAACCTATAAAATTAGTAAAATTCATAAAAAGTCTCATATTACATTTATTTGGGTATTTATAACATCAATTATGTCAATATTTCATTAATAAGATAAATACTGCATCATCATCGCGTGATATATAATTCACAATATTTAATGTCTAAAAATTATAAATAAAATACCATTATGGAGGAAATCATTTTATATTTCTAATGAATATTTATATTTTAATTTATCGTATGTATAACCCTATATTAAAAATTATTTACTTATTAAACATTGATTTTAACTATTTTAACCCTTCTTTAAATAAATTAATATTAAATGTCCTAATCTAATCCAAGTGGCCCTAAATGGTCATATTTTTTCCTAAGGTTGTTCTTGGTCGAATTAATCTTATCCAATCGAATTAGAACATTTTTTAGGGTAATAATAATATCATTTTTACCCTTAATTACCATATTTACTTTTAAAAGTGGCAAAAAAAGTAAAAAGTTACTATTCACCAAAAATTATTTTCATCTCATTGAACCAAATTTTACTTACTAACATCAACTGTGTCTCTCGGATATTTGAAATTACAGTCACAGAAGAGGTAAAATTAAGTTTTATGGAAATTTGAAAATTCACATAGGAGGTGGGTAAAAGACGGTGAAAAGTTCAATACATTTTTTAATATATCTAAAATAATTATGAAATGACTCCAATGAATTGCATTGAACTTATATAGGTATTATGTATCAATTGTGACCTAAAATAAATTTAAATAAAATAAAAATTTATTTAAATAAAATGTTGGTTTTTAAATAGTAACCCAGTGTTTTCACTATTAATCAAAAATTGAAAGTGTTTAGAAAAAAACCAAAATTTCACCCTAGGCTAATTTCGATATTCTGAATCAAAAAATGAAGTCCATTTTGAAAGATAAGATTTATATAATTTCAAAAATTGGGTATTACTATTCATAGCAGCAAGTTTATATAACATATTGTTGTTTAACGAAACTTGGTATTGTGTAAAACACACGCTATCGTGGAAGTTCGCGATTGCGTGTAATGAAAGACATGTCAAGGATGTGTGTTGTGAAAGATCCTTTTAGTGTAGCATACAAAAAAAGACATGAATGATATTAAAAATAACATTTTTCATAAAATCTCTGGGTGTCACAGAATTAACTTTTGGGGTGACTATTCAGGATTAAACCAAGGCATTAATGACTGAGTGCATACAACATTGAGCCTCTAACTTGTTAAACAATCTAACGCAGAGGGCTTGGGCTGACACAAACAAGGCCTAAGAACCAGCTATTGAGTGTACATGGTGCTTGTATTATCAAAACTATGTTATGGATAGTTCGATGAATTTTCAATAATGACATCCTCCCTCAGAGACTGTTGATGCAAGAGGCACCAGGAATTGTGATTTTGTTTTCCCTCTGATGATTCTTTCATTACGCTAGTGTCGATAGTGGAAACATTAGTGGCGGTTGGCCATGCTAGCTGCGTAAAGACGGAAGCCTGCACTGGCTGGTGACATTGACTGGGAGGTTGTTGCAGTGGGTGGGAAGAAGTACCGGATGTTTGGATCCACATGGAGGGTGGATAGTGTTTGAGCCACTCGGATGGCCCACGGTGCCACAACCCATCGACCGTGGCAGTAGTTGGACACAACTCTAGAATGGTGCTGCACAGGAGGTGTAGCTCGATGTTGCATGCAGCGTTTGGACCCAATGGGATGTGGTTGGCTGCCACATCCCTATCGAACAAAATGATTGCACCATGTGGATTGTTCCCTTGCTAGAGTGTCGACCCAGTCCTACTGCCCATCGGGCAAGACCCATGCCGGCGTGCCGGTCTCATGCCCCTTATAGCTTGTCTATACTAGACCTGGTCACTGGGATACCCAGTGGGTTTGTTGATCTTCCAACTAGGCCCTGTCTAGCATTGCCTATTGAAAATTTCTCAAAGGCTAGGCTGAACCAGACCAACCCCGACCCACACCAGTTTAGGTCTGGTCCGATAGAATGAACCCATGTATTTGGAACTCTCAAGATGTGTTGGTTGGGTTGGTCTGACTTGGTCTTACCAGGCCCCATCGTAGCTACCCTAGTTACTAAAACACCATAATCTTACAAACCTCACATCTGATTGACACGTCATTTGCAGTGTTGGGACCCTCACAAGGAGCTGAATCTTTTGGCATGTTTTGTGGTGGCTTTGATGGACGTTGAGATGAAATTAATGACTTGAGAAGTTGTTCTACATTGCATGATATATATGGAACCATGCAGTTGGTTGAGACAAGAAGTCTGCTTGACGATGGCCCAGTGGAAAGCAGCTCTGTGTGACCCAACATGGCCACAATGGGGAGAGGATCTGTGTAACATTGTTGACCAATGATAGTTGACAGGATGAGTACATCAGTTCGACTATGGTGGGAAGTAGCTATATGTGACTTAGCAGGCCCACGGTGGGGATCGGTTCTATGTGACCCAACATACCCATGGTACTATCAGTGATGAGCACCACAACATTTCATGATTAGTGGGAGGAAAATCGACGTGAACCGGCATACCCATTGTACTAGATAGAGGAGGATTTCTCCAGCGGCCATGGAGATCAACATTTGTGACTGACAATGCTACTATTACTACCCTAGAATATACATGGTCAAAGATGTATTGTGATTCGTGATTTACATGGATGATTTGTTGTGTTCTTACCATTTTGATTTGGGGTCCCTAACGAGTATTGAGTTACTCAACCTTATATGGTCTTCGCCTGCATGTGTTTTTTCTAGTGTAGAATATCGACATTTCGACAACGGTGGTCAAGGATATGGGACTGACATATGCTATGACAGTGGTCTTAGTGTCATAGGACCAGGTGGGGCCCTGTTGGAGAGGTTGGACATGAAGTAAAACTCCAGCTTCAAGTAATTTCATTACTCTCATGATGAGGTGGGGCATACTATAGATGGCCATCGGAGTTTCCATTTTCTAGTTGTTGTTTTTAGTTTTTTGTTGGGTATGTATTCTGTCCCAATTACTTTTAGTAGTATTTTCACTCATATTAGTTTTAGTTGTATTTTAATCCATTTTCAGTGTGTGTATATGTGATTGGGTGTGTGAGTGCATATAGATACATAGCAAAATGCCTCCCTCTTGTAGGATGATGCCTTCGATGCTAGTCACCAGCCCCTAGCCATCAGGAGGCGGTCATGGTGTAGCAACGACATAGTCCCCAGAGGATGGGTCATGAAAAAGTGGTATTAGATGGTGGTCAGTTCAAACAGAAGAACTATGTTTTTGTATTTTAAATGGGGGTAATAGTGTTATGTGTCTTGAGTTTAGATTTCTATCCATGGTGTCTTGTGTTTGTGCGGTGATAGTTGCATCCATACCGCAAGACCGTAAGATGGGATTCCCCACTAATTTCAAGAAAATAGTTTAATAATTTGTTTTGAGAATGTTTTTACATTAATATCCTTGGAGTTAGCTCACTAGATATATCTTATTTATTATGGTTCATAGTGATTATCTTCTAAGATTCCTCCCCATAGAAAGCCAGCGAGGTTTCTAATGTTTCACCGTGTGGATGGCCCTCAGATGTATAAGGCTTCAGTACAAGGACTATGTCCTGATATAGTACATCTGGGTGGTTTCCCATTGATACCAATACTCATTGGCCAATAATTAATATCGATGCTTCCAGTAGAAGAAACATGTAAGCTCATTTCCTTACACGAGTTTTAGTGACAGATATTCCTTAGGTTCTGAGGCGACCCAAATCAAAAGAGGATAAAGAGTGTCTTGAGGTGTTTAATGTGTTTCCATCTAGCCAGGTCACCATAAGATTATATGGAGTACCTGGTAGTGATACATCTACGTGGCTTAGCAGTGCGATGACATGTTTTATATTTCCCACACTATACAATGAGGTGACTTTTCCATGGATAGAGTTTGTGATACTTTATCTGTGAAGGGGTCTCCCTTAATAAAAATCTATAGGGAATGTGTTCCCAATAGCTTCTACATATTTGGTTGGATGAAATTTTAGTAGATGAGTACTCATATTGGTATACCGACCATTCTATGTACTCGATGAAGATGATACAACCAGTTATTCATTATTTGGACCTCCGAGTGAGATGTGTTTAGGGACATCTGGTCTAGAACTATACCTCTATGAATTACCTCTAATTTAATGGTTTTAGAGAAACATTTGTGGTTAAATTTTATCTGTATGAGTATATACAACCATTGAATGATAGTTGGGGGAATGAAAGAAATATATGTTAGTCTCAGAGACATGGGTGTGTAAAATGTTTCATGAAGAAGTGATAGGGACAGAAGAATCTGCAGTGCAGTAGATGTGGTATAAGATCTAGGTGAGCAGCATGTGGTGGTATACATTTCGACATGTTACAACCACCACCCCAATGTATTCCCCACCCTGCTTAGGGAGCTGGAGGACCAGGGAAGGGAGTATCTTCTTGCGGTCCTGTAGTGTGACACAAGGGCATCATCAATTATTCATGGTATGACATGTGTCTACTACTAGATACAATATTAATTGATATAAGATGTAATCATTCATTCTTGTCTCAATTATTTTTCATGACATAGAGCTTCAGGTTAAACTGTTTACCTCACCCTTATGTGTGGAGATTCCTATAGAAGGAGACTCAATAATCACACATTTTATGATTGTGTGATCTAACCGTTGAGGATATAATTTCGGATATATCCTGTGGGGGGCATCATTGAGGCCTTATGACAATGGTTTTGGTATGGTCTAGTTATCTACACTCATGTTAAGAATGACTATTTTAGGAAAGGTATATGGTATATCTATTGTATTAGAAATGATTTTTCCTTGGTTGGTGAAAAATGAACCCCAGGAAGCATGGGATTAACCCATATCCTAAGAGGTTTTAACATATAACTCTTTAGTCGGTCAATCGTACCCTCTTGGCAACACGTTTGTTTAGTTTTTAGTTCCAAATAGAAGTGGAAGAGTTCATGAACATCCTTTCAATAAATGCTTCTAGGATTATGTCTCCATAAGGAGAGCGACATCACCATTAACATGTACCATGAGATGAGACTAATATTTATTCTTGCATATTGGATGGCTCCCATAGTGCTTCGGGATCTGAGAGTACAGTTAGTGGACTTTTAGAGGAAGGTATTAGTATGATGATCTATTTGAGGTTATAGAATGATTAACAGAACTCTAACCATGTGGTCGTAGAGAACATGTACACACTACCAAAGGGTCGATTTAAACAGCAATAAATTAAAGGGTGTAGCCATTCGTGTGGATGGATATGTGCCAGTAGGATTTTCATTAGTTGAGACAATTGTGATGGTTAGAGATCCTCAAGGATAATGACTTTGAGATTGTCTATATTTCTATGAAGGGGCATATGGTGAAATATGTGCACATCCGGAGGTCTAGATTACGGTTGCTGTGTGAGGTGATGATGCAGCTTGTCGTGATGCCAATTTCCATCATGGATAGTAATGGAACATCATGAATCTAGTATAATGTTGTCACTCCCTCACTCCTTTAGGGATTTTGGGAGGCATATCTTTGGGATGTTTACTATGAGGCCTAACGTGCTCAGATACCCTATGGGGAGGCTCCTTATGGATTTCTGATAGGTGGGGAGCATGTCATCTCTTATCATAAGATGAAACATGGTACCAATGATGTTACCAGAGGAAGTGTTTAGGAATCACATACTTTCCCTTTGTTTTTACATCCTATTGTGGTGAAGATGTACAAGAACCTCCGATGTTTTTACAAGTTATCATTGATGAAGGAAGTAGTGGCAGGGCATGTATCATAATTCCTTACTTGTCAGCAAGTGAAAGATGAGATTTATATTCCAACATGTTGGAACACATCATTCCCCCCAAATAGATAGTTAGAAAAATAAGACTATAACTTTATAAGAATAAATTCTTCGTGCTTGTGTCCTGAATTTTGGTTAAAATTAGGAAGAACACTTTCCACTAGTGGAATTATTGTATTACAAAAGCTATACATCCACCATCAACATGGCATCGTTTCATGCCATATACGGGATACCACTGGGAAGTTTCAGATCATCTTGGATAGAATGAGTACTGCACATAGTAGGGATAAGTCTTATACCATATGGTAAGGATGACCCTAGGTGTTAGAGTAGGGGGGACATGTTTTCCTCTGAGTCTCACATAAATGGTGGTTGTAGAGATTTGGCCGGATTTAAAATATATCTCCATTGTTCATTTCTCCTTTTCAGTTTCTGAGTGGAGATTGCGAGGTTTCATACCACCTATCTCTTCACCCACATTTTCATATGGTTCATGTTGTTTTTCACATGTCACAGCTGTGTAGGTATGTGCATGATCGATTGCACATTATCGACTATGGAGAGCTAGGAATTATCAGTGGGGTAATGTTTGCAGAGATCCTTGCAAGTTAGATGGTATACGAGAATCTATTGTAAAGCACTAGGGAGTAGGAGACTCAGATGATTGATCATTACCCCTATTTGTTTTTTCCCATTGTTTTGGCATTCAGGGACATATTGTCCTATAGTTGGAAGAATTTAATGTCCTCAAATTTCTGTATATTTTTTTTAATATCTGTATTTATTTCGAGATAACGAAATTTGACGGCATGTAATTATGTGGCTAGGAGTGCCTACAAAAATGTGTTGGAAAATGATAATCTTTAAATAGAATGTTTGATATGTTTTCCAAAAAATAATAATAACCCTTAAATGGGTGTTGGGATCAGACATATGAGGACACATTTTTGTTCTAGATTGTGGGTTTACCCTAGGAGTGACATATGTTTAGTAGGCCCAGGCCTCTAGTGAGAAATAACCCTAAAATGGAATTACCTTCAATAAAAAAATATGAAAAAATATATTATATTTAAATGATTATAAGTCACGAATGATGACTCAGATTAAAAATTTGAGACCACCGCTGAACCCATGAAGGTATTCATTCCTTAGGCAGACCCTAGATTTGTCTGACACATGCCAATAGTGGATGTTAGTTTTTGGATGTATATAAAATAATTAGGTAACAATTATTTCATTGACTAAATCCATTAACATATAAAGGGTAACTCAGATTAACAATCTGAGAGTTCCATTAGATTAGTTAGGGAGTGTTTCCCTTAGGCATATCCTGACTTCGATAGGGGCAGGTCGTGGGTGACTATTAATAATATTTGATCTTTTTTGAAGGTACATTCAGTAAATGTGGAAGATGTATTTTCTATCATGTTCACCATCACATGGGATCAAAATTATGAGGACACATTTTAATTTAGAACTCCAGGATTGACCTAGAGATTACTCATCATTTCACAGAAAGGGCTGATCAAAAAGAATTTATCAAACATTTTCGAGAAAAATAATAAAATAATTTAATAGAATTATATTACTTTCTTTCTCAAATTGATTAGCAGACAGTAATGCAATGGGGCGTCGATAGGGTGGTGATGATGCACATCAATGAGTCTCATTAAGGGTTTGTTAAACTTGTATCATAATGATGATTCAACGATGTGTAACAGTTAAACTGTTTCATTAATAATACAACATAAGGATGTGACATCGCCATATAACGTGAACATTGTGACTTGCTCTTATTTATAGTTCGATGCGTTGGGGAAATTGTGATCAAATTTTTTGAGGATTATCTGGATAACCTATGATATACTTCTACATAATCAATGATCAATGAACGCTGATGGAACAACATCATATTCATCACACCTTTTGTTGATTGGAGTTGAGATGCAACACCGACGTCTTAACCTATAATAGAACAATGTGAAACAATGAATCTAAAATAGGTAGGGGATTTTAATTTTAAATTATTTTCCCCATTCCTTTTCTTATAAAAGGAAAATGTGGATAAACCCAAGAATAGGTAGATCCATTGATCATGCGTTATAATATAGGGAGAATTATATTTTGGGGTGATTATTCAAGATTAAAACATTACATGCATGACTGAACAAAACATTACCCTTGCCCCCCCTGTTAAAAGCTCTAATACAGAGTGCCCGGGCTGACATGAACATGGCCATTGTATGTTCCCTTCATGGGTTCTAGGTCGCCACATTCTCAAATAGAGGTTATGTCTGGTTTGATTATTTCATGGTATTGAAATTATTGCTTGGAGACCATTGGCGCAAGAAGCTCAAGGGTGGGAGCAGTAGAGCATGTCTAATGGCCCATTGAATATTCTGTTGGGATGTTTTTTTCTGGTAGCAACTAAATTAGTGGCAGTATTCCTCACCAGATGCATGGCTAGGATGGGCTGTGTTGACTAAGATGATGCATGTCATTAGCTGTCGTAGAATGAAAGTGGACACGACACCAAGAGTGTGCCACGTGGAGGGGTGCCAGCATCAGGGCTACCCAGATGGTCGAAGGTTCTACATCCTGTCATTCATCTAAGTAGTCATACATTATGCTTAGAGGTAATCACACATGACATGCGGCCCGCACTTGGGGGACACATTTTGACCAGATGGGATACACCTGGCTGCCGCATCCCAAGGGACCACACCCTCCATGTCATGCGGCTAGTTCCCTTACTGGACGGCCAAGCCCCCCAACGGGAAATGCTGGTCCCACTACTCAGTTGGCAGGACATGCACTAACTAACCAAACTCATGACATCATGTCCTACTCACACCACTTTGGGTCGGGCCAGAAATGATCGGGTCACCTGGTGTCTAGGTGGGATGGCCCCTCTGCCAACCAGGTCAGGTCCAGTGATGCATATTGAGGCTGCCCACTGGCCAGGCTAGACCATACCAACACCGACACACACTAGGTAATGTTTTGGTCTATCAAAATGAACCAGGGTATGTGGTAACCCCGAACTAGGTTGTTTGGGTATGTTTGACCGAGACGAACACGACCCTATCACAATTAGTGACCTTGTTACTAAAACACTTGTATCATCCATATAGTGTGTCCGATTGATGAGACATTTGAGGCATTGGGACCCTCTATAATAGGATGATATTTTTGAATTATTTTTGTGACTTTCATGATTTTAGAGATTCTATGAATGTATTGGGGCTAGGTTATCCCAAGTGTGCTATGTATGGAACCCTGTGGTTGGATGAGACCTGAATATTGTTCAACGATTGCCAGTGGGAAGTGGTTCTGTGTGTCCCAGCATGCCCACAATAGGAAAGAGATCTGTGTGACCGAACATACCCATGGTACTCAGTAGGAGATGTACCTCAGTTTGGCAATGGTGGGTGCAACTCTATGTTACCTGGAAGCACCATGGTAGAGAGTGACACTGTGTGACTCTGCATACCAACAAAAATTATCAATAATGATTACCAAATAATTTCAAAGATTGTTGGAAGAATCTCAATGTGATCAGGTTTGCCCACTATACTCAATAATGAGGGAGTTCTGCAGTATCCGAGGAGTTATATGTTTGTGACAGACGGTCCTACAATTAAAACAGTAGAATATACCTTGTCTGAGGTGTCTTATGTTTTGTTCATTTCATTGAGAAATTAATGAGTGTTCTTCACTTTTTGTTTTGGGGTCTCTACTATGTACTCTGTTACACACACCTGTATGGGCTTCGCCTGCAAGTATTGTGTTTGGTACATAAGACTAATGTTTCGACATGGGTGCTCAAGGATACGAGACTAACAGATGCTACAACAGTGAACATTGTGGCCTTGGACTAGGAGAGGCCCAGTAGGACTAGGGAGACAAGATGTACCAATTCAGCTTCTAATAGGTTCACTAATCCCATGATCTGGTGTGGATTACTGCATATGGCCATCATAGATTCCTTTTTTTGTTGTTATTTTGAGTTCATTATTGGGTTAGTATTATCGACCACTTAATTTCAATTTAATTTTCACTCAGCTTTGTTTTAGTGGTACATGATTTCCATTTTTAGTGTGTTTGGATATTCTTGGGTGTGTGTGTGCATACATGTACATAGGAAAATGCTACTCACTTTTAGGTTGATGCCTTCGACACTAGTCCACAGCCCCTGTCGTTCAAGAGGAGGTCATTGGGTAGTCACGACATGGGCCCTGGGGGATGGTCCTTGTCATAAATAGATATTGATTCAATCATTATGTTATGGACATGAAATTAAGTAATTTCATAAAGGTATAAACCTAAAAACCATGTCTACCCATAAGATTATCGATACGAAAACTCAGTCCTTTCATAGAAATGTGAACATGAAATTTGGTTCTTGAAAAACATATATACATAATGTGTTATCCATACTTGCTGAATTATTTGGAGAGAGGTAAAGGTCTCATCTGTCATATAATAAAACAAAAAATATATGTTCCATAATATCATAAATTGTTCTTCACATTAGAAATTATGAAATGTAATAACTTCATATTCATTTCATCTTAACATATCTATTTGAAATGTAATATAATTAATAAATATCACACCATCAAATAATAATCATTTCATTTAATGTATATGAATGGTTCAATTAGATCTTATCCCAAGAAAACTATTAGTAATAGAATCATATGTCATGTAAAATGGAAAAAAATATTCAAATATCTTTTTAAAAACCTTTCTTGATGAAAATTTCCATTCATGTTTTAAAAGAACATTTTAAATAATAAGATAATTATCAATAATTTTTAAATTAATATAACGTTGAATAATTATAAAAATAATATTTTAAAACCATTTTAAAAATTTATGAATTCATTGTCAATGAAAAATCAAAAAATTTATTTTCGATAACATTTTTAGAAAACATGATATTTTTTAAAAATTTCCCACAAGGATATAATAACATTAATTGAGACATATAATATAATAATAATATGAAGGCTTGTGATAAAAAATATCAATGAGTAGTGTATATAGCCTATAAAATTATATGGATCCATAACATAACTAGTGTCACATAAATTCCAAATTGAAACAATATTATCTTATTAATATGTTATCTTTTGAAACGTAAACCTCAATGAGAAGTGTCTTCAAATTGATAAGTAAACAACCCAAAATATTTTCAAACGAGTCTTATATTAAATAATTTTTTTGAATGTAAACCAATATAAAAGAAACAATTGTTGGTAATTTAATAATTATCATAAAAATAATGGTGATATTGGAATCCCAATTACAATGTGTTCTGACATACATCGTACATGATCAAACCTCCTATTCATTAGATATCTACTTTCAATTTTCACTTAATGATATCATCTGTTGAATTTAATAAAAAATAATGTATTCAATTTTTTTTGGAGGGATATTATGAGGATATTTGGTTATGATTCTTCATAACATAGTAGGTTTTTCAATACGATGGAAAGTGAAGAATAGGTTCCCTACTATAAGAGAGGGAATGTGAACTTTTAAAATTAAATAATATATTCATTTATATTCGATTCATTATAAAACCAAAAACAATTAAATTCCCATTGATTCAACAACAAAAAATTATAAGGATTTACTATAATAAGAACATATATTTTATACTATTTTTAATGTAATCATATACCTTATAATTTTGATGAAACCTTATTTAACATATTTAAATTTTACCGATAATAAGAGATATTTCAAAATTAAAAGGATGTAATTTTCATTTATAATGTATCAATTAAACCATAAATATAATTTTTATGATAATTTAGTCCATATATAATCATATTTTCCTTATTTATTTATTTTATATAATTTAATGAAATATTATTTTCATAAAATATCATTACTATCAATTAAAAAAGTATTCAATAGATTGTCTTTATGAAAATAAATATAAAAAGATATATTCTATATATAATTTCATACATCCTCATCATGTCACATTCAACTATAAATTTTTTGGATCACCTTAATTAAATAAAAATGTAATTATTTTAATTTTTCAAACATCATTTTATTGATTTTTCAATTAATTAAATAATTACGGTGTCACAATTATGTAATTATTTAGGATAATTATTTCATTAATAAGAAATGAAAATAAAATTACACGATGTATATAAAACTTTTAAATTTTACAAAAAAAATTATAGTTGAAATGATCCCCTACATAACCCCATATTTAAAATATTTCACATAATATGAAACAAGACAAGGATAAGATTTTTTTTTCATTGAATAAAATATTATAATGTTTCAAATCTCACAAAATGGACAAAAATTTATTTTAAAATAATAATTTAATGATGAAACACGAAAAATACTCATCCAATAAAATTAGGGAATGTTTTACGATAATTATCTAATACTTATAAAGTTTTTCACCCTTAATTACCCAATTTACATTTATCTGTGGTAAAAAAATTCAATGTCTATTATTCATATTTTCCATGGATAAAAGGGTTACAATTATTATATTTGGACCTTGTGATTCAATATATGTAATATTTTTTTTAATATTTTAAAACCAATAAGTTTATACATTAATTTAAATTTTATATCATAGATGGGTTGGGAAATTGGGGTTCTAAAGCAAAAATGTCCCAATGGTCACAATGTTTCATATGTAAATTAAACATAAAAATGATTATAATGTCCTAAAATATTATAAAGGTTGTATAATTGTATTAGTATTCCTTAAAAAGTAGAATACTATTTAAAATATTATATTATTTAGATTAAGTATTTAGTTTTAAATTTAAATACTTTATTTTTCCCTATTCCACAAAATAATGAATATTATCTGTAAAACCAAAAAAACATATACCCTAAAATAACCTTGAAATTATTTTATAAAAAATCCTTATATATTTTTCAATTACATTTATAATATATGCATTTTTTTCTGACAAACCATCCATTAAAATTTGGTAAAACATGCTTTTAGAAAACTATTGTTATTTATGCATAATGATAGATTTATTTTTGTTTTAAGACATTAAGGAATATTTGATGAATGTAAAACATTGAATTGAATATATAAATTATAAATTTTATTTATAGTATTCATTAAAATTGAATAATTTATATTACTATGGAAAACCTACTTAGGGGGAATAGAAATAGTTTTTCATAAAAACTCATCCTTCATTTTCATTTAGTTTTTATCTTAATTTATATATTATTAGTAACCTAAAAATATTATCATAAACATTTATAAACATGATTTTCATGATAAATTTTATAATATTAATTCCCACCCTCCTAATGACTTTGTTCTAGTTATCATAATTAATAATATATTATTATTTCATAAACTCATTCTTCTAGGTAATTCAATATATTGAAAGAACACAATGTTTTCTTTTACAGAAGAAAATATTAATCTTGAGTGTACTTCAATAAAAAAAATATTTTTCACATTTAAAACATTATTGTATATGGATCAATCATGACTTTTGATTGTATAAAATAGAATCCACCAAATAATATTAATTTATATGAAAAAATAATAATTAATAAACATTTAGGGCATTACAGATTAATTTTGGATTGTGTATTAATAAACCTAGAATCATATATTTTTTATATAATCCCTAACTTTTTTGATTTCCATGGATAAAAAATTATATATATATTTCAATTCATTAAAATAAACAGTCGTTTTATGATTATAACAATGATTTAATATATATATATATATATCTGTGTGTGTGTGTGTGTATAATTTCATTCATTTAAATTATTATTTATTAGAGATAATTTTAATTTAATAATATAAAATAACCATCATATAGTAAACAAATCCCATGGAAATTGATTTGTTAATGTTAAATTATTTTAATTAGATTCTAATACATTCATAAAATTTAAAAAGTGAATTTTATAAAATCTATGGTATTGGAATATTTATCAAATTTTTTTGAAACATTTAATAATTTCATAAATTATAATCATATGTAATAAATTAGAACACATATTTTTGTTATAATTTATATTTATCAATTATGATATCATTATTTAAATACATAATTATTTATTATCAACGAATTATGATATAATTTTTTTACTAAAAAACAATTTAGTTAATTAATATATTTATATATAATACCCATATTAATAATGGATATATTTCTAAACTATATATATATATATATAACTATCATATTTAATTCCATATATATCACCTCCTAAATCTTTAAAAATATTTTACAAAATTACTTTATATCATTTTTAAAATCTTAATTATATTTTTAACTATTCACCTTCTTTTTCCAGTGATAGTATAAGATATTTTTTTAAATAAAAACATTATGATGAAGAAAAAGTAAAGATGGAGAGAAAATTTTACACTTATCAAAACGTGAAATTAAAAAACATAATGAAAAGGAAAAAATATAGTCAAATGGTGGTGTTTCATGGCCTTATGTGTTGAATCTTAAGACTCCTCAGATGTATCTTCAAGAGGAGATCATTTCATTACTCTGAAAATAATAGTAAAAAAGTGATTCAGAAAATATCTTGATATATGTAAAATAAATGATATTTATATTTTTTTATGCTCCACTTTCTCATAGTAGGTAGTTGAAAAGACTAACCATTTAAAACACTTTTCAAAATGAAACACAAGAATGTATTTTTTCACTCAAATATCATGTATATATCATATCACATGTATATATACATGAGAATGGCATAATTGATTATAAAGTGATCTGTAGTTGAGATGCCAATCATGGAATAATAATGTGTTCATCATGTATCCTCATACCATGATAAAAAATCCCATATAATGTTCCCTGCAGTAGTACAAGAGAAATCCATAAAATAACTGTCATCACTAAAATAGATCATATAAACATCAAAATGAATTTAATATAAATAATCTAGAATAGTTATAGTGAATCTTATGATGGTGATAAAATTATATCAGTGAAACATCCCAATATTAAAATATGATGGTGGTGAGTGAGTCCAATGATGATTCAGGCTAACCGTAAGTCATTTGGTATTAGTTCATACTCAATAGTGAATCCTCTTAGTGGTAAATAGTCTAATCGGTGAGTCTCCTAAAGTTGTAAATCATTCCAATAATTTACCAAAATTCATAGAGGTGGTCATCTGCTGGTTACCATGTTATGGGAGTGTTCCATCCACAATGGTGAATCTTTTCTATAGGTATACCATTTCAATACATAGTAAAGAATTTCATTGCATTATTCTAGAAATAGTTTTTTCCTACAATTATTAAAAATTTCATTATGAGGGTGATTGAACAATAATGATGAGATATTCCTGGTAGAAACTCATCTTCAATAGAGAGTCATGTATGGAAGTGAGTAATGTATGATGGTAGGTATTTTTAGCATATAGCCAATATTTTCCCATGAAAAATTATTTTATAAAATTGTACTATAAATAATAAAAACCATTAAATACATAATGAAGATGTTTTTTGACAACCAAAACATGGTGGGGACAAAAATATGCCCCTATTGATGATCAAAAATGATGGAATATTATAAACCATGTATATAATAAACATTGTCATCAATTAGATCTACATATCGTTTAAACTAACTTCAATCAAATAAATTAAGTAAAAAATTATATTAAAGGTAGTGAAAAATTATTTTATAAGTAAATATCATGCATTTTGATATCAAAGATTAATATCACTATAAAAAATATATGTAAAAGAGTAAATTACATGTATATCAATTCTACAATTTTTGATATTATCAGAAAGTTATATTTTAAAAGTGAAATAAAATGGAACAAAATAAAAATTATAAGAGAATTTCTAAGAAATTATTAAGGATATTACGTCCAAAATTAGATATGATGAAATGTAATTCCAAAAAACCTATCAAATATATAATGTATAAGATCATAAAATCTCAAGATTGGTAGATGGAACATGAGTATGTTTTCCAATGTTAGAGGAAAATGAAACATAATTATAATCTTGAGATTAGTTACTATAGTAGAGGATATAGGGATTGATGTAAAAAGTTGAATATCCCCAGTTATCACTAGTCATGGACGGTGAACTTCATCCATTATTGATAAACTCAAAGGATGAAATTGAGAATGTATATATTCATTGGCATATCTATTAGTAGATGGTATAAAATACACAGGTGTAGTATTTGGAGGAGTAAAATAAAAAGTAAATGCTATGACATTATGTCCTACCACTACTGCCCCAGACACATCAAAAATGGTTTCATCTGATTAATGAAATACAAAATTTTCTTGAAACCTTGTTCCATGACACTAATGATATATTGATTATCTTCAATAAACAACCAATGCTTATGAGTTACTTATTTAAACTGGGATACTTTCTCCTTGAAATCATAAGTAATAAGTATTAACTGATGTTTCTCCTTAAGAACAAGGAAGTTGTTATTCAATTCATTATTAATATGTTTTTTAGATATGTTATAAATAAATTTCATTTTGATGGTATCTAAAATTTCTATTATCCTTCATGAATTACATAACCATTTTATGTACATGTTCACTAAATAGTTATATATGTATCATATTTTCATGGGGGATATCTAAAGCATCACTTAAAATAGCTTGAATATCCAATATAACAATTTATTTGATCAGCTAAACATCACAAGGAAGGGGTAAGTATAATTAGAATAGATGGATGAAATGTTCTCCACCAATTCTAAAAAAGAATTCATAAAATCCACTAAAGATGTTATTATCTCATCCAATATAGACCGCAAGGACTCTATTACATTATGTAATATTCTTTTCACTATCTATAATTCATGAATGTTATTAATCATCTTATAGAATAACTAATATATTAATATATAAAACAAATAATTTTCATCTCTATCAATAATAATAGTGATATGAGTCTATGATTTATCATTAATATAACTTAATAATACAGAAATATCTTCATAAACAGTTTTAGTTAATCCCTAAAAATTAAATCTATTGGGACTGGGGAAATTGATATAACAGTAATGTTTACAGATGAAATGGAAGGTATTACGCAACTTCGAGATTCTAACACACCGCGACCAATCAAACTAGTAGTTATGAATTGTAATACCCACATTTTGAAATTTCAAAAAATTTATTTTTCAAAATGGACTTAATTTTGGAATATTCAAATTATATTACAATGATTTTTTGGTACATTTTTGAAAACATTCAATTTTTGATGAATAGTGAAAATACTAAATTTTAATTAAATAATCTTATTTAATCGAAATATTTTATAGTGTAAAATTATACATTTGAGTTATTTTAGTGAATAATTAGATTATATTTTTATCATTTAATATAATTTAGGTCATTGTATGTAATATCACATTTCAACTTGACATAAACAAGTGTCAATATTTTTATAGTTATTATTTTTTTAAAACATGCTTTTTGTTTTGACAACAGAAATTAATTTTAAAGTAATTTCATCCACTTTTGTACAATGAATTTAGAAAAATCAATTCCATATTTTGAATCTATAGGTAAAATTTTTGTTAATTGATTACTTTAAATTTTATTCATATGAATAATTATTTCGGAAAATATTTTATTTAACATGGTTAAAGGGTAAATCCGGTAAATAATGGTAAAAAATATTATTATATTAATACTAAATTACCCTAAGATGGGTCTTATTCATATTTTTTGATACATTTCCGACCAAGATAATCCTTAGGTCATTTTTTGGACCCCACGGAACCACCTGAGAGTGATAGTAACACATTATATTAATTAATTTAAATTAAAGACTAAAATGACATTATCATATATCTTTTAGTGAAAAAAATTTACAAGGGGTTATATAAGTTATCATTAAAACTATAAATACTCATTAGAAAGATAAAATTATTTCCCACATAATTTTATATTATTTAAAATTTTTAGACCTGAAATATATAAATTTATCAATGACACAATGATGATGTAGTAATTAACTTATTAATGAAAGAATCAAATAAATTATATTATAAATGTTAAAATAAATATAATTTCAATGTTTTTATTTCATCCACTAATTTTATATGGGAATATGACATGTTAAGGTAGATCCAATTATTTATTTTGAATTAATCAAGTTGTGATGACTTAAAAAACAAATACTAAATAGTGTCAAAATTGACATAAATGAGCTTTTAAAACAAATATTATATTATTAAATTATATAATAGTCCTAAAAATATAAGGATCAACCAAAAAACTTATATAATGATATTTATATAATTAATTAACTTCTCTTGGTTCTCTTGGAATTTTAACGTATGTTTATTAACAAATTATTGTAATAATACAAAATACATAGTAAAAGTTAATCTAATTAACTAAGAGTTAAATTTAAACGATATGTTTAATATGGTGAACCAAACATGTATAAAACCTATTAGTTGAGGTTTATTCGACCCATAAAAACCATATCATAGAAATTAATCATTTTGGAAACATTATATACTTAATATTATTTTATTATAAAATAACATTTCATAAATTTCATAAGGTTCCCCACACCACTCTTATAAAAGGGCACATCCCTTTATCTGAAAATATCATATCCAAGTCCATTTGGTATAGACCAACCCTTCCCAAATATCCTCCCAATTTTTATTAAATAAACCTAGAGTGATTTTTTTGATCAGAAATCCAACCAAAGGAGCCCTTTTGATCTAATAAAAAAGAATAACCTAACGAAGAGGTAAATATTTCATCACCTATTTCATGTTCTTTTTCTACTTCCACTTCCTCTTTCATTGTTGTTTCCATTATAAATAAATTACACCAATATATTCTATATAATATGATGTTATTATAAAAATTGTACAACCATATTCATTATTCTATCCATCATATTAATGAAAAAGTCTCCAAATGAATGTATGTATGACTTAGCGTCTCCACGTCATTGTTTAGTTCATATTCAATACATTAATTTTTTGGATGGGAATAATAATGATGTATAATTTTTTTAAATAATAAATATAGAATTTCAATTATTCTTTATATATGATATACCATCTATTTAGATATTATTTTAGTATCAAAATAATTATATTATTGCTCGTGCGTATGTACAGATTACCGTCTCCACGAACGCGATGAGATTCACTTCCCCATCATAATTATTTAAGAATAATTTTCATTTTATGTTTTAAAATAATGATTATGAACATAATATCACTTTATATATGAATCAAATACATCATATCGATAACAAACGATTATTATGTAATAGAACATATAACGGAAAAAAAATCAGTTATCACCTGAAACGTCGATAATACAGAAATCTTATTAACAAAGATATATTATAAGATCATATATGATATCATATTTATGAATATGGTTCTTGTATAATTTAATAACATTTATTTAACTATTATATAGAAGGTGAATGTACAACTGGCCAAGGAAATGTACAAGGTAAGGGTTAATTTCATAATCACATTATTTTCTGAGGTTATTTTTTCATAAGTATCAATTGGGACCTCTTTAACAACCACATCCATTTTTTCATACAAATTTATTTCAAAACATTTTTTACTATTTATTATACTATGGGTTAATGTCATTTATACCCTTATATGTTTTTAATGAAATAGTTTCTTCGTTTTCCAAACAAGGTACTTTATGGCCTTTTCAATAAAATTATGGTAACAATGTTATTTCAACATATATTGTCGATTTTTCTATTTATCTCCATTATAACATCTTTGAAGCTTCCCATAATAGCTTATAAGAATATTTTAAATTAAATTTTTTCTATTATAATTATGTGACTCTTAATTGATTTCTTAATATAATGAGATATTTCTCTCCAAAAGTAATCATTTTATCTATGTCAATATCATTTGATAAAATTTACACTTATTTGAAGTTGATTTATTAGGATAAAAATATTCAATATTTTATTTAATCTTTTTTTATATGTTTGACTATGTATGTTTTATTTTTATACCATTCATGATTTATGGTAAAAGTTTTAACATTAAATATGACATTTTTAATACAAATGTTTATGTTATGTTTCATCCTTTTCAAATGAGTAATGTATTAGACATAGTAAGTGATGGGTAGAGCCCACTATAGCTCATCGGTTCATCAGTAGGACTCATGGGACAATTATACTTGGAATTTTCCGTGACCTTTCCCAATTTGATATATGGTTTTGGTTTAGGTGTAAATCATTTTTAGACATCTTGGTCGAGGACTAGACAAGATGTTTCAGAAAGTCTGACATTATACACTCCCTCATTTTGAAAATAATAATGATGGTTCATGTGGTTATTTGTCTAGTAGAATAACAATTACTAGGTTTTCTTATGAAATAATTTAGTAAACTCATATTCCAATCATAAAGTGTGCATGTTTATTATTTTTAAAGTCATTTTTTTTCAATTATTAATCATGACTTGTGTTTATGTTATCTTCTATTTTACTTCATACTTTTATTGAGCATTTGATCTCACCACTTTCTTATTTTTAATTTTCCCAGGATATTAAGAAGTTAGTTATGATTGAATTGTAGGCATAATCTAGGAGTATTGGATGTTTTTAATGGAATAAATTAGTGTTTTATTTCTTCTAAAGTTGAAATGTTAAAATTATGTATGTATCTTATTTCCATTAATACTAAATTGTCCAGGATTTCGTGACATGATTCCTTGTATCATTCCAATGCTATGTAATAATGCACAAACTCTGGGTAACTGAGGACGGGGAATTATAGTTAGTATACGAGGAAGTTGTTACAAACCATAGAAAACATATTAAAAAAACACTGATTAGAGAACCTTTCCCTATGATAGACATTGATTATTAGTATAGAATAAATTCTTAGAAATTTAGTTATGTATATATTATATGTATTTTCCAAGAAATACATCCCTGTCTAGATATGAGATGGTAGTAGCGGTTGTGGAACATAAGCACCTTGGAGTGAAAACTTTGACAATGATATTAGGGCTTGACCTAGGGTAACCTAGTGTACAACAACAGGCCTTGTTGTAATCTGTGTTATGACACTCTAGGGGGATATCCATAAGATAATTCATATTTTTTTACAAACCATTTTGAAAAATTTATTAGTATATACCTCTTCAAAGAAAACATTTTTCTATGATTACGAATTATATCCATAAATTTTCTAATATATGTAAAGTGTTTTACATGTTTGTAATTATGTACTAAGATTGTCACATCCATGAATTCTTATATATTTATTTTTTTTCATTTAATTTCCATTCTTTGTATTGGAGGTTTTCCATTCATTTTGGTGGAAATGTAAGGTTTTCAAAATTTGGGCAAAACCACGAGCCCAATTCCGGATTAAAAAAAATAATTTCTTTTATAACTCCTTCATTTGTTAACATGTTTTGATCCATTATTCTTCCCACATTTAATCATATGTCCTATCCAAATCACCATGTCCATTGGGACCCTTTTTTGAACCCATTAGCATTTTGGGTTTGAGTGAATTAATTTTGAATTGGGCCAACGCATGAGCCATTTCCTATTTTAAATTGTTTTTTAATTCTTTGATAACATACTCATTGTTTACTATATTCTAGTGATTCCAACTCTATCCTTTATCCAAAATCCTGATCCTCACCCCCATTATTCATTTTTCCACTTTAGAGCTCATTTACCGTGCGGATTATGGAAAAACTCATTAGGGTTCCTCAAATCGTCCAGATTTGAGAAGGTAAGTTGAATATTTCATTATTCTTTTAATTTTCAAAAAATTTCCCCCATTTCAGTCCCCACTTGACCTTCTCATCCCTATTAGAGCCTTCATATCAGGTTTCATTGCTCGGAGATTCAATTGTTTGTGTATTTGGTACATTTTATTCAAGAAGTTTCAAGTAAGTGATTCTTTCCTTGATTTATTCCCCTTCCTTTGGGTTTCGTTCATCCTTTCATGAAGTTACTCATGTCCATAAGTTGAGGTTCGAACCTAGGGTTTTATTTTTTGTCTTTTTGGTAAAATATTGTGGTCTAGGGATGGATTTATATTCCATGTGGTGCGACGATGGTGCAGTTCATTATTCACACTTTGTTATGAGTGTTTTGACATAAAAGGTAGGTGATTCCTTGTGTAATCATTTCTAGATGAGTTAGTTTTCTTGAATTACATATTATTCATGTTCTTAACATGTTTTGTGTGCTATGAAAAAATTTTATGTTGGATTTTGTTATACATTTATTTTTATAGTTTCATTTTTGCTTAAAATTGGGTGTTTTTCATGTGTAAGCCTTTGGGTATTCTTTGGGTGAGTTTTATAACATATACAATTAGTTTAATAAATCATGTTTGGTCTGAAAATTCTGATTGGGTAGGTTATTGGTGTTCCATTCGGTTTAAAAGAGGTTTTTTAATGGGTTTAAGGTGTAAAACCTTATTGTACTTCTTGAAGGTGATTTGTAAAATGAGTGATTTTCATTTGGATCTTTTGTGGTATTGTTTGAGGTGTTTGTATAACACTTGGGGGTAGTTTAATAAATGTTTTCAGGGAAGCCAATTATGTTTTGAATTTGTATTGGTGTGATTTTGTCCTTGAAATATGGTTTTGAAATGGGTTTTATGTGAAAAGATTTTGTACACTCTTTAGAATTGTTTTATTAATGTTTTGAATGGTTTAATGATTTAAGTAAGAGGTGAATCCACATTGGAAAACTATTCTATATTGTTTATACTTTCTAATGGACCATTATAAATCTCAATAGGTCTGTCATGTGATTTGTATCCTCTTGGAAATGTTTTATAAGAATGTTTAATGGATTTACAGAAATATGAAAGAGGTGTGAATGTGATGTGGGATAATTGTGTGAGTGCGATGTGAAAAATGGTTTTTTTTTATCAAGAGGGTTTTATGAAACATGTTAGTGGGATTTTATGTGATTTTTAGCATATTTTGAGGGACTTTATAAAATTGTTAAAGGATGTGTTGTATTGTGAATGTTATTCCAAAAGTGTTATGGGATATTTCGGTGTGAGTTTGATTTCAAAATGCATTTGAATGAAAAGTGGAATTTGTTACTTGTGTGATATAAATGGGTATTTTTGGTTAATGTGTGATGTGTAAGTGATATTTGAATGTGAAAACTATATTTCTTGTCTTGTTGAACTTGTTTGAGCACCAAAGGAAAACCTGGGTATCTAGGTGGGTGGACATGTACTAGTATGCTAGTGAATCCGTGGGGTTTGGCCTCAGTTTCACTTAGCAATATTGATGCTTAAACCACTAACTAAACTATGATGATGATGATTGGGGTACACTAGGTTATGGGTAGGTTTCCTACTAGTGGATCGTGCATGAGAACAATTATTATTTGTGGTTACTCTCAACGAGATACGTGATACCTGGGTCCCACAACTAGCTAATTAATATGGGTTATTTCCTATTGCTTGTGCTCATTAGATGATTTATACTTACCATAGGCATATGGTATATTTCGCTGAAAAAATTCATTAGGTTTTGAAATTATTTTAAACTTTTTCATTCTTTAAATTAACCCACTTGAAAACTGTTTTTTTTAAGTTGCATCTATTAGAAATTTTTACTATAACATACATGTTTTTCAAAACCTCCATGATTTTCATCCTTGAATGTTTATCACATAGGATCTCGTAGGGGTGGTATCCTATTGGGCATTGCATCACACCCTACTTACACCCTTGGGTGTAATTAGACTTGTTTTTTTTTCACAGTTTTGGGTACAACTTTTGTGCCAAAATTTTGGGTTTCCATCGGTCATTCATGATGCCGTGTTGTGGATATGGTTTGAAGCAGATGCATCTTTCCATGTTGAGGTTCTTGGGCTGTTAATTTTTTTTTTAACTTTTTTATAGTCCTGGTGAGTTGTTTTAGACTATTTAATTCAGTTCTGAATTTTTGTAAAACATTTTTTGGTTTGAAAAATCCAGATTCATTTTATTGGATTCATTTGTTGTTTTATGTTTATAAACTTGGTTAAATCATTACCAATTCTCATTTTATGATACCCAGGAACTTTTTCCAGACCATGCGGATCGGGAACGCCCTTCGGGCCTTCTCACGGTCCGGGTTTGGTGCCAGTTTCGGTGAAGATCAGATTAGCTTCGTGACTAAATGTTATCAGAGGAGGTTCACTCTCTTTGGTTCATGTTATTTGGGGAACAGTCGGGACAGTCCATAGTTAGGATTGTCGAGACATTGAATTTTGTTTATGAGTAGTGTGGCTAATCACCACACCCTATAATGGGATTCATGACTCCAGGGGATGTCAGGACATTATGGAGTTCTTTGGTTTTCTTGGTTTAATGATGATTAGGGGAAATTAATAGAAATGTGGGTTAATGGTCTATGTGAGCTCGCAGGGCCTAGAAGTCCATGTGGAGCCATTGATATTCCCTAAAACACACTCTATGATAGTTAAGTTATTGAAATATAGCCTCCATCCATATGTCCAAGTCACCCACAGAAACTACTTTCCTCTCGCATTGTCTTGTGTTCATTAGTTATGAAATCTTGGACCTTTGGTTTTAAAGCGACATGGTTTTAAGAATCAAAATTTTTTAATGAAATGATTTTCAAATAAAGAGGGAATGGTTAAATTTATTACATGGTGGAACTTAATTTTCAGAATTATTTTTTAATGAAAAAATGTGTGATAATACATCTTTTGAAATCACGAACTATATTGTAGTTGGTTTTCAAAATGTGTTTCAAATAAATTTTTCTAAACAATCAAAGGGTGTTTTAATGGGATCAAATTTTTTTAAATTTATGTAAATAACATGAAAAGTGAGTTCCTTTTTAAATTTTTGTGTCTTTGTGAAAGGTTTTTTAAGATTTTAATTGGTATTTTAATCTTGTGGTTAGCGGTTTTAAGAAAAAGGATACATTGGTTAACCGTTTTGATTTTGAAAAGTAGAATGAATTTTTATTTAAACCATTGGTATTTTCATGAGAGACCACATGAATGGTGTTATATGGGATTATGGATGAATTATGGCATGATTGGATGAGTTCCAGGACAGATATGAGGAGGGTGCTCGGTGTGGCACTGAAACATGCACGTGTGAGGCCCACGGGGTACCATTGGTGAATACAGTAACCACTGAACATTTTGTTTTCAAAGAGATGTTTTAAAAAAACACATGATGTCTAGTTGAATTTTTTCGGATGGTGTATATTTTATGTTTTTGTAAAATTTTGATGTTATTGGATGTTTTGAGTCCATGAACCCCTCTTTTTCGAACCGTGTTTTGGGTTTGTGTTAGGAGAACAATTTGGGTAGAAGGACTTGTTAGTAGTCTCTTCTAAGATATGTTTCAGGAAAACTTTATAGTGGTTCCCTTCATGTGTTTCGATCTAGTTTGTGGTGTGTTTTGACCAATGGACCATCTTGGTTGGGTCCTTGGGTTCTCTCATTGGATAAGGTACACCCCCATTAAGGGTTAATGCACAAATGAAGTGCAACATGTATTGTCTCTACATTGGAAAATCCTCTAGTAGATCAATATAAGGAATATTTTATCGATCATTGTTGATTGAGTCTAAACCCATAAATTTTGTTGATTTTTGGATTCTGTTGTAGTGGGATAGTGCTTATGGAAGGTTGAAAGAGACCTTTGTTTTATAAGATTCCTGATTCATCAAAGGTGGAAGTGTTCTGGGGTTATTAGTGTGGCTGAGTGTCTCGATATTGTCTAAGAGGGCCTTTGGGTTCTTCATAGATTCTTTGAATCCAGAGTTCTTATTAAAAAACCAATTTTGTGATTTTCTTCATGAGAGGCTATTGTGTCCACTTTTTGTACTTGTCTGTTGTTTAGGGAGTTGGCATAAGATCCCATTCCATGTATTGATTCTATCAATTGAAAAGTTCATGTTAAATGATCCATTGTGATGTTAGGTGCTCATTTCATAATAAAGGTGAAGGTCGTGCAATCCTATGTGGTTCCATGTTATGTTGGGAGTATATCTCCTTGGGAAAAACATCAAATCTTCTATCTTAGAGGAAGTTGTTTATACATGTCTTTCCCTTTTATTGTTTCTCACCCAAACAAACTGGGTGCGAGGTTTGTGCATCTTCTGATCCCTTATTTCAGTGAAATTTCAGTTTTTGGAAATGTAAGTTATGAAGTGTGTTATGTCTTGGTGAAACCATCGATGTATGCAGTGTAGTTGTTTGTGGCACAAAAAGAAGAATTTCCACACATGGGTTTCTACAGCATAACTGCGAGGCTGAAGATGCTTCAATATTTTGAGCTCCATCCATAGGTCCCGGAGAGAAGCTGGTGCGTAGTCAGGGGAAACCCCATTGTAATTTAAACCATTGTACAATGTCCTATCCTCGGTATGAATGATATGGAGATTTTAAAACTACAGTGTCATTATCTTTATTATATTGTTCCCATTCTATAGAAATAGGTGGAGAGCCTTGTACCCATGTCATCATGCAATATATCCCCCCCCCCCCCGTTCATTTCCATGAGTCTTTGGGGAATGGATTGAAGTTTGGATAGATAGGCAGAGCACATGGTTTGTGCATGATTAGTAGTTACCATTTTCTAGGAAGCCATGTGGAAAGAATGATATGCACAGTTAGTGCATGTTTTCCTATACCTTGTGGATGAATTGTGAATCCTTATTAAATCATTAAATATTTGCGGGACTTTTCGTGTCAGCCCACGCTGTTCGGATAAGATGGTTCTTGTGGTGGGGTGACCCACCATGGGTATCATGCATATTTTTTTGGAAATTTCTAATGGATGTATACACCTTGTTCTAGAGATTCTATTTGGGAAACCCCCTTTTAGTGTCCTGATTCTATCTCAGAATAAAATTAAGTTGTATTTTATGGCGGGGAGCCCATTTGAGTCTCTTCATATGAGTATCTCATATTTTTTTCCTTGGTCTTATCTTGGATGTTGTTATTAGAATTTAGTGATATCTAAATACCTACATTTTCCTTGGGTAAACATTGAGATTGGAGAGTTCCCAAGGGTTTATTTATAGTCGGGTAACTGTAACATTGTTCGATGTTGTAGCTTGATTAGGTAAATTAATTAAGTATTGTTCAGATTGTGTTTGAGGAGTTTTCTTTTGGGAAAAATCTTGAATGTTCTTGACTGTTTTAGTAAAGTGGTGTATGTTTTTTTTGTGAGAGTAATACATCCTTAAATTATCACTCGAGGTGTTTTGGCCTTTGGGGAGAATATTGGAAAAAAATTACTTCATGGTTTATCAGTTGGGTTTGATTTTTGTATTTGGCCTTACTGTGACTTTCTGGGAACGAAATTTTTTTATGGGTGGAATTTTCACATCCATGACTTGTTTTAAATGTATTTTTTTCATTTAATTTCCATTCTTTCATTGTTTTTTTGGTTTTCCATTCATTTTGGTGGAAATGGAGGGTTTAAAAAATTTGGGCCAAACCGCGAGCCCAATTCAAGATTTAAAAATAAATTTTATTTCTTTTATAATTATTTCATTTATTAAAATTTTTCATCCATTATACTTCCCACATTTCCTCCTTTGACCTATCCAAATCACCACGTCTATTTGGACCCTTTTTTAACCCATTAGCATTTTGGGTTTGATTGAATTTAATTGGAATTGGGCCAACCTGTGATCCATATCCAGTTTTAATTTTGTTTTTTAATTCTTTTATAACACTCATATTTTACATTATTCCAGTGATTCCACCTCCCACCTGAATCCAAATTCCTTAGCCTCACCCCCATTATTCATTTGTCCACTTTGGACCTCATTTGCCTCACTGAGTAGGGAAAAACTTATTAGGGTTACTCAAATCCTATAGATTTGAGAAGGTTAGTTGATTCTTAGATAAATCATTTAATTTTAACTGTTTTTCCCCATTTCAGTCCCCACGTGACCTTATCATCCCCATTAGAGCCTTCATATCAGGTTTGGTTGCATGGAGATTCAAATTTTGGTGTATTTGGTATGTTTGATTCAAGATGATTCAAGTAAGTGTTTCCTTTCTTGATTTCTTTCCATTTTAGGGTCTCTTTCACCCTTTTTTGAAGTTCCTCATGTATAGAAGTTGAGGTTAAAACCTGGGGTTTTATTTGGTGTCTTTTTTGTCAAATATTGTGATCGAGGGATTGATTTATCTTCTTTGTGGTGAGTTAGTGGTCCGGTTGATGATTCACACCATGTTTTGAGGGTTTCGACATAAAAGGTAGGTGATTCCATGTGTATTCATTTCTAGATGAGTTATTTTGATTGAATTACTTATTATGCATGTTCATAATATGCTCTGTGTGGTGTGAAAATTGTTTATGTTGGATTTGGTTAATAATTTATTTTTGTAGTTTCATTTTAGCTTCATATTGGGTGTTTTCATGTATAACCATTTTGGTATAATTTGGGTGTGTTTTAGAACATATGAAATTGGTTTAATACATCATTTTTTGGGCTGAAAATTCTTATTTGGTAGGGTATTGGTGTGACAATACATTTTAAAGTGGGGTTTTAATGGGTTTAAGGTGTAAAACCATATTGTACTTCTTGAAAGTGATTTTGAAAACATGTTCTTTTCATGTGTATCTTTTGTGGTATTGTTTGAGGTGTTTGTATAACACTTGGGGGTAGATTAATACATGTTTTTGGGGCTAAAAATTATGTTTTGAATTTTTATCGGTGTGATTTTGTCCTTGAATTTTTTTTTGAAATGGGTATTATGTGAAAATCTTTTGTACACTCTTTAGAATTATTTTATGAAAGTTTTGAATGGTTTAATGATTTATGTATGAGGTGAATCCATATTGGAAAACTGTTTTCGATTGTTTATACTTTCAAATGGAGAGTTTTAAATGTGAATAGTTTTGTCATGTCACGTGTATCCTCTTGGAAATGTTTTATAAAAATGTTTAATGGATTTACAGAAATTTGAAAGTGGTTTGAACGTGTTGTCGGTTGTTTGTGTGAGTGCGATGTGAAAAATGGATTTTGTTTACAAATGGGTTTTATAAAACATGTGAGTGGGATGATATTTAATTTTTATCATATTTGGAGGGACTTTATAAAATTGTTAAAGGATGTGTTGTATTGTTAATGTTATGCAAAAAGTGTTGTGGGCTGTTTTGGGGTGAGTTTGATTTCAAAATGCATTTGAATGAAAAGTGTAATTTGTGACTTGTGTGATGTACATGGGGTTGTATGGTTAATGTGTGATGTGGAAGTGATATTCCAATGTGAAAACTATATTTCATGGCTTGTTGAACTTGTTTGAGCACAAAAGGAAAACCCAGGTATCTAGGTGGGTGGACGTGTACTAGTATGCTGGTGAATCCTTGGGGTTTGTCCTCAGTTTCACATAGCATGATTGATACATACAACTCTAACTAAACATTGATGATGGTGATTGGGGACCACTTGGTTATGGGTATGTTCCCAACTAGTGGCTCATGCACGAGAACATGTATTTTTTGTGGTTGCCCTCACTGAGATACGAGGTACCTGGGACCCACAGCTAGCTAGTGCCTAAGGGTTATTTCATATTGTTTGTTCTCATTAGATCCTTTATACATACCATCAGAATAGAGTATATTGGGATGGAAAAATTCAGTAGCTTTTGAATTTATTTTAAAAGTGTTGATTCTTTAAATTACTCCACTTGAAAACTGATTGTTTTTGAGTTGCATCTTTTAGAAATTGTAACTAGAACATACATGTTTTTTAAATCCTGCATGCTTTTCATCATTGAGTGTTTATCACATGGAATCTCTTAGTGGTGGTATCCTATTGGGAATTGGTTCACACCCTACTTACACCCTTTCATGTATGTAGACTTGGTTATTTTTTTGTCGCGGGATTGGGTACAAATTTTGTGCCAAATGTTAGAGTTATAACCAGTCATTCATTATGCGATGTTGTGGAGATGGCTTGAGGGCAATTCCTCTTGCCATGTTAAGGTTCTTGGGATATTGATTTTTGGATTTTTCCATTTTTATAGTCCTCGTGAGTTGTTTTAGACTATTTAATTCAGTTCTGAATTTTTTTAAAACATTGTTTGGTTTGAAAAATCCAGATTCGTTTTATTGGATTCATTTGTTGTTTTCTGTTTATAAACATGGGTAAATCATTACCAATTATCATTTTATGATTCCCAGTCACTTGTTCCATCCCGTGGGGATCAGGAATGCCTTTCGGGCCTTGTCATGGGCCGGGGTTGGTGCCAGTTTCATTGGAGATCAAATTCTATTCATGACAACGAATAATAAAGTAATCTAGTGTATCCCATTGTATAGAAATAGTTCCTAGTGGATGGAATGAAAACTATATCAACACACGTAATCCATTTAGGGATTTCCCTCCAACTCCAGATAATTATTGTGGATCTTGTGATGATACTAGTGCTGATTAGTTTATCGCCATACTCGGACAACTCACTCAGGTTATGAATAGAATCCTTACCCGTATAGAGCACCCTAATCCACAATGAGGAGGGTCAAAATTTTACTGCTTCATGGGGTAATAAGAACAATAATTCAATAAATGTACAAATATATTAGTATCTAACCAATGGATCTATTACATAGAGAAAATATTTCATGTTTTCGGATGTTGCGAAAGAGAAAAATTTGTCATGGTAGTTTATCACCTCACTGGAGATGCATATCAATGGTGGAAATTAATTAAAAACAAAAATAAGGTTGAATTAATATCATGTATGGAATGTAGGGAGTTTAAAGAGAATTTCTAAGAAAAATACATTCCTCGAGACCATCGAGTTGATATGGAAGGGAAATTTCTAAGACTGAAACAAAAGAATGATGAGAATGTTGCAAAGTATGAAGCTAAATTTACATTAATAAGAAAGTATGTAGCATATTATATATGAAACCCAAGAAGTAAGATTGATAGTATATTTCATGGGTTAAAACCATTTCTGCATCGAGCAATATTCCCACAATCCTTCTCATCATATGAAGATATTGTTTCATGTGCTACCAAGAAAGAAAAGAAATTCTCTACGACATATGACTTTATATCAAATAAATAGAAGAAAATATCTCTTGAACACTTTGGGAAAGGAAATAAGGAAACATGGAAGAAGGGAGGAGTTGAATTTACGCCCTGTGATAATTGTGGTAGAAAGAACCCTAGTACCTATCTATATAGAAAAAGATTATTCTACAAATGTGAATAAAAATTCCATCTTTCTAGAGATTGTAATGGGAAGAATGAAGCTACCAATGTTCAATACTACAATTCCAGGTATAAGGAACATTATAGAAATGAATTTCCTAAGTGTAAGGGAAACATACCTCAAAAAAGTACAAGGGATCCTGGCCAAGTTTATACGTTCACTACTACTGAGGTAGAAGCACTGAAAGGCATGATGGAATATAATTTAAAGATTTCCTCATGTTTATCAAATTATTTATTTGATTTTGGATCACCTCGTAGTTTTATATCTTCCTAGATTTTTTATGGAAATTAGATATTTCCAATTTGATTTAATAAGGGATTAGTTAATTCAATCACATAATGGAAGTATCATTGTTACAAGGTTTTGTGAATCAATCCCCATTAAAAATATAAATGACATTTTTCTGCTAATCTCATCATCATACCTATGTTTTAATTTGTTATAATCCTCTGTATGGATTGGCATTAGGACCATGATTTGAAAATTTATTGTAAAAGGATAAGGTAAATATTCTATATTATGATAAGAAGTGTCGTATAATTAGAGTAGAAATTTCTCCATCTGATTCTTATCTATATCCACCACTAGTAACTCTATCAATTCAATTATTGGAGATAAAGAGAATGAATTAACTATGGGTTAGGAAAAAATGTTCAAATAGAGGATGTACCTATTCAGTAAGAATATGTTGATGTGTTTCTAAAGGATTTAACAGGACATCATCCAGATTGATAAATTGAGTTTTATATTGATTTAATTCATGGTCAATGCCCATATGAATGACTGCTTATTGAATGGCCACTGTGGAATTAGTGAAACTAATGAAACAAATATATTAATTGAGTAATAAGGGATTTATTTTTCCTAGTGATTCTCCATGTGGATCCCCTATACTTTTTGTTATGAAGAAAGACATATCTATGAGGTGGGGCATTGACCATAAGGATATCTATGAAATAACAATAAAGAACATGTATCACCTACCTCACATTGATGATTTATCCAACCAACATCATGAAGCTCAATATTTTTCAAAGATTTGATCTTAGATCTGGATATCATTAGTTGTGTGTGAATAAGAAAGACATTCCAAATACCACATTTCAAACTACGTACAGACATTACAAGTTTACAGTAATGCCTTTTGGATTGACTAATGAACCCTCTGACTTCATGTATTTAATGAATAGTGTTTTCAAGAAATATCTTAATTACATTTTAGTGGTATTTATTGATTATATATGGGAATACTCATAAAGGTACAAAGATCATGAAAATAACTTTCACACTATTCTGAAAACTCCCAGAAGAAACGAATTATATGGGATGTTTAGCAAGTGTGAATTCTGGCTTCCAGAGATTTCATTTCATGGCCATATTGTCTCAAAAGGGGAATCGTTGTTGATCCTTCAATAACTAAGGCAATCTAAAAAAACAAATCATTGATGAGTATACCAGAGGTATGCAGTTGTATTCGTATACCAGGTTATCATCAAAGTTTCATCCTAAATTATGCCTGGTTGGCTTACCCATTAACTATGATCACACGTAATGGAGTTAAATTTGTTTGGAAAATAGTGTGTGATGAATTATTCATTGAACCATAGAGAATATTATTCAACATTCCTATCATGACTCAACTATCATTGAATTATGGGTTTTTTATTTATAGAGATGTTTCAAAGAATGGAATATGTTGTGTCCTTATACAGATTGATATAGTTATTGCCTATTCATCACGATAGATAAATAGTAATTAGAAAAACTATCCCACTCATGGTCATGAGTTATCAGATATAATATTTTCTTTGAAGATACGGAGACACTGACTCTATGGTAAAAATATGAGATTTATACTGATCACAAGAGTTTTATGTATATTTTCCCACAAAAAGAACTCAAAATAAGGTAATGGATATGGCTTGAACTACTCAAGTATTATGATTTCACTAAAAAATAACACCCATTGAAAAATAATACGGTTTAAGATGCTTTGAGTAAAAAGGATCATGGAGTTTTGAAAAAGAAGATAGTTGAAAGGTATCCAATTTTCATTGATCTAGTAAAGATGGATATGGGAATAACCATCGAGGTGATACATCAATACCGTATAAAATGGTTTCCAATACATCTTTAATAGAAAGGACAAAAAGTTCTAAAACTAATGATGAAGTGTATCAAAAAAGGATTAAAGTAGTAAAATATGGGAGATTGAGTGACATTGTATATGAAGATAAAATATTGAAATTTGGGAAGAGACTTTAGGTTCCTGATATTCCTGATCTAAAAATGGAATTGTTGGGTTATTCTCATAGCTCCAATTTCTCTATACACAATAGGATCACCAAGATGTATAGAGGTTTGAATGAGCATTTTTGGTGAGACAACATGAAGAGGGAGATCGCTGATTTAGTACCTAGGTATATGGTTTTTCAAAAAGTGAAAGATGGAAGGAAACCACCAGGAGGATTCATGTTTCCTCTTCCCATACATGAGTGGAAATGGAATTATATTTTGATGGAATTTATCATCGGGATACCAAAGAATCCAAGAATGAATAATGAAATATGGGTTATTGTTGATCTTCTTACTATGTTATCACATTTTGATTATATAAGTGATGATTTACCACTTGAACGTCTATCCATACTATATATTAATGAAGTTGAAAGACTTCATGGAGTACCTATATTGATTGTTTTGTATCATGATCCCCATTTTACATCAAGATTCAGGTAGACAATTCAGAAATCCTTGCATACAGAACATCATTTCAGCACTGCCTACTACCCTCAAACTGATGGACAATCCAAATGGACTATTCAATCCTTAGAATATATTTTGGGATCCTACTCACTTTACTTTCATGTTATGTGGGATCAGTATTTACCTCTGGTAGAATTTTCCTATAATGATAGTTTCCATTCGAGTATTTAGATTGCATCATATGAAGCATTATATGGGAAGAGATGTCACACACCAACTTGTTGGGATGATGTTGGTGAAAGAAAACTCGTAGGCTAGAACATGTTGAGGAAATAATGGAAATGGGGAAAGTAATCTAAAACAACATCAAAGCCGCTCAATGTAGGTAGGACAGCTATGCCGATAACCGAATGAAGGATTTGGAATTTCATGTAGGGGATCATGTTTAATTGAAGGTATCTCCTTAGAAGGGAGTTATATGATTCAGTAAGAAAGGTTAATTTTGTCCCAAGTACATCAGACCGTTCTAAATTGTAGAACGAATTGGGGATATATCTTACAATTTCACAATGCTGCCAAGTTTCTCCAAAGTTCATGATGTGTTCTACATATCACTTTTGAGAAAATACATGCCCGACCAAACACATGTACTCACCTATGATGAAATTGAACTGGAACCTAATCTATATTATTGTGAAAAACTTTTCATGATTATTGATATCAGAAAACAATTGTTGAGAAACCAGACGACTCATCTCGTAAAAGTTCTACGGTGAAACAATAAGATGAAATAGACAACATGGTTTCCATAGGAACTTATGATGAAGAAACACCTACAACTTTTTCTGTGGTATTATTATAGTTATTTCTAGTATAAAATTATTTTAATGAGGGATTATTGTAACACACCAAACATCGACAATATGTTTTCCTTTGAATAATGCAATAACTTTCATTGTACTCTTCTTGGAGATTCTAACACACCATGACAAATCAAACTAGTAGTTATGAATAGTAATACCCAAATTTTGAAATTTTATAAATTTTATTTTCCAAAATAGGATTTATTTTTGAATTTAGAATATCAAAATTATCTTAGGGTGAATTTCTGGTACTTTTCTGAAAACATTCAATTTTAGATGAATAGTTTAAAATATTATATTTATATTTAAAAACATTTTTAATCGAAATAATTTATCATGTTAAATTATTCATTTGAGTTGTTTTAAAGTATTATTAGACTATATTTTTATCATTTAATATAATTTTTGTCATTTTATGTAATATCACATTCAAACTAGACATAAACAATTGTCAATATTTTAATATTTATTATTTTTTAAAAAACACGTTTTTTTTGTTTGGACAACAGAAATTAATTTTAAATTAATTTATTCCACATCTATGTTTTGAATTTGGAAAGATAGATTTCATATTCATAATTAGGAGGTCAATATTGGGTTAATTGGTAACTTTTATTTATAAACATTATGAATAATTAATTCAGTAAACATTTTATTTACCATGGTTAAAGGGTAAATTCGGTAAATAAGAGAAAAATTATAATAAAATTAAATTACCCAAACATGTGTCCAATTATTATTGGTTGATAAATTTATGATCATGGAAATCCTTGGGTTGATTTTGGAACCCCATGGTGCCACTTGAGAGTGATAATGAATCTTTATACTAATTTATTTAAAATTAAGGAAAAAAAGACATAAACATATATCTTATAGTAAAATAATTTTTACATGGGGTTATGTAAGTTATAATTTCAACTATAAATAATCATTATAATTATAAATCGATTTCCCACAGAATTTTATTTTATTTATAATTTTTGGACTCTAACTAATTTAATTTAGGTATGACACAATGATGATGCAGTAATTACCTTATTAATCAAAGAATCAAATAAATGGTCTTATAATTATTAAAATAAAAAAAAATCAATTATTTTATGACATCCAAGATTTTTCTAGTTGAATATGACATGTAAGGTTTGATTCGAAATATTTTGTTCTATGTAATAAAATTAAGATGACTTTCACAAAAAAATACTAAATAGTATCAAAATTTACATAAATGAGTTTTTTAAACAAATATTATATTATTAAATTATATAATAGTCTTATAAATATAAGGTTCTACAGAAACACTTTTATAATAAATGTTAATTATTTAATGAACAACTTTAGGTTCTCTTGGCATTTTATGCTATAATATTTTATGAATTATTATAAGAAATCAATAATCACTGGAATAAGTTTAACTATTTAACTAAGAGTTAAATCTAAAATATAAGGTTTATTTGGTGAACAAAACCTATCTAAAACATATTAGATAATCAATTTAAACCAACACCACATTATCCTTGAAAAAAATCATTTTTGATCCATTATAAACTGAATATTATTTTATTATTAAATAATATATCAATCTTTTCTTCTGGTTCCCCTCACATCTCTTATAAAAGGGAACTTCCACTTCTCTCATAATCACAACTCCATAGCCATTCCACTCAGTCCAACCTGCCCAAATATCATCCCATTATCCCTAAAATCAACCTATAGGCCTTAGTTTGATCATAAATCCAACCCATGGAACTCTTTTGATCAAATAAAATGGAAAAACCTAAAGAAGAGGTAAATATTTCATCATCTCATTCATGTTCTTTTTATTTGTACACTTCCTCTTTCATTGTTTTTTATCTTATAAAATAATAACTATAGTGTCTTATATATAATATTATTTTATTAGAAAACTATTACAACCATATTCATTTTTTTATCTGTCATATTAATAATAATGTCACCATACATGTGTATATACGACTTACCGTCTCCACATTGTGGTGTAATTGTTATTTAATAATTTTTTTGGTTGGTTATAATAATGATGTATAATTGATGTAAAAAATAAATATTAACTGTTAATGATTCCATATATATGATATAACATCTATTTACATATAATTTTACTATCAAAATAATGATATTGTCGCTCATGCATATGTACGGATTACCATCTCCACGAAACTGATGATATCCATTACCCCATCGTAACCATTCAAAATAAAATTCATTTGACGATTTAAAATAATGTTTAAGAACATAATTTCACTCAGTATATTAATCAAATACATTTTATCCAAAAAAACACCTCTTATATAACAAAACATATAATGGAAATCGAATAAGTTAACACCTGAAACGACGATAACACTAAAATATTATTAACAATGAAATATTAAAATATCATATATGATATCATATTTATGTATATTGTTCATGCATAATTTATTAAAAATGAATTAAATATTATAAAATAGGTTAAAATACCCTTTACCAAGGAAAAGTACAAGGTAAATATTAAGTTCACTATCTCTTTATTATCTGAGGTGGTTTTTACGTAAGTATCTACTAGGACCTATTTATCTTCCACATCAGTCCTTTCATAAAAATGTATTTCAAAACATTTTTTACTAATTACTTGACTTTGGTTTATAGTCATTTATACCCTTATTTTTCTTTATATGCTTTGAAATATATCTTTCCATCATTTTCCAAACAAAGTACTTTATGATCTTTTTCACAAAATTAAGGTAAAAATGTTTTTTAACTTTTATGGCGGTGATGATATTTTCTACCATTATAACATCGTCGATGCTTCCATTACAATACTATAATAATATATTAAAAATAAATTATTTCTTTTATTTTTACGTGACTCTTAAATGAATTCAATATAGAAAAATAAATTTCTCTCAAAATGTTTGGATTTCATCAATGTCAACATCATTTGATAAAATTTACACATGTTTGAAGTTGATTTATTATGATAAAAATAATACATATTTTATTTAATTTTTTATTATATGTTTGACTATGGATGTGTTATTTTTATACCATTCATGGATTATGGTTTATGTATAGACATTTCTAATGATATATTTAATATGATTGTTTGTGTTATGTTTCAAACTTTTCATATGAGGAATGTATTGGACTTAAAATGTGACTGGTGGAGCCCACTATAGCTTATCAATGCATAAGTTGGTCTCCTTTGTCTATTAGACATGGAATTGTATGAGGGATTTTCAAATTTGATATAATTTTTTGGGCGAGGCCTAAATCATTTTTAGACGACATGGCCGAAGCCTGGACCAGATGTTTTAGAATGTTCGGCATTATTCTATCCCTCATTATGAAAATAAAAATGGTGGTTATTGTGGATATTAGACTAATAGAATACCCATGACTATGTTCTATTATGTAATATTTACTGAATTCATATTCCATCCACAAATTGTTCATGTTTATTATTTTTAACGGATTGTGTTTTCAAAATTTCAACATGCTTATTGATTATGTTATCTTCCGCTGTACTGATTACTCTTTCTGAGCTTCTGAGATCACCCATTTCTCATGTTTCTTTTTCCCAGGATATGATGATTTTTGTTATGAGTGACTTTTAGGATTAATCTAAGAGGCTTGGATGTTTCTAATAAAATAAATCAGTGTTTTATTTCTTATCCAGTTGTAGTGTTAAACTTATCTATGTATCTTATTTAAAATAATACTAAATTGTTCAGTCATTAGAGACATTATTCTTTGCATCATGGAAATTCTATGTAATAATTAATTGACTCTAGGTAATTGGGGTCATGGAATTACAAAAGTATAGGCTAAAAATCTACAGGCTCACCTACTTTTGGTTCAACAACCGTATGATCAAATATTATCGACATAGAAATTATAGTCACAATGCAGTCTCCATTAATAGGATAAATAGGGTGACTAACTGGGCTAGGGGATTTCATTCCCTCAATATATTGTTTCATATAATTCCAATCATATTTTAAACATCTTTATATATGATCAGAAATTAATTATTAATAAAATAAACTAATAAACTTATATAATAAGAAAACGCACGAGTTATCTCATGATAAACTTGTATATCGTGATGAAAACCATCGTCATCGTCTCTACCTCCTTTACCATTTCCATTTTATTCTATAACTTCTAATTTGTCTTCTTCTTCTTCTTTCTCGCTTTTATCCCTTCCATTATCACCATTTTCTTCATAACATCAATTTTTATCATCACATAACTCATATTATTCTTCATGAATATATTTTTCTCATAAATTTTTCAATCATGCATAATATTTTCTTAAACATTGAGAGATCTAGGAGGTCTTAAATCACCATAGGATATTGGTGGAGAAATCATTGGAAATTCTGGGTCACTACCATATCCAATTGAAAACACATTTTCCGAATCACCAGAAGCTGAATCCTACTCTTATTCCTCCTCTAGGTACACTATTAGTTTATCATTATATAAACAAGGATATAAAAAATATTTTTTTCAATGATGGGAGACTTACATGACGAATATAATTATAAATAATGTCTTCATCATCAACCCATTTTCTCTTTATTGGGTTCCAAAATATCATCATTCTTATAAAAATTACATTATTCAAACTAAAACATCCACATCAAACCTCATCAACTTCTATGCCTTCAAACAATCTCTTGGAATCCAACATGAACTAAATGAAAATTCGTTAAATCCATTAAATATAAACACATTTTAATTTTTAATCATATCATATATATATATATATCTGTGTGTGTGTGTGTGTGTGGATAACTAATTTTAATAAAATCAACATCCTTTGAATACATCATATGCTATGTTGAATTAAAATGTGAACAAAATTCAACATAAAGATCAGTTGAAAGTAGTCTTCTCACAGTTTAATCCCATTTTAGCTCTTATAAAGGCTCCCTATACATGAATTTATCACAATAAGTTGGAACATATCATTGATATAATTTACACACCTTATTTAGGTAATTTCAACCATCTATTCCACTGTATTGAATATAATATAACATTATGACAATTTATTATGCTTCAAACACAGAATTGATCTTCATAAATGCTAAAATAAATATAGTTATTGAACTAGTGAAATGAAATATTTTTAAGGGACTATTGTTATTAGAAAAAATCTCAACCAATTCCTAGTCTTTCATAAATATAATCAGGAAACTCATTTTTCACAAAAACCACTAATCATCTATATCGTTCCCATGTAATCCAATATGATTCAAGAGATGTGGGTTCGTTGGAATGATAGTTATATGATAAAACTCACTATTATTCTAATTTTAATGGTGTGACCTTTTCCATGAAAAACCTCATTATCACTTCATTATATCCATGGATAAAAAATTTTATCATCCATATATGTTTTAGTGAGGAATATAAATTGTGAGAGAAATGGGTGTTATCTATTTCAAAAAATGAGGTATTTGGAAGATAGAATTGAAATTTAAAAAGATTATAATATGAATCATTTATAGATTTATGGTTTTTTAAATTGTAAAAATAATTATCATTTTAATTTTATGAAAATATAATTAATATATAAACTACAAGTAATAACCACCAATGATGGCTCAAAAACAAATGTAATGTCATTCAATGGGGGGTAAACAAAACAATAGGTAAACACAAATGTTTGGTGAAATACAATTGTGGGTAAACTCCAATGATGGAAAAAATCCAGAAATGGGTAAACTCTTATGGTGGGTAAAATCCTATGGTGGGCAAACTCCAATGGTGGGTAAACTCCAGGGTTGGATAAACTCCAATTATGTGTAAACTCCAATGGTGGTAGGACTCCAATGGTGGTAGGACTCCAATGGTGACAAAATTCAAAGGTTGGTACCAGAAAATTAATCTTATTCGAAGATAATCATTCATAATTCAAGATATATTTAGTTCATTATGTCATTAAAAATTTTCTTCTTGAAATTCTAGAATTATGATATTCAATTAAAAATTATTCATGAGTTAAATCACCATATTGGATATTATTTCACCAAAAGTGATGCCTGAAATCAATTTTGATTGGTCTAGAGAGTTATTAATGGTTTATATAAATATTTAATTCACTTTTTTGTATCAATTTATAACGAAATTTCTAGATTTATATCCATAGTTTCGAAAAGGGTTTCCAATAAATAATAGAGCATATTAGCTACCTACAGAAAAGTATTCAACATCCAATGTATATATTGAAACACATTTTTATCATACTACACCAGGAAATGAGATACATGAAAAAAATATAACATCATCCAGATGTTTTTTATCTGGGTTACATATACCAAAATAAGCATCTAAATAAAAATATATATCAAATTCTCTTACAATAGGATAAAAAAAATCCAATGTTGGATATATATTTTAGCTCTTTGAAAAAAGTTCTTTCAACGAGAAAGGTTGATTCTTTTTGGGATCTCATCAAAATGTTAAAAATATACACTGAAATTACATAATGTATTTTTGGAAAGCAGCTAAGTAGAGTAGACATCAAATAACGCAAATGTAACTATTTTAATGCACTGAAATACAAGATTCATCATGACCTATCTTATAGGTGGTACACATTGGAGTTTCATAACATTCATTTCCATCCTAACTAAAACATTTGAAATTTTATTTAGTATATCTACTTTGATTTAAAATAATTTTTTATTTATATTGAAAAAACAAAAAACCAAGATAAAATTTTAATTCAGCCATTAAACACATTTCAAATAAATTTTCCATCACCATTAAAAATTCAATACACAAATATGTTTTGAATATCCAAAAAAATATCATCTTAAAAAATTTGTTCCACTCAAACAAATTGTTATATATTTTTAGAAAAATTATTGGATCAGGTATACCATTTGAAGAATATTTTGAATAATAAATATATAGAGACTATCATACCATGACCAAAGATCATATTTTAAATAATATGAAGCTATTTTAAATTTATAAACTTGATTTGCATAATGAAAATTTTGAAATCTATGGAGTTGTTTAAAAAAATATCTAATGATATACTAATTTAATATTTCACTTTTGACATCCATTTATTGTACATTTAAATCATAATGTGATTCATTGGAAGTTGTATTATAATCAATTCATGTCTCTCTATAGTTTAAAAGGATTCTTTATAGTCTATAGGGTATTATGTACTATACCCTTGTGTAACCAAGATAACACTGCATCATTCTATTGTGATAGATTCATCAACTATGTTTCTAAACACCCATTTAGTGTATATAGTTACTGTGTCTTGAGTCTATCAACATGTTTCCAAAATGTATTTCTTTCAAAATGTATATTTTATTCTCAAATATCAATCTCCCATAATTCATATGTTATTGTATAATTGATAATATTATGTGTAGTATGTGATGAGAAAGCTTTATGTTTTACATGGTATCTTTTTTATTCTATAGTTTATGTATGAATTTACATGTATCTGACTATAGAATATAATATATGGTTTTTATGTCTCCAAATAGCTCTATTAAATGATGTTTGGGTCACCTCATGGTTTTTTAAAGATTCTAGTTCTTGTTCTAGTGTTTCCTATGAATTTATAAATTTTTAGGCATGTCAAAAAACAATATCAGTAGGATTGGAATTTCTATTGAATATAGAAAAAAAATCGTACTGGTCTTTTAATGGATTATTTAGTTTAGTTGAATATGTATCATGTTACATGATAATGTAATGATTAATTTACATTGTTGGTTATTTTTTTAAACATCTATTGTATTTTCATAATGTTTAATTACAAAGGAAAATTTTTCCATTTTTATTTGATGAATAACATATCAGATAATCAATATTTTTAAGAATAATTTCATAAAAACCCAAAAATATAATGTAATTAACCATTGGATTCCAATTAATATAATTTTTCCATGTTTTTTAACTAAATAAGTCTCATTAAATATTAAATAATTATATAGTATAATATATTCATAGCCTCTTCCCAAAAGTATACAGGTAGGTCGTATTCATTTATACTTTTTGGGTTATCTCCAGATGTGTTTTAATAAGTCATTCTAAAACTATATTCAGTTTATGGGTCTTATGGGAAGTGAACTAATCGTTATATCCATTTTCTGAGAAAAATGACTCAACTTATTTATTTTCAAACTCATGAACATGATCTTTTCTTGAGGACTTTGTAAAGACCCTAAAAATTTAAGGGAATTTTTTTTTCTTAATTTTCATTGAATTTTACAAGAACGCAGTTTCTGACGGCACCTGATTCTGAGGCCCGGTGTGCCCGGAATCAATTTACAATGTTTGGCTCGGGTACGTTCAGTGAACGAACGAGCGGAATTTTCTAACTTTTGAACCGGTGCTCAGAATCGAATTCTGAGGGCACCGATGAACTCGCAACACCAGTAATCGCTTAAGGGATCCTTTACCGTAGTTGCGTTTGTGCTGGTGAAGAAGTTAATTAATGGGGTTTCATTAAAAAAGTAAATAAAATTGTTCAATCAATTTTATTTCTTTTCAAGGTGGTTTTTTTGTCCCATGGGAAGTTGGTGGTGGGGCCCACATTCACCCAACTTCCCATGTGTGGATAATTGAAACGGTGTGGCCCACACGAACCCCCTACCTTTTAAAATTCCTTAATCTCCCTAACCCCTCTTAACCCCTCACTTTCCTAACTCCCCATTAACTCACATTCATTAATTTTTGACAACTTGTTATAATTAATAAAGTGAGTTACTTAATTTCAATCTCTTGAAATTCAAATGGTTAGGTTGTGTTAATAAAATAAGACTTGGTCTTATTTTATTATTGTTAGAGTTTTGCAACCTTGGGAGGATTGGGAAGCATGAAGTCTTCTTCTTCTTCAACCTCGACGAAGAACGCAAAGAACATCGTTCATCAACAAATAATATCTCTGCTGAAGAATGTGACGTCTTCTTCCAACGTTGTTTCCTCTTCAGACGCGCCTCGACGACAACGGAATCGACGTTCATCTTCTGTGATGTCGTATCTGCGACGCGATGATCTTCTTCCACGTCGTCTCTTCCACAACGGTTTTCTGCGACAAAATCTCCATGAACGACTTCGAATCCTTGCTTCGCGACGTCGACGTTCATTTTCCGCGACGCCCGACCTCCGCGATGTTCGTCTTCCGTGGCTCGTTGACGTGCACCGTTCTTGAAAACGAGGTAGGGGATTGTAATTAATTCTTTTGTCCGTGTTACATTCCTGAATTTCTCCGTGAAATTTTAAAACATATTATAATCAAATAACGCGAGGGGGTCGGACCGCACAAACACGGCCGACCCTACTCCTTATTTTCCTGATTGATTCCTTTGTGGATTGGTACGGGAAGGTGTGGTGCCGTCGTTCCTTGCGGAATCAAGAGAAAGGAAAATGCGCGGCGTCGTCGCGCCGCGCCATGTAATGAAGTTTAAGAATGTGACACCGTCGCGCCGCGTCAAAGAAAACCGAAGACACCGCGGCCAGAGCCAGGCCGCGGTGGAGGGGCGTGGTGTCGTCGCACTGTGCTGGTCGACAAGGGTCGCGGCCGGTTCCGGGCCGCGGCGGAGCAAGGTGACCGGCAGCCGAACCGGGCCGCCGGTGTCGGAACTGGTAGGGGACCGGCCACCGCCGGTCCCGTTGAGAAGGAGCCGGCCGGAAAGGGGAGGAGCCGGGGGAATTAAATTCCCCCTGCCAGATTCATACGACCCCCCATAAATGAGGGGGGGGGGGGGCGCGGTTACTCAAGGGGGGCAGGCGCCCCCCCTTTTTCCAACAGCTCGGTCGAAGGCCGAGCTGGGAGCGCAATGGGCGCGCTGTGCCCAGCCGGACCGGTGCCTGGCCGGTCTGCCAGGCTGGGCCGTGCCCAGCCGGCCGGGCTGCGCCACGCCGGGCCGTGTCATGCTGCGTCAGGCCGTGCCGCGCCATGCCGGGCCGGGCCGACCCGGACCGGGGCGGGTCGACCAGGTTCGGGCCGACCGGGGGGTCTCGGGCCGGGTCGGTCCGGGCCCGAAACCCCCATTTTCGGACCGTCTGGGTTCAAATGCCCATATACTCTGGCTATGGACCTCCGATTAATGCACCGTCAGTGGCGACAGGATCCTTAAAACGAGACGGTCGTTTCGACATATCGCACTCAAGGTTTCAGAATACTTTGAGTTCGGCCGGGTTGGTTCGTACACGAAACCAACCGGGCCCTCGGAGCGGAAACGCTCATATCATGAGCTACGGACGTCTGATTGACATGCCATCGACTTTGTTGAGTCCCTCTTAGTGAGACAGATATTTTGGCATACTCCGCCCAAGGTTTGGACGTAGGTGGAGTACGGTTGGGTTGCTTTTTCCTTAAAACCCAACCGGGCCCCTAGGAAGAAAAAGCCAATAACTCTCAGACCGGGCGTCCGATCGACGCGCCGTCTGCGACGTTGAGTTCCTGTTGACGATACGGAACTTTTGGATACATCAAATCTGGACTATGTTTCAGTTGATGTATCAGCTTCTCGGCTCGTGGAGCGGACCCTCCCGAACGAGCTTGCTGTGTGCTGGAACTCTAGAGCAGGCTGCGACTGCTACTGTGACTGCGACGACGACTGTGCAGAGATCCTCAGTGGATTCGACGACGACGATTACAGCACTCAGCGATCCTTTGTGGATCAGTGCTACCGATCCAGTGTGGGTCCGATTCTATGTGGGTCAGCGCTCAGCAGTTCTATGCGAGCCAGCGCCTACAGATCCTGTGTGGGTCCGATCCTGTGTGGGTCTTTGCGGGGGTTAGTACCTATCGATCCTTTGTGGGTCCGACGACTTAGATGGATCAGTGATCATCTCTATCGTCTTCAAAAAATTATACATGTGTGAGCTAAATCCTGTTTGCTTTCCTGTGTGGATTGTGTTGTGCTATCCAGTGTGGATTACGTTTTTCGTTCCTATGTGGAATATGTATACTTTCCTGTGTGGACTGGGTTGTACTTGGGCTCGGAGGTTGGAGCGTATTGGAATTTATGACTTAGGTATATGTATGGGCATATACCTAAGCAGTTTCAGTTGTTACTTCGTGATTGTATCTTTCCATTGTGGTTTATCCTTTGTGGAATTTGGGAGACATTCGGGGGTCTCAGAGTCCCTACTGAGTAGATTATACTCACCCATGCGTGGGCTATGCCTGCACTACGTTGTGTTGGTTGCAGACGACGGACCGCGTTGATCGTGGTTGAGGCTTGCAGAGCAGGACGATACCTGGAGGTGGACCACTGGGCGGACATACTCGAAGCGGACGGCGGGACCCGAGGAGCAGTGGAGCTATCTGTACCCACCCTTCAGGTGGAATTTCCAATGGAAAGCTCGGCGTAGCGGCCTTTACTTTTCAGTTTTTGTTTTCCCTTTCGATTTTTACTTTACATTCATTTTGGGTTTGTATACTGGCCCACATACTTTTCTGCACTTAGAGTTGTACTCTGTTTTAACTTAGTGTTTACTTTTTCCGCTTGCTTACTATGAGGTTCTTGTTTACTTTACAAAGGCAATTCCTTCCCTTTTTTCTGGGATTTATGCCTTGGTGCTAGTCACCATCCCCTGGCCTATGGAAGGCGGGCATGGGGTAGTCACGGCACGGGCCCCGAGGACGGGTCGTGACAAATTGGTATTAGAGGAGTTCAGTTCTACCGCGAACTCCAATCTTTTCTATGTGAATCAATAGTGTTTAGCGTATTGAGTGTGGTTATCAGTCCAGGGAGTCCAGTGTTGGTGCGGAGGCCGACGTATCCGTACACTAGGACCCTGACTTCTGATTTCCGACTTAATGCACGAAAACATTGATTGTGTGTCTGTTTCACGTTTTCTTTGTGATTACTTTGTATCATCTCACCAGGTATACTATTCTGACCGTGGCGCACCTGTTTCATTTTCAGGATGGCCCCACGATGACAGCCAGCTAGGGTTCCGAGAGTCGAGCGTGACGACAGCCCACCGAGCGACGAGGCCTCGGTGCAGGGTCCTTTGTCAGTAGTGGCACCGGCGGTATCTCTACCCGCCGAGTCACCGATGCTTCCAGCCCCAGCCGATGATGATGCACGTCGCCTTAGTGCACTGCATGAGTTCTAGCGCCAGCGACCACCCAGGTTTAATGGGTAGACGGACACCCAGGCTGCCGAGGACTAGCTGGAGGTAGTCGTACGAGTTTTCAGGCTCTTGAGGACACAAGCAGACCTCATGGTGATCCTCGATGCGAGCCTACTACACGTAGTAGTGGGCCGATGGTGGATCTTGATGCTCTAGGTGCACGATGAGGCATCTCTACTTTGGACGGACGTTGATTGCCTCTTCCTCTTGGAGTTCATCCCATCCACCCTCCGTGCGATGCGCATTCAGGAGCTTCTTCATCTGTAGCAGGGCAGCATGACGGTCGCTCAGTACTCGGTGAGATTTACTGATCTCACACGCTACTCGACCGACATGGTACGAGACCCATTCTTCTGGTCCCGGACCATTGAGCAGGGATTGAGACACGAGATCAGGGCATCGCTGATCTCCCTCAACATTCTGACTTAGACAAGAGTACTGGAGCAGGCCCTTTTGATCGAGATATTTCTTGCTAAGTCTACACCAGCGCTGAGACCCACCGAAGGGCGGCACCTAGCAGAGTCTTCTACAACAGGCAGTCGACAGATGACTCAGGGGTCCAAGCAGACCAGACCCTCAGGAAGAAGACCTCAGGACACTGGCTCAGCAGTGCAGGGCACACAGCGCGGAGTCAGTCTTTCGAGAGGCAGACAGTGCTACTCGTGCGGCGGGCAGGGCCACATGGCTCGTGATTTCCCAACCCGTCGTGCCGAGGAGCAGCAGACGGTTGAGGGACCACCGAGGCAGAGGCAGAGGGTCGACCGTGGTGGTCCGCAGGGAGGAGGCGGATGAGGCAGGGGATCTGGCCCAGTAGCAGGTGGTGGGCGATGCTTTGAGACTTTACAACCACCACCACCAGGTGGTCCACCCTGACCACAGGGAGATGGCGGGCAGAGACAGGCACAACTCCAGGCAGCAGAGGCCTATGACCACGGCGCACCCGAGATGATTCGAGGTACTATCTGTGTCTATTCCACCCTTGTTGTAGTACTTATAGACACAGGAGTGAGTCACTCTTTCATAGCCGCTACCCTTGTTCGGAGCTCGGAGATTCTGACAGATCTGTTGGCTCGATCCTTAGGGCTAGAGACTCCTACGGGAGTAGACTTGACGATTACGCAATGGTGCCGGCAGTGTGAGCTTACTCATGGAGGCGAGAGCTTCGGCTGGGATCTTCTTGTAGCGGCGTCGAGGCCTTACGATGTCATCTTGGGCATGGATTGGTTAACTACGGTCCATGCACAGATTGACTGTTTTAGCCACAAGGTGCGATTTGTACGCACCAACGGGAGCAGGTTCACCTTCTCCGGTGAGAAGGGAGCCTTTTCAGCACAGGATGGACTTCCGCGGAGGAGAGGACAGCCCATAACTCATCATTTGGCTAGCCTCATCCTAGGAGCAGTTGACGTGCGGAGTCCTGGTTTTCCTGCAGTGGTGGATCAGTTTGCGGACGTCTTCCCCGACGACGTTCCAGGGATACCTTTTCATAAAGAGGTAGAATTTTATATTGACATGTACCCCGGGACAACCCCGATATCGACTCTAGAATATCAGATGTCCCCCGCCGAGCTTCGAGAGCTACGGGTACAGTTGGAGGACTTGCAGGGAAAGGTGTTTATCCGACCCAGTGTTTCACCCTGGTCTTCCCCGATATTGTTCTCCAAGAAGGCGGATGGGAGCTTACGACTTTGTGTCGACTATCGTCGCCTGAACCATGTGACAGTGAGAAACAAGTATCCCCTACCGAGGATTGATGACCTCTTTGATCAGCTCAAGGGAGCACGGTGGTTCTCAAAGATAGACCTCAGGTCAGGTTATCATCAGCTCAGAGTTCGAGACGAGGACATGCAAAAGATGGCCATCAGATGTCGGTATGACCACTATGAGTTCGTTGTTATGCCATTCGGCGTAACCAATGCTCTAGAAATGTTCATGGACCTCATGAATAGGATATTTCAGCCATACCTCGATCGATTTTTCATGGTCTTCATTGACGATATTTTGATTTACTCGACGACTGAGGAGGAGCATGCCTACTACTTACGGGATGTACTAGACATACTCTGAGAGCACCAGATTTATGGCATGCTATCGAAGTGTCAGTTCTGGATACGTGAGGTACACTTCTTGGGACACGTCGTCTCTGAGGCAGGTGTTGCAGTGGATCCTATGAAGATCGAGGCAGTGTTAGCTTGGGAGCCACCTAGGAGAGTGACGGAGGTTCGGAATTTCTTGGGACTAGCTGGATACTATCAAAGATTTGTGCCAGACTTCTCCAGAGTTGCAGCACCACTCTCAGCTTTGACGAAGAAGGTTAAACCCTTCGTGTGGTCAGACAGATGTCAGCAGAGCTTCCAAGAGCTGAGAAAGAGATTGACCAGCACACCTATCTTGAGGTTGCCTGAGGAGGGAGTAGGGTATGTAGTCTACGGCGATGCATCAGGGACTGGACTCGGTTTCGTCCTGATGTAGGAGTGGGCAATGATCGCCTATGGATCACATCAGTTGAGGCCGCATGAGCAGAACTACTCTACCCATGACTTGGAGTCAGCGACAGTGGTCTTCGCTCTGAAGACATAGCAACACTATCTGATGGGCGAGCACTTTATAGTCTTTTCTGACCATCAGAGTCTCAGGTACATCTTCTAGCAGAAGGACCTGAACCTGAGACAGTGGCGATGGCTCGATTTCCTCCAGAAATATGACTTTGAGATAGTCTATACTCCTGGGAAGGGGAACGTAGTAGTCGATGCACTCAGCAGAAGGACAGGCATTCGGCTACTTGAGGAGGCGACAGAGCAGCTAGCCGCTTTGCAGACATCCTTCGTGGATAGAGATTGAGCAGCCTTCCTTCAGTCTCTCACAGTCACTCCTCCACTACTGCAGCAGGTCAGAGAGGCATAACGTGGGGACACTGACTGTGAGATGCGGCGTGCACAGATATCCTCAAGACAGGCACCTGATGGTTTCTCCTTTGGAGCAGAGCACGAAATCCTTTTCAGAGGACGTACCATGGTAACAGTCGCTTTACGGGAGGGGGTGCTGAGAGAGTTTCACACTTCTCCTTTTGTGGTACATCCGGGAGTGGGGAAGATGTATCAGGATCTCAGACGACAACACTGGTGGCTGGGCATGAAGAAGGATGTGGCAGAGTTCGTTTCTCAGTGCCTCACCTGCAAGCAGGTGAAGGCTGAGCACCAAGTACCATTAGGCTTGGTACATCCCTTGGAGGTTCTGGAGTGGAAGTGGGAAGGCATATCGATGGACTTCGTGACTAGACTTCCACGCACTTCCAGATGTCACGACTCCATTTGGGTGATTGTTGACCGACTCACCAAGTCGGCACACTTCTTACCAATCCGAGAGCAGAGCTCAGTGGAGACCTTGGGGCGTCTCTACGATGAGGAGATTGTTCGGCTTCATGGTGTGCGATCATCTATCGTCTTCGATCGAGATGCTCGCTTTACTTCCCGGCTTTGGAAGGGGTTGCAAGAGGTGTTCGGGACGCAGCTACGTTTGTGCACTGCCTTTCACACTCAGATGGATGGTTAGTTGGAGAGGACCATTCAGACTCTTGAGGACATGCTCCGCGCATGTGTCTTCGACTACGGTCGTAGCTGGGAGGACCACCTACCCTTGGTGGAGTTTGCGTACAACAACAACTACCACTCCACCATCGGGATGGAACCGTATGAGGCGTTGTACGGCCGACCTTGCAGATCTCCTTTGTGCTGGACAGACCCTGGGGAGTCAGCACTTGTGGGACCAGAGATGGTCCAGGCCACGACAGAGAAGGTCCAGGTCATCCAGGAGAGGATGAGGACAGCTCAGAGCCGACATAATTCATTTGCTGACAAGAGGTGGAGGCCACTAGAGTTCGAGGATGGCGACCATGTCTTCTTGCGTGTCTCACCTCGACGTGGATTACGGATATTTGGCAGAGTCGGAAAGTTATCTCCGCGCTTCATCGGACACTTCCAGGTCCTCAGCAGGATTGGCGAGGTGGCTTATCGCCTGGCTCTACCACCTTAGTTGCACCGGGAGCACGACGTCATCTACGTGTCTCAGCTGAGGAGATACGTGCATGACCCGACGCATATCATTGACCATGGGGAGCTTGACGTTGACGATGGGGCGACTTTTGCGGAGGTCCCAGTGGAGATTGAGGATCGACATGAGCGGGTCCTACGTGGACAGTCGATTCCTCTGGTGCGCATCAGATGGCAGTACGGGAACCTCCATGAGAGCACTTGGTATTAGGATGCTCAGATGCGTGCTCAATACCCACTTTTGTTTCCCTAGTTATGATGTATCTTTACGGGGACGTAAAGCCCTGAGGTGGGAGTAATGTAAAGACCCGTAAAATTCAAGGGAAACTTTTTTCTTAATTTTCTTTGAAATTTTACAAGAACGCGGTTTCTGGCGGCACCTGATTCCGAGGCCCGGTGTGCCCGAAATCAATTGCCGAAGATTGGCTCGGGTACGTTTAGTGAACGAACGAGTGGGAATTTCTAACTTTTGAACCGGTGCTCGGAATCGAATTCTGAGGGCACCGATGAACTCACATCTCCGGTAATCGCTTAAGGGAACCTTTACCGTAGTTCTGTTTGTGCGGGTGAAGAAGTTAATTAATGGGGTTCAATTTAAAAAGTAAATAAAATTGTTGAATCAATTTTATTTCTTGTCAAGGTGTTTTATTTCTTCCATGGGAAGTTGGTGGTGGGGCCCACATTCACCCAACATCCCATGTGTGGATAATTGATAGGGTGGGGCCCACACAAACCCCCAACCTTTTCAAATTCCTTAAACTCCCTAACCCCTCTTAACCCCTCACTTTCATAACTCCTCATTAACTCACATTCATTAATTTTTGACAACATGTTATAATTAATTAAGTGAGTTACTTAATTTCAAACTCTTGAAATTCAAATTGTGAGGTTGTGTTAATAAAATAAGACTTGGTATTATTTTATTATTGTTACAGTTTTGCAACCTTGGGAGGATTGGGAAGCATGAAGTCTTCTTCTTCTTCAACCTCGATGAAGAACGCGAAGAACACTGTTCTTCTATGAAGAAAATCTCAGCCGAAGAAAGCAACGTCTTCTTCCAACGACGTTTCCTCTTCGGACGCGCCTCGATGAAAACGGAATCAATGTTCGTCTTCTGCGACGCCGTATCCGCGACGCGAAGTTCTTCTTTCGCGTCGTCTCTTCCATGACTGTTTTCCACGATGAAATCTCCGTCAACGACTTCGAATCCTCGCTTCGCGACGTCGACGTTCTTTTTCTGTGACGCCAGACCTCCGTGACGTTCGTCTTCTGTGGCTCATTGACGTGCACCGTTCTTGAAACTGAGGTAGGGGACTGTAATTAATTCTTTTGTTCATGTTAGATTCCTGAATTTCTTCATGAAATTTTAAAACCTATTGTTATCGAATAACGCGAGGGGGTCGGACCGCAAAAACACGACCAACCCTCCACCTTATTTTTATGATTGATTCCTTTGTGGATTGGTACGGGAAGGCGTGGTGTCGTCGCACCACGCGGAATCAAGAGAAAGGAAAATGTGTGGCGCCATCGCGCCGCGCCGTGGAAAGAAGTTTAAGAACACGACGACGCCGCGGCGCGTCGAAGAAAACTAAAGATGCCGCGGTTGGAGCGGGGCCGCGGTGGAGGGGCGTGGTGTCGTTGCACCGCGCCAGTCAACAAGGGTCGCGGCCGGTTCCGGGCCACGGTGGAGCATGGTGACCGGCGGCCGAACCGGGCCGCCGGTGTCGGAACTGGAAGAGGACCGGCCACTGCTGGTCCCGTTGAGAAGGAGCTGGCCGGCAAGGTCGTGCCGGCCGAAAGGAGAGGAGCCGGGGGAATTAAATTCCCCCGGTCAGCTTCAAATGGCCCTCCATAAATTAGGGGGGCCGCGGTTACTCAAGGGGGGCAGCCGCCCCCCATTATCCAATAGCTTGACCGTAGCCCGAGCTGGCAGCGCGCTGGGTGCGCTGTGCCCCGCCAGACCGGTGCCGGGCCGGTCGGCGAGGCCGGGCCACGGCGGGCCGCGTCGCGCCGGGCAGGGCCGACCCGGACCGGGGCGTGTCCACCCGGTTCGGGCCGACCGGGGGGTCTCAGGCCGGGTCGGTCCGGGCCCGAAACCCCCGTTTTCAGACCGTTTGGGTTCAAATAATCATAACTCGGGCTATGTACCTCTGATAAATGCGCCGTCAGCAGTGACACGATCCTTAGAATGAGACGGTCGTTTCGACATATCACACTCAAGGCTTCAGAATACTTTGAGTTCGGCTGGGTTGGTTCGTACATGAAACCAACCGGGCCCTCGGAGCAGAAACACTCATATCGTGAGCTACGGACGTCTGATTGACGTGTCATCGACTTGTTTGATTCCCTCTTAGTGATACAGATCTTTTGGAATAATCTGACTGAGGTTTGGATGCAGGTGGAGTACGTTCGGGTTGGTTTTTCCTTAAAAACCAACCGGGCCCCTAGGATGAAAAAGCTAATAACTCTCAGACTGGGCGTTCGATCGACGCGCCGTCTGCGACGTTGAGTTCCTGTTGACGATACAGAACTTTTTGATACATCCACTCCGGACTATGTGTCAGTTGATGTATCAGCCTCTCGCTAGTGGAGCGGACCCTCCCGAACGAGCTTTCTGTGTGCGGGAACCCTAGAGCTGGCTGCGACTGCTACTGTGACTGCAACCACGACTGTGCAGAGATCCTCAGTGGATTCGACGACGACGACTACATCACTCAGCGATCCTATGTTGATCAGTTCTATCGATCGTGTGTGGGTTCGATCCTATGTGGGTCAGCGCTCAGCAGTTCTGTGTGAGCCAGCGCCTACAGATCCTATGTGGGTCCGATCATGTGTGGGTCTTTGCGGGGGTTAGTTTCCTTTCGATCATGTGTGGGTCTTTGGGGGGGTTAGTACCTATCGATCCTTTGTGGGTCCGACGACTTACATGGATTAGTGATCATATCTATTGTCTTCGAAGAAGTATACCTGTGTGAGATGAATCATGTTTGCTTTCTTGTGTGGATTGTGTTGTGTTATCCTGTGTGGATTGCGTTTTTCTTTCCTGTGTGGAATATGTATACTTTCCTGTGTGGACTGGGTTGTACTTGGGCTCGGAGGTTGGAGTGTATTGGAATTGATGACTTAGGTATATGTATGGACATATACCTAAGTAGTGTCGGTTGTTATTTCGTGATTGTATCTTTCCTTTGTGGTTTATCCTTTGTAAATTTTGGGAGACCTTCGGGTGTCTCGGGGTCCCTACAAAGTAGCTTATACTCACCCCTGCACGGTCTATGCCCGCACTACGTTGTGTTGGTTGCAGATGATGGACAGTTTTGATCGTGGTTGAGTCTTGCAGAGTAGGACGGTACCAAGAGGTGGACCACTGGGCGGACGTACTCGGAGCGGATGGCAGGACCCGAGGAGTAGTTGAGCTATCTGTACCCACCCTTTAGGTGGGATTTCCAGTGTACAGCTCGGCGTAGCGGCCTTTACTTTTCAGTTGCTATTTTCCCTTTCGAGTTGTGCTTTACATTCAGTTTAAGTTTGTATACTGGCCCACTTAATTTTCCGCACTTACAGTTGTGCTCTATTTTTACTTAGTGTTTACTTTTTCCACATGCTTACTATGAGGTGCTTGTTTACTTTACAAAGGCAATGCCTTCCCTTTTTTCTGGGATTTACGCCTTGGTGCTAGTCTCCAGCCCCTGTCCTATGGAAGGCGGGCTTGGGGTAGTCACGGCACGGGTGCCGAGGATGGGTCGTGACAGGCTTAATTCTATATCCACTTTTTTTTCAACAGACCTATAATACAATATAAAATGATAATGAGATTACCCATTTTGAGATTAAAATAATACCCTGATATTAGTAGAAAATCTATTTTTAAATACACATACATAGTGTTCCCCATTTAAATTACATACTCTAGATGGATGAAACAAGTCCATGTGAATAAACTAAACAATATTAGATGTTTAAACCACCATAATTAATTTAAAATTTTTTAATGTTTCACTTTTTTTTGAGGAGTTCACCACATTATCATATGAGAATTAATGTTTTGGGAGATCCATAACTAACCATTTCATAGTAATCATTCTATGTGAGTGAATAATAATTTGGATTTTTATCCTATCCAATATCAAAAAAAAATTATAAAAATCAAAAAATAAGATTCATTTTGTGTAATTAACGAATAAATATTAACAACATACACAATCTCATTTCACAAAGACTTAAATACTAAATCAATTTTAGAAATAAAAATTTAAGATTAATTATTTTTATGAATTACATGAAAAACACCATGACATAATTATGTGATTCTAGGGATATTATTTTTTCACATAAAAATATGTTCTTTAAAATTTAAAATTGAATTAGAGATACTGATTGGGCCAAGGATATTATTTTTACATTATCATTATACAAAAAATGTGTCTTGTCCACCATAAAAATTTATTACATTATCTAATAATGAGTAATATCTTGAGATATTTCTAGAGAAACTAGGGACCAGATACCATAGAAATGTACTTGTTCTCCTCTATTAGTTTCCCTACAAATTATTATAATACCTAAAAAATTGATTTTGGTACCAAAAATTTCATTTGTTTATAGATGTTATTAAGGTTATATTTAAGAACACGTATTTTCATAATAGTATTTCTATAAGAAGATTGTAAAATATTTGAAATATGAAAATTATTCATTAAAAATGAATAATAAGTAGAAGTATAATTTCCATAATTTTCTTTAGGATCAATATTTTTCTTTTCAATTATTATTTTTCTAGGTTGCTAAACTATATTAGTAATATATTTATCATAAATATATTCCCCATGTATTTTATTGAGAGTTTACATTCCATTTTTATTAATCTATATCTATTTATTTAATTTATTATTTTAAAAAAATTAGTTTATTATTTTCTATCAATAATTTTTCAATATTCTATTTCTCTACCCAAAAATCAGATATAATAACCGCCTATAAAGCATGGTGTTTCTTTAGAAAAGTTATTTTTTATTTATGATAATAAACAGAATAACAATTTATATGTCAATATTCAAACTTTCCATCCTTTGACATATAATAATAATTTTCTTTATTATAATGATAAGAGTTTTGTACATGATATAGAGTAGGTACCTCATATATATTTTTTCATGAATCAGATAATTTTCATGGAGGCTTTTCATCATGTGTAGTGTCTGAGTCACAAAATCTATACGAAATGTTACTAAATGTGTATTTAATTTATTTCTTATATAATATATCTATATAATCACACTACTTTTCATACCTTAATTTGGTAAAATCAACCGTTACATGTCATTTATCTTACACTCATAACAGGTGTTCCATTTTCATCAACAGTTATTTTCTGATATTTCATCCAATTACACAAATTATAAAACATTACAATGAAACATAGATTCATGGATTATCTACAATTCTTATAAATGAACATATAACATCTTTCTAGATAATCCATTTCTCTATTACTATTGGATGATGATTATATATCACTAAAGAAATGAACTTGAACATTTTTTTATAAATATTTTAATGTAATATTATTAGAGGAAATATCATTCCTATTTGGCCCATATTCCTATTTGAAATTTACATTACATTCTTCTTAACACATCACAAACATCCCAATCAATTAATTGCAACCTATATTACATATTCCATAAGATTTTCTTTTTAAAACAGGTGTTTGTAACCTTCTCTTTGGAAGATATCTCAGCAGGCTTCTGATTTGATATTTATTTGAAACTTGATTCCACAAGGAGTTCATTGTATTCAATATCACATGGAATATTTCATACATATCAAAAATATTTTAATTATGTTTCATCTTGAATATATAATATTTTTGTTAATAATTATTCAATCTCGTTTCTTTATCATTTGCAGTTCCGTTATTTAAAATAGATAATGTATCCCAAATTTAATAAGACGTTTTAAAAGAAGATATCATATTAATCTATTAATGTAACTCTCCAACCCCAGTTTCCCAGAGTCGGTGCATTATTACATAACATTGGCATGATCAAAAAATATCATGTCTCGAAAGACCTATTATTTTAGTAGCGTTGACATCACTAGATACATTCATAAAGGTTACATTACATCATAAAATGAAATCTACAACAAAATATTGTCCCCACACTCATATGCCCATAGACTATCCCTGCAGGACATTCAAAAAATACTTCTTCACATCCTGGGAAAAATAAAATATAGAAAGGGCTGAGCTCAAATTTCTAGTATGGATAACAACATAGCGGAAACATTCATAAATCAGCATAAACATTTACAGCAATGTATAACTAGTACAAAAGACTTTTAAACTTGAACATCAGCATAGTATGGAAAAAATAAAATGAAATAATGCCATTTACTTATTCACATGGATATTATACTAATTGAATAATCACATGCTATATCAATAACCACTTTCATAATGATGGTATGCATAATGCCAGACTATCATAACCACATATTCCAGGCCTTGTACCAAGACTACAAATAATATTTTGTCAAGGCCTTGTTCCAAGACACTAGTTTGTCTCATGAGACCTAATGATGCATCGAGGATCTATAGCAGGCTCTACCCCTCACTTATTATGTCTAATTCATTCCTCATATGAACAGGTTTAAACATAACATAAACATTCATATTAAAACTAGCATATGATATGTCAATACATTATCCATAAACCATGAATGGTATAAAATTTACAAATCCACATTGAAACATATCACAAATATGTCAATACAATATGGATGTTTTGTATCATAATAAATCATCTTCAAATAATCTTAAAATCCATCAAAGGATGTTGACATAGATGAAATCAAAACTATTTGAGGAAAATATCTCTTTTCTTGAAATCATTTAAAATTAACATAATTATAAAATAAGACATTTACTTTGAAAATATTCTTATAAGCTTATAAGGGATTCTTAGAGGATTTTTCAATGGTGGAAAAATTTCTACACCATCCGTATAAGTTAAAAAAAGGCATTCTTACCTTAATTTTGTCGAAAAGTTTAAAAAAGACCTTGTTTGGAAAACGATGGAAATATTCCTTTAAAAATATTTTATAAAAGTAAAAAAAGGTTATAAATGACTTTAACCCATATTATGTAATATAGTATGAATGTTTTGAAATACATTTTTAAGAAACATGGATGTGGGTAATAAAGAGGTCACAATTGATAATTACGTATAAACAACCTCGGATAATGAAGAGATGGTGAAATAAACCCTAACCATGTTATTTCCCTTGGACGAGGGTAGGTTAAGCTCATGTATAATGGTGAAATAATTGTTATTATATTATATAATAATCATATACTTTAATATGATATCATATATGATCTTGTAACATTTTTTTGATAATAATATCTTAGTATTATCGTTGTTTCGGGTGTTAACTTACTCGTTTTATTTTATATGTTCTGTTACATAAGCCATGCTTATTATGGATAGGATATTTCTTATTAATATCAAGAATAATATGAATTATTTAAAAATTATTTTTAATTATTAAATGAGAATTAGTCTTTAACTGATACGATGGGGAATGAATCTCACCGCATTTGTGGAGAATGTAGTCCGTACTTACGCACGACTGATAATATCATTATTTTTTATTAAAATAATATATAATTGGATGGTATATCAAATATAAATAATCATTATCATGTTATATTTATTATTTACATGAATTAATAATCATTATTATACCCATAAAAATAATAATGTTTTGAATAACAATTACACCACAACATGGAGACGGTAACTCGTACATATGCATGTATGGTGACATGTCATTCCAAGGATGGATAGAATACAGAATATGGTTGTACCATATTTGTAATAAAATCATAGTATATAGAAGATACTGGAGTTATTATTTTAGAATGGTAATAACAAGGAAAGAAGAATTTGAAGAATAATGTAACTTGAAAGAGGGTGGTGAAAACATTACCTCTTAATCGGGTTCTTCCTTTTGATTTGATCAAAATGGCTCCATAGGATGTCTTTCTGATCAAAATATGGACACTAGGTCAAAGTGAGGGAAGTTGAGAGAATATTTGTGCAGGGGTTGGCTGATCCAAAATGCTTTGAAGGTGTAAATTAGAGAGAAGGGAGAGTGGCCTTTTATAATTGGGGTGAGGGGAACCTTTGGAAAAGATAGAAATATAATTTTATAATAAATTAATATTCAGTTTATAATGGATCTAAAGTGGATTATTTAAATTTTAAGGTGAGGATAGGTTGAAAAAAATTCAATAAACAGGTTTTAGACAGGTTTGAGTCACTATATTAACCTTCTCTTTTAGTTTTAACTCTTCGTTAATTATTTTGACATTTACCATGTCTCAGTGTACTTTTATATTATTTTGTTAATAAACATACTATATACTTCTAATAGAACCCCAAGTGGTTCATTAATGATACAAATATCATTATATAAGTCTCTTGCCGATCCTTAGATTTTTAGTAATTGAATATCAATTAATAATATAATATTTGTTTTAAAAACGTTTTTATGTCAATTTTGACACTATTTGGTATTTGATTTTTAAGAAAATAATAATAGAATGATTACTTATAAAAAAATAATTAAATCAATAATAACAGGTCATATTGACATATAAAATTATTGAAATTCATAAAAAGTCTCAAATTACATTTATTTGGATATTTATAATATCAATTATTTTAATATTTCATAAATAAGGTAATTACTGCATCACCATTGTGTCATAAATAAATTAAATTATTTAATGTCTAAAAATTATAAATAAAATACCATTATGTTGGATATAATTATATATTTCTATGGAATATTTACAATAGAATATATCTTATCTATAACACTATATTAAAAAAGTTTTAGTAAATAAACCTTGATTTTAACTCTTTTAACAATTCGTTGAATTAAATAATAATAAATGTCCTAATCTAATCCAAGTGGTCCTAAATGATAAAATTTTATTCCTATGGTTGTTTTCTATCTAAATACACTTGTCCAATATAATTAAGACATGTTCTTGGGTAATATTAATATCATTTTTACCCTTAATTACCCTACTTAATTTTAACTCTGGTAAATAAAAGTACAAAGTAACTATTCACCAAAAATTGTTTTTATCTTATTCAACAAAATTTTACTCCTTGATATTAACCGTGTCTCTTGGATTTTCGAAATTCCACTGAAAGAAGCGGTAAAATTATGTTTTATGTGAATTTGTAAATTCTCCTAGGAGGTGGGTAAAAGACGGTGAAATGTTCAATAAAATTTTTATATATCTAAAATTATTCTAAACTAAATCCAATGAATTACATTGATCGTATATAGATATTATTTATCTATTTTTACCTTAATTAAATTTTAATTAAATAAATAATTATTTAAATAAAAATTTGGTTTTAAACTATAAATCAGTGTTTTTTTACTATTCATCCGAAATTCAACATTTTAATAAAAATACCAAAAATTCACCCAAAGCTAATTTCATTATTCTGAATCCAGAAATGAAGTCAATTTTGAATGATAAAGTTTATAAAATTTCAAAAATTGGGTATTACTCTTCATAATGGCTAGTTTGATTGGTTGTGGTGTGTGTTAGAACTTGAAGTTGCATACAATACACGCTATTGTATTATTCAATGAGAAGCGTACCGTGGAAGCATGGGGTGTTACAATTAAACACCTACGGAATAGTAAAAAAAATTCTTGTATTTTTAGTATTTTTATAAATATTTTTAGTGGAATCATCTCTGGAATATATAGTTTTTTATCATAATTAATAGTTATTCTTTATAGCCACCCATATTTCAAACCCAATACATTCCATATGAATTTTAAAAATTATTTTTCAATGCATTTTATTATATAAATTAATTAAATAATTTTTGTTTCTAGTAGATCCTTATTGCCTACTAGCCTAATATAGATCTTAATTTATAATCAAACGAAATTTATAATCATTAAATCACAAGTAAAATCATTTATTTTTTTAGAAATTTTATTATACAAAATTTCATCCTGAGTGACTATCTCATGATGGGGGTGAATAGAATTCCAAATAAAATTTATATTAATAATTTTTTATATTAATCGTCTCGGTTATGTTAGATACTATGAAGTTATCCAAAAAAATATATTGAGATATGTTTTCTTTTTTAAAGGATTTATAAATTGGTTATTAATTGTAAATTAAGAAAATATAACAAAAAATATAAAATCTCAATTGAATTTTTTTAATTAAAACCTTAAATAAACACTAATTTTGATTAAATATTAGTGTAGTAGTTTCTTATTTTCAAAAAACAAATACATTTTAATTGTTAGAAGGGAAACAGAATAGTATGTAAATAAAATGAGAGGTTCAATCTCATTTTGAGTCCTAATATCCTCCACTTTTAAACAACATTCATCCAAAGATATTATATAAATAATTATGAACAAAAAACTATATCAAGTATTCATAATTTTAATCAAATATCTTTCCTATCCATGGATCACTTCCATAATATATGTGGGAATAGAATAAAATCAGGTCATGTAAGTACCTCTTCCACAACATGTAGATGAAGTAAAATTGAATAGTGTTATGAATAAAACATGTATTATCCAGTTAAGGTGAAGACAAAAATTTTCATCTAATAAATATTTTAAGATACTAATTACTTAAAAAATTTATACAAGAATCATGAATATCTTGTTTATAGGTAGGAAATGGATGGTGGTGCTTGGTCTAATTTTATTTAAAGATCAATATTCCTCTGATGTATCTTGGAATAGATAATAAGAAATTTCTCAGAAAACAGTTGTAAAATAGATATTCATAAGCTATCATGTTCATTCTATAGGATGGGATCTCTATGATTTTTATGATCACCTTTCTTAATATTGGATTTTAATTAGATGATACATACAAATATATCATCTGAATGACACACAACATCGTCTATTTTTATTCATGTTGAATGGTTGTATTCACACTCTAGTATTTATCACATGAGGGAGGCCTATTAGAATATAAAATTCTATCGAATATAGAGAATATTAAAGGAACCATCAATCGAGTATATCACATCCTTATACTTTTTTCTAAAATTCACATTAATTTACTCAAATATAGCTTATAGGAGATCAATAAAATAATACATATAATTAAATTTGGTTACATATTTTTTAAAAGAAATTATTTTCATGATCATTGAACGTTGAACGTGACACTTCTAAATATGATATTCCTCTATAATTGACTCATTTTGGTTTCATCATAAGCTAGTGGTGTGTCTTGACAATAGTAATTTAGTCCGATGATATGTAATTTTGTGGTAATTCATTATTAATTGTGACTCATCTAAGTGATGAATCTTATAGGATGGATAGTCTATCAACACATTTAAAAATTCATTATTATTGGTTCATCTAGTATGGACATAGACTATGTAGTGGTCGGTCCTAAATGGTTACTCATTTATAACAGTAGGTCAGTTCAATAATTGGAAAATATTTTCATCAATTACTTTGAATGGTTAGTCTTTTCCTCACTTATCATAAATGGCATCTTGACGGTGATTGAATAATGATTTCATTTCATTCCATGTTGTGACTCGTATTCAAAGGAGTGTCATGTCTTAAATTTTTTATGTCTCATGGTAACTATTTTCATCCTATAGCCAATATATCACCAATATTCTTCATATTATCAAATAATATTATAAAAAACCATTAAATCATAATGAACATGATTTGTTTGAATTTAAAAAAGTTGGGATTTTTTATAATTTCATTTTCAAATGATAGATAAATAAATACAAAAAATTAATTTTGGATAAGATATATTAAATTACTGTTTTTAATGTGAATGTGAATCAATATTTAAAATTAGTTTCTATAATGAAATATGAATATAGAAAAATGAAGGAATTATTAATACTGGGTTAGTTATTCATTCATGTTAATGAAATTAAAATAATTATTAGAGATTTTGGTGAGATGTTAGATGAATCATTTGTTCAATATAAAAGAATATATATTCATCTATATTGGTTTGTTACTAGTATCATAGTACAAAATAAATGTGATACAATAATAACTCCAATGTATTATTTTTATTGTTTAAATATTTATTATTAAATTTAGAAGCATAGTTTTTACCCAAATGAGATAAAGGATGATAGGAAAAGATATTTTTGTTTTTTAGAAATACGAAAAAAATAATATAGAATATTTAAAATGAAATGATTTAGAAATAGATTATGATGTTGATTTGAAATTTTGAAAAAAATATTATCAAATTTTTGAATGATAGAATAGGCATTAAATTGTTTTAGGGAAATAGAATAGTATTTTGAATCATGTTGGGGATATTATAAATTTAATTGAAATTTTATAAATCATTAACAAAGAAAAATATTATGATGTTGCGGGAGAGTATCCAAGAAGTACCTCAATAATGATATATATATATATATATAATTTTACAAGGAAATATATTCTTTAGAAAGTAAATATAAGAAATTATCTAAACTCACAATATAATGTTCAAAATTACGTTAAAGGATGATATTATCAATAAATAATAAAAATAGTTGTGAATTATTTTGAAGGTGAAAATAATTACTCATTGAAAAAGTGTATTAGTAAATGATCATAAGAGACAAATATTGAAATATTAAATGAGTAGATGAAATTTAATTAATTTAAATAGTAATTTGTGTACTCAAGGTATTTTTATCCAATATATCAAAATTTGAGGAAGATATAAAAATATTATTTAATGACACTAATAATAACTTAGTAGTGATTCAATTCATGATAGAGAGTAGTTAATGATAATGAATGATATTGATAATTGGAATAATATTGATGTTGAAGATAAGTAATTTGATGATGAAATGGAATTAAATGTTAATTTAATATTGTAGTAACGTTCTATTTTTATAGAAAATTACATGAGGATAAAAAGGACTTTAATAATTTCATATTTAAATTAAACAATTATTCATATTTTGATAATGGGATCTCTTTGGAGAGTATTTGGAAAATAGTTAAAGCTATAAATAATGATAATAATAATTTTGGTTAAAAAAATCATATTTTAATGATATTATTTCCATGTATATATTGGTGAAATAACTTATTAAAATTTATTTTTGATGTAATTTATAGTGTCAGAAAAGATAATTAACTCAGATAAATGATAAAATTGTTGAAATACAATATCAAAAGTAAATCATTTTATAAATTATGAAACGAAATAATAAAATAAATTTTAAAAAATAATTTTAATAATTTTTTTTGCTATAAAAATTATGGTATATAAAATAGAAAACATGTTTTTTACCATAAATTATAGAAGACATGGATTCCTATTTTTTGATTAATTACTTTCCAAAAGATATTATGAATTTTATTTTTACCATTTAAAATGTAGTGATTATAGGATTATAAAAATAAAAATAAAATTTAATTAAAATTTATTATTTGATATTAAATTATTATTAATACTATGATTGATAGGGATTCATCATAGTAAGTGGATAAAAAATGAGTCGAAGTTAATTATATTTAGGATTTAAGCTTAAGAACTTGTTCAATGAAAATTATGAGGTTTTTGTTTAATCTCAATAGATTGGTCAATTTTATACAGAATTTATCATAAACATACCTATAAAAATGATTAATAATATTTTTCTCCAATATTTATTGAAAATAATTATAATATAATATTAATTCAAGTAGTAATTTTTATATCACTAAAAATAGAAAAAATCTATTTTCTATGGATTTTTTATAGTGAATTTTTTCTCATCCAAAGAATAATATAATACACATAAATTATTACAATAATTTTTAAAAAGGCTCAATTACAATGGAAAATTATGGGTTCCTCAAAATTATATTTTTTATTTGTATTGCTTTTTAAATACATTTTTAACAAAAAGAAAAAATTACATTTTAATGGGATAAAACACAATTGGGAATGTTCGTATAAGATATATAATGTAGTTAATAATGTTTTTCCATAATATATGGGTTCTTAGATAATGGATATTAAGATTCATGTCAATTGATGGGAGTAATATGATCAAAATGTATGTTTTAGCCACATAGTGAGGTATGAATCTCCTGAGGCAAAAGATTATAGTAGGAAAATTATTATTGGCATCTAAGGATTGAACATCATGGAAAATGGACACAATAAATATTAATGAGATGTATAATTTTCATCATGTTCCTTTTTTAAATATAGATTGATACCATATGTTTGATATATTCTACAAATAGTTGATTGGTGTAACATCACATAAATATGTAGTTGTTCTGACATCATACACATTGGATCTTATTCATTAATATATTTGTGGGACTTTAAGGAAGTGATCACCCAAGGAATATAAATATATTATTTTTTTATTTATGAATTACTATATAAAAAATATATTATTATAATGAAGAATAATTGATGGGATATATAGATTTTAATAACTTTCCACGTTTATTTATAATTATTGTGGTTTCCTCACGAAGAAGATCCAAACAAACAATTATTTTCAATTAAAATATTTAAAATTATAAGAATATCATGGTAATAAAAAATTATCTATAAAGACATAGAACTGTATATTACAAAAAAATGGTGTTTTTAAGATGATAAGCTTGATTCTAGTGGAAAATTTTAGTATTATGTCTGTTGACCATAATTCATCACATTATTGATGGAAAAAATTAGTTGATATAACAGAATAAATTATGAATATTTATTTTTAAATACCAAATTTCTATAATATAAAAAATTATATTTATTTTTATAATTAAAAATTTAAAAAAAATTGTGTTTTTCGAATCCCTTGAATTATAAAATCTATAATTGAAAATATTTGTATGTTTGACTAAAGACATGTTGATGTAATCTTCCTTGTGTATGATCAAAATTAAAGAGTTTATAATTTCTATATTTATGATCGAAATGAGATTATATTTTCAATTAATGAAATGATTTTGTAGTCGACAGAAAAATTAAATCAAAATAAAAATTACTGAATAAAAATAATGACATGGAGGTTGTTTTTGAAGATAATATTGATAAAAGTGATGAAGGAAAATTCCTCCTAAAATAAATACCAACTCTAGAAGAACATTAAGTCAAACTAAATTGTGATGAAATATATTTATCATCAAATATATGAATGATAAAATTTCTTGATTTCCAAGACACTATTGGATAATAAAAATATGATGTTGAGAATTAGATAAATAAAATGAAAACAATTGTGTACACATAATTTTCTACTGTCGAACCGAGTGATGATAAATTTTATTTATATAATCCTAATTAGATATATGATATGTATATGTTGATAAATCATGTTAAATAAATTTTTATTTACGACATAGAATACGTTCTAGAAATTAATAATGTTATCAGAATATATTTGTCGTTTTATTAGAAAGTGAGTGAAATAATATAATTTGTTGGAAACAATGCATGACATGTGATAGATGGGTACTAGTTTGTTGATGAAATTTAATTTGTTGTTAATATCTCACAATTTTTTCTTGTTCTAACCATAAATATATTTCCTTCGTTAGAACACAATGGACAAACATGAACTTTAAAATGGAATTACTTTATATAATAATTAATGGATAAATAAAAAATATGGTCTAAATTAATAAATATGAAATTTTCAAATCTAATATAGATCATGGTAAGCTATATGTTGAAAAAAATAATCTGCATGTTTTAAAAATAGACTATATATAATTATATTTCATTTTATTAATAGTAATTATTTTTATAATGGTAAAAAAGGGAATATTGGAAGGTAAAATCAATATTAAAAATGAAGTATGACATGTTGTAATTATCTATTGAAATTATATAATTTTTTCAATAAATGAAAAAAATTTGCAATATCATTTCATTGGAGATTATAATGAAAATTGATATTTCCTTGATATTATAAATTATCTAGTTATTAGGTTTACAAAATTCACATGATGGATATTATATTTTTATTTCTCTTGAGAAATATTCTGTATAAATTATGTGGATATTTGTAATAGAGTATTGAAATATTTTTCCAACATCAACTATTCAAGAAAAATTCAAAAAATTGAGAAAAAATAAAATTATGATGATTTATTATATTTCATGAATTTTTATAGAGTATTATTTACATTATTAATTCATTTCTGAAGATAGTTAATTTTGTTAGATTTTTTGTTGATATCAAAATACAGATAACAAATCTCATTTCGTTAATTTATATAAAATATTTATGTATATTAAAAGAACAATGTACAATCAACATAATTATGAAATAATTGGAATTATTAGTTTATTTCGATTTATTGATGATGGTTTTTAATAAAATATTGATTTTGGAAAAATTTCATCTACTAATATTTTATTTTTGGGAGAATTATATGTATATTGGTACAGACAGTGGAAATGTTTGATCATATTAACTACTACAGATTGGTTATGTGTCATTGTATCCATTGAAATAACATAATTGATATAGAAAAATACAGAATTATAATATATCATGTAGATGTAGAGATGAATTAAGATTATCATAATTATATATCACATCATTTTAACTAAATATACATTACATATGGTAATTAACTAGATTATTGAACTTATTGATTTATTTGATTTGGATTTTAGAAACATAATCATATAATTTTAACAAAGGTCCTCAATATTTCCCATAAAAATTATATTCACATGATAAACATTAGGAAATATATTATTTTTAATCCACACTATAAAATTGCTAATGAAAACTAAATAAAGATTTGATCTCAGATAACCAGTAAGGGGTGTATAGAAGATAATTACTCCAAGGTAATAAGTGAGAATGCTATGAACCTCAAGATTATATAACATAATGATGGTAAATAAATACATTATAAGATATTAAATCCAAATAAAATGTTTATCATAAATAATATTTTGTTTAATATGATTATTCATATAAAAAATAAAATACTCATTATTAATTTGCAATAATTTAGGAGTTTAAAAATGACATTAAATAACATAATATTAATTATACAAGTGGGAATTGGGGAAACAATTATTGGGGTCTTGTAATAATATTGGAATTGGGTGTCCCCAATATCAATGTGGGAATATCTTGAGGGGAGGGAGTCGGTTCTAGATTTTTCCACAATAGGGGAGTCGATGGATTCCATTAAGGTGAGGAAGTTAAAAACATTATTCACGTCAACCCATGTGTTAAGTATATCCATCTTAATATGGATGTAATTATTTAAATTTCCGATTATATAAGTAATCATCCACATAGTAGAAATTATCAATTAGATATAGAGACAAAAAATATTGTAGTATAATTCTACCTCTATTAATGGGATGACTTTATAATGGCAGAGGGAATTGCCACTATGGATTTTGTTTTCATCTATCCTTAATGAATAACCTATTCTATTGGTATAAGTAAAAACATGGTGAAAAGGACGATATTGATCTTTGAAATCACCTCCCCCTTGCATGGTGCCTCCAAAGAATAATTATTTATTATTATTCATTCAGCCACAGAGTGAAAGATTCAAATAGGTGAAATAGACATGGGATGCATGTATGGAATTAGTAACAAAACCATTATTCAATGAAATATTAACGAGGTAACCGTCCTCATACTATCATTTTAAAATATGTGATAGCTCTATATTGAGGCATATATTCCCGAAGATCAAATCTATGTCTGAGTAGTGCATATCATTACAGGGGGACTTGTTGAGATCGACCCAGTTTCACCAAAAACCAACATACATGAAAATAGATTATCCATTTCTAATATTAGTGTTGTAACCTATTCCAATGAAACATAGTTGATGAATATCATTGAGGCAGTAGACATGTGAGTTGAAAATTGTTCACTCATCAATCTTCTCCAACATCATGGATTGCCAGTCACATTTAAAGAAAAATGCATTATTTATTCTTCGTTATTGGCCTATCATCTTGAGAAATTTGATATTATAAAACATCCATTTCTTTTCACTATCATATTTCTGTAGATTTCATGTTATCTAATGAACCAGATCATGAAGGTATAATTGATTTTAATGTCATTTAACTAATCTAATGGAGGTCAAACCAAGTATCAAGTTTAAAGAATTTTTTAATAATGTTACTATAATCCTTAGCATTAATTGTTCTATAGTTGATCACTTGAGGAAAAATTAGTAATTTTTTCCCTGTATAGAAATTATTTTAAAAATAATTATTTTAGGGGTTCTACAAAACATGAATGGATAGAGGTGACCGAAGGATTCCATGAAGGTATCATTCAGAGTAGTTTATCATGTGTAGCCTAACATTGATCCTACTCAGTTTTGGTTCGAAAAGCCGATACCCCCTCTCAATAATCCATTGTCATATATTTCGATAAGTCCAGATGACTACATATTGGTATTTAAAATATGGATAGATTTACTTTAGGTGGTTTCATGTCACATCCAAATTTATTGATTATAAATCTTCTCCAAAGGAAGCGTCCTTCAATCACATCCATGTGTGTTTACAATTTAAAATTACCAAAAATTATACAGCATTCATTACATTGATTTTACCATTAGTAGATTCTCTATCTAAGATGATCCATGACACCAAATTAAATAATAAATCTTAATGGGAATCCCAACTAAAGGATGATAATATATTTTAAATACCACAATGAACCACCTTGGGTACTTTGATAATGTAGAGATTGTGAATTGGAAAAGAGGTAAAAACACAATTAAAATGATTAATGTTTTATCCAACATAAAGAATGAAAATTTAAAATTTATTTATTCAATTATAAATCTTATCATCCACACCATAAAAATGGTGTATTAAGATTCTTCCATGATAAACAGGGGCGACTGATTAATCCATGTGAAAATTGATTATATGAACAACAAGAATGGATTCCATATACGTAACACATAACATAGAGACCTAAAAATATATATAACCATAGCTATTTTCATGTTTAATGATTTCCTCCCTCAACATGGAACAGTCCTCTATGATATTTTTGAAGCCACTAATGAATGATATGCACCCCTTAATAAAAAACACCATTTCAATAGTAAATATGAGTTGTTAAACCACATGGAATTAAGGTCTATTGTTAATGGGCCTAATTTAACAATTAATCACGCATGAATCAAGATTATTTATGAAGGAATCATAAGAAATAATTAATATTATGTGGGGAATGGGGATATCATTTCCATACACCTCGGACCAACTTGATGAATCCAAAAATATTGTCCAAGAAGACAGTTATGTAATGGGGTGAGGTATGTTAGTTGGAGAGAATATCGAGGGTCTATACTGAAAATACCATGTACCTCATCACATGGATAATGAAATTATACTCAACTTTATTATAGGACATATTCATATAAAATTCAATAACAATATTTTAGCCCAAAAATTCATTGTTTTTGTCTCATATCATTTCCTAATAAATTCAAATAGATAATTGAATTGATATTCCCTTGTTGAAACCATTTGTATCAATTGATACTCGTCTATAAATGTGGTCATCAAGACTTTATTGATCATGGATGAAAAGAATTTTTAATGGATGTTACAAATGATTATTGGATGAAACTAGCATATGGATGTTGGTCTGTACACATTCAGAATGAAAACAATTATTATGGAACATAAATCCTATGTAAAGAAGCCACCTTGAAAAAATCATGAATTAATTCAATGAGTGCAGTCTAGATGATGTCCTAGGTGATTATACAAATATATATTATGAAACCATCTATCCTAATAGACCATTTAGAATTTTGGTTCCAAATTTCATCCCATATCTCATTCTAATTGTGTATGCTATCAAATGTGAGATTGTTATAATGAGAGTCCATATTCAGTATAGTGAATAAGATTTCACCATTCCCAAATGGGTAACCATTATCCATACAAGTGTTATAATAACTAATAATATAATTTATGTAGGAATAATCCATGTCACCTAGCACCACTAGATAACTTCATAAGGATTCATCATATAGTTTATTGTTGGGTGTGATAACATGAATATTTTCATTTAAAAATGAATGAAATTACACAAAGAATGTGTCTCTCTCAATGAGAAAAGAGTCCATGATGCAATTGTAATTGAGGACCTCATGTTCCTATAATATTTGCTTATATTGGCCCATTTTTTGGATAGAGGAATCAATGGATTCATCATCCCAATCATATCTTGTATTTGATTTTCAATGAGAAATATAGACTATAATGGAATCCCGATCCATATTTTTAGTGTGTTGATATCAATTCTTATAGGATATGTCTTTATTTAGTAGTCAGATGTTGTTATGAGAACCAATCCATAGTTGGAAATAAATGTCCCTTTTTAGGATACCATAACTATTTCCACATAATTAGGATTATGTGTCCAGTGGACAGGGAAGAAGAAACCACATCCACCAATAATAATCTATTTCAAGGTGAGGAGTATTTTGGGGTGGTCTGAAATAGAATGAAATAAATTGAGAACTGGTGTATTTGATATTGATGGGATGAAGTAATCTTTTGTTATGAAATGATACATCTCGCACCAGGTGTGTCGATTTATTTGTTGCATGTTTCACTATTTAAACTTTTCCTTAGTGATTCCAATGTCAAGAAGAACCAATCATGTAGAAAAGGTTGAGGTAACCCTTAATAACACACCCCTATTCAAATTACACTTAATATCAGAGATCCTATTACCATTTACCTATAAAATTCTATTAAACATTATTAAAATGGGATTTTTCATTTAGACTTTTATGTATCAAATTTAATTTAGTTTTATACAATAAACTTTAAATAAAAATTCAGTCATTGAGAACCTCAAACTTTATTACATGGAAGTACCTATACAATTTTGGTTTAGTATAGAATATGATATTATTTTACAACACTTTTCACCCTATGAACCCATCTAGATGATATTATTCTTTGACATCTCTCCCACCCCAAATATTTAATAATATAGGGGTTTGGAATTACAAATGAGTTTCCATATACAATAACATGTGAGGCCATATCATATAAAAACATAAAACACACATGTATCCGATGAATCAATTAACTAATATTTGATAATAAGGTATAAAAATTAATATCCTACTAAAATATATACATTTAATTGAATTTGAAACATATATAATAACTATCTCACCAAGAAACTATTAGAAATAAATATTTATATAAATCCACTAATGTATAATGCATAATATTTCTAGTCCATGTTTTATATACACATGTATCAAACTAAAGTCACAGTAGTCAATATAATTACCATGAACAACAATTATTTAAAATATATATCAATATATCACCATGTGTTTCTGATACTAAACTCTAAATAATAAAAAACAACTATGTTTCCTCTATTTTATCCCCAAACTACAAATCGCATTCAGGTACATAACACATGAGGGAATTAAGTAAATGCATGGGTTAGTGTAAAAATACATTGAAGGATAGCTGAAAATCATTATGGGATATCAATAAAACCATAAATATCAAGTTATGGACACGAATGAATGTAACATGGAAATGTATGTAAGAATATAGATATACATAGTAACTTGGATCCAATAGGTAAAATAAAAGTTACAAAAACATAGTTCCAATTCATAAATCCTTTATCATATAATAAAATGATATTCCTAAAAAATATAATGATTTCATTGTGTCTAAAGTTTATATCAAATAAAATTATACCCACAACTATAAACTTATTATGTATCAATGGATAAATTTATCTTATAGGATCATAACATCTCAACCATCCTTAATACCTCGTCTCTTTCAATATTTTTTTTACGGAAACATGTATCAGATCATTCTTCTAAACAATATCAATCTATATGGATTTCGTGATTTATATCTCAATAATTTACCAATTGAAACCAAGTTAAATTTTAATGTGGTATCTTTCATATTATTAGAAGACTCTTTAGCTAAAATTTCCCCCTTAGGTAAAAGATATCCCCACCTCTCGTATATAATGACTAAAAATTTAATAAGTTAATATAGAGGATCAATAACCTCAAAATGTAAGTGGGGAATTAGTATCAATGAGGATACCTCCTTACGAATAGGGAATCCTACTCTTTTAGCCATATTGGGTGGATACAAATACTACTAAATGGTTATGATACAGGATACCATACCCTTTGTATGAATTTATTATACCAATGAAAATAAATATCATCAAGGAGATATGATCCCACACCTCATGTATGGAAGGGGATACTCATAACCATATCATCACCATGTGATATCACTCTATCATCACAATAAAAATTATAACATGAATGGATTGCTTCACTGAATATGTTAAAAAAATGTGAAACAAAAGAATACTTTATCATTTTAAACATGAAAAGAAATTAAAGTATAATACATACAGTCCAAAACCACAATAAAATATTTTTTTTATTAAAAAATAGAATCCCTCGTCAGTATTATGAGTGTAAAATGACAATATACCACTATCACATTATAAATTACCTTATATTGTCAATGATGAGAAACTATTATGATCTATATAAAATGTTATTTGAATATAATATTTAATTTAATAAAATTGATACTTGATTATAAATAGGAATTTTATAATATGATAGAGGAATTACAATACATGTCAAGACCCATAGCCTATTCCATTAGTCGGAAATATATAGTATATATTGGCCATGAATATTCAATCATAATAAACTGTCTCTGATGCCATAGATAAATATGCAATTATACATCTTGTTTTGCAGATATAACATAATGGATGTTAAATATCCTTGAAAATAAATTTAAATTTTCTATCATTTTATTGTTATTAATAAAACATTATATGGATGAGTGGAAATGAGTTCAACCACCTCTATAAAAAGGTATCCTCCCTCAAAAAAGTTTTATTCAATTTATGTTTTAATTATTTTATTTTTTTATTTCTATTTAAAAATACATGATTTCACTGATCTATACTATACATAAAAAAATATTACCTTCTTCATTCAGAGTATCAATATTCCTATGAAAATTTATATTCCACCCTTTTCATATAAAAATCCATCCAATTACCATGCATGAATCAACGTTACATGCACTCCACTGATCAATAACACATGTTGTTAAAGGTGACTCCCCACACCTTCTATGACACATTGAATTCATCATTGATCATCCACTATACTGATACATCACACTGTATAAGAATAAATATAAGCCCTATATATTTCCTAACCAACTCAGTGCTACAATCCATCGACAAGTTAAATGACCAATGCATGCCTATTAGAATAAAAGAGTCATATAATACTACAAAATAATCTACCCAAAAAGAAACAGTCCTCTCATTTCATTCATTATCTCACCCATTGATTTTGAATAATTATATTAATGAAAGTTAGTAAAAAAATTTATTACCTTATATTATCCATGTAATTAGTGTGAAAATATAGACATTATTTTATAGATAATTACCAAATATTTATGATAATAAATTGTCCTATCAAAACCAAAATGGGCCCAAGTCACGAATCCCCATGACCAATGGGCTATCCCACTAATGTGAGGCCTAATGCTGTCATACTTATACACCCACTCACACACCCACATACAACTATATGAATCAATGCAGAGATATAATGAAATGAATTCATACATATATCTTATCTAGAGTTAAGAAGATGTACAAAAAGGGAGAAATACCTGGCCAAAAAAAACTATCATATCAACTGACATATTTAGATGGAGAGTATCACTAACCTACAACCACAAGTAAGATACTCATCCAAGGTCTATTGATAACCCTAGTCAGTGCAGCTACTATGTTCTTCCTACTCTATGTACAACTGAGACAGTGTTGAAGGATATTTGGTTCACACAAGACACAACATCTGTGAGAAAATACATGGTGGGGATGAGTGTATGAATACATAGTAGGAGACCCAAAACCCAAATAAAAAAGGGAGCAACATATGGGATTTTTTTAGAAAAACCCATCCTGGTGTATTTTAAATGAGAGAGAAAATCCATCTTGGCACCATACATGGAAAAGCACCTCAAGTTGGCTCAATGTCTCTAGTATGTTAATAGGAAACACATATCACAGGGACTAATAGAACATACCCAGATAGACTCATCTCTGTCTCTCATGGTCCCGAACATTGACTTTCCACAGTAGCCAACATGAGGCCCAAAACAATACTCGTAACAGTCTCATTAGGAACCAACCACATAGGAACCCACAAGCTCTCACTAGAGCCTCACATGTTGAATCTAACCACATAGCATGCAAAATGAACCCATCCATCCCTGATTGAAATGAGAATGAGATGTGATATTCATCATCATATTGTATGCGACAATCATGCCACACTATATCCAAAGGAACCCAACTGAGAGATTCCACTCTATCCGTAAAATTAACCAGTGGCCTAACCTTGCCAACCCACATGAATCGTATCAGTGATGTCATGCCTGACCGAAAATGTCATAGATTAAGTCTACTAATAAATAAACATACTCCAAAACCTTGACTAAGGGATTCCTCCCTGGATATGCTATAGGTCACCCTAGCTGGAAACTCCATTCATAGAAAGGGGTGTCCTGCAACAAGCCAAATTTGGAACAAACTACCTAAAAGAGAATCAATGCTCGAGTAGATATGGTTATGTAGATTATAATAACCCCTATAAATAAAATGTCAGGATAGATGCAAGATGGAAGAAACGAATGTTGATACATTTTTCGAGGGTCTACACTGAGAGCTCCCTTGGGCCTCTATCCAATACTCTAATAATAAAATATTCGGTAGAGTATCTATTCCCATGTAATTATTGGACACACATATTCCATTAACTCATCATGGGAAAATGTATGTATGTGAGGATCGTATTGGGCCTCCCAGGTTGATACATTCTCCATGTCCATTGAGTCTTTTGTCGAATCAATGTGGGGTAGCACACTCTAGAAAATGGAAATGTGAACCCACTACATAACCATGTAAGAGAGTACCAATTCAATAAACACGATCCTTCTCTGTAACACAGTATGAGAGTACCACTATGGTCTATATATAAAAATATTTCAAATAGGGGTTATAGTATAGTGAATTGGATGTGATACCAAAAACCCTTGTAGTGATAGGAAATGGGGACCCAATTAAACTAGCTTTTCATAATGTCATCACAAGAAACTAACAGAAACCACTCAACCAACCTAGTTGTAATGTCACCAAATTTCACTCAGGGGACGCACTCAAGATGGATAGTCGGCATCACAAACCCAAGATACCCTAACAACACATCCTCCACCCTGAAACTCCCATGCCCAAAATAAGGACACTGTCATATTCTTCATGGAGAACTGCTCAGGATGGGATAATCCAAATGTGGAATCATGGCTATGATGTAGGACATACGAGAGGTATAAGATCACTCATTAATCCACATAGAGTTCACGATGTGTAAGGGGGTAGAACATCTGTGAAACAACCTGAACAACCAACCATGTTCCTTCCTATAGGGGTTTTCAACCAATGTTATCATACGCAACGTGTAAATATATTACACTTCATGTCCCACTTCACCCGACCATTGTATGTGTTTATCCATCACATGGATAAACTAGCATGTGTCTCTTACATGTTGTTCATTCTATGCTATATGATGTGTTTGGGTTGCATGACCACCTACCTATGTAGTTTATATGACTTGGTGTACTGTACCTTGTTCCATTGTACTTTGGTAGTGATCTTGTACACTTCCACGTAATATTACATAGTTATGCCATTCATTTCCCCTTGGATACATGTGGAGGGTCCCTAATTTCCATGTTCCACTCATACACAATATAAATAAACTGAACATAATCTCTCATGATTGATCAGAACTCACAGAATGTTGGACTGGTTTATAAGTTGTCTTGATTGGAAAGTCTAATGGGATTTCCTTAGAAACTGTATGGATCCCCACATCCCCCAAGATTACCACAAAACACATTCATCAACCAATCAGGGGACATAATAGATTTTTAAGGGCTATAAAACCATATAAAAAATGGGTATCAATACATAAAACACAAACATCATGCCCTGGGGGGAAATGGAAAAGCATCGGGGTCAAATTGGTGCCTGGGATGTCCTGATTCTGGATATAATGATAATCATCATAAAAAAATGGAACATGGCGGTACATCATCTAATTGGTTATCCCAATAGTCAAAGGTAGAGGAAGAGGAATAATGTGGCTCAACATCCTCCTTCATGTGAACAAGTATGGTGATGAGGGGAAGATATATTTGTTTTAATTTTATAAAAAAAACATCTCCTTAACACCCCAGCCAAACTCGCATCCAACCCAACACATGTGGCTAAAAAAATATAGTATGTGACTATGATAAACACGATGTTATGAATATAACTGTTGTAATAGAAATATGATCCAATAATCATCTCAAGAGTTAACAACATTTCAATAAAAAAACAACACACATGTGAGAAAATATATTTAATATATTTAATACCACCGTGTTGGGGCTCTTGGACCCTTAGATTTCTATGCGACATAATTCCTGGCTTCAAAAATACTATTAGAAATATTCAAATGTATGATATGGAAAACATGAACCACTACACCCACACCGCCATAAGTATTTCAATCCTCGAAAAGATAATTCCTTGGAAAATTAGAAAGGATCTAAGCACTACACTCAGGATCCTATGCAAGTGATCTCACCAATGGTTCCAATGCTGTAACAAACACATACAAAGAAGAAAATCCATATTTGAAATGAATGATAGTGAGTTGAAAACACAATGGTAGCCCTATTCCCAAGCTAACAACTTAAACCCTCAACAAGATCCAATAGACCATAAGACCTCATCACCAAAAACCCAAGGCCACTGTAATTAGTCTACAGCCACCCCGAATGAGCCCCAATAGTCCTAAATCAAACTCTGAATGTTATATTCCAATATCAATATAATGAAAAGTTAAAAAAACACATCATCATTTTTCTGTCAACATAAATGGTGCCAACGACAACCCTCTGATGGTGGACGCACTAGTGACAATTTAAGAAAATCTATAGTGAACACACCCAATTGATATCCCATCACACATGACCTCCAAAATATCCTCAATGAATCAAAATAAATCTTCTTCCATAGTATAACCAATAGGGATTCCAAAGTATACACACTTGGTCTTAATTTCCATGGGAAGACTACTGACAACAAAGGATACTAACTTCAAACTCACAGGTCAATGGAACTCATCCACAACACCTCAACAATGTCATATTTAGGTTTCAATAACTCTTACACACATTATTATTTAAATCCTCAATGATGAATCTTAGTGGGTGAAGTGTATGTCCTTCATTCGAAATCGAAGCATTAATGAACCACACAGAATCTTCTTTGATCATCCAACATATAATTTGATTCTGAGAATATGGGGGATGTAACCTACAAAAAGGCCTTCCTAGATTGTCACACATGGTCTTACGAGGCCCACTATATACTAACACACTCACAGGCCTCATACACACATGTAAAGTGGGATAAACCCCCAAAAAATGATATTTCCACTTAGGGAGGTAGTGATTATCCCTCATGGTTTTCATCGTGTCGCAGAAATACATCTTGTTGGGGGAAGAGTCCCTCTTCCACATGTAGTCGATGATGCATCAGACAGAAAATAATCTTAGTGGTTTATATCAATCATATTGTATAATGTATAAAGGAAATGGAGTGTACCTAAATTCAGCCGATGCTCAAAGAACCACATGGAAATTTCTTATACTGACTTGATGAACCAATGACGAACCCACCATCAGTAGAACAGTGGGAAATCATTCTCTTGAACGATTTTCATATCCACCACAAGTTTAATAGAATCTCTCACACTGCTGACCAAAATCATAGAGTAGAACCAGATTATGTTCATGGGTATCCCTATAACGATGATTCCTCCTTCATCACATTTGGTCCAACTACGGGTCGTGTTTGACATAGAACTCAAGAAAACTAGGTCTATGAAGCTCACAGTACACTTTTGATCTGAGAAATTCATTTTACAACACTAAAACATCCTTTAAATGCTCATTCTGATAGGCTCTATCCACATAAAACCTCTACGGTGGGTCTATGTGCTTCTTAATGTGTTGTGGATTCACTAGTTTTTCAATCGAAGTAGAATGTTCCTTGTGACCAATAACCTATAAAGAGTCCCCTTCACTCATTAGGATATACAAAAAACCCTTATATGAAATCCTATAATCTATCGTTAAAGAATAATAATGGAATAATTTCAAGAATCACAATAGTCAATGAGTAAAACTTGGGAGATGACTCAAGAAGCACAAGAGAAACACAATACCTAGCCCAATGTGATTCATATACCATTATTTCACGGCAAATAGTGGCATAATGTAGCATGTCAAAATGCTATTTATCAAATTCCTAATTAATGGATACATTAGTTTCCAATACCAACACTAGTGTCCCTAGCATTGAATTCCAAACTCGAATCATCAAAACACTAATTCAATTCAACCCAAACCATGATCTCAAAAATGAGGTCCCAATGTAGAACTGACCTCCACTAATAATACTCTTTGAGGAACAGACCTGACAGGGTTCAAGACAAAACTCCCCAAGATTGCATCTAATATGAAAGGTTATAGAGACTATCACCGAGTAGGATATCACACCCATGGTATGTCTTATACAATTGTACTAGTACACATGCACCCATATACACCTTAATGTAATAGTACATCGATATAAAAAAATTCATGCATATATCTATGAATACAAGAGAATAGAAGATGTTAAAAATAGGAAATAAAGTTCCCACAAAATAAAATCTACAAAAGCATCCAACATTCATAGATGTTGTGGATTACTATCAAACACCCACTAGTATTCTCCTTAAACATGCTCTGGTGTTAACAATGGTTAGTTCCTATACCATGTTATACCTTCTCTAGGTCCAAATGAGTCTTTGTTGATGGACGTATGCTATAATCATGGCACAACATGTCTGGGAAAAGCACATGTAAGTATAGGTATAAGAATACATAGTAGGTGACCCAATAAATAAATCAAAAAATGAGAAATTGAAGGGCTTGAGTTAGCTCCACCCAGCCTGAGGGAACCTGAATGAGAGACAATCTCTATCTTGAGAATATCCTTATCTTAACATTACCAGACATCTAAACATCCTTCGAATGTAATTAATGGAAAAATAACATAGAGAATATGAGAACATACACTTATATAATCAACATTATCTCTATTGGTATTGACTATATATTTTCGACGGTATCCAATGGAAGGTCCAACTCAACACTCACAATTTTATAATAATGTACCAACCTCATAGACATCCATAGGATTCATGTCATGGCTCGTATATATAATCCAACCTTGGATCATTTACATAGATCACAAAAATCCCCGATGGCATGCAGAATGAGAGAGGCCAAGGATCAACCTTGTGTAATCGATGATCCATGCTCACTATAGCCAAAACACTAATCCAAAAGATCCCACTCTATCGAGAAAATGAACCAATGGCACAACCTGACCAAACCTCATGATACCTATCCTTATGGTCATGATAGAAGAATAGGGTCACAAAAAAAGTCAGTCGGTTAAAAATAGACCAACCCCTCAAGCAGTGGATTCCTCCAAGCAATCACTGGGGGTCACCCTAGCCGAAAACACCGCTCATAGAAAGGGGTATCGTGCACTACCCAAATCTGGAACAAGATTCCTGGAATTGGATCAATTATCAAGTAATTTTCTTACGTTTTACTCTAAGGAAGACTTAAAGATAGATTATAGAATGATGAAACACATCATGGTACATAAATAGAGGTTCTATTACAAAGGATCACATGGGGTTCCATTATCTACTAAAACAACAACATACAGGGTAGAGTATCGAAGCCCGTGTAAATATTGGCCACAATGATTTCGAATACCCTACCAGGGAAACCATAATGATGTTTGTATCACACCAGGCATCTTCAGGTGATATGTTCCCTAATACTAATGAGTCTACAATAGAAGTGAACTGAGATGAATCAATCCAAAAAATGAAAATGTGAACCCGCTCCATAACCCAATATGGGGGCTCTACTTTGAGAAATATGATCCCACTCCCTAAAATGGTGGGGACTAAAACTATATTTTAGATATGGAAAGATTCCTAATAGGTTCACATGCTAGTGAATAAGATGTAATATTAATAACTCCTGTAGTGAAAGGACTTGGGGACCCACTAAATGTGGCCCTTCGGCATCGCTAACCAATGAATCTTTTGAAATATCACTTGCACACCACAAATCATAAGACCAAACTAAGGCCACAATTATGTTCTACATGGAAAAAAACTCAAAATAGGAAACTCATGATCTAGAATCTATGTAAAAAAGAAGTATATAAGAGAGAAATATGATCACATGGAGATACTCAAAGAGTACATGATAGGTAATGGGGATACTTGTGGTGTGAACCAACCAAAACACCCTTATGTGTATACTTCCTACATGGGTTTCTAAACCATGTAGTCATACACTGCATGTAGATATTGTTTACACAATGTCCTGGTTCACCAAACCTATGACCATGTCTCTCTATCTTATAGCTCAACCAACCATGTCCCTACCAGTTTGAGAATCTCATACTATATGTCGTGTTCTGGTTGCATGATAACCTGGCCATGTTGTTTACCTGATACCATGTATTGGTCCCCATTTCAATGTTCTTTGGTTATGTTCTTTTACATGGCCATGTAATAATACATTTTTCTGTTGGAGTTTTTTTATTAGAGATGCAATGTGGGTACCTACATTGTGTGTAACCCCACAAAATTGGATTGTATACACTAAAATTCATATACCAAAAATGGGAAGAAAACATGGAATTTAAGAATGGTTTATACATTTTTTGATGGGGAAATATGATGGGATTTGCCTAAAAATTGGCATGATCACCCCAATTCACCCCAAAACACCCAAACTAACACATCAAGGACCACTTGAAGTTTTATGAGGTATTTAAAACCTTCAAAATGATTATAAAATGGAAATTGGGACAATGAACACAAACTGGATACACTGAGGGAGAAACAATAATGTTTGGTGTAGAATTGTCTCCTAGGACACGCTAATTCTAAATTTAGAGATAATCTTAATAAACAAGAACATTTGACGACACCTCATTACCTTGGATTTCCGGATGGTCGAATGGAGAGGAAGGGTAATATGGGGATCAACAAACTCTAATGTGTTCACAAGAATGAGATGATGGGAGGGGATATATTTTTTGATTTTATTAAAACAAATATCCTCTTAAGAACCCGACCCAAATCAGCTCCAACTCGACACTCTATACTGATAGAATTTATGTCATACATAGGGTAAAAACGACTTTATTAACCCAAAAACTATCTTAGAAGTTATATAAGGGACATTGATTGGGATTTATTGGTGTATCTAATGAAACTAGACATGACTAATAAAATATATTTAATACATTTAATAAAAGATCAATCAGGCCCTCCAGCCCTTAGATTCCTGCATTAACATAGTCCATGGCTTCAAAATTATTCTTATGAATATTGGAAATTCTGACAGGTAAAACCAAAGTCTCTAAAAAATAAAATGATCATAAAAAACATACTATGTTTTGTTGGGTAGTACCATATAGTTAATTTTAAAAATATGATATAAAATAAGAATGGTAGAGAAATCATATTAAATAATAGGAAAACTATTAAATGGTCTAATTCTTGATGAATAATACTCGAATCTAGTTTAATTATTAAGATCACAATAATGAACATCACGTGATATGATCTTATTATTTTATTAATTTCAGTGGAAAAATTGTCTTATCCCACTCCCAAACTCTCAATTGTGATATCCAGGTGATATGCCTAACCCTAGATGTAATATAAAATATTTTTTGAATATTTTTTTTATACCAAATAATAAATTAAATGAATGAAAAAATAATTTAATTTATTCCTATATATCATCTAGTGACTATATATTATACTATGATTTGATCATAATAAAAGTAAAATCATTCTTACAATTTTTTCCTATATTTGGATTAAACCATTGTCCCAAAATTTTAATCAGTAGACATTTTTTATTTGGAAATTTATATCATATGATACATGAAAAATTGAGAAAAAATTAATATTATCAGTTTACTTTTTTTTATGGAACTCTCCCTTTGATATTGGTACAAAATTGGGAGAAAATCCATTATTTGGATTCATTAAAACCTTGAATATTTTTTATGACTCTTACAAGTGTTAAGTTAACATTTTATCTTTGGGATTTTAATAATTCATCTAGAAATTCAAAAATGTCATTTGTGGAACCAAAAAATAATGATTAATATAAAATTGTAATAAAATAAATATAAATAAAATTTATGTACCATATCACTTAAATGAACATCAACACATAGTGAAAAAATATTTTAGAAAATTAATTTCACTATGAATTCCGTAATAAGATAACTCCTGAAATACAATTCATTTAAGAATTCAATGAAAGGATATTTAAATTTGGACACACCCATCCCATAATTGTCATAGATTGTGGTCATTGTGATATCCCTTACATGTTATTTTATGAGGTATATTTATTTAACAAACTTATTGGATTTTTTAAATAATTTTTGGACCACCGACCACATATTGAAAGATCTTATATAAATATATGTCACATATGAATAATAATGAATTCATAATAAAACTATATCATTTATAAATATAAAATAAAAAAATTCAAAAAATTAAAATTTTTATATCATCATAAAACAACAATATAATGAATTATAATTTTATCATTTGATAATATACTTATATAATATAATGAAATATTGAATTATTTTTATAGTGATTAAAATATATATTATGTGAAAAAAATTCTATAAAAAACAAAATGATGTATCCTAAACTTTTTGATATTTTTTTAAAAGGGAAATAATTATTAAAAAAATAAAAATATATATTATTTTGATAAATCGTGAATAATTGGAATATGAAATTTGTAATAAAAGATGAAAACAGTTGGAAAAAGTGTGGATTTTGAATTTTTTTAAATGGAATGTTATTTTAATCCTCTCTTGTGAAAGAAAATTTCCATGGAAAATAATTAATTTGGAAAATAATAATATGGGTTCTATTATATTTTTTGAAGAAGGAAATAATTAAAGTGAATAGATATTATGAAATCATGAAAATATAGAGGTGGATATCCCAAAAAATATAACTAATTGGTCATAGAGGAGAAGTTCCTAGACCAAAAAAGGGACATGGTCTATATCACATTATAAAATCATATTCGGTGAATTATATTAAATATGGTGGGGAAATTGAATTACTACATGTAAACATATAAAATAACCAAGAGGGACGAAAATAAATCTATTTTATATATTAAATCAATATAGAATATATACAATCTATAATTTAGTCAAAAAAATCAAATTGATTTTTGTGATTGGAAAGAAACCAATAGGAATCTATCAATTTTAAATATGAATAACATTAAAGGGAGAACATGATATGGATTTTTTATCTGATGATTGGTATGAATTTTATTATAGGATATATTCACATGGAATTTAATAAACCAAATAAATTAATATTTTTAACATGGAATATATATCAATGAATGAAAAATTAGATGAGAATCCCTAATCTTAGATTCCCACTTCGTCTAATATACTAAAAAAATTTATAAGAGAGTTTTTAATTATCTATAAATGAACCATATTTCATTATTTTTTTATTTATAACAATAATTTTATTTTTTATATTACACATTGACTTCGTCTTAGTTACTAAAATTTATATTTTATTTTTTGTTACCCAAATTTCATATTTTAGATTATATGTGGTTGTTCGAGTCCTTAGTAATTGACCATGTATTAGTAAACTATATAATTTCCGGGGATATACAAATTATTTTTATAATATATTATATATTCTTTATTATCATTTTATCACAGCTATAGAGATAATCATAATTATGTATTGAAATTTTATTTTATGTATTTATATATAATAAATAAAATAAATTTTATCAAGGAATATACATAAATTAATTATTACAATTGAATTAAAAAACTATTTTGGCCTAAATTATTAAATATTATTATTTATTTTTAGGTTTTGTAAATCAAAAATAATATAAACTTTAAAGATTCATTTATATTGGTTGTTAAACCAATTGAAATGATAATGTTCCATAGGAACTGAATTTGAATGTACATAATATTGAGGAAATTTTTTTCAAATAAACACATACATAATGGTTTCATATTTTTTAATTAATGAGAACCATTTGATTTTATATTACAAAAATGATGATTAAATAACATAATCATAAATGATCAGATAATAGTTCAATGGAAGACATTAATCATAACATTGTAATCTTATTGAGAATTTTTCATTGTGGCATCCTTCATGTGAATGCATGTTACATTACATGGGATAGTAATATTACGATTATAATTAGGTAAGAGACCCAAAAATAAACTCTTGTAAATGCATAGACTATGGATTGTGATGGAGGGTCCATTTTGAAATTTTTTCCAAAGTGTAATTTTAATAAAAAGACATTTATTTTTGAACTAGGAATGAAATTTACCATGGAAGGTAGATGGGGAGTTTAAAATAATTGATATTAGTTAATGGTTGATTGATGGTAACCTTATATTTACACACATGTATATTATTCAATGTTATTATGGATTTTATTCTTCTTCTAAAAATATATAAGCCTTTTTATATTTAGCATTGTAACTCAGTTATTGACAAGGTAACTTATGTAATGTTATAAAATGAAATTGACCTTATTATATACATTTGGAATTTTTTTTATAAAACTAAATTTAAACAAACAACCCCATCCAATTTTTAACCTCGATATAATGCAATGAAAGAATAGTGGTAATGACCCCATGCCCCAGCTCAATATTTTTAGTATTGTTTCTAGAACAGATGGTGTAAAAATACAAATATATGAGGAGTTACACTAAAAATTACATATATAATATCTTCATATGGGATATTAAAATCTTAAAAATTTATTAAATTATATAAAAATGAAACCAAAACCACCCACTAAATCATGGAAATTTAAAAATTGATTCACATTTTGTATCAAATTTAGTCTAAAATATATACCTTATGGAATAAACTCAACAACAACTCCAACACTCTGGCCTGTAATGCCTAGTTCAGTCCCTAATATACCCTTAAAAACATGAAATATAGTTTCTATATACACTATATGTATAAGATGTTTATTACGTAGGATCATACCCAATTAATATATTTGGTAAAGTGAATAAATTGAAAATAAATCCATGAAAATAAACAAAAAACCTCATACAAGATAAACATGGAGACTATATATTATGATCCTCACCATGAACCTCTCACTGTATATCACATCCATATACAATAAAATATCATTGAATAAAATTTATATGGAAATGAACTAAATGGACACTTCATATTTATTTTACACACTAATTCCTTAATTACAATTTATTGGTTCTCTTATTCCATCCATTACATCACATCACATATGAATCCATCATTAATTTGGGTTAGGATAAATACCCACCTACCCAACATTTGAATGCTCTACCATCAACAGAGATCATTTTACAGTATGATCATATCATGTTAATTATGTAACCAATGTTTTTGGGTATCATTAATGTCATAAAACAAAACCAGATCACCTTACATTTAAACTAAATATCACAAAAATATTATCATCCTCAATATAATTTTGATAATTAGGCTATAAAAATACTTTATATTACCTTGGGTCTGAATAAAATGGCCCTAAGATAACCTATAGCTACGATTATATGAAACCATGTTCATAAGTTTCATGTGAAAACCCAAAAAATGTTGCAAATTGTTGGAAAAGATCTACTATTATTATTACTAAACTCTGGCCATGCCCATATATTACATCAATATAAATCTTGTCTATAACTACCTTTTTCATGGCTTGTACCATGTCTATAGCCCCTTATTGCACAGTTTAAAAAAAATCTATAGTTTCTCTTTACCACAGATCTAGCTATGGTAGTATAAACCTATTTATATGTATTAAACAACAGATATTGGCACCTTATTCAATCTTTTAAACCCTCGCTATAGAAACCAATTTCCACATTTTCTAATAGTGGCTATAGATACCCATTCTAACATTTTAAAACATGGTAATATGGTTTTTAATTATTAATAAAAATATTCAATTTATTATATAATATATTATTATAAATAAATATATATAGATACAATAAATATTATAATAGTTTTAATGTGTTGGGAAGAATTAATAATAGGTCTAAAGATCAATTATTGACATCAGAATTTTTCTAAAAACACTATTCCTAGGGTTTCTAAATATGGAAATATCTACTTAAGGTCATGGTTCTATACTATGGCCATAGCCACATATTTATATAGTTTCAACCATGATCATGTCCACATATTTCCACAGTTTAAAATGTGTACTTATCCACCTATTTCCATAGTTTAAGCTGTAGTTATATATACATATTTCTATTGTTTAAAACAAACCTATACCCACTATTTCCAGGGTGTAAATTACGACTATAGACACCTATTTTCATGGGTTAAACCATGATAATAATTGATACTTTATTGCAATGAAAACAATGGACCCATCTTAGGAAATTGATTCAGTAGGAAACAATAACAATTTTGGACCCTATTTCCATGGTTTCAAACTCTAGAAATATGATGATTTGATGTTTTGAATATCACATTTCATACCTATAACCAGTCATCAGAAAAAATATTTAGATATACAATGTACTATCAGTATCACTAGAAATAATCACCTCATTCCATCACTTCCACCCACACTGAATGATTGGGATGGATGAGAGTAAGGGAAACTATACATTTTATATCTGATGAGGTTATTACCGAAATCAACTAGATTCCACAACATTTTTCTACTTGAATGGTTATCTAACTCATTAATGGTTCATATATATAAATAATATTAAGAATATAATAAATATTGTTAAATAACCAACCATGGTTTTTACAACAAAATCAAATATTGAATCAAAAAATAACAAAATGAATCCTTAAATCCATACATTAAATTGTTTCGACTACTAATACAACACATATCATAAATAAGAGAACCATAAAACAAAATTCATCCCCACCAATAAACGTAAAAAAAATTCATGGCTTTCTAGATGTAAATAAAATTCAATTATTAATCCAACAATAATATATTAATTAATGATGAAATTATTAATTAAATTTTCACAGGAAAATTATATCACAAATGATTTAAATAACATACCCGTGAAAATCAAAATTGTATTAAATCGTATTCCACTTATTAATTCCCAGCCCACAATAATTGAAATTATAATCATGTGACAACTTAATTTCTACCATGATACTATAAAATACAAGACAAAATATACCCAACACAGCAATGAAAAATATATATCACATTATATACATATTATTTGTAAAACACATTAGTATTTACATAATAATCACAATTTTCAATTCATTAAACATTAGTCCCTATGAAAACACATTAAAAATAAACAAAACAAAAATAATAAAGCACACCCACATCTGATTTTATCCCAAATTTTACATAAAAATCTCTAACAAGATATACAACCCCATTATAGATTCACACCAATCACATTAAAATATAAGATAACATTTAAGAGATCCCTACATCAAAAAATTATGATTCGTATTTTTTATAAAAAAAAATTCTATTATAGTGTATTATTAAAAAATCATATTTTAATGTGTAATAGTTTTTTTGAAATTAAAGTGTTCTAATTCATTAATTTGTTGTGAGTTATATAATAAACTCACAAAATGATATATTTTTCAAATTATTGACAATAAAATGTCACAACATCATTGACTACTAGAAAAATTATTTAATATGAAAAAAATAAAAATAAATATTATAAAATAAGTAAACACATGTGAATATTACTATTTTCATCAATTTAAATGTATTCAATCTATGTATAATTTTATTTTGTCCCATACTATCAACCCAATTAAATTCAATCCAAAAACACATATGGACTCAATTAGAAATGGGAAAACCAGTATCCCTTAACAAAATAAGAAGATATAAATAGTATAATTAAGAATATATGTTAATGAATAAAAAACTATACACAATCCATCTATAACTTAATAAATACTTGCTAAAATGAATCCATTCTTCAATTTTAACCCAAAATATAGAATCCCTTCAAAAATATGTGTAGGTATTATAGACTGATTATTCAGTGATTAGAGGTGAGGAAATGTTTCCTTGATTTAGATACATATATCCAGTATAACAATAAAATAAAATACCAAATAAATATATATTATAGTAACATTGTATTTTTATATATTGATATAAAATATTTTAGATCAATATTCTACACATTACAAAAAAATACACACACGATGATCCTAATAATTTAGTTCTTTTCAAAACATGGAATAAAATTTTAAATATTTATCAAGCATCCTGAGTGCATCCTAAAATTATCTTCACATAAATTACTCTTCATAGAAAAAACCAACATAAAACCATTAATCAAGACTTGGGGAAAGGAAACATAGTAAATGGTGATCTCAAATGCTCGGTATTGGAAAAAAAAGGGAGATGCATAAGCATATCATGAAAATTATGGTATCATAATATGATATTTACATTTTAAAACCATACCATTCAAATAAATTATAATAACCTTGATTCTTGATATAATGATTGATAGTTCATAAGAAAATAATAATAAGAGAATTAGAGAACATGATCCCTAAGTGGATAATAATGGAATTAGATATAGATTTATGGATACACATACATATAGAAAATAATATCTTTATTAGTTAAATCTCATTTCTAATTATATTGTGTTAAACTAATTTCACGCCTTTAACCATCATAATATTAAATTTTCACTCCAAAAACAATCATAGTTGAAAAATTCCCTTTCTGAATTTGTTTCACTTCTCATTCTGGTCTTATCCATCCAATGAGATATAAATCAGTACCCAATGAATTAGAGAGATATAGGTCCCAAAACTCTCATACAGAATACGATATTTATATCTTTCATAATATAATAAAACATTAATTATATCATAACCCATTATGCCAGATGAATTTTCTAAAAAATTCATCATATCACAACCAATAAGAGTGTGATAGAATTTATAATCCATTAATCAATTCATTATAGCATAACCCATAAGAAATTTAAAAAAATCATAATAATTTTATATTGTAAAACCCCTTTTATGATAAATGGGTTTCATAAATATCATTTTGTTATAATTATAATCAATTTAAAGAAATAAAAAGAATTGAATCATGGGAACTAGTCCATAGTAAGGAATATGTGGCATGAAAGGATATAATATAAAATTGATAACCATATTGAATTTGAAAACTTATTGAACAATTATTTTTGATAATATACTCTTTTTAAAAGTTACATTAAAAAAAACTTTTGATAATAACTTATATGTCCATGTATTTAAATATAATTTGGAAATCACATAAAAGAAGGTTTAAATTTTTTTTAATAACCACTGATAAAATTATACTTTCAGATTCTAAAAAACAATATAAAATATTGAACATTAGGAATAAAAATTTAATTCAAAATAAAACTAAAAACTTTTAATTGAATATTGAATTCATTTAGTGGTGATTAAGGGGATAAATATTGTTCATGCATAGTTTGATAAAAAAATAATTCTTCTAATATTTCCAATAGATGATAAAGTAGAATTTTTTAGAAAATGACATGATCATTAAATTAAATTTTTTTTAATAAAGTAAAAAATTCTTCAAAAAGTCAAATGAATCTCATATGGGAATAATAAATCATTTTTGAATTTTTTTTTGAAAAACATAGTTTTCAATGAAAACCAATTTCTTAGCAAAGAGTGAAATTAATTCAGATGTTTTATTAGAAATCATAATTATTTTATGTACAATAGAATTTATAAATAGTAATATTACATGAAAATATCATGAATAAACATAGAATAAAATAATAAATTACATTATTTAGATATAGATCACAATATTTTATCACCAAAAACATAATTATAATAAATCTGCAAAAAATGATCAGATTGTAACGTAGAATCATTAAAACTTTTTTAATATTAAATCTTAGGCCCCATGAGGAAATAAAAATATTTACTGTATAATATAATGAGTATAAATAAGTTCATGCTATCACATGTAAAATTGGATGTATATATTTAGCAAAAAAATATTTCTTCATAAAATAACAAATATCACATAGAATGAAAAGTTAGAATATAATCCATTATGTCTTATAAAATTTGTTGAAATATAATCCTATAAAAAGAATCAAAAAACACAGGAAATAATAAATATCAAAAAAATAATGGTTTTAATGATAGTAAATATCAATTTCATTGTTTATAAACCACAAAATATAAATGTGTGTTGAATTTTCATATGTCTCACAGAAATAGTAGAGAGACTGAAAATAAATTACCTTATATTTTGACCTACATCGTACTCATTAATATGACCCATATAATAATAATAAATGTATTATAATTATATTATAGAACATGTTTTATAGATATAAAACCATAAAATATATTCTTATCAACTTTTATTACAATTTTAATAACCATTGCATGTTGATGTCAAATTTTAGGCAATACATACTCTGTTTTTCAATAATTTTGTGAAATTTTATTGTTACTATTCTAACAATGATCATGGTATCACAATATTATTAAAATTTTCAATCTTATAAATATCATACATAATAATTATAGATTTATATAGATTATTTAATTAAATTTATCTGTTTAAAATATAATACACAATTCAAGGTGATGATAGGCCATACAAAAACATGTACATTGTTTACAAATTCACTTTAGAATGAATGAATGAAGGGTAAATTATACAAAATCAAACCAAAATAATATTAAATCATAAAAATAACATTTTTCATTAAATATATCCTAATTACCATTCATGAAAAGAGTAAATGAATGACATTACTTTGTGATGTGGACATTTTCCACATAGAGCGGTGCCATTATCGTTTAAAAAATGAATTAAAAATGTTATATATGATATAAAAATATATATAAATAATAATTAATTAAATAAAATATATAATTATTTATTCAATTATTATTTAAAGATTTTATATTTGGCAATGAAAAAAAAATGAACATTAGTTTGCAAGGTAGTAATCTGTCATACAATAGAACACTAATTTCATAACCAATTTGATTTTGGTGTGGATGGTTGTTGGTAATTACCATAAGATAGAAAATTATTCAAATATGTAATATAATTATTTTATTATATCATACTGGTATAGTTTGAATTTAATAATGATGAGAAAAAAATAAAACCTAAATGCTTGTTGATCTGCATTACATCTTCTTCAGAGATCATACTAGATTTGTACCAAAATACATCAAAGGATTTTTTTAAATCCATTAGAAGGAATATAGGATGATTGGATGGTATTTGGGATGTTATATGAGATATTATTGAGAAAAAAAATTATTTAATAGTTGATGTGTAGATTATATGTTTTGTCCTTTTATAAGTGTGGTTGGTGGAACAAAGTTATTTCTTTTAAAATATATATTTCAACACAATTTTTTCCATGTATCAAGGAACCAATAATAGAATATATATGATACTAGAATTGATAAAGTAAAAATATCATCATAAAATTTATATTTGGTCAATTATTTATTTATTTTTAATAGTTAACTTTTTATTTTAACCTTTTGTTAAACCAATTTTTAAAATAACTACTGTAATTATGTTTTATGTATCTCACAATTGAGAATGTGACTGTTAATATCTTGTATAAAACTACATTTATGATCCATTATATCTATTAGTAGTTTTTAATATAAATAATTATTTTCTATTTGAATAAACAATGTGTTCAGTACCTGGGAAGGGTTAGTTATTCAATTCTATAGGAGATTTATATTTATAACATTGTGGAATTTAGAGTGGTTTGGGGTAATATCATACCAATTTCAATTATCCAGATATGAAAAATAATGTCAAAGGCATGGTTATATTTATTCCTTAGTTTCCCTTTCATCTCAATTCTCATATAATTAGTCTATGGATAAATTTAGGTAAATACCTTTCCTCAACTTTTATATTATATATAACACTAAGGATAATAATTATATCTTTTATGTTTTTATCAAAACTACCTTGATGTGTTTGTGAATGGATTTAAAAATCACTTCCATTTATTCAACTATCAATGGTCCCAATGAATTTCTTTCAACATTTTAATTTGATATTGTTAGATCCCTACATATGTTTCCATATAGGTGTTTATAAGGTGTTATATAAATTATTGATTGAATGTAATTATTTTACGAAATGAAAAATAATGAAAGGTATTTATATAGAAACAATTGAAATCCTAAAATAATATCAAAATATCCAATTGGGATTCAATTTCTCTCTCAAACTAACCATCTAATTAATGATGATACATAATGCTAAAACAAAACACTGTATTAAGATTTTTCTAAAGACATCACGAGAACATTAAGGTAAACCTTTAATATCGATTAGATATAATTATAAGTAGTAGTTTAGGAAATCGTAAAAATTCATTAATGTATATATGGGAAATATGATCTAGAGTGATGTGTTATATATTAGAAATGATTTGGGATGACATTATATGGTTTTCGATGAAAACCCATATTTAATTATTTCTAGTAGACATTATTGGGAGTCCAATGACAAAATATATGTTCATGTTTCCAATTTTACTATGGTATGGGTAATGTGTATAGCATATCTTTATAATATTATCTCATAAAATTAACATGATGAAATTCTAGGAACAGAGATAAACACATGGTGATATCTTCATTCATCACATCCCACAAAGTGTTCACTTAAATATCACTACAAATCTCCTTACATATAGGATGAATAGATAAGGACGAAATATCATTTAAGTAAAAAAAATTCCAAATATTGTATGTATATATTAAATAAATGTCAAGGAAGACATATTATTCTATAATGATCAGTTTTAATCATAGAAACAAATATTTCCATCATTTTTAACCCTAAATTTGTTTTTTATTTCATTATTATTCATCACGTGGATTTATTTTTATACATTAAATTAATAATGATATGACTTTGCACCCACATTTATAATTTAATGATCATTCCATTAGAACTATTTTTTGGATCTATTATATTCTGCATCATTGATATGATAGCATGAACATTTCAACATAAAGCATCAACCGAAATGTTATATATCTATAAGTGGTAATGTTTTGATCCATAATAGTCATTAATTAGATCCGACTTTCATTATTATGAAATAATCAACTCCTTCAATATGAATATTTAATTAACAATCTATATATATATATATTACATTTCCTTAAAAAATATAATTACTCAATATATTTGATGGACAAAATATCAGTAACTAACTCCAAATCATGAGTTGTATAATTTTTTTCCTCAATAAACAATTTTCATAAATAATATGATATTACCATGTACATATACAAAATAACATATCCAAATAAATTATTTCACTCAACACTATAGATAAAAAACCTTTATCTACATTATGGAAATTTATGAACAGGTGGTATTAATAATATTCTATTTAATTCCATCAATTTTTTTATACATTAATCTATCTAGATGATCATGGAAGCTTTTTTTGATATCATTTTCAGAGTGATATATCGTTGTGAGAGTAAATCTAAAAACCATTAATAATATCTAACTGAACCAAAAATGATATGGGTTTCATTCACCATGGTAGGTCTGGGGAAACATTAAATAGGCTCTCTCATTGATGTATCTACTGATATACCATATCCAAAAAAATATATCAAAAAAGGGACAAATGTTCTTCCAAAAACACACTTTATTAAATTTTAAAATAGTATTCTTTTATATGATATTTCAAAATATTATCAAGTGATCATCATTATCTTCAATTCCATATGAATATATAATAATATATTCAATATAGACATCCCAAAAAATATCATCGTAATATATAATGAATATATTCATTAAAAACATTATGATAATTGAGTATTTTTAGGAAAAAATTTATTAACTATATATTCATGGTTTCTATATCTTGTATGAAGTGTTATCTTGGGTGTATCATCCTTTTTACCCTTAATTAATGATATCAAGAATGATGATAAATCATTGAAAAGTATTGTTCTATATACATATCACCGAATATGTCATTAAAAAATTTCAAATGAAACATTTTTTAGATCATGATGTTTTTCAACACATTATAATCAGTGAATAATCCAATACATACATCGATATTTTAACAAATAGATCATGTGAAAACCAAGGTAAATCACATCACCAACTAAATACCTTATCATGTTTCACATGGAATTTATTCTTTAATTTTTGAAATTAAATTAGGTAAACTATTTAATGAATCATTCAAATTAGTTTAGAACAAGGTATATATTATATTGAGAATTTAATTTCATGATTCGATGAAATGTAAGGAAACTCATCAGTAAATACCAAAACAAATTTCTACATGAAGGGAATAAGATTTTTTCCATGTTTCTCCACAACATTTTGTGATAAACATAATGAATGGATGGGAATTAAGACCCATAAAATTGATGAAATTTCCATTGGATGTTCACATATATCGTTTTATTGATAAACGTTGAATATTAGTATATTAATATGATTATGTGAAATCCCTTTCTTAATAGTTGTTCAATCAATTATGATAAATATTCATATTGATTACTATAATTACATCATATTCTTCAAGATGCATAAAACATAAATTTTCAAGAAAAACATTACCAAAAAAACATATAGGGAAGAATAAAATTTTTCAAATGAAATTATCATACCATTTTTAATTATCACTATTAAATCTACATTTAATCATTAGGGTGGAATCTTGATATACTAATAATAATCAATATATATTAATAAATTGGTAGATCCAGAGTCAAACATGGCATTATGAATTCTATAGTTGTTGGTAATTATTGATTTCACCCCATTGTAATTGTGCCCCTCATCAGATATATGTAATGAATTGAATTTACCCATTTCCCATGGTATAAGATGTTGATGATGTTGATCATCCTAATTTACCATTATATTGGGTCACTGTTTAACATATTTCCCATACTTCTAAAATTTTTAACACTGGATACTAGGTGATTAATTCTATGATGATTTTCTATTATTCACGTTGTTAGCTAATTTATAACAATTTATTCAGAAAAAAATTACATAATAAACATCAATCTGACACATAAAACATTTACTAATACACATAAAAAAATACATGTTTATCTTCTTACATGTAAAACATTATGGAAATATCATCTTTTTCCTGACATTGGGTTTTCAATTTTTATACAAACTCTATATTCATTTAATATTGAAAATCATGATACTGATATATAACTTCGATCTCCATATACTCCTTTATAGAAAATATAAAAATATCATCATGGCTACTAATGTCTCTAATGGCCAATTCTATTATGATACATAGGTTTAAGACACTAAATATTAATCAAATTTACTTTCCTGATAGATGATAATACCAAGTTAATTCCATTGATTTAAAATAAAATATTCCTCTTGGGAACTAATAGATTATTCATAATTTTCATTTACCTCATGGATTTACTTCTCCATCATTATATAGAGAATATAATGAATGTAACTATTTAATAATCTTTTCTTCAACATAGCCCAATTTTTTGATTTATTTACATAATATTTCGATTTATTTATATTAATTTTCAATATTTAAATGTATTTTAATTCCAAATTGATTGCACACATATATACAATTTCATATTCCAAACATTAGAGAATAGAAAATATAATTTTTTGGTACTTATACATTATAGAGAAACTGGAGGAAAAAATGATCTTCTAATATAAGGTGGATATTTTATCCTAATGTAATAAATAAAATATTATACTATCCATTTTTAGTTTTTATGTAAATAATGATTCATATATTGATAAATTTATATTATCATTATAGAGAAATTTTAAATTCCATCACCATTGTCATGTATCTTGGAGGCAGTACTATCATTTAATTTTCCATTCCTTTTATAATTACTCTAAATCATTTTATTTTTTCCATTTATATTAACCATAAAGGATATTCATAAAAAATAATCATAATGGGATCCACATAATCATTAAAAATCACTTGTATGATTTCTATAATGTTACACATTCTTTGTTAATATTTGATGCATTATGTTATTCCTAGTTTATTCATAGTAATATTATATTATGATATATTATGTTATATCATAAAGAGTTTTAAACTTTTCATAGACGTGTAAAACTAGGGTTGAAGTAAGGCCCATTTTACTTCACTACGTGATTGTTGAGTCCAATTTTTTCCCTTTTTAGAGCTATTACCCCTTGGATACTCTATTCAATAGCTACAACCACATGTGTTATCTATAAAGATGTATAATTTCTTTGTATCCACTAACTCAATAAATCACCCAAAATATAGGGCATTTTTCAATACATTTATTATTATATATAAATATCATTATCAATTTAATTATTTCTTTTAATATGGTCTTATAATCCTTATTTCTAATTGATAAATAATCCATTTATATGACACCAACTAATGTGACACATGATTTTCAAATATATATATATATATATATATAACATCACTTTTAAAAAATATTCAATACATTACAAAAGAAAATGACTTAGGACGATAATATTTTAGTTCTTTTAGAATAATGGAGAAAAATGTTCATAATGAATGAAATATATATAATGTCTTTGACCAATATTATCACAATCACTATTCATTATATACAAACCCTAATTAAAACATTTCGTCTTGATATGGTGATGTGAAACATAAAAACTGGTGAGCTCAAATGCTCAATAAGGGTAGAAATGGGATATTTGTAAGCCAAATGTGAACATATGTGTATGATAATATGATCATAATACTTGAAAATAATACACTTCATGTTAAAGTTCATAATAATGACTCACGAAATAATTTTTGTTTGTTCATACGATATCAATCACAAGGGAATCTAAGAACATGATCCCTAAGAGAATGACATTGGTATAAGACAAAAATTAGTATAATACACAAAATTATTGAAATTAATCTATATATTTTTTAGGGATCATTTACCAGGATATATTATATGATTAATATCACTCCACAAATAATCATATTAGTCATGGTGCACTCCAATGACTACCACATGGGGAAAATCACATTAGTGGAGCTAGTGAAATCCCCATTCACATCCTTCCCATCTCATGGGATATAAAATTTTCCCCAATGCATTGGGTAGTGATATAGGTCCCAGCAGTCTGATAATAGAAACAATATTAATGTGTGGCCCATGATGATACAAAAATCCTCATATCATATCATATGTAATGAAAATGGATTCCTAAATATTACATAATATCATAGAATGTTTAAATGAGTTATGTTTCATAATCTTCCCATTATTTCATTATAGAATACAATATTTTAAAATAACTGGGTTTTATAACAATATTATCATGGTATCAAAAATAGAATACAAACATGTTTAATAATAATAATTTCATCATAAGCATAAACATTTTAGAGAAAAAATATGAATTTTATCCTTGTATCATAACATCATTAAAGTTTAAGTAACATGAAATAGTGTTATACAATAATGTGAATAATTTTAATGAAAAATCATTAGCAAAAATTCTAGCGAAAAATAACAGTTCTTTCAAAATCACATTTTAAATATTGTCTTTAAATTTTTTTAAATCCTTTTCTTTTAAAATTAATTAGAAACTATATATAGGATGCTTTAAAAAAAATTTGAATCATTCTATGAAGAAAATTTCTTTTTTTAGTAGAAAAAATTATATATTAAATAAATAGATTTGAAAACAAATTTCATTGAAAATAATAATAAAAATATGTATTTCAATCTTGAAATTTTTGAGTGGTAAAGACATAAATAAATACTATTCATTAAATTCATGTTAGGATCATAAAATGTTTTCCTAGATTCAATAAAATCCAAATGGTCAAATTTTGGAAAAAATATTAACATTCCATTTGAGACATTTACTAAAAATATTATACATGGGTAATTATAGATTCTAATAAACATAGGATAAAAAATATTTATTTCTGATAACATTTTTGTGAAAATTGTTATGATAAGAACACAAATTTTTGACTGAAGAGAGATATAAAGTTATATAATTATTAAAATATTGTTGCCATTATATAAAGTAAAAAACATTAAATAATATTACTAATACTTAAATATTCAAATGAATACCCACAACATAAAAAATTTAATGTGTTTTTTAGGGGAGGGATCATAATAATTCATCCTCATACACATAATAAAAAACAATTCTGAAAAATGACGGTATAAAAATATAAAATAATTTCTACTTTTATAAATTTGAATAATACAACCCATGAGGAATAAAATAATATGGAATATAATATTTCATGAAAATAAATATATTCATGATATTAAATGTGAATGAGGTTGTATATACACATTATGAAAGTAAATATGTTAAAAACATTATGAACATTTCAAATAAAGAAAATTGAGAAAAAATATATAATGGCCTTCGTAATATCATGAATTATCATCCCCAATATATAATATACACTAATAAAAAATTAAATATCATTAAAATAATTGTTGGAACCATGGTCTTTTATGCATGATTTGGAGTATGATTTGTGTTTTTTGTCAATCCTCAGTGGAAGTTCAGAATGTGTACCAGCAAAGAGATCATACAGTTCAACCAGACAACAGTAATGAATGTGGTGCCATTTCCCTGTGTTTGAAAAAATTTTGGGCTTGAAAATCGAAAAATGTAGAAAATTGTTTTTTGAAAATAGACTTGCGCGCCATGTACTTGATGAAGAGGGAAATTGTGCACCATATGTTTTTCTAGATCAGAACATGGGAAAATGGAAAAGGGATAAGGGCCGCGCAAGATTGGGGCTGGTCGCGTAAGTGACCTACACGCCGTCAAGAGACCTGCGCGCCAATGCCTAGGAGGACTGGAAACTTGCGCGCCTATTTTTTTTCAAGATCATTACATCAAAATATTTCAAAGGAAAGAAGGTTTCTCTAGTATTTGTGTGGTCACGCAAGTGAGTAGCGCGACAGAGGATAGGGAGGATGAGCTGCGCGCCGGAACCTACGTGCCGAGGGAAGACTTGCGCGCCACCGCGCAGGGGGTCCAGTTTGCCTATAAATAGAGGACCCACCTCCTCATTTGTAACGAAGTTCAAGACTTAGATATTTCTTGTTCTCTCATCGTGCAAGTTGTTGTGTCGCGCAAGTGGTTGTTGGGTCGCGCAAGTAGAGGTTGCGCGCCGATTGTTGGTTGCACCACCAAGGTAGTTGGGGAGTTAAAGGTGCAATGTCGCACAAGTTTGGTGTTGAAGGAGGCAGTGTCACACAAGAATTTTGGTGTCACATGCGTGGAAAATTTGTACCGTGCAAGTGACTTGTGCGGCAGGATTGAAACTTGCACACCAGGCATGGATAATCATGTCAGGGTTGTTGAAGTTCATCTGTCTTTTTGAAGCTGCACAAAAGCTAGATGATCACCTGGTTCCCTCAGCGCAAAGTGAGATTCGTCTTATTGTGAACGTTGGACTTCAACAAAGAATCTACATATAACATAGGATGCATTCTTATGCAATGATTAAGAGACATTCACGTCTATAAATTGAGTGGGACTTCACCGAAGGGAAGTGAGCCAGGGGGAGTCAACGGGAGTGACCCGAGGGAAGCAGTGAGCTATCACTAATCCTTTGTAAAGGCGTTGAGCTTGGTACATAGTGATTTTTCCAAAACCTTTCTAATCCAAAGCTAGTGAATATTAGTGGAATTTGGTATAAATGGAAACTTTTCGGTGTATGCTACTTGGATGTTTCCCTTAGTGGTGATCCAAGTAAAAAGTGTTGTGTCTTCTCTGTGCATGTGAATGTTTGCTTTCTGATCATATTCATCATACAAGTTCAAAAATGTCCTACCAACGTGGGAAAAAGATCCATCACAATAAAAGAAAAAGTTGTCACCCTGATTCATCCCTCCCCTCTTAGGGTGTGACGGGGTCCTTCAAGTGGTATCAGAGTGTAATGGTTGCTGGTGTTGAATCTGCCATTTATCGTCATGCAGAATGCAGTCAATGTCAGGGAAGTCCCTTACTTCGATGGAAGTAATTTCCAGATCTGGAAGAAGAGAATGATATCTCATATAAGATCTCTTGGAATGGAAGTTCTCCTTTCTACGGTGCATGGAATACAAGTCACTAATCCAACAGGCTTGGCTAAGACTCAAAAAGACAGGAAAGTTCTTGATGCAGACGCTAAAGAAAAAAAAATGCACTCACTACAACCCTTTCTAATCAGATCTACCTAAAGGTGATGAATTTCACTTCAGAAAAATCCATGTGGGAAAAACTCGAGAATATTTATGAAGGAGATAGAAAAGTGAAGGAGGTGATACTACAAGTGCTGCACAATTGGTTTGATGATCTGAAGATTCATCCAGACGAGAATGCATACTCTTTCTTCAATCGAATTACTGAAGTCGTTGGAGTAATTCGGGGTCTGGCTGAAGAAATCAATGACATTGATATTGTAAAAAAATATTAACAAGACTTATACCTCTGTAAAATGCACGGGCGTCAGCCCTTGAGGAAAGTGATATTTCCAATCTTTCTCTATATGATCTACTGAGCAGCTTGGTAGCATATGAAATGAGAGTCAAACCAGAAGATGCTACGACTCGTGTGAGCAAGGAAATGGCATTCAAATCCATGGATAAACTGAAAATCTCAACAGATAGTAGCGGTAAATATGATGAAGAAAAATAAATTCTTTCTCTCATTGCAAAGAAGTTCCAGATGGGGAAAGGGAAATTCAAAGGGAAGTAACCTCCCACATGTTTTTGTTGTGGAAAAGATGGTCACATTGCCTCTCAGTGCTTAAGAAAGATAAATGATGAAGATAGTTAATTTGGAAGCTTCGAGAAGCCTCGAAGAAGGTTCTTCAAAGAGGTAGACATCAAATCTGGAATGAAAAAGAAAAGGAAGAATTTAGTCTGTCAAGAGGAAGAAGATGATAATGAATTCTATGATGAAGAAGAACCAGAATTCATAACCGGGAACCATGCTTCTATGATGGCCACTGTTGAAAAGTCAGAAGATACTGGTGGAGAAAAACAACTGAGAACTTGGGTAGATTCTGAGATGCAACTTAATGATGCGGTTAGTAAGCTTAATATTAAATTTAAGAGTTGCAATAAGTGGAAATCAATTGTTGAATAATCAACTGACTACGTTGATCAACATGAAGCTGAAATTGAATGACTCGAAGAATTTGTGAAGGTATAGTCTAAAATAATTGAAATAATTGATGATGTAGTAGATCTGAAGCTTAGAATTGAGGAGCAGGCAAAGGTCATCAATGAAATCACCTCCAGACTTGATGAAAAATCCATGATTGTTGAGGGTCTTGAAGAGGAAGTTATTACTTTAAGGATTAAACTGGGGACTGAATCAATTCCAAAAGAATCAAGGAAGAAAATACGGTTTGGAAGATTCTCAGATGCAGAATTACTAGCAAGAGCGAAGTGTGGTTCAGATGGGGTTGGAAAAATCATGAGTGATCAAAAACCAGCTTGCATGGGAATGAGTGGAATTGGTTGTGAGGCTGAGACATCAACTACTCGAAGTGAAAATATCCAAAAGAAAGTAAAGATGAAAGTTGATCATGTTGAATTGTTACCTAAAGTTCCGAAAAGGGAACCCTCAATCCAAACTAAAAGGATAGACAAAAATTATACTCAAACATTCAGAAATGGCAGACAGTCTAACTATTCCCCTAGAAAGATGGTATGAGGATAAATTCAAGTGAGGAGACATTTCCTCTCATGAAGTGTCAGTTATGTGGCTATCTGGGTCATACCATGTCTTATTGCAAAGAGGAAAGAATCTATCTGAATGGAGAAGATATAGAAGTTCAACAAAGGAGAACAATTTCATATCCTAATTATTATAGAAGAAACAATTTCTATGGATATTGTTATCATTGTTCTAACCTTAGTCATAAGGCTGCTAATTGCAGGCAGAGAAGGGACATGGGCACCTCATACCGAAGTTCAAGACAAGTCAAGTCTCGTCAGCAAGACAATGTGGCTCTTTCAAACATGTTTTCTCCTCTCAAATATTATTTCGATTATGAAAAACCTGGGTATGTGTAAGAGATAATTGAAAGGCCATCATTACTATATCCTCAATCAAATTTCTCATGGAAGGAAAGGATGAAGATTGATAAATCCATCCTTGCAGAGGTGGCCCTCAAAGCTACAAAGAACAAAAAAAACTGGATTCTGGATAGCAGTTGTTCATCTCATATGACAGGTAATGTCGTCCTGCTAACGAATATCATAAGGAAGGTTTATAGTATAGTAAGATTTGGAAATGATGGGGCTCTGAAAAACAAAGGGAGTGGTAGTAAAAAATTAGCTAATGGAGAACTAAATAAGACTGAAGTCCTTTACATAGATGTCCTAAGTCGCAATCTCCTCAGCGTGATTCAACTCTATGACTCGGTAAATATAGTTACTTTTAATCAGAAAGGCTACACCATGAAGGGAAAGACAGGCAATTCACTTATGAAGGGATGCAGAACAGAAGGCAACTTGTATCAGGTTGATAGTGAAGAAAATGTATGTTACATGACTGTTGAAGAAGAAAACAATTTGTGGAATCGGAAACAGGGACACATCAATCAACAAGACATGGAGAAAATATCAAAATTGAGAATTGTCATGGACATTCCCAACCTGAAGCGTGAGCGTGAAAAATATTGTGATGGTTGCATTCGCGGGAAGCTGGTCTGCAGATCATATCGGCCAAAGAAGAAAAGGCCATCTCACCTTCTTGATCTGATTCATACAGATGTATGTGGGCCGATAAATGTTGCCGGAACTCATGGAGAAAGGTAATTTTCCTTTTCACAGATGATTACAGTAGAATGGAATGTGTGATGGTCATTCAAAAGAAACGAAATGTCCTTCACAGCATGAACACATATCGGTGAATCGCCGAGAATGATACTGGACAAACAATCAATGTGTTGTGATCTGAAAGTGGAGGAGAATACCCATCCATTGAATTTGAAAATTATCTGGAGAATCATGGGATACAACATGAGGTAGATGCTGTAATAACTCCACAACAAAATAGAGTTGTTGAATGTAGGAATCGACAGGTGACCAACATGGCACGAACTATACTGGTTGAGAGTCATATTCCACGACATTACTGGAAAGAGGTTGTTCAAGCTACAGTGTACATTTAGAATCGAACAGGACTTTATATGGTTAAGACAAAGACACCCTATGAATTGTGGCATGGAAAGAAGCCTTATTTAAAATAATTTCATGTCATTGGAAGTAAATGCTTCATCAGGAACATAGAAGGAAATCAAGGGAAATATGTCGACAATGCTGATGAAGGAATTTTCCTCGGTTACTCAATGAACAACAAAGCCTACAAATGTTTCATCAAGTGTTTAGGAAGGATTGTGGAAATCAGTGATGTTAAGATAATTGAAGTGAAAACCACAAATGCTTTAAGGAAGTCATATGCTGATGTGATAGAATGTCATGAAAAAGTGAACGTGAAGAAAATACAAATGCAGAAATAGAGGAAGTTGTTCAAAACACTCAGCAGTCACATCATGATGTTGACTCAGAAGAAGAATCTGAAGAAGAAACTATGGCTGAAGAGAATGCTACTGAACCACGTAGGAGAAATATAAGATCTTAGATTGATCCATCCAACATAATTGGGGACAATAGTGCACCCACTCAAACAAGAAGGATAAATAATAACACGCAATCTACATTTCTATTAGTTGTAGAGCCATCCTCATTCGAAGAAGCTGAAAGTGATGAATCTTGGGTGAAAGCCATGAATGATGAATTATATCAGATTGACACGAATCAGTCATGAGATCTTGTCCAGAGACCCAAAGTTCACAATGTGATTGGTACCAAATGGATCATTAAAAATAAGTTTTGTGAGCATGGAAGTGTCATCAGAAACACGTCACGACTGGTATGTAAAGGATACTCCCAGATTGAAGGCATTGATGTTGAAGAAACCTTTTCTGCAGTTGCTAGACTAGAGTCAATTAGGATTTTCCTTTCCATGGCACTCCAAAGAGGATATAAAGTATATCAAATGGATGTCAAGACAAAATTCTTGAATGGTGTACTTGAAGAAGAAGTCTACATTGAACAACCAGTGGGCTTTGTTTTGGGTACTGATGAAACAAAGGTCTGCAAACTGAAGAATGCTCTATATGGTTTGAAGCAGGCACCACAGGCGTGGTACTCATGGTTGGATTCATATCTCAAGAAGTTGGAATTAAAAATAGGAGGAGTTGATCACAATCTATATGTGAAGAATTCTCCAAAAGATCAATTCATGTTTCTAGTCTACGTTGATGATATCATATTTGGGGGCAGCAGGCAGAAATCAGTGGATAAATTCTCCAACCATATGAAATAAGAATTTGAAATGTCTATGATTGGGGAGGTCACATATTTCGTGGGGATGCAGGTGATTCAAATGATGAAATACATTTTCATTTCTCAGGAAAAATATGCAAGAGAGATGCTGAATAAGTTTAATATGCAAGACTCCAAACCAATGTAAACTCCGATTGCAGTTGGAACTAAACTTGGAAAGCTTGAGGATGGGGTCTTTGTTGATCCCACCATGTACAGGAGGATCATTGGAAGCCTACTGTACCTGACAGCGACACAGACAGATATTGTCTTTGCCACTTGCCTTGCGGCCCGCTTTCAGAGTAATCCAAAGGAGGAACATATGACGGCAGTAAAAAGAATCATGAGGTACATTGAACGTACACATAACTTCGGGTTATTTTTTGTTACAGGCAGGGACAGTGAATTATCAGCATTTTCTGATGCTGACTGAGTTGGTGATATAGTAGATAGAAAGTCCACTAATGGTGGAGCTTTCTATATTGGGCAGAAATTGTTGGCTGGTTGAGCAAGAAACAAGAAAGTACTTCTCTTAGTACTGCTGAAGCTGAGTATATCTCTACCACAAAGGCATGCACTCAACTGCTATGGATGATGCAACAATTAACAGATATTGGTGATGAGGTAAAGAAACCAATAGTGATTTACTATGATAACAAGAGTGAAATTGATCATAAAAATAATACTATTTAGTGTTCCCATAAAAAACATATTGAAATCCAGTATCACTTTATTAAATAAAATGTTGTAGAAGGGGTTATTAGAATGGATCATGTGGGAACTGACGAGAAAGTGGCTGATATCCTAACCAAACCACTGCATGCCGCTGTGTATGAGAAGCATCGGTTGAACCTCGGTGTTCAGCCACCTCCCAGGGCATATAGAGGTTACGCAATACCCCTCTCCCTGATTATGATAACTGTTTGTATCTGTTTATGGATGTGATGAAGGTTTGTGGAGGAGATAATATCCATGGGGAGTATGGTTTAAGATGAACAATGGAAAAATAACCAAGCATCGGGTTTATTGTTAATGGGGGAGAAAGGAATAAATTCAGGAAGCTTCCTCATATAATGCTCATGTGACACAATGCAAATTCAGTGTCACTGAAAGGATGAGAAGGATAAGAAGGATTTCATCGATCAGGTAATGATTCTTGTGAATCATTAAGAATTCCAAAACGCTGGAACCCAGTTCAAGCTTCCTCTGTTGTTTTCTACACCGACAATTTTGCTCACGTAGACTTAGAGTGTTGTCTGAGTTGATTCTTTCATTTTTGGTTTTCACATGGATGCAGATCTATTGAATTTATTTTATGATTGCCAACAAACACAAAGGGAGAGATTGTTGGAACAATGGTCTTCTATGCATGATTTGGAGTATGATTTTCATTTTTTTTCAATCCTTAGTGGAAGTTCAGAATGTGTACTTGCAAAGAGATCATATAGTTCAACAAGACAATAGTATTGAAGGTGGAACCATTTCCTAGTTTTTGCCAAATTTTTGGGCCTAAAAATCGACAAATGGAGAAAAGTTTTTTGGCAAATAGACTTGCGTGCCGTGTACTTTATGAAGAGGAAACTTGTGCGACATATGTTTTTCAAGATCAGAACATGGTAAAATGGAAAAGGGATAAGGGTCGTGCAATATTGGGACCGGTCGCGCAAGTGACCTACGCGCCGTCATGAGACATGAGCGCCAATTCCTAGGAGAACTAGAAACTTGCGCGCCTATTGTTTTTCAAGATCATTACTTCAAAATATGGAAAAGAAAATAAGGTCTTCCATGTATTTGTGTGGTTACGCAAGTGAGTAGCGCGACAGAGGCTACGGAGGATGAGCTGCACGCTGGAACCTGTGTGGCGAGGGAAGACTTACGCGCCACCGCGTAGGGGGTCCAGTTTTCCTATAAATAGAGGACCCCCCCCCTCCACATTTGTAACGATGTTCAAGACGTCGAGATTTTTCGAGCTCTTGTCATGCAAGTGGTTGTGTCTCACAAGTGTTTGTTGGGTCGTGCAAGTAGAGGTTGCATGCCGATTGTTGGCTGCATGACCAAGGAAGTTGGGGAGTTAAAGGTGCAACGTCGCGCAAGTTTTGTGTTAATGGAGGCAGTGTCGCACAAGCAGTTTGGTGTCACATACGTGCTGAATATGTACCACGCAAGTGAATTGCACGCCGGGAATGAAACTTGCATGCCAGGCTTGGATAATCATGTCTGGTTTGTAAAAGATCATTTGTCCTTTTGAAGCTGCAAGAAAGCTAAAAGATCACCCGGTACCCTCAGCGCAAAGTGAGATTCGTCTTCTGGTGATATTTAGACATCAACAGAATATCTACATACAACCGAGGATGCATTCTTATGCAATGATGAAGAGACCTTCACGTCTATAAACTGAGTGGGACTTCACCTAAGGGCATTGAGCCAGGGGGAGTCAATGGGAGTGACCCGAGGGAAATAGTGAGCTATCCCTGAACCTTTGTAAAGGTAGTGAGCCTAGGACAGAGTGATTGTGCCAAGGCCTTTGTAATCCATATCTAGTGAAGATTAGTGTAATTTGGTATGACCGACAACTTTTCGGTGTATGCCCCTTGGACGTAGCCCTTAGTGGTGAACCAAGTAAAAAGTGTTTTTTCTTCTCTGTGCATGTGAATGTTTTCTTTCTGATCATATTCATCATACAGGTTCAACAAGTTCATACACACGTGGGAACAAGATCCATCACATTAAAAGAAAACGTTTTCACCCTAATTCACCCCTCCCCTATCAGGGTGTGTCGGAGTCCTTCAATAATTTCATTAATTAAATAACCTATCGAAGGTTTAGTTTGAAAGCCTCACAATATAAATAAGTTGTGATTTTTCAAATGTCGCTCCGAAATAAAAGTGAGACTATAAATCCCTTACATTCAGTCTTAAATTTCATTATACTATTTATAATATAATTTATAACTAATATAACATTATTATTCATTCATTAATCAGACATATTTATATATTTCATAAAAATATTTATTTTTTACTGGCCTTTTCTGATTCATTTATTAAAAATTCAATATCAAAGTCACATTTTGGGGATTAACAGCTTTGATTTTCCATATGATTTGGTATTTACATTTTTTTTTATTATTTCGTTGAAAAAATTATCATTATATCAAAAAGAATAATAAATTATATTATTATATTATATATTTACTATATATTTATTTATATTAATCCATAAAATGAAGTGATATATACTTAAATTTATTTTCTATGGATATGGTTTGTCATACCTATGGATGAACAATGTTTTCATTTTGTTGAAAGATTGATCAAAATATAGGAAAATAATATTTTTCAACAATATATTCAATTTATTTCTCATTTATACAATTCTTTCATTATATCCATCATTAATAACTTTTATATAATGTTTTAAACAATCACATTTCTTCATCATGTAGTAGTACGATGTACACATGAGCTAAGTTATTGAATTCTAAACAAAATACATTATTAAATGTATGTATGATATTATTATTAATGAAAAATAATAATGTAATATATACCTATATAAACAATAATTCCAAAATATTTTAAATCCTTTAGGGGGTTTAATGGTAAAATGAATGAGGTTTATTAATGAGGAGGTTGTATGTTGTACCGATAAACCATGATTTGGTAGCCATTTGGTGGAATAAAAAATGTTTGATGGTCCTTAGATTAACATTATAAAATATCATTATATGTAATATAATAATTCTATTATAACATCATGGTATAATATACTTTGTGGATGCATTGGATGAAATAAAAACACTTTTATGAATGTTTCCCCTTCTTTGAGTATAATCACTTAGTTGTTACTAAAAGACTTTCTACGATAAATTTCAGCCCAAAATAAAGATTATTGGATTATTGTATGTACATTTTAACAGTTTTTGTGTATTTAAATATATTAAAAATGTTTTTATTTTGTTTCGTGGATAAAATAAGGTTGTCCTTTTTTACGTGAGGTGAGTGGCACACATGTAATTGTTTTTATTTAATTATATCCGTATTTTTGACTTTTGAAATAGTTCTTTTAATGTATGATTAAAAATTATATAATATATAACGCCTAAATATATGAATAAATTATTTTATTTGGATGAGTTTATAGATTTTTCACCCTTATCGTTTTAGCTTCAAAACCTGGTAGACATTGTTTAATATTTACTAGGGTAATAAATTTTTAATTTTCCCACTGTTATTTTTATTCAAAAATAAATCTAAAAATATTATATAATATAAATTATTCTAATTAAAAAGAGAAAATAATTTTTTTTTTCAAATTACTATTCTATAAGTTGATATATTAAATTAAATTTTAATCACCTATAAATACTGAGAAAATTGGGTTTTATATTGACAATGTTCAAAATATTGTAATGTTTTTTGATACTAATTTAGAATGAAATTGATTTTAGGGACATAAATTGTATTAATGAATTTATAATGGAATTAATTTTATATTATGACTTTGTGAATATATAATTAGAAATTTTAAATAAATTAATCAAAATGGATGTCTCCAAAAAAAATCAGTTCTTTTCAAAATTCATCAAATAATGTTACATTTTATTAAACAATCCAGTAAATTAGCTTAAGGTAATTTTTACATAATGATATAAAAAATTAAATTAATTTTGTAAAATAATTTAATAATAACATGATATATTAATTTTAATAAATTTTAAAATTTAAATAAAAAAAATTGAGATAATTTTATATTTGAACTATTCACACTCTATTCCAAAAATTATGTTCTTATATATAAATATATTTCATTTTTTTAACTGTAATAATTATAATTAAAAAATAATTTATTAATATTAATATAAAAAATTTTACATATATGTTATAACGTTTACATTCTAGAAACTATATTAATAATATATCACTGTTTTATTAAAACACTATATCATTTCAATCAGAATATTAACTATTGTGGAATATACATCAAAATTAACATGGTTTTTGGTGTATAAAAATATATAAAATAAATTAATATTAGTGAAAAAAAATTAAAAATTTCATGAAATTTTACGTATATTGTGTGTGATGAGAGGCCAAGAAGATGATTATAGATTTGGGGGAAATGAAACAAACCATAGGATCCCATAATACTTATTTTATAGACGATGATTCATAAGGAGTCCCCATTGTGTGGGGGTACTAAAAATGTTTGTGATTGGTTATATTAATTTATATATCCATAATATAATCCCTTAAACCAAATATTCATATTAACATTATATCTAAAATCAAAATATTTTGTTAATTAGAATGACCACATCCATAACATTGTTTAACGAATTTCATCCCAATGATTCCTAAAATGACCATCCATTTCAGCATACAACCACAGTCTTGTTTAACGTAACCTAGTCATTATAACTCTACAAAATCATTATATTTAATTACCTCTAAATAATCTAATGTTCTCAATATCTTCCACCACACACAACATTGATCTTAAAAAAAACTGAAATATATTATGTTAAAATATAAATTTTTACAAATGACCGTTTAATGCATTCTAATTTAATAGAAATAATGAAAATATGATGTACCTTTATAAACTATTTTTATAAAAGAAAAATGATACATTTAATACTAATAATATATAATTAGTTTACCTAAATTTATTAATCAGAAAATCAATTTTTTAGAAAATGAATTTTTATAAAAATTCTCATTTATGGGAAATATATTTCATTATCAAGGAATATATTATTATTGATGATAAAATATATTTTATATGAAAAATTAGTAAATTTTATTTAATTATAAAATAAACATACATAATAATTTTAATGTTTAATATTCCTAAAATCTAGTTTCATATAAATATAATTTTATTTTATATCTTCCCATTTTATAAAAAACATATATGATTTAAATTTATAATTTTATACTTAAAATTTAAAATTAACTTTCTATTTACCGTATTATTATTTTCAGTTTTTTCACATTTCACTATAAATGTATGATTGCTGTTCTACAACGAAAAATATTGTACTCATGAAAAAATGGATTTTAGGACAATATCATTGTATAAGTATTAATTTAAAACACATAAAAAATGTAATGAATGAAAAAAATATATATTTTTTGTGTATTTTAATTTCATATATGATTACTTAATTTATATACAAATATTTTATATTTTATAATATATGTTACAAATTCCTTAACATTTTCTAATTGAATGAATTTTTCTATGTTAAAATTAAATTTTATCACCATTATATTTTAAACAAAATAGATTTGATTTAAAATTTTGAATCCTGATTTCAAAATTAAATAATATAAAAAAATTACAGTTTTGGAATCATTAATATGATACCTTGTGTAAAAACAAGCTACCATAGTGAATTCTAAAATGGTTAGAGTAAAAATAACTGGGGAAATTGATTCCAACATGTTAAAAAAATATATAAATGAGTTTATTAATATTTTTTCAACATTTAATCTTTCACAATCCATTAATTCATAATTGTTTAGCCACATTATGTTTTTTAATTTGATCTATTTATATAAAGTTGAAATATTTATGAAACATGGTATTCTCACAACATTTAAAAGGATGATATCAAAACCAATTCAATAATCATATTGAATTTGGTATCATCCTAAACCATAACACCTTTTCATCTTCTATAGTACTATTTTACTATATTAATATTTTGGTCAATGTGTATATCCTATACTAACCATTTCATGAGAATCTTCAATGGATAAATAATTATCATTATATAAGATTTCATAAATTTACCTAACATCTGTATTTTATATTTTAGTTTTCCAATATTAATATTCAAATAAGTTTTTAAGTAACTAATATCTTTCATATTCAATATTTTATTATTTTATATGAATAATATTTAATAACCATTTTCTTTTACTATAAATAATAAAGAAAAATTATTTGAATGTTTTCAATACTACCACTTCTATAAATCAATGTGAATAATTTTCATTCACCACCTTACTAGGATGATATTAAATATAAATTTTATAAATATTTAGATTATTTGTAGCATTTTTTTATACATAATCTGTAATCCTTACTACTATGTTCCCCTCTTCTAAAGAAAATTAAATCCTCAACCATGCACACTTTTATTTATTTGACACCCCACTTCATTAATTGAAATTGTCCACCTCCATTGTTTTTGATTTAAACCTTTGAATCCATTCCTCCAAATTAAATTTATTGTTTTTTCACATTTAATTATGGAAAACACTTGTGGTTGTTCAATAAAAATATGTTATAACTATATCTATTATTTGTGGCATAGCTTTCCTTGGTGGAAACATGGAGAGAATCCTTGGAGAATTATCCTCTCCAACGAAGAACCATCACCCATGAAGAATGTATCTTCCTTCCACTGAAGAAATTGAAGAACGCCGATGGCATCCTCTGTTCTTAGACTTCTTCCTTGGAAGTTTTATTCCACTCCAAACGGGGTGAGAAAGGGAAGATGACTCCTGTGAAGAACGTCGCCAACAATGACATCATCTCCTCCCGAAGTCAACATAACACCACCTCCATTCCACAACTCTGTCGAGAAAACACTAATTACAAGGAAGGTGTTTGTCTTGATTAAATTAAACCCTTGTTCCTCGTTATTTATGTGGTTAGACATTGTCCATTTGTTATAACCTATTTTGGGGAGTGTGGGTCGAAAAAACACGGCCCGACGTACCAATGATTTTTCATAATTGGTTGATGATAGAGGCGGAGCCGGAAGGACGCTGTGACGACACACTACGCTGGGGAAAAACCAAAAGTAGGAGGGCCGCAGAAGATGAATAAGTCACGGTGCCATCACACAATGCCGCGCAAGAGATACGGAACAGCATCCAGGAGGGACGCGAAGGATGGAGAACTGTGGCACCATCACACCACACGGTGGAGTTTAAGGCTGCAGCCATGTCAGGCTGCAGTGGTAGTTGCACGGTGATGTAACACTACGAGGAGGGCAGGAGGACGATGACACCACCGCGCCGCAACGGTGGTCGGCCCAGTCGGCCTCCATAGAACAGGATGGGTGGGACCAGCGGGGTCCCGCTGCCCCAGAACCAATGCAGTGTTCCCGTTCTATTCGACAAACTAGGGAGGGGTGTGGCACCCCCTCCCTTAGGTGGCCGGTCGGGCCACCCAAGGCCATGCCGACCCTCGTTCAGGCCGCCCATCGGTTGGGCCGCCATGGTACGGACTGCCCATGGCCAGGCCGCCCATTGGGTCAGGACTTCTCTTCGGTTCGAGTCATCCCCTCAGCTTGGGTCGCTTCTTCAGACAGGGTCAGACATGTAGATCGGGTCAGTTCTCGGTTCAGACCGGGTTGGGCTGGGTCAGTCCGACTAGGTCGGACCGGACCTGGACCCGCTATGGACGTTTAAACTATTTAGGCGGCATCTAGAGATATGGGTGTCTGATTGACGTACCTCCTACGACGATGTAATTCATGGTGTGAGATGATTATTTAGGAAGACTCAACATGAGGTTCGACGCATTTGGGGTGTGGCCTAGTTGGTTTGATCCAAAAGTTCAACCGGACCCCTGGAATAGAGATGCCAATAACTCAAACACTGGGCGTCTGATTGATGCACCTTCTATCATGTTGGGTTCCATATAATGAGATGTAACTACAGAATACATAATATCAATGCTTCGTGATATTTTATGTATCGAAAATTGGCTTGAGGAGCAGACCCTCCCAGAATCAAGCATGTTGTGTACGGGAACCCTAGGGCTGGCTGCGACGATACTGTACCAGAACCCTACATGGGTTCGACTGGGATGACTACTGTACCAGAATCCTTTGTGGGTTCGAAAATGATGAATACTGTACCAGAATCCTCTATGGGTTCGACAATGATGAAAACTGTACCGGGATCCTCCCTCAGTCCGACAATTATGACTTCTGTTCCAGTATCCTATGTGGGTCCGACAGAATATCTAGTCTTGTATCCTGTGTGGGTCTGAAATCTTAGATGAATCAGTGACTACATCTGATCATTTATACCACTCTATGAAATATTTATACCTGTGTGAGATGATTCATGTCATTCAACCCATATCATCATAGTGTTTACCTATACTTCCTTTGTGGAATGGTATGGTCTAGGGCTAGAGAGTTGAAGCCAGACTATGATTGATAACTTAGGTATATTTATGGTCACATACCTATGATGGGTTTTTTGATACTTTGTGATTGTATATTTCTACTTTGGTTTATCCTTTGTTGATTTTGGGAGACCTTCAGGGGACTCAGGGTCCCCTAATGGGTATTATTATTCTCACCCCTGCATGGGCTTCACCCACACCTTATTGGGTTCTATGCAGACTATTGTCAGTAGTGATCAAGGCCGAGGGTGACAGATGAGAGGGTGCTCGGAGCTGGACTAGATAGGATGTACCACCAGGACGAGTTGTTCAGGGTTTGTACCTTCCATTTAGGTAGGATTCCCCGGGGGATGATCCAGGAGCTATTTTTCATTTTTACTTGTACTTTTACTTTTTGTTCAGTTGGGTTTGTATTCTGGCCCACTTAATTTCATCACACATATCTTTTCTATATTAGTACATGTTTCTCCCACTACATGTGTTTGGATTGTGTGTATTAATGTTTTAAAAACTACGCCTTCCATTTTTTTCCTGATTACACCTTTCATTCTAGTCGCTTGCCCCTGGCATATGGAAGGTGTGTTTGGGGTAGTTACGGGACGGGCCCTGAGGACATGTCGTGAGACATTAGGTAGATTAATTTAATGTTTATAGAAAATACCATCCAATCTAATTATATATAGTAAAGAAATTTTCATGTTGTGATGATATATAGAAGAATGATTGATGTAGTACATCATGGAGGTTTGTGTCTACAAAGTCATGTAAATAGAGGATTGACTATAGATTTTTTATATTTGTCATTACAATGATTCATGTCCAGGTATGTTTCATATATGATGGTATGAAGATAGTTTGGTATTTCACCTTATTGGTGATCTATGTTTATTTATAGGGATTTTTTGAATATGGGTAGATATTAATAAAGAATGGATACATGCTTACTAGTTCTTAGACACACCAGGAATGAATATTTCCCATGACCATTATCTAGGACATGATCATTTTATGGTTTATAGTGATTAAATAATGTATGAGAACCAGTAATGGTAAATACCTGAAAATCAATCCCAAGTATTCATGAATCAATTATTTTAATTTCGATCGAATATGTGTTACTTTTGTTTATGATGTTCTATATTTTCAATTTATGGTTAGATACATCATTATTAAGAGAATAATAGATTTTAATCACTACTATAGTCTTATAAAATATGGTTTAAAATGGAAGGATCTATTTTTATGTAATATATGATTAGTGGAGGTGTACATTGGTATTCCCTAGATCCTGAATATAAATGTATGGTGTCTTCAAAACTGGTCTCAAATTAGTATTTGTGTGTATTATTGGTTCAATATATACATAATGTGACAAAATAAACCAAACAATAAATGAAAATAATGATAGATTTATAAAGGCATATGTAGGTCCCTTAACATGGTAAGAACATATTCCTGGTTTTCCAATGAATAATATCACTGTGAGTGTATTGATGGAAGGGTTGATATATACATGGACTAACTCATTTAGTAGAAACAATGATGAAATTTTTCTTCAAAATATTCTTTTGGTGGGTATTTGTTTACAGGGATTTTAATTACATGGTGTGGATTCATCAATGTTGTATGTATTCATTTAGAGGTTTGGACCACATTGGATCCCCAGGAAGGAGGTTGGATTTCTACATAATACCTATAGAGTTTCTAGTCATCCCAATGATCATTATAGTGGTAGTGTCCTCCTAGTAGACTATTGGGATATTTACACAATTATAGAGTGTATGTGGTGGATGAAATTTTATGCACTCATATTATGAACAAACCATCATGGATGTGAATTTGGGGATGAAATATAATAATCAACCATATTTTGTGGATAGTGAATTACATATTGATTATTTATGATATCGAATTATCAATTAGACATATGTATCTCTGAGTCATGATATTTATGGAGAAGTAATGGTATATTTATAAGAATTCTTTGGGTAAAACATTTTCTATAATGGTATTTCATGTGGTAGGGAGGGTATTATCACATTGAATGATAGAAAATATGCATTATATGATGGTTCCATAATAATAGTATTTATGAAGTTAAGGATTATTTTGATGAGTGATATTGAATAGGAATCATTGTATCTTATTTAAATGATAATATTTCACTTTGTGAGTGGGAAGATGTGAGATAAATTAAATACATGGATTACCAAATAAATTTTGTTAGTCACTTGATCTTATAAATTCTATTAAACCTAATATCTAGGGGACTGAAAATTGTTAGATCACCATAAATATGTGATATATGTATGTCTACATATTTTTATACATCTAATTTGAGCAACATAGAATATAGTTATCCACATTATTCAATTATATGTATCCTTCTTAATTTGATTCGATAGGAATAAATAAAATCGCACTCATAATATAGTTCAATCAACATTATGAAGCATCAACTACTAGGATTTGATCGAAGACCTATTTATTAAAAGGTTTTTTTTGATAGACCTGCAATCCATATAGTTTTTCACACATATATGATTATAGAAAAATATAATCACAATAACACCAGTGTTTTCCTATTTGGATGAATGATTTTACTCAACATTAAGAAGCTAATGATTGGATAATTTTGAATGGACACTTAAATTTATATGATAAATCATTGAAATTTCGGATTCAATATTATATATTACATATAGATCCTTTTATATGATATTATTGGGATGATGATTCATATGAATGAATATAATGTTATATATATCAATGAAACAAGAAAGAATAACTACACTTCATTCACCATCAATAGTTGGACACCACTAGCTTTGTTTCATTCATTTCATCTCTATATCTTTTAACAATGATTCAAACACAAATAATATAACTTTATTAAATTGTCATTTTTCATAGATATCCCGTTATATTATTTAAACCAAAATTTTTCATCCTTTCAATTTAAAATATTTCTTTAATATTGTCACAACCAATCCCCCAGGGCCTATTCCGTGACTACACCAATCCTACCTTCTGTAGGCCAAGGGCCAGAAACTAGCACCAAAGGAGAAAATCCATAAAAATCGGAAGACAATGCATGTATAAATTGTAAACACAGACAACAGAGTAGAGATTTAAGTAAAACAGTAAGAAAAACATTATATAAAGGGGTGCTGAAAAGAAAAAGTGGCCAGAAATACAAGCCCAACAGGAAAGTACATGTTCAACTTGAAAAAAGTACAATTGGAGAAATGGTAAAGCAGCTACGGGGTTATCCTATGGGTATTACTACCTGAAGGGTAGGTACAGATAGCCTCCTCAGCACTCTACATCTGTCTGTCTCCCCCTTCTACTGACTCGTCATAAGGTTGACCTCCTTGTACCGTCCAGTCCTACTACTCTTATCCTCAGTCAGTGATGTCTGTCGTCTGCAACCAACACAATGAGGTGCATAAATAGCACATGCAGGGGTGAGTATAACAATACTTAGTAGGGAACCTGAGACCCTCAAGGTCTCCCAAAATCCACCAAGGATAACCCACCAAGTATGAAATAAATAGATAACCTCACTTATGTATATGACCATACAAATAGATAAGATACCATGTAATATATCTCAATAATGAGTTAAACACAAAAGTTACTGACTTAGACCTAACCATGATTTTAATAAGGGTTATTATCAATCAACATCCCAATCACAATGTCGAATCCTCGACTGCTGGAGAACTCAGTCATTGGGTAACCCACTGCCCAGCCTAGCTGGAGTGTAAACCCTAAAAGGTCATCGGGTAACCCCCTACACAGCTTAGCTGGAGGGTAAACTCTAAGAGTCAATGGGTAACCTACTATGCAAACCAGATCGAGGGTAAACCCTATGAGGTCATCGAGTAACCCACAACCCGGCCGAAATAGATGGTAAACCATAAGAGTCAACGGGTTACCCACTACCCAGCCCAGCAGGAGGGTAAACCCTAAGGGGTCGTAGGGTAACCAACTACCTAGACCAGCTGGAGTGTAAACCCAAAGAGTCAAAGGGTAACCTACTACCCATCCACACTGGAGGGTAAACCCGGAACTAGTCTGAAAACTATTCACTTATGCTCACTCGTCTCCGGATGATCCTCTCCTTGAGCTATAGGACGATACTCCAACTGCCACGAAGTCCCATGTAGATGTATCTCAATGGTTCGTCTCATCATAGGGGTATCAATGAAACAGAAGACACGTTATTCAGTCACCCGTTTTGTGAGTTATTAGCCTTTTAGTCCTGATGGCCCGGTTGGATTCATGTATGACTGTACATGTCCATATCTGAAATTTACCCCGAACTCCAGTGGGGTATACTCAAAGGTATGTCTATGTCCCATGATTAACAACGCTACTAATGGTTCGTCAAACGGTCGACTGGTGCCAATGATATGGCCAAAAAAAGAAAAGTCCAGTAGTGGACCTGGGTCCGGTCCGACCAGGTCGGACCGACTCGGCTCGTCTGAGTCTGGGCAGACCAGGTCTGGGATGACCTGGTCAGACTTTCTCGGTCTGGCATGACCCATTGGGTGGGCCAGCCTATTCAGTTCGGCCTAGCACTCTGGGATCTTCCCAGCAGGCCATGTCGGCAGTTCGGCCCTGAGGTCGCCAGAAGGGGTGCGACCCAACCCACCGGGCGCGGCCAGTTGGGTTCGGCCAGCGCCGTGAGGGGAATAGTTTAGGCGGATTAGATAGTAGTGCCGTGAGGGAGGTCGTGGGCCGGCTCAAGAAGCCAACACTCCTCGGCTGGGCATGCCAGGAGGTGACCTGGGCAGGCCGGCGGGCGGCCGGAAGGGCACTGAGTTGGCCAGCAGGGTGGCCAGGAGGGTGCTGCAGGATGGTGGGGCAAGAGAGAGGTCGCAGGCAAGACGGGCAGGGCACGTGGGAGGCCACAGGCAGGCTAGCGGGATGCGTGCAGGCCACAGGAAGGCACGTAGGGCGCGGGAAGGGCGCGGGTAGGCCTGCAGGGCATGGGCAGGGCCGGCGCGGTTCGATGGGGTTTGGTCGGGACGTGCGGAAGGCTGGTGTGGGCCGAGTCTCAGCGCGGTTGGGGATGGTTTGGGAAGAGCTCCATGAGGGAAGCACGGGATGTGGAAGTCGCGGGTAGCACGACCTTTGTCGCCGCCGCCTTCGTCTTCTTGTTACTTCATCGCCATACCGAGTATCATCTCAAAAAAGAATGGTGTAGGGATCAGGCCATGTTGGTTTGGCGCTCACCCTCCATGTTTAGAGTTGTATCAATTGGATAATGAAGAAAAGAAGATGAATAACAACTCACCCACAAACAATTTCATTCCAACCATTGAAGAAGATAGAAATGTAATAACATGAACATGTAATAGTCCACCTACCATTAATCATCGGTCATTGATATTGAATTTGAAGGAAGAAGATGGAGTTGTTTCTCATCACGTCTTTCGCACTCTTCCACTCCCTAATTCAAACGACGGTTGTGGAATTGGTTCCACATCGGTAGGTTTCCAAGGAAGATGATCAAAGGGGACCATCACCGGCGTTCTATGTTGGAAGAACATGTTCTTCATTGGAAGATGAGGTTACTCATAGGGAGCTTTCTCTTTTATCACCAAAGTAAAATCTTTGTTCCAAATAATATATTAGTTAATATATTATTTCGTTGGCACAAATTCAAAAGGGTGAATTAAATTAAAAGGCTCTACCACATTAATTCACATGTGTTGGAATGAATTAATTGGGTAGTCGGAAACAATTAAATAAGGTAAGGTCATGAGCCTCTCCCTCATTAATGAGAGATAGTTGAGAGGTTATACTCTCCTCCCATTAATAGGGGTATTTTGGTCTCCACCCCTATTATTCAAATGGGAGGTTATGTGGTCTTGGGTGGTCCCCACATCGTAACATCTTGTGGGATGTTATGATTAGGTGGGCCCCACCACCATAACCTCTCATGGAAGGATAAAGGGTGGTTTTACCACTTCCAACATGCTTGAGTAGTGGTTAACTACCATTCACCCGCATGGTAGCTTTAATAAACAAATTGTAGATCACTTTTTTTCAATGAAAACCCAAAAACTAACTTTTGTTATCGACCAAACTGTCATTGAGGTGAATGTCTTCTTAAGCGAATACCGGTGTTGTGAGTTCATCGGTGCCCTCATATTTCAATTATGAACACCGATTCAAAATTTATAAAAACCCGTACGTACATTTACTCAACGTACCTGAATAAAACATAAAAAATTGATTCCGAGCACACCGAGCCTCGAAATTATGCACCGTCAAAATTCACAGACTCCAAAAATTCCCATGTATTTTCAAAAAATTCCAACGAAATTTCAGGGTCTTTACATTCTCCACACCTCTGGGCGTTAGATCCCCGTATGTTACAACTCGATCTATGGGAACATGTGGGGGTACTAAGAATGCATATGAGCCTCCCGCTCCTATGTACTCTCCTAGAGGATCCCGTGCTGCCATCATATGTGCACCAGAGGTACCTACTGTCCACGTAGGTCCTTCTCCTGTCAATCCTCAATTTCCACCAGAACCTCCATGAAAGACTCCCCATCATCGAAAACCAGCTCTCCATTTTTTATTATGTGATAAGGGTCATGCACGTATCTCCCCATCTAGGATACGTGGAAGACGTCATGCACCCAGTGCAACTGAGGTGGAAGAGCTAAGCGGTATTCCACCTCAACAACTCTTCTGAGGACCAGGAAAGGACCAATGAATCTTCGAGATAACTTGTCGCCTCAACCAAATCATTGTAGACCTCATCGAGGTGAGACATGTAGAAAGACGTGATCGCCATCATTGACCCCCAGAGGTCTCTGTCTCCTATTATCATATGACTTCAACCTACTCTGTGAAGTCTTCATTCGCTCCTAGATGATCTACACCTTCTCTATGGTAGCTCGTACCATCTCTGGTCCCACCAGTGCTGACTCCCCAGGGCAGTCCAGCACAATGGTGATCTGCAAAGTCGCTCGTAAAATTCCTAAAAAGCTTCCATTCCTATGGTGGAGTGATGGCTGTTGTTATAGGAAAACTCCACCAAAGGTAAGTGATCCTCCTAGCGGCAACTGATGTCGAGGACACAAGCATTCAACATGTCCTCGAGGGACTGAATCATCCTCTCAGTCTGACCATCCTTATAAGGATGGAATGTGGTTCTTAGATGATTCTGTATCTCAAAAGACTCTTGCAACCCCTTCCATAGCTGGGATGTAAATTGTGCATCACGATTATAGACAATAGAATACGGTACTCCATGTTTATGCACAATATCCTACACATAGAGGCATCCTAATCTCTCTACTGAACCCTGCTCTCTTATTTGTAGAAAGTGGGCCGACTTGGTGAGTTGGTCAACGATCACCCAAATCTAGTTGTGACCCCTATATATATGTAGAAGTATTGTCCCGAAGTCCATGTATATACCATCCCACATCAACTCTGGGACCTCTAAATGATGAACTGTGCATGTTGGTACATGGTTCTCTGCCTTCATTAGCTTAAAAGTGAGGTACCGAGAGACAAACTCTACAATTTTCTTCTACATACCAGGACACCAATGATGTCGTGAATGGTCTTGGTTCATCTTCACCACTCCTGTATGTACCAATAGAGGGGATGTGTTGAACTCTCTCAAAACATCCTCTTGATGTGACACTAGTACCATGGAACATCCTCGAAAGAGGATGACGTGCTCCTCAACTTTAGTAAAACAATCAGGTGCATGACCTATGGATATCAGAGCATGTCGTGTATCACAGTCAACGTCTCCATGCTGTGTCTTCTTGACTCACTGAGGAAGTGGGGGAGTGACTGTAAGAAACTAAAGGAAGACTGCTCAATCTCAATCCACAAAGGATACCTGTAAAGCAGCCAGCTACTCTATCTCCTATCATAACAGTTGTATACTAGACCTCATGCTAAGTGCATCTACACCAACTCCCCCCTTCTTATGAGTATAGATTATCTCAAGTCATAGTGCATATGGAACTCAATCCATTGTCTATGTCATAGGTTTAGGTCCATTAGAGAAAATATATACCTGAGATTCTTGTGATCAGAGTAACCGGTAAAACATTCTCCCTTAAGATAGATATGAAACATATTCAAGGCAAAGACCTCTGCTGCTAACTTCAATTCATGGGTAGAATCGTTCTTCTCATTCTATCTCATCTGCTGAGAACCATACGCGATCACTACTCCCTCCTACATCAGGACACACCAGAGTCCAATCCCTGATGTGTCATAGTAGATTACATACCCTTCACCTTCCTTTGGATGCCTCATGATGGGGACACTATTCAGCCTCTGCCTCTACTCCTGAAATCTTTGATGGAATCTCTCTGACCACCTGAAGGGTTTCCCTTTCTTTGTTAAGGATGACAGTGGTGTTGCAAGTCTGGATAATTCTGTAATGAACCTCTGGTAGTATCCAAGCAAAGCAGACTTCCATCCCCCTTTGTGGGATAGTCCTGGAAAAATTATTTTGAAAAGAAGTCACCATGCTATATCACTAATGTTTGGAACTGTAAACTGATAAATCCTACTGCCACGAGGGTATGGTTGTCCAATGCAAGAGCGATCATTTTCACCCTCCTATGCATGATTTTATCCATTGTTTCCTGAGTTTCCTTTTTTACCGACTAATGAAAAACTCTTCCCATCTTTGTAGATAAACCAAACCTTTTTTCTCCAAATACATTCAATCTATTTTTGAAATGTGGTTTCCCAATCCATACCCCAACTAAAATCATTAGGCCTCGATGCTGCTACCAAGAGGTTCCAACCAAAACACACTCCTCAAGGGTAGATTACACAATCATCGTACGTCTGATTATCTAGTCTCCTCGGAAAGGTATCTCTAGACATGAGGGTCATGTCAATGGTTGAACCGAAAACTTTTGTTTTGGGAAAAGCTTCCTGGAAGGAAGGAATGATTGGTACCAATGTCTATTGATATGATAGATAGTAGTAGAAAAAGTCCGTACCTAGAATAATTCCTTGTGACCTTGGGTGACACTCCATGACCGCATGCAGCTACCCTCTTCCCCTGCCCTCCAGCTCCATGAGCATGGTGGGGACTATAAAGGCGTTTGGTTGTAACATGTCAAAATGTACACCACCCCATGCTACTCTCCTAGAATAGCTCCCATGTTTGCTGGCCTTCAAATTCATCTATCCTTATCATGTCGACTTCTTGAAGCATTTTACATGCTCAAGTATCTGAGACTGGTGCCAGTATCATTATTTTCCACTTCTACCCATCATTGGTTTTATCTACCCATCCAAAGAATAGTCAATCTGAAAATGTTCTCTCTAGCATCTAGAAAAAATGAGTTGGATCAGATGTCCAAAATTATAACTCGCTCGGTAGTCTGAGCCCCAACGCATAGATCCTAACGTATTCATCGAGTACGGTGAACGATCAGTATGCCTCAATGAATTCTCTACTACCGACATGTCATTCTGAGGATGTTGTACCAGCACTAGAGAACTCTCGGCCACCTCCTCAGGACAGTCCTCAGCTGCCTGTGAGTCGGGATAACCTCAGAACCTAAGGTGTATCTGATGCTGAAACAAGTGTATGGAACTATGCCGACATGTGTCATCAACTAGTATTGCCGGTTGTAATTGCTTACCAACTGACAGTGATATATCTCACACACTACCTGAAGGTAAAATCTCACGCAATGGTCTACATACCGACACCTCATCACTATGCGGAACAACCTCATGGTAACTCACTAAAAGACACTAGTATCTACGATCACTATATGATCTACGAGTGCCTAAACTAGAGAGAGAACTCTAAAAATCACCAACAGCCAGTCCTCCACTGCATGGGAATCTATATCACCTCATAAATTGGGAGGCCTATGCTACTGGAACTCATGAAACACGCTCAGTTAGTGTGCACTATCCATCAGTGTAGCTGCTGGCATATGCTGCCCAATGAGTGGTGGTGTTGCAGGTACACCACACAAAGGTGCCAACATAGTAATATGGCTCTGTAATAGATCCTCATCGCTTGGTGGTCCATCATCATGTACTCTCTTAGAAATATAACTAGTGGTATGCATGGACGCCTCCTGAATAGATGAAACATAATCAAAAGTTATACCTGTTGAGCTGACCTAGTTGAGTTGACTTAAAGAAAACATTTGAAAAACACACATGCAATCAATCATTTCATGCACTCAGTCAGAAATCAGAAGTCAGTGTCCTGGTATATGGATACGTCAGCCACTGCACCAACAACGGAATCCCTGAACTGAAAACCACACTCAGTACCATTAACACTATTTCTTCACAGAAAAGAATGATCAGAGTCCTATGTTCTACAGTAGAACCGACTGATCTGATACCAATTTGTCACGACCCATCCCCCAGGTCCCATGTAGTGACTACCCCAAGCCCGCCTTTCATAGGCCAGGAGCCAGCAACTAACACCAATTGAAAAAATTCCTAAAACTGGGAAGGCAATTCCTTTATAAAGTGTAAACCCACACAACAGAGTGTGTGATGGATGTAAAACACTGAGAAAAACTGTATACAGAGGAGTTCTAAAAAGTAAAAGGGAACAAAAATACAAGCCCAACAAGAAAATACATGTACAATTGGAAAACATGCACAAAAGAATAAATAGTAAAGCAGCTACGTGTTCATCCTTCGTGGATTCTTACCTAAAGGGTTTGTTCTGATAGGATCCTCAACACTCTACATCTGTCAGTATTTTCCATGTACCAGCTCGTCGTAAGGTCCACCTCTGGGTACTTTCTAGTCCTGCTACTCTAATCCCCAGTCAGTGCAGTTCGTTGTCTGAAACCAACACAATGAGGTGATGGCATAGCCCATGCATGGGTGATTATAACGATACTCAGTAGAGACCATGAGACCCTCAATGTCTCACAAAATCCAAAAAGGATACACCACCGAGGATGGAATCAACAGATAACCTCACATAAGTATATTCCCATACATATACCTAAGTGACCAAGTAATCCATCTCTATTAGAAGGCTAACACAAAATTTACTGACTCAACTCAAACCAGGATTTTAATCATGGGGTATTATCAATCAAAATCTCAGTCATAATGTTGAAACCTCAGCTGGTAGAGAACACATTCATTGGGTAATCCACTGCCGAGCCCAGCTAGAGGGTAAACCCTAAGAGGTCGTTGGTTAACCCACTGCCTAGCCCAGCTAGAGGTTAAACCCTAAGAGTCTATGGTTAACCCACTGCTCAGCCCAGCTGGAGGGTAAACACTAAGTGGTCATTGGGTAACACACTACCCAGCCCAGCCGAAGGGTAAACCCTAAGAGTCAACAGGTAACCCACTGCCTGGCCCAACTAAAGGGTAAACCCTAAGAGGTCATAGGGTAACCCACTTTCCTTCCCACCTAGAGGGTAAACCCTAATAGTAAACATCAAACCCACTGCCCAGCCCCACTGTAGAGTAAACTTGGAACTGGCCTCATAACTCTTTACTTATGCTCGCTTGTCTTCGGGAGGATCCACTCTACGAGCTATAGAATGATACTCCAACTGTCACGAAGTCCCATGTAGAACTATCACAAAGGTCCTCCTCATCATAGGGGTATCAATACAATGGAAATAACATCAATCAGATGTCTGGTCTATCAGTTATAGCCTTTTAGTCCCAGGGGTCCGGTTGTATTCGTGTACTATCCAACCTGACCATATCTCAACTTTACACCAAAAATCAGTGGGGTATAGTCAAATTGATGGATATGTTCTATGATTACCATCGCTATTGAATATTTTTCAAACGGTCGACCGGGGGCATGGATATGGAAAAATGAATGAAAAGGTCGATAGTGGGCCTTATCCGGTCTTACCCGGTCGGTCCGACACGGCCCGTCTTAGTCTGGACCGACCTAGTCTGGGTTAATCCATTCAGAACATTAGGGTCTGGATAGACCCATTGGGTAGGCCAGCTTGTTCAGTTCAGCCTCGCCCGATGGGCCCAGCCCAGCAGGCCTCGTGGGCAGTTCGGGCCGGAGGGCGCCGCGAGGGGCGCAACACGGCCCAGAGGACGTGGAAAATAATGTTCTTCCTTCATCATGAGGGTCGTGGTTTAGGTGGATCGACCAGAGACACCACGAGGGGGGCCGCATGCCGGCTTGGGAGGCTGGCGCGGCCCAGCCGAGTAGGTAGGGCGGCGGTCTGGGCATGCCCACGGGGTGGCCGGGCAGGTCGGTGGGCGGCCTGGTCATGCCAGCAGGGAAGGCATCGGGCAGGCCATTAGGGTGTCCAGGAGGGCCCGTAGGCTACGGGTAGGTTGGCAGGGCATGCGGGAGTCCATGGCCAGGCCGGTAGGGCCACTACAGGGATGGGGCGATTCGGGGGGGGGGGGGGGGGGGGGTTCGGCCGTGGTGAGCGGAAGGCCGGTGCGGGAAGGGGCTCGGCTCGGTCGGGGTTGGTTTAGTCAGAGCGTCGCGATGGTGGAGCAGGATACAGATTTCATTAGAAGCACAACCTTTGTCATCAAAGCCTTCATCGTCTCATTGCTTCATCGCCTAGCCAAGGATTATCTCAAACTAAAATGGCGGAGGCATCAGACTATGTTGGTTTGACCTGCACCCTCCGCGTTTAGAGTGGTATCAATTGGCTCAACAAGAAAATAAGTTGAAAAACAACTCACCAGAAAACAATTTCTTTCCAACCATTGAATAAGATAGAAGAGGAATAACATCAACATGTAATAAACCCCTACATTTAATCGTTATTCATTGACGGTGATGTCACAGGAAGAATACGGAGTTGTCGCTCGTCGCGTCTGCCACACTCTTCCACTCCAAAGTATGCACAACAGTTGTGGAAGTGGTACCACAATGGTAAGTGTCCGGGGAAGAATATCAAAGGGGACCACCACCAGCGTTCATAGTTGGAAGAATAAGTTCTTCATTGGA